>OX596017.1:21800736-23048884 GCA_951394055.1 Villa cingulata
ATAGCTAAAAGCTCTCTATCGAAAGTAGAATATTTTCTTTCGGGTGGTTGCAATTTTTTTGAGAAGAAACTCAACGGTTCCCATTTACCTTCGGAATTTATTTGTTGTAATACTGCTCCCACAGCATCGTTAGAAGCATCAACAAAAGACTGATTCTGGCATTTGCGTTTGGATATACATACAAGCATGAGCTGTTTTTGAAAACAATTTTTGATGGCTTGAAAAGAATTCTCGAGGTCATCTGACCAAATGAATTCTCTCTTGGGTTGTTTTTTTGTAATGCAGTGTCTGAGCGTTGCATATAGCGGTATCGCAAGACGAGCTATATTGGGTATAAAACGATGGTAAAAATTAACCATACCCAAAAAGCGTTGCAATTTTTTGAATGAATTAGGTTGCGGAAAATCCTTGATATCTTGGATTCTTTCTTCAGAAGGAGATATTCCTTTTGACGATACAAGATGACCGAGAAAGTTTATTTCGCTGGCATCGAAAATACATTTACTGGGATTGATTTTAATGCCGTGTTCTTGAAGTCTTAAAAAAACGAGATGAAAATGGCGTTTGTGTTCATCAGGGTCCTTGCTAGCTACGAGAATGTCATCAATATATGGAAAAACGAAATACAGACCTGCCAAGATTTTATCGATAAACCTTTGAAAAGTTTGTGCACCATTCTTGACGCCAAAAGGCATTCGCACAAACTCAAATAATCCGAATGGTGTTATAACCGCTGTTTTATATATATCCTCTTCCGCTAAAGGTATTTGGTGATATGCTCTCACCAGATCTATTTTTGAATATATTGTGGTACCTTGTAGGTTCAAATTGCAGTCTTGGATATTACGAGGAGGATACTTATCAAAAACTGTAGCTGCGTTAAGCTGACCGTAGTCTCCACAAGGTCTCCATTCATTTGGGGATTTTTTTGGAACCATATGAAGAGGAGAAGCGACGGGGGACGAAGAAGGGCGGCAAATGCCTAAACGAACCATTAAATCAAATTCTGATTTAGCTGTTTTGAATCTCTGGGGATCCAAGGCGTCGCGGACGTGCCGTAGGTAAAGGTCCTTGTGTGATTATACGATGTACTACATTATGTCGCACAGGAGAATTAAAATCAGGGGGTGAAACTAGATCGTGAAAATCATTGAGGATACCACTGTAGTCACCTTTTATAGGACTTAATTTAGGTGATAATGACTTGATCTTCCGTTCGATACATTGTACAGAGAGGTTAGTAATTGAATCGATAACCCTTTTGTTACGGATGTCCACTAACAATTTATATTTATGAAGACAATCAGCACCTAGAATGGCTTGGTCGACTGCAGCAATAATAAACAAGTGATCAAAATTACGGCGTAAGTTAAGACTTAATGTTAAAGCTTTGAAACCGAATGTTGCGATTTGTGTCCCATTTGCAGTTATAAGGTTAAAATCTGGATCTCTATTGCGTGAATGGAAAAATTTTTTAGGGACAATGGACACCTCTGCACCCGTATCAACTAGAAATTGAATTTTAGTAAGTTTATCATGAATAAACAGGCTTCTTAACAGGTTCCGTTGCCGCAGACGAAACCGTTATGCGCCGTTTTTTTAATCTGAATTTAAATTAGGATTTTTATAGTTACAGGGTGGCGTACATCTTTGTGCTTTCGTGCCATATCGTTTATGGTACCAACATAAATTTTGATTAATGCGAGAGGGTGTAGATTTCCTGTTAAATGTTCTATTTTGCGATTGGCTTCTATTTCTGGATCTAGACTGATGTGATTCTAACTTTTTTTATCTATTCTCAATTTTTTTTAAAGTGTTTGCAATATGTTCATTGTTATTGTCGTTAGAAGGGTGTTGGATTGCCGAAATTTTTAAATTTGTGGAAGAAGCACTATCAAAAATTTTATCACATATAAGAAGTAAATCTTCAGTTGATTGTGAGGACTGTAATGCCACTAAACAGGATTGAATTGTTGCTGGCAATTTACTTAACCAAAGTTTTTTTTAAAAGTGGTGCATTAATGAGAATATTACTTGCTGCTTGGGATTCCATTTTCCTGTATAATTCAGAAGGTTTAGTATCCCCTAGCTCTATCTTATTGAGAATTGCGTCTAGACGACGTTCTTCCGAATCCTGACTTCGTGTGATCAAAATTTGTTTCAGATTTTCATATTTGTTTTGTGTTGGAGGGTTTAAAAGGACATCTGAAACTAGCTCCATTGTTTCATTAGGCAATGACGAAACAAGATAATCATATTTTGTGGACGAGACCGTTATATTCCTAACACGAAACTGACTCTCAATTTGAAGGAACCATAAATCAGGTCTATTGTTCCAAAAGGGTGGAATTTTTAATGTGGATACATATTACGTCTGAATTGAAGAATTATCGAGAGATTCACTTTGTTGACTTGCAACCGAATTGTCTTCTTTTTCTGAGATTTTATTCATTTTTGTTATAGTTAAACTTTGTAATTTTAAAGGTATATATACGTATATGATAAATAAGACCAATGAACAAACAGAAATATTGATAATGTTAGGTTATGTTATGTGATTTAATTTGATTCTGATAAAAAAGAATTATAACCGATTCTCGAAGGTTTGATATGTATATTGATATTATATAGTATATATACACTACACAATACACATCATGTAAACTACATAAAATATGTAATATGTAATATGTATGTGTGTATGATAAATAATATGTAAATGTATATGTATATTTATAATATTTAAATCACTAATGTTTTAATGTTTATACAGGGTGTTTCAGTTCAACGGTAAAAAAATTGATAAAAAGTGTCTCTCCGATAGGTCTCTGACTTATGGCTCATCCCTGTTGCCCGCCCCCTTAAAGAGTTATGGGTAGTCAAATTCAAAAATCTACACTTTTTCACGTGATTTTTTGGAAAAAATCAATGATTTCTCGAAAAAACACCCGTTTAATGTGCAATTTTTTTTCCGTCAGTAGAAAGTCCGATTCCTTCCGAAAAATGTTTGTCTATGTCTTACGTTGTTATCTCTTTTCGTTCTAGAAATATAGCAAGATATGTCAGTTAAGGTTTTAGTCAATTTCTGGAATATTGTTACACAGAAATGTTACAAACACAAAATCCAAAGTGGCAACACTGCCAAACAGACTGAATAGTCAAAATTATTTGAATTTTTTACAGACTGACATTCAAAACTTTTTAGACGAAATGCCACTGGCACAATTAGGACGCATTTATTATCAACATGACGGAGCACCATCTCATTCCAAAAGATGTGTGCGAAATTTGCAGAACGAAAACTTCGGGGAGAGATGGATAGGACGATGTGGCCCACCAGGTCTCCCGACTTAACCCCTCTTGATTTTTATTTCTGGGGTACCATGAAAGACATGGTTTACGCAACTGAAGTACGGACACGAAACGAGTTAATCACAAGGGTTTTTAATTGTGCAAACGCAATTAAAGAAAATATTTCGACAGTTCCTTTAAAAAGGAATATAAGAAAAAGAGCTCTTCTCTGCATCCAACGTGACGGAGGACATTTTGAAAATGTTTTCAGAAATTAAATGTTGCACTAAAAATAATTAGTCCTTTTCAGGACTACGAAATAATTGTTTTAAAGAGTGAAACTTTACATTTTATTTCTTTTCTCAACGAGAAATATCAACAACAACAACAGGTAACAACTTTTCGATGCAAAACCACTGTTGTATTTTATCGCAGAACTCAAGAACTACGAAAGACAATCAAATAAAATAAAAAGCAAATGAAAGGCGATGCATTGGGCTATATTTTAAGTAAAAAAAATTAAAAAAAAAATAGGGCAAAATTTTGAGATATTTGACCTTGAACTTAAAATTTTCCGTTTTTTTCCATGAATTTTTGACTTTGATGAGCCGTATCTTCAGCACTGCTAGTCCAATTTAAATTATTTAGACATCAAAGTAAAGAGCCATTGATTCTCTTTCTAATGAGTGCAGGATGACTCAAAAGTATTGAGTATTTCGTGAGTTATGGCCAAAAATACGGAACAAGTGACTTGACCTAAAAAAAAAACTTCGTAGCCCCGTAACTCCTTACCCCTTGAGAATAGACCCCCCCTGCCAGACAATTTTTTTCGTTTCTCGGCACGAACAATCACCTGTCTCAAGGTTTTCATCCGATAGAGAATCACCCTGTATATGTATATACTATATATATAAGTATTTATTTTTATACTAGATATATGTACGTATATACGAAAGAGGATATTGCTTCATAATGTACATAATATTACATATTATCACATATTATATATTATTCATTTAAATTTTATTTTTTAATTTATTTTTAAGTATAAATACTTAATTATAATTTTATAAACATAATACATACGTATATAAATATTATACATATACGGCATATTTAGCAGAAAGTAATATACATCGTTATTCTCTATCGGATGAAAAATGTGAGACAGGTGATTGGTCGTCCCGAGAAACGGAAAAATTGTATGGCGGGGGGGGCATCAAGGGGTAAGGAGTTACGGGGCTACGAAGTTTTTTTTAGGTTAAGTCACTTGTTTTTCGTTTCTCGGCACGACCAATCACCTGTCTCACGTTTTCATCCTATACATAATCACTCTGTATTTAAATAATTTCGAATATGAATATTATATATACATATATATATTTCTAGGACTAGAATTATAGACACATTCTACTTAATCATTTATTTTTAAACAAACATAAATGAAAAAAATTTGATTGTATTCCATCAAAAAAATACATACAGCTACGGCCAAAGAATTAGAAACACTTATTCATCCTTAATGAATAAATATCCGTTCAGATTTTTGTAAGCGTAATTATTGTTTTATAACCTTAATAAATATATAATGAAAATACCAGTTTTTTGTTATTTAAAAAAGAGGTACAAAAAATTTCAAAAAATTGTAAAATTTTCAAAGGACAACGAATTAGAAACACTTCTTTTAGGATAGGAAAAAATTTGTTTATTACATTTTTTTGAATTTAATATTTAGTCGGAAATACTTTTTGCGTATTACCGCCTTGCACCTGGATTCCATAGAATGTATAACGGCTCTACAGCGTACTATTGGAATTGCTTCCCATTCTTCTCTCACAGCTTCGAATAGTTCATCTAGATTTGAAAAATTCCTAGATGAAACACTTTTTTTAACATCTCCCCACAAATGCTCGATCGGATTTAGATCGGGACTGGATGATGACCAGTTCAAAATTCTAATGTGGTTGTCTTCCAGAAATTTTTTTGTATCCTTAGCCGTGTGTTTCGGTCATTATATTTCTGAAACAGCCATATCACAGGCAAATTCTCTTCTGACCAAGGTAACATCACATTTCTCAATATCTCAATATACTTTTCTTTAGTGAGGATCTCTTCAATACGGTGAATTGGATCAACTCCACTCCACGAAAAACATCCCCACACATTTATTGAACCACCATCATGTTTGACCACTGGAGTAGTATACTTGGGATCATACTCAGCTCGTTTCGGACGATGAACGAATCTTCTACCATCTGGTCCTATACGATTAATTTTCGTTTCGTCACTCCAAAATATGAATTTCCATTGATTGATGGTCCATCTGGCATGGTCCTTATATCAAATTTCTTGCGCTTTTTAATTGTCGATGAAGAAACTATGGGTTTTTTTCGTGAAACTCTTTCGTGAAGTCAAGCTTCTACCAAACGCCTTCGAATTGCCCTAACAGACAATTTTGGAGATAGCTTTCTCTCATTGAAGAGCTCTCGTGAGATATCTGCTGCACTTGGATCCTTCTTCGATATCCTCACAATGGCTCTGTCTAAAACTTCATTACTTTTGCGTGGTCGCAATTTTATTTGTATTTTTTCACATGTTTTATGTTTTTCCACATATTTAATAGCTCTGAACACCATTTTCACTGAACAGTTCAATTTTTTTGAAATTACTCTATACGAATTACTTCGGTTTTTAATTGCACTATTATTCTTCGCATTTTCAGGGTACAACTTTTGGATTTTCCCATTTTAAGTTGTTTTTATTTTTCCTTTTTTCGCAAAATATTACTCAAAATTAAATTCAATTAAAGCAAGTTCGGTTTAAACACAATCACAAGCAAACTGATAATGGATAACCAAATGTTTCTAATTCGTTGTCCTTTGAAAATTTTACAATTTTTTGAAATTTTTTGTACCTCTTTTTTAAATAACAAAAAACTGGTCTTTCCATTACATATTTATTAAGGTTATAAAACAATAATTACGCCTACAAAAATTTGAACGGATATTTATTCATTAAGGATAAAAAAAATCTCGTTGTGTTTACTACCTAATAGTGTTTCTAATTCTTTGGCAGTAGCTGTAAATTTACAAATAATTTATTTTCGATTTCATGACATCTTGTTTATTGTTATAATTTGTGAACAAAAATATAATATTTTTCAAGCTACCAATGATTATCAATTTTCATTGAATCTAATTAAATGTTCATCAGCGCTGGTACATATTTAGAATTTTTTGAGTTTATACTTTATACCACAAAAAAAAACATCAACGAAATAAAATTTAAAAATTTTGAAATAAATATTTTTAAGCTTTCTGTTTTTAAAAAATATTTTAAATAATTTGAAATTCATTATCCTCAAGATTTAGAAAAATATACATATTTGTAAATTATGTTCCATATTAATTTGAAAATATCAATTTTTATATAGTTAGAAAAAAAATTGACTCAGTCTATAAAAAAATTTGGTAATGCTCAAAACACCTGATTTTTAAATTTTTATATTATGATCATAAATCAGAATAATACTTTATGTATTCAGAAGTTCTAAGGCCCAAACATTAAAAAAGACATTCTTTAAAAATTTCAAGAAGAAATTCAATTCACGGGATATGATATAATATATAATCGTATCTTGCATTCATATGTCAATGAACTCAAAAAGATAACAAAAAAAACCATAATATATCCATATGTTTGTAGAAATTAAGTTTACTCAAAGACTTTATTTATTTAACAATTTACAATTTCAAAAATATAATTTCAAAAATATTACAATTATAAGAAAATATAATAATTTCAAACTAATTTGGAAAATTTACTACTTTAAAAAAAATTACTACTTCCACCGAATTAAAAATATAACGACTGCACTGAATTGAATGAATGAATCAATACTTCTAGAAAATTTCTTCTTTATATATAAATTGACCTAGCGGTATCATTACAAAAATTATATGATCTGATCTATATTATATGGTGTTATCAGTATTAGCAGGTAGGTACATTATATTTTCAGAAATATATAAAAAATGTATGGTCTGATCTTACGGTAAGTATTTTGAATATTTTTATATTACAATAGCAAAAAATATATGGTGTGATTTTACGGTAAGTATTATAAATATTTTATATTACAATAGCAAAAAATATATGGTGTGATTTTACGGTAAGTATTATAAATGAATCCCACATGTATACATATATTATGTATAATCAAAGATACTATATACTATCACAGATAAGGGTGTCTGATCTGTGATACTATGTAAAAACATATTTATATATATTTATATAGTATCTTTGGTATAAGTATAATGCTACAATAATTGTAATGTATGCTTATGTAAAAACCTCTGTTGCCAAATATTCTACAATGCTACATCAGAAAATAATGTAAACCTATACAAGTAATACATATAATCAAAGACCATATAAATGTATACAGTACAGTACAAATGCTACAGTAATTATAATGTATGTACATATATGTAAAAACCTCTGTTGCCAAATATTCTACAATCCTACATCAGAAAATAATGTAGATTTATACAAGTAATACACATAACCAAAGACCATATAAATGTATATATTTATATGATCTTTGATATAAATACAATTGTATATATGTTTTCAATTAGAAATAGTAGCAGTAATTTATATCGGAGCATATAGCACGCGACAAGGCATATAAACAAAACAACACATACATACATATATAAAAATACATGAAATATGAAATACATCCTTTCTCAACTCATTCATATATTAAATACGACTATCAAATCAATACAATAAAAAAAAAATTTGGAAACCAGTCATATTGTCAATCGTTGTATTCATAAAGCATTTATAACAAAGATATAGTAGTTCTTCTCAACAGATTTTCTTTTTAGTGTAAGTGGTAATTTTTCCAAAAACGACACACTCACATAAATGATAAAGATCGAAAAAGCTTCATCAAAATCAAAAAAGTTTTTCAAAATTTTTCGAATTGCTTTTAGTTATGTACCCTGTACACAATTATAATGATTTCAATAAATGTGTCTGACAGTCTGTGATATAATGGAATTGTTTTTGTAAATCGAGGTATCAAAACTAATTGTGTAGACGGACCATAGTGTTTCGAATTTGTTCTCATTTATTTTAAATATTTGCTCTCACTAAATAAAATGAACACCTGTCAATGTTTTGCAGCACTAAACAATACACAATGCTATTTAAAATGTACATTTAATTCATATGATATTCCACACATATAAGTATTATTTATGTGTATTTGTGTATTTTGAGTATTGAAAATAGAATAAATGAATATCATTGGCTGAATCATAAATATGAATTTGAATATTTTTGAGAGATTTTGATCATATATATTTATTTTCCATGTATGGTTTATGCTCATGCATAAGGAAGGATATATAAAGATCCATATTGAATTGAAGACGATCTCGTATACATACATACATAAAGCATATAACATGAATAAACAACGTTTGATATAACCAAAGACCGAATATATAATGTATTGTATTACATCATGGTATATTATATTGGTCTTTGGTATAACATTAAATGTAATGTAAAATTTCATTGTACCCATGAATAACAACATGCTGCTTGCTTATGCATAATAGATAAATAGTAAATACTATATGGAATGAATGTACTGTTTATGTGATACACATGATTGTATGTATACATCGTATATATTGTATTTTGTACACATACATACAAGTGTAATTATAAAAATAGATTGTTCAATGATATATATCAGTATCTATAATGTATATAGTATCAATGACCTATCTTAACATATTTCTTTATGAAAATATTTGTGTGTAATGTTATTTGGTAATTACATATACACTTTCGCTATCAGCTGGTTTTTTACTCATAAAAAATTGAAAAGTAAACCTTTTTGTAATTTTTTTTCAACTTCGGTTTGATTTCGGATTTACGAATAGAATATAATAGTGGTTGTGGTGAGTGGTGGGTGGTGATTACTCATGAGTAATTTTTCATTAGTAAGATTGAAGAATTTTATGGAATGAAAAATAAAATATAAATGAAAAAAAGAGAATATTGACGGGTGGGTGCGGGGGTGATGAAAGATTATAAAAAGTGTTGTATAATTAGCGTCATTCGTTAACACTGATCTACATTTTTGAACTGAATTAAACTAATTTTTCATATGCTCTTTTAACCATCTACCACACTATCCTACGCATCAAACTGTAAATATTATATTTTTTTCATAAATCCGAAGTTAAATGTAACATTTAGAGACTAGAATCATGAAGATTCATATATTTTTCGATTTTTAATGTTTAAAAAAACTAGCTGACCGCGAAAGTTTATAATTACCGAATACTTATCAATTACACTGCACTGCTATGGTTTTCCTCTAAAAAAAATAAAATTGCAATTTTGATAGGTAACATGCCTCAAGCAAATATCCTTTTAAGATACCACAATATCTATATTTGAAGAATATATCATTCATTTACTACGTTGCCACTATTATTCAGGTTGCGTAAATGCAAAATCCACTTTGATCGTGATCAAAATTTTTCTTCTGCTTTGCTATGACTTTCTTTGATATTTTTATACATAATTTGCATATTAATATTATACTTTATTTAATCATATATAGTAATATATTTGATTTTAAAATTTTTAAATTTGAAAACTGTCTGGCCACTATGATAAAACTAAAACTGGATGTACAGTATTGGTCACAACTACTTTTACACGCATTTAATTTCTAATTAATAAGTAATGGGAAATGCATCCTCGAAACATTATAAATCCATAAATTTGTTTAGTGTATACATATATAATTGTAATAATAAATAATTAAATATAATTTCAACTGTATTAAAATATTGTGAGAACAATTGATAATTCATCGCTTTTTTGTCCGAATTCATTAGGATAATTTAAGTTCAAAACAAAGTTACATATATTTTATAGAAAAAAAAAAAACAGAATTAAAAATTAAAAAATTAGGAATTTATTTTATTTATATAAAAAACCTGCAATTTTAAAAACTTTTGTTTAAAAAAAATGCTGTATAAAAATATTTATGACTAATACTAAATGTCAAAGGCTATTCAAATTTCTGATAATATATTCTAAAGTAGAGGCAGGTCAGATTAACTTCCTCCTTCTTGCCAACTCCACAACCGCACCATGCAGAACTGACCAGTTCTCGCGCTTTTTAAATGAATGCATCAAATTAAAAATTTCCATTCAAAGTTATAGGTAGAAATATATTATAAATTTTACAATTTTATTTTTTATTGTCGGCAATTTTGTTTAAGAATAATATTTAATAGTTTATGAGTTATCAATTTAATAGAAATGTTAAAATACAAATGTAACTTCTGAATTCAAATAAGCAATTATAATTTACTATACGTAATCTTAATCCATGTTATTTTGAAACATAATTTTTTGAATCACTACTGAAGATATTTTGATAATACGGATCTCCAAAATATTTCTAGGACTAGAATTAGAGGCACATTCTACTTAATCATTTATTTTTAAACAAACAAATGAAAAAATTTGATTATATTCAATCATAAAAATACATAAATTTACAAATAATTTATTTTCGATTTCATGACATCTTGTTTATTGTTATAATTTGTGAACAAAAATATAATATTTTTCAAGCTACAAATAATTATCAATTTTCATTGAATCTAATTAAATGTTCATCAGCGCTAGTATTAAGAATTTTTTGAGTTTATACTTTATACCACACACAAAAAACATCAACGAAATAAAATTTAAAAATTCTGAAATAAATATCTTTAAGCTTTCTGTTTTGAAAAAATATTTTAAATAATTTGAAATTCATTATTCTCAAGATTTAGAAAAATAGACATATTTATAAATTATGTTCCATATTAATTGAAAATAAAATATCAATTTTTACCTAGTTATAGAAAAAAAATTGACTCAGTCTATAAAAAAATTTGGTAATGCACAAAACACCTGATTTTTAAATTTCCATATTATGATCGTAAATCAGAATAATACTTTATGTATTCAGAAGTTCTAATGCCCAAACATTAAAAAAGACATTCATTAAAAATTTCAAGAAGAAATTCAATTCACGGGATATGATAATATATAATCGTATCTTGCATTCATATGTCAATGAACTCAAAAAGATAACAAAAAAAAAAAAACCATAATATATATCCATATGTATACATATATTATGCATAATCAAAGATACTATATACTATCGCAGATAAGGGTGTCTGATCTGTGATACTATGTAAAAACATATTTATATATATTTATATAGTATCTCTGGTATAATGCTACAGTAATTGTAATGTATGCATACGTAAAAAGCTCTGTTGCCAAATATTCTACAATGCTACATCAGAAAATAATGTAAACCTATACAAGTAATACATATAATCAAAGACCACATAAATGATACAATACAGTACAAATGCTACAGTAATTATAATGTATGGATATGTAAAAACCTCTGTTGCTAAATATTCTACAATCCTACATCAGAAAATAATGTAGATCTATACAAGTAATACATATAACCAAACACCATATAAATGTATATATTTATATATGGTCTTTGATTGATATAAATACAATTGTATATATGTATGTATTTAATTAGAAGTAGTAGTAGTAATTTTTATCATAGCATATAGCACGCGACAAGGCATATTAACATAACAACACATACATACATATATAAAAATACATGAAATATGAAATATTTCCTTTCTCAAATCATTCATATATTAAATACGACGATCAACTCAATACAATAAAAAAAAAAATTGGAAACCAGCCCTATTGTCAATTGTTGTATTCTAAAGCATTTGCGTACAAAATATCCATTTATTTTTACTTATTCAAGTACACTGATCAACCATTAGCAATAAGATGTGACACTCTTTTTTTTTTAAAAATTTACCAACAAACATAAATATTTAAAAATAATAAAATAAATCAAAATTCAATTTACAAAAACAGTACAGAATTAATGTACTAATTTCAAATCCATATTTCCTTATAAACTGCCGTAATGAAGAAAAGATACAAAACAATATATAAATGTGAGCAATACAATCATATTGTACATGTATACGTTTTTTTCACAATGCATTTTTAAAGGCGATCTGGAACTTTTTTTTTGACTACCTGTCGCGTCATTATATCAAGATATAGGGTGATTCATATAATTTCTGAGAATTTTGAAGACAAGAAAAAGTTTATTTTGTTAAGCCATATATTAGAGTAGGAATTTATTTTATAGTTAAGAAATTTAACAAAAATGTAAAAACATTTGATAGCAAACACAAAATTTTAATTGTAATGCATTTATAATTAATTTTTTTTATTTTAGATAAAAAATTTTAATAAAAAAATTTGTACTTTTTTTAATGAGTATACCCTTTAATAATGTTACATTTTTTAAAACGGTTGGTGTTTCAATTCCATTTTGTTGTCTCTTTTTCGAACAAAGGGTCTTAATTACTACCGACTTTTAGCAAAACCGTTACGGCCGAATGAATAACGGGACAAGGGTCATGAGAAATTTTTGCTATCATGCTCAGTGTCACCACTGTATGAATATAGATTTACTGTGTTCAAGTATAATATATCAAAAATAAGTGATGGTACCACTCAAAACCATATAAAATTTAATAAACCAGTCATGCAACTCACAAACTAATTCTTCTATATAAATATTCTTATGTTCTCTCATATTTACATCCCTCCTGAATTATAAACTTTCGCTCTTTTTCGATATTGTTTCGAAAAACTTTTTCGATCTTTATTTTTGGCAAACATACAAACATTTAAATAAAAAAAATGAAATGGTTCATCTAGTAGGACTGTATTATCTTTGATGTATAAGACGTTCCAAGCTGATTATAATCGAAATAATAGCTTTGAGATCATATCCCAACATTGGTGGCTATAGCTTTTTTGCTGATGTTAATGTGATATTAATAACTCAATCCACTGTAATATAGGATATGATTTATGTGTACTGTACAACATGAAATTGTTTTTATGTACAGAACAAGCCAATGAGTGGCAATACAACACGATAGAGTGGCGAGCTTTATATTGATACATTGTTGTGTAGTTGTATGTATATTTTTCTTTAACATTACTAACTTTATGTACCCGACATGAGTGGCTATAGTAGTCTTTTGTTGTTAATATTCTATTTACTATTATATGCCACGCCACGCTATAGTGATTTGATTATTATACAGATCATGGTTGTGTGGTTGTGTGTATAATGTTTTCTTTTAACCATTTCAGTGGCTATAGTTTTTTCTTTTGTTAATAGATTTTTGGATTTTTTCTTATAATAGTTGTTTGGTTGGTATATATTTTTTTTACACATCATTCAAAATTCGTTCAATTTTGATTGTACTGTATGTGTATAGCTACATTTAGTTTGGGTACCACGGTTCGATCTTTGAAGATTGATATAGATTTTAATAGTATGTGAAAATATACATTTTAATATATATGTATACGTATAGCAAAGATAATAGTAGTTCTTCTCAATAGATTTTCTTTTTAGTGTAAGTGGTAATTTTTCCAAAAACGACACACTCACATAAATGATAAAGATCAAAAAGCTTCATCGAAACCAAAAAAGTTTTTCAAAATTTTTCGAATTGCTTTGAGTAATGTACCCTGTACACAATTATAATGATTTCAATAAATGTGTCTGACAGTCTGTAATATATGGAATTGTTTTTGTAAATCGAGTTATCAAAACTAATTGTGTAGACGGACTATAGTGTTTCGAATTTGTTCTCATTTATTATAAATATTTGCTCTCACTAAATGAAATGAACACCTGTCAATGTTTTGCAGTACTAAACAATACCACAAACAATATAATATAACCAGACTCACATTGTGGTATAGTTCATTTTAATAGAGAAAATTTAGTTGGACGATGTTGTCTCGTCCAAGTAAAATTTATGTTATACAATTGCATATCCGATACACCAATCAACATTTTTTTCAACTCTTTTTGTTATAAAAGAATCCACCAAATCCACTCAACTGTAATAATAAAAATGGTGAAATTGTCATCTTACATTATTACATATACCATATAAATCCTATATACTATATACATCAAAGATAATACAGTCCTACTAGATGAACCATTTCATTTTTTTTATTTAAATGTTTGTGTGTTTGCCAAAAATAAAGATCGAAAAAGTTTTTCGAAACAATATCGAAAAAGAGCGAAAGTTTATAATTCAGGAGGGATGTAAATATGAGAGAAAAATAAGAATATTTATATAGAAGAATTAGTTTGTGAGTTGCATGACTGGTTTACTAAATTTTATATGGTTTTGAGTGGTACCATCACTTATTTGGGGTGCGTTCATGAACATTACTTTAACCATAGTCATGGTGTAGTATAGTTTAAGCAAAGTTATGTTATACTACAGCCATAGTTATGTTAACTTCAAGTGGTTTTTGAACGCCATTTTTACCATAGTAGTAGCAATAAATTATCATTCAGCTGTCAAGTCAAGTTTAAAAAATTTTTACATATTATAATTTTTATATTTTTTGTTTGTCAAAAATTAATTATTTTTTACAAATGAAAATTAAAACAAAATTAATTAATTTCAAATTAATTAAATTGAAATTTTCACAATTCACAACAAAAAATTAAATTACAAACGATTTTTTTATTGTCAATGTCATTACCACTTAAAGGTTTACTATCGTTACTATCGTTAACCATGCTCTCGAGCAGGGTTAGTTTTTGACATCAAATAGTTAAAAATTTACTTTACTACAGATGTTTATGAACGCTAAAAATTCATGTTGGTAGTTATGTTTTACTATGCCACCACCATTTTGAACGACAAACGATAACTATAGTTAACTATAGTAACGTTTATGAACGCACCCTTGATATGATATTATACTTGAATAAGTAAAAATAAATGGATATTTTGTACGCAAATGCTTTAGAATACAACAATTGACAATAGGGCTGTTTCAAGTATTGAGTTGATCGTCGTATTTAATATATGAATGACTTGAGAAAGGAGGTATTTCATATTTCATGTATTTTTATATATGTATGTATGTGTTGTTATGTTAATATTCCTTGTCGCGTGCTATATGATCTGACATAAATTACTACTACTACTTCTAATTGAAATACATATATAGTATTGTATTTATATCAAAGACCATATAAATATATACATTTATATGGTCTTTGGTTATATGTATTACCTGTATAGGTTTACATTATTTTCTGATGTAGCATTGTAGAATATTTGGCAACAGATGTTTTTACGTATGCATACATTATAATTACTGTAGCATTTGTACTGTACTCTATACATTTATATGGTCTTTGATTATATGTATTACTTGTATAGGTTTACATTATTTTCTGATGTAGCATTGTAGAATATTTGGCAACAGAGGTTTTTACGTATGCATACATTATAATTGCTGTAGCATTATACCAGAGATACTATATAACTACATATAAATATGTTTTTACATAGTATCACAGATCAGATACACTTATCTGTGATAGTATATAGTATCTTTGATTATACATAATATATGTATACATATGGATATATTATGGTTTTATTTTGTTATGTTTTTGAGTTCATTGACTTATGAATGCAAGATACGATTATATATTATCATATCCCGTGAATTGAATTTCTTCTTGAAATTTTTAAAGAATGTCTTTTTTAATGTTTGGGCCTTAGAACTTCTGAATACATAAAGTATTATTCTGATTTATGAACATAATATAAAAATTTGAAAATCAGGTGTTTTGAGCATTACCAAATTTATTTATAGACTGAGTCAATTTTTTTTCTATAACTAGGTAAAAATTGATATTTTATTTTCAATTAATATGGAACATAATTTATAAATATGTATATTTTTCTAAATCTTGAGGATAATGAATTTTAAATTATTTAAAAAATTTTTTAAAAACAGAAAGCTTAAAAATATTTATTTCAGAATTTTTAAATTTTATTTCGTTGATGTTTTTTGTGTGTGGTATAAAGTATAAACTCAAAAAATTCTAAATACTAGCGCTGATGAACATTTTATTAGATTCAATGAAAATTGATAATTATTTGAAAATATTATATAAAATTATTAAAAATATTATATATATATAGGTATATATAATAAACAATATGTCATGAAGTCGAAAATAAATTATTTGTAAATTTATGGATTTTTATGATTGAATATAATCAAATTTTTTTCATTTATGTTTGTTTGAAAATAAATTATTAAGTAGAATGGGCCTATAATTCTAGTCCTAGAAATATTTTGGAGATCCGTATTATCAAAATATCTTCAGTAGTGATTCAAAAAATTATGTTTCAAAATAACGTGGAATAGGTTTACGTATAGTAAATTATAATTGCTTATTTGATTTTTGATTTCAAAATTTGCCTTTATATTTTAACATTTCTATTAAATTGATAGCTCAACTATTTAATATCATTCTTAAACCAAATTTTAAAACTTAAACCATTCATTTAAAAAGTGCAAGAACTGGTCAGTTCTGCATGGTGCGGTCATTAAGTTGGCAAAAAATAGGAAGTTAATCTGACCTGCCTATACTTTAGAATATATTATCAGAAATTTGAATAGCCTCTGACATTTAGTATTAGCACTATTAGTCATAAATATTTTTATACAGCATTTTTTTTAAACAAAAGTTTTAAAATTGCATGTATTTTTAATTCTGTTTTTTTCTATAAAATATATGTAACTTTGTTTTGAACTTAAATGAACCTAATGAATTCGGACAAAAAAGCGATGAATTATCAATCGTCTTTTAATACAGTTGAAATTATACAATATTTTAATATTTTAATAGTTGATATTATATTTAATTATTTATTATTATAATTATTTATGTATACACTAAACAAATTTATGGATTTATAATGTTTCGAGGATGCATTTCCAATTATTAATTGATTAGAAATTAAATGCCGTGTAAAAGTAGTTGTGAACAATACTGTACATCCAGTTTTAGTTTAACTATAGTTGGAAGACAGTTTTCAAATTTAAAAATTTTAAAATTAAATATATTACTATATATGATTTATAAAGTATAATATTAATATGCAAATTATGTATAAAAATATCTAAGAAAGTCATAGCAAAGCAGAAGAAAAATTTTGATCACGATCAAAGTGGATTTTGCACTTATAATAGTGGTAATGGTAACGTAGTAAATGAATGATATATTCTTCAAATATAGATATTGTGGTATCTTAAAAGGATATTTGCTTGAGGCCTGTTACCTATCAAAATTGTTATTTAATTCTTTTCAGAGGAAAACCATCAGATTGCAGTGTAATTGATAAATATTCGGTAATTATAAACTTCTGTCAGCTAGTTTTCTTTAAACATTAAAAATCGAAAAATATATGAATCTTCATGATTCTAGTCTCAAAATGTTCCATTTAACTTCGGATTTATGAAAAAAGTATAATAGTTAAAGTTTGATGCGTAGGAGAGTGTGGGTAGATAGTTAAAAGAGCATATGAAAAAATCAGTTTAATTCAGTTCAAAAATGTTGATCAGTGTTAACGAATGACGCTAATTATACAGCACTTTTCATACTCTTTTAGCATCCCCGCACCCACCTGGCAAAATTCTCTTTTTTTCATTTATATTTTATTTTTCATTCTATAAAATTTTTCAATCTTACTAATGAAAAATTACTCATGAGTAATCACCACCCACCACCCTCCACACCACTCCACGCATCAAACAGCCACTATTATATTCTATTCATAAATCCGAAATCAAACCAAAGTTGAAAAAAAAGCAAAAAGGTTGACTTTTCAATTTTTTATGAGTAAAAAACCAGCTGATTGCGAAAGTGTATATGTAATTACCAAATAATGTATTCATATATCTATGAATAACAAAAAGGTTCATATTTAACATTACACACAAATATTTTCATAAAGAAATATGTTAAGAAAGGTCATTGATACTATATACATTATAGATCCCGATATACATCATTGAACAATCTATTTTTATAATTACACTTGTATGTATGTGTACAAAATACCATATAAACGATGTATACATATTACATACAATCATGTATATCGCATAAACAGCACATTCATTGCATATAGTATTTACTATTATCTATTCTGCATAAGCAAGCAGCATGTTGTTATTAATGTCTACTATGTCATGTCTATTATGTATGTATTAGTATTAGTTTTTACATCGCATTCAATGTTATACCAAAGACCAATATAATATACCATGATATAATATATTTTATATATCGGTCTTTGGTTATATCAAACTTGTTTATTCATGTTATATGCTTTATGTATGTATGTGTACGAGATCGTCTTCAATTCAATATGGATCCTTATATATCCTTATGCACGAGCATAAACCATACATGGAGAATAAATATATATGATCAAAATCTCTCAAAAATGTTCAAATTTATATTTATATGTTCCAGCCAATGATATTCATTTATTCTATTTTCAATACTCAAAATATACAAATACATATAAATAACACTTATATGTGTGGAATATCATATGAATTAAATGTACATTTTAAATAGCATTGTGTATTGTTTAGTGCTGCAAAACATTGACAGGTGTTCATTTCATTTGTGAGAGCAAACATTTATAATAAATGAGAACAAATTCGAAACACTATGGTCCGTCTACACAATTAGTTTTGATAACTCGATTTACAAAAACAATTCCATTATATCACAGACTGTCATACAAATATATTGAAATGATTATAATTGTGTACAGGGTACATAACTAAAAGCAATTCGAAAAATTTTGAAAAACTTTTTTGATTTTGATGAAGCTTTTTCGATCTTTATCATATATGTAAGTGTGTCGTTTTTGGAAAAATTACCACTTACACTAAAAAGAACATCTATTGAGACGAAGAACTATATTATCTTTGATATACATACATATATACACATTTTGTAGTTGATGGTAATACAATGCATTTAAAAACTAGTTTTTGTAATATAATGTGATTTTCATTTCATTCAAGAATTTAGAAAATTAGGGTGAGAAATTTTAAATTTCTACATATAAATATAATATTTATGTATGTATGGTGTGTGATGTAGCTGCATATACTCGTATATAGATAGGAGAAAAATGATGAGAAGTATTCCTTTCATTATAAAATGATTTAGATTTTTCATATCTGTACATGATTGTTTTGTTGCTATATCAATTAACTCCACTTCCTTAATATTACAGGTCTTAATATTTAAGCACTTTTCAATGTGTTATATGTGTGGATGTATACTATTTGTTTATGTTTGTACGATTTGTATTTGTAATTAGTTTGCTCATTTTGAATTTTTTATTTATTATTTTTCAATGTATGTATATTGATGTTGCTTAATAACCAATTAGTTATAAAAGTCTTTTATATCCATATCTTATTTTTATCATTAATTTTTAATATTTTTCAAAATAATCAAAATAGTAAATTAGGTTTGATTGAAGAATTTCCCAAACGGAATTTTTTATCTGAATCCTATTGTTTATACTAGAAAAGCGAAGTGCATTAGTCAATGTAATTTTTATTTGAATTTTCTGCCGGAAATACATTTTCAAAGAATGTGTTGCAGTTCCACACGCCTCATACAAATTTATTACATATTTTTGTATTACCTTTCAACGTTTTTCTCTTGGTATTTATAATATATTTGTAGAATGAATATTAAAAACGTATATTAAAAATCTACAACCAAAAAATAAAAAAGTCTTTTAATTTTTGGCGATATGTCAATATAAAAAAATATAGTTTATAATAGATTACTTAATTCATATTGTTGATAGTGATAATAAAAGAAATAATTTGGTTGTGAAAATCTTTTGTATATTCATGACACATGCTGGGAAGAAAGTTTTAAATATGTTTTTCATAATGTGGCTCGTAAAAATAATACAGACTCCAAACAGTTTTAAAAATTTTGTTTGGAAAACATGATTAACATGAGTAAATCAAAATATCAAAATTTAGTCAAGATCCTTTTGCAAAATTATTTCTTAAAATCAGATGTAGAAATGCAAATCAACAAAATCCGACGCTTTTTAATTTTCAAATATTAATGCGGAAATAATTGAAAGTATAAAAATAGTTTTAGGCGTATGTTTCATACATTTTTCTTTGCATTCCGCGCGAATTTCTGTCTGTTATTACATTAGAAATAAGTATGTTTTACAGGGTTTACAATAAATTAATTTTTGAAACAAATTAATACTATAGTTGTGAAAAGTGCATTTTATTGATTGAAAATAAAGATTATAGATTTGAAATTGTTACTAATAAATAATAATAATATCATGTAATATTACATTAACTAGTTATGTATTATATTATTCAACTTTTTGTTTTTACTTTTTACTTTTTTGGAGTGTCTTAACTTATCAACCATCCAAGCACAATTTTTTCGTAATAATACCAATATCATGAAATCAAGTATAGCCATTCTGTGCTCAAAACATGGGTGAATAACATTATACAAATTATTGAACTTTAAATTTGTAACCATTACACACATGTTTTTAATAAGTCTCTTTATATTTGGTTTGTGAAGATGTTTGTCAAATTTTTTTTGAATATTTCTAATTGGTATTTAATTATTTCAAAATGTGATTCAGACGGTCTTATTAGAGAATTTGGAATTTTTGAATTAAAATTTTTTAAATCAACTAATACATCTGTAGAAGCACTTTGATCAACTGCACCTTTAGTCAGAGCTGTTCTACATGTTTTACATTCGTTTTTAATAATTTTAAACAAATGTGCAATGCAATACCCTGTGAAATATTTTGCACTTAAGGATGAAGAAGATAAGACTCTGATATCATATTCTTCGCAAACCACCACATTTTTTAGCTCATTCATATCAGGTGTTAAATTATTAGCACTATTCGGAAAACTTTCTGCATTGGATTCAGAAGAAATTAAAATAGCAGACCAATCTAAATTTAAAAATTCCTCGCTGTCATCCTCACAGCTCTTAGACTTACAACTAAAAAGAAATTTAATAGACATTATTTTTGCAATAAGTCTTTGAAATTCTAAAACACTTGGGTTGTTTTTATTTGCATTCCTACATCTAATGTGATAGAAAAGGTTTTCCAAACAATCTTGATTAAACTTAGAGAAATATATGTAATATAAATCTTCATGAATTGTAAATAATTTTTCTCTCACTCCTAGTATAGCACTTATCGTTAAAACAAAACCTTTGTATAATTTTGTATAATTTAAACTGATAAAATTTATTCATTACATCTACATACATGATACATGTTCAAAACAGGATTCATAATTTCTTTTTCATAAAATGTAATTTATTATAGATTAACACATTTTCTGTACAAAAAATATATTTTTGATGAAAAGGGAATATCATATATTATACCTGAATACGAAAAACAATCTTCATTTCATTTTTGAAAAACTCGAGCTAAAAAAAACAATTATATGATCTTCATTGATTTTAAAGGTGTAAATGTTTATCACCATTGTTATGTCGAAGTTATAAATTTTATTAATTATACCCGATTAACATAACATTACATATGAAACGAACTATAGTATGGGTAGAATTTTATAAAATTTGTGTAAAATATTTATGATTTCTTCATTATATTTCTTCATATTTTATGACCCTTTTTACAGTACTATTTTGAGTCTTTCAAGTTAAAACTAAGGCCAAAAAATGAATATGAATACATCCTACCACACAATAATCTGCAAAATAATATGTCGATAAGTAGAATAAATTTTAGAATAACTGAAAATATTTTTTTTATTCTTAATTCTAAAAATTCAAATTTATTCAATATATTTAAAAATATGCGGGTGCATTTCAAATCGATTGACTGCTTAAAAAAAGATAATATAATATACCATCTAAAAAACAATTTTCATTAGAAATTTATTTTGAATAAACAGTTTGTACTGTGGAAGTAGAAATAGTGCTTAAACATGTAATATTCACGAAGTAAAAAACGAGTTGGAATATAATTTAACTTCGGAAATTTCTTGCCAAAATTATTATTTTCAAAATGTAAACTACACGTTTGTTTTTTTCTTTAATTACATTAAGTTCTTTGATTCTTTATATATACACTTATTCAATCTGCATATTTAGGATTTTTTTTTTGATGCAGATAAAAACTTCCGTTTGGGAAATTCTTCAATCAAACCTAATTTACTATTTTGATTATTTTGAAAAATATTAAAAATTAATGATAAAAATAAGATAAGGATATAAAAGACTTTTATAACTAATTGGTTATTAAGCAACATCAATATACATTGAAAAATAATAAATAAAAAATTCAAAATGAGCAAACTAATTACAAATACAAATCGTACAAACATAAACAAATAGTATACATCCACACATATAACACATTGAAAAGTGTTTAAATATTAAGACCTGTAATATTAAGGAAGTGGAGTTAATTGATATAGCAACAAAACAATCATGTACAGATATGAAAAATCTAAATCATTTTATAATGAAAGGAATACTTCTCATCATTTTTCTCCTATCTATATACGAGTATATGCAGCTACATCACACACCATACATACATAAATATTATATTTATATGTAGAAATTTAAAATTTCTCACCCTAATTTTCTAAATTCTTGAATGAAATGAAAATCACATTATATTACAAAAACTAGTTTTTAAATGCATTGTATTACCATCAACTACAAAATGTGTATATATGTATGTATATAGTATATAGGATTTATATGGTATATGTAATAATGTAAGATGACAATTTCACCATTTGTATTACAGTTGAGCGGATTGTTATAAAAAAAGAGGTGAATAAAATTTTGATTGGTGCATCGGATATGCAATTGTATTTTACTTGGACGAAAATACTTCATCCAACACTAATTGCGCATTAACGTTTTCCATATAAATCCAACTATACTGAAATGTGTATCTGGTATTTATTTGTCTGTGACAATACACAATGCTATTTAAAATGTACATTTAATTCATATGATATTCTACACATATAAGAGTTATTTATATGTAAATGTATATTTTGAGTATTGAAAATAGAATAAATTAATATCATTGGCTGGAGCATAAATATGAATTTGAACATTTTTGAGAGATTTTGATCATAAATATTTATTTTCCATGTATGGTTTATGCTCGTGCATAAGGATATATAAGGATCCATATTGAATTGAAGACGATCTCGTACACATACATACATAAAGCATATAACATGAATAAACAACATCTGATATAACCAAAGACCGAATATATAATGTATCATATCATGGTATATTATATTGGTCTTTGGTATAACATCAAATGTGATGTAAAATTTCATTCTAATACAATTTTAAAAATTAGAGTATAGTTTGTTAAAAATTAAAAGCGAATGGTATAATTGCGCAGTGAGTAATTTTGGTCGAATTTGCATTAGTATTGGTTACACTGAAAAAAATTCGTTATTTCATCTTGTATTTTTGATACAATAAAAATGTTTAATATGTATGATTTAAATTATAATTTGCTATTAAGAATTATTTTAATAAAAAATATGTTATTTCTATAACATTTGTTTTTCTTATAACAATAACATTTGTTTATTGTTTTTTTTCTCCAGACATTTAAAGATTTATTTTTCTTAAGCTAACAAATTCACTTTGTTATCTAGTTTTATATATAAGGATACATACGTCTGCGAATATAGACGGTAGAGCTGTAAAATAACATTTTTTACAGACATAATATATCATAATAAAGGATTATTTTTATAGAAATTGAAATCCTTACTATTTACTAAAAACGCAAAATTAAATAAATGTAATAAAATGGGCGTAATATGTACACTTTATTATATTGCCAAATACAACAAAAAATAGTCATTATACAGGCCAACAGGTAGATAAAACCAAATTAAAACAAACTAAAGAGAAATATGCGGTTAAGTAGGTACAAAAATAAGCCTTTATATTTAAAAATATTTTTTAAATAAATAATTCATATTCTGTTCTAATTAAGAATAGGTGTGAAACAGAGGTTAGAAATAATTGTGTTTTTAATAAAATATTTTAAAACAAATTGAAATTCTAGTTTTCTTAATTTTAGCATGTTTTCAATTTCACCATCGGTTAAACAAACACTTCCTGAAATTTTCTAATAGTGTAGCATTTTACTCATCATTTTCGTTGCTTTCTATTGATTAATGCTGCGACCATTTTCAAACAATTGGTATAATCGTCTAAATTATTATACATATCGTCTAAAAAAGCATTTTTAATGTGAGTGTTCTATTTTTAATTTCTCAGTCAGTCATCAACCACGGTGGATGGCGGTTGAGGTGGATAAAAAATGTAATACACGGGGGGATATGCGTCTTTTCATTATTTTTCTTCTTCTTGTTTTGAGAATAAAATGAGAGGAATACACAAATACAATGTTACATTTTGTGTAAACATATTATTTTATTCTCAACATGCGCAGTCCATTCGCTTTTAATTTTTAACAAACTATAACTGGCCGGTTTACATAATAAATTGTAGACATGAATAACAACAGGCTGCTTGCTTATGCCCTTATGCATAATACTATATGGAATGAATGTACTATTTATGTGATATACATGATTGTATGTATACATCGTATATATGGCCTTTTTGTACACATACATACAAGTGTAATTATAAAAATAGATTATTAAATGATATACATCAGGATCTATAATGTATATAGTATCAATGACCTTTCTTAATATATTTCTTTATGAAAATATTTGTGTGTAATGTTAAATATGAACTTCTTTGTTATTCATTTTAAAGGGATAATTTAAAGTATTTTCCTTAAAAGTGGTATCAATTCATTTTATATTATACATAAATAGGTATATGAATACATATTTGGTAATTACATATACACTTCCGCTATCGGCTGGTTTTTTACTCATAAAAAATTGAAAAGTAAACCTTTTTGTAATTTTTTTTCAACTTCGGTTTGATTTCGGATTTACGAATAGAATATAATAGTGGTTGTGGTGAGTGGTGGGTGGTGATTACTCATGAGTAATTTTTCATTCGTAAGATTGAAAAATTTTATTGAATGAAAAATAAAATATAAATGAAAAAAAGAGAATATTGGCAGGTGGGTGCGGGGGTGCTAAAGGAGTATAAAAAGTGTTGTATAATTAGCGTCATTCGTTAATACTAATCAACATTTTTGAACTGAATTAAACTGATTTGTTCATATACTCTTTTAACCATCTACCACACTATCCTATACGCATCAAACTGTAACTATTATATTTTTTTCATAAATCCGAAGTTAAATGGAACATTTTGATACTAGAATTATGAATATTCATATATTTTTCGATTTTCAATGGTTAAAAAAAAACTAGCTGACCGCGAACGTTTATACAGTGTGTTTCGCTACAGAAAGTACTCAAAAAAGAAAAAACGAATGATTGTTTTGACTAGGTATAAACTTTATTTTAATCAGCTATATAAACTCTAATTCGCGTTATATTCAATAGCTCGTCCAGTCGCCACTCGCTTCAATAACATGGCGGCATCTTTCATCACAACTTTCCACTAATTTCTTGGCGTACTCCTCGCTAATGTTCTTCCAAATTCCTTTTAGCACTCGAATTAAATGATTTGTGTTTTTTATTTTTAACCCCCGCAATTTCTGCTTCATGTAAGCCCACACATTTTCAATAGGGTTAAAATCTGGGGATTGTGAAGGCCAATTCATAGTATTGATCCCATTTTGAGATTTCCACTGGGTGCAAAGTTGACTCCGATGTTTGGGGTCATTGTCTTCTTGAAGAATCCAATCTCGATTTCCGTGTCCAAACCAGTTATTTGTTGATCGTATATTTATTTTTATATATTTTGGTTATTCGTCTCGCATCCAGTATCCCCGTGAAGCATATCAAATAACCGAACCCCCTTTGACAAAAGGCCCCATAAACGTGTTACCTTTGCAGGATGTTTTACAGAACGTTCTATGTATCGATCAACTTTTTTCATCCAAGCACGTCTCAAAAGATTTGAAACGAGAAAAGAAGCCTCATCCGTGAAGACTACATTACTCTAATCTTGGTTAATATTCTTTCGGGCCCATGGTAACATTTTT
The DNA here is from genome assembly GCA_951394055.1 of Villa cingulata. Lineage (NCBI taxonomy): Eukaryota > Metazoa > Arthropoda > Insecta > Diptera > Bombyliidae > Villa > Villa cingulata. The sequence goes on from OX596017.1 coordinate 21,827,307, forward strand.
TCCATATGGGAGCTTGTCAATAAAGGTTTTTGCATCGTGGACAAGTTTTTATTTGAAATTCTTTGAGACATCGCTGAATAGTTGAAGTGGAGATGTTTATACCCTTTTGCGATAATTTTTTATGTGCTTGTCGAATCGATATTGAAGGATTTTCTAAAAATATCTTCTCTATTGTCTTATCGTTGCGCTTTGTTGTCGATCGAGGCGTATCCTTTTTATGCACGTCATCTACAAAACCAGTTTCCAACTAACGTTGATTCCATATTCTAATGAAAAATCTTGATTTTTTCAGATACCTAGCTGCTTCTGCTACGGTCATTTTTGGTCCCTTAGGATGGCTAACTGAAAATGCTGCTTCAAACCGCACCTAGTAATATGAACTCATTTCACTTTTAATATTGTAAAAACTAATTAATGCCACTTACAGCAAAAAAATTATACTGCGAATTAGAGATTCGATTGCTCCTTATATAGACAAAAAATTTTATTTGCAACTAAAAGGTTGTATATAAAATCGAATATTTTCTGTAGTGAAACACACTGTAATTACCGAATATTTATCAATCACACTGCACTGCGACGATTTTCCTATAAAAAGAATTAAATAACAATTTTGATAGGTAACAGCCCTCGAGCAAATATCCTTTTAAGATACCACAATATCTATATTTAGGAATATATCATTCATTTACTACGTTACCACTATTATTCAGGTTGCGTAAATGCAAAATCCACTTTGATCGTGATCAACATTTTTCTTCTGCTTTGCTATGACTTTCTTTGATATTTTTATACATAATTTGCATATTAATATTATACTTTATTTAATCATATATAGTAATATATTTGATTTTAAAATTTTAAAATTTGAAAACTGTCTTCCAACTATAGTTAAATTAAAACTGGGTGTACAGTATTGTTCACAACTACTTTTACACGGCATTTAATTTCTAATCAATTAATAATGGGAAATGCATCCTCGAAACATTATAAATCCATAAATTTGTTTAGTGTATACATATATAATTATAATAATAAATAATTAAATATAATATCAACTATTAAAATATTAAAATATTGTATAATTTCAACTGTATTAAAACACGATTGATAATTCATCGCTTTTTTGTCCGAATTCATTAGGTTCATTTAAGTTCAAAACAAAGTTACATATATTTTATAGAAAAAAACAGAATTAAAAATACATGCAATTTTAAAATTTTGTTCAAAAAAAATGCTGTATAAAAATATTTATGACTATAATAATGCTAATACTAAATGTCAGAGGCTATTCAAATTTCTGATAATATATTCTAAAGTATAGGCAGGTCAGATTAACTTCCTATATTTTGCCAACTCCATGACCACGCCATGCAGAACTGACCAGTGGCCTATTTCACGAAATTACAAGTCTACAAGTTTACAAGTTAGAATTTACAAATAAATTTTTACAAGGACTTGTAAATTCTGTTTCTAAAAAATTCACGAAATTACAACTTTACAAGTTTACAAGTTTACAAGTTACAAGCAAATTGTTTACAAGGACTTGTAAATTCTGTTTCTCGTAAAAATTTACAAGTCTTGTATTTTTACATACTTGTAGAATTTCTTTTTACAAGAATAAATGATGGATTATAATTATTATGAACGAATTTTTTTTGTATTTCTTAAAAGTATTCATAATGTACGAGTATTTCAAAGCGATTTAAAATGTATTTTTTGCAGGCGATACTCTGTTTTTTATTATTTTTAAAAATTTATAAATGAAATTAATATATGTAGATAAATGACAGGAAAATAATCAATTGCAACAAAATATATAAAAAAGGACCGAAAATATTCATAAAAGGTAGTTTGACTGGTTGTAGTAAATGCAGGTATACAGATGTTTTAGCTATTATCGAATATTACAGAACATATACGACGACGATTGGCGGTATACTGATTGACTGATTGCTCTGCTACTTCTACTTTACACTGTACAGACAGATGTTACATGTCACATTTACCATTACGATACATTATGCGATAATATATTCATATATTGATTTGAACAATGTTGAATTTGATTATAAAAATGATTAATTTGTCTTTAAAATTGTTGAATTTGACGAGAAAAGTATATATTTACTATTAAGTATACTATTAACAATGCAAGTTTTAGATAAGAAAATGTTGACAATTTTCGCAAATTTCTCATCTTTAATATATATAGTGATACTATTAACAATACAGTAAATCATTTTCTTTCTTGCTTTGATACTAAGATTAATAATTTTTGTAATTACAAGAAATTACAAGTACTTTAAAAAATTTAAGAGTCTTTCTACTCTCTACAAATTTTTCTTACAAGTTTACAAGTTACAAGTGTAGAAATATATTCTGAGAAACGAAAACAAAGAAAAACAAGTTACAAGAACTTTTATTCTAGTGATTTACACTTGTAGCTTATAAATCACACGTGTAGTTTCAAGAAACAAAAACTTGTATAAGCTTACAAATTTACAAGCAAACAACTTGTATTACAAGACTTGTAACTTTTGAGAAATAGGCCACAGTTCTTGCACTTTTTAAATGAATGGTTTAAGTTTTAAAATTTGGTTTGAGAATGATATTAAATAGTTGAGCTATCAATTTAATAGAAATGTTAAAATACAAAGGTAAATTTTGAATTCAAAAATCAAATAAGCAATTATAATTTACTATACGTAAACCTATTCCACGTTATTTTCAAACATAATTTTTTGAATCACTACTGAAGATATTTTGATAATACGGATCTTCAAAATATTTCTAGGACTAGAATTATAGGCCCATTCTACTTAATAATTTATTTTTAAAAAAACATAATTGAAAAAAATTTTATTGCATTCAATCATAAAAATACATAAATTTACAAATAATTTATTTTCGACTTCTTGACACCTCGTTTATTGTTATGATTTGTGAACAAAAATATAATATTTTTCAAGCTACAAATAATTATCAATTTTCATTGAATCTAATTAAATGTTCATCAGCGCTAGTATTTAGAATTTTTTGAGTATATACTTTATACCACAAAAAAAACATCAACGAAATAAAATTTAAAAATTTTGAAATAAATATTTTTAAGCTTTCTGTTTTTAAAAAATATTGTATATAATTTAAAATTCTTTATCCTCAAGATTTAGAAAAATATATATATTTGTAAATTATGTTCCATATTAATTTGAAAATATCAATTTTTATCTAGTTAGACAAAAAATTGACTCAGTCTATAAAAAAATTTGGTAATGCACAAAACACCTGATTTTTAAATTTCTATATTATGATCATAAATCAGAATAATACTTTATGTATTCAGAAGTTCTAAGGCCCAAACATTAAAAAAGACATTCTTTAAAAATTTCAAGAAGAAATTCAATTCACGGGATATGATAATATATAATCGTATCTTGCATTCATATGCCAATGAACTCAAAAAGATAACAAAAAAAAAAAAAAACCATAATATATATCCATATGTATACATATATTATGCATAATCAAAGATACTATATACTATCGCAGATAAGGGTGTCTGATCTGTGATACTATGTAAAAACATATTTATATGTATTTATATAGTATCTCTGGTATAATGCTACAGTAATTATAATGTATGCATACGTAAAAACCTCATTTGCAAATATTCCACAATGCTACATCATAAAATAATGTACACCTATACAAATAATACATATAATCTAAGACCATATAAATGTATACAGTACAGTACAAATGCTACAGTAATTATAATGTAAGATATACGTAAAAACCTCTGTTGCCAAATATTCTACAATCCTACATCAGAAAATAATGTAGATCTATACAAGTAATACATATAACCAAACACCATATAAATGTATATATTTATATGATCTTTGATATAAATACAATTGTATATATGTATTTCAATTAGAAGTAGTAGTAGTAATTTATATCGGAGCATATAGCACGCGACAAGGCATATTAACATAACAACACATACATACATATATAAAAATACATGAAATATGAAATACCTCCTTTCTCAAGTCATTCATATATATTAAATACGACGATTAACTCAATACAATAAAAAAAAAATTGGAAACCAGCCCTATTGTCAATTGTTGTATTCTAAAGCATTTGCGTACAAAATATCCATTTATTTTTACTTATTCAAGTATAATATCATATCAAATAAGTGATGGTACCACTCTAAACCATATAAAATTTAATAAACCAGTCATGCAACTCACAAACTAATTCTTCTATGTAAATATTCTTATGATTCTCTCATATTTACATCCCTCCTGAATTATAAACTTTGGCTCTTTTTCGATATTTCTTCGAAAAACTTTTTCGATCTTTATTTTTGGCAAACATACAAACATTTAAATAAAAAAAATGAAATGGTTCATCTAGTAGGACTGTATGACTGTATTATCTTTGCTTGTTCTGTTGATAAAAACAATTTCATGTTGTACAGTACACATAAATCATATCCTATATTATAGTGGATTGAGTTATTAATATCACATTAATATCAGCAAAAAAGCTATAGCCACCAATGTTGGGATATGATCTCAAAGCTATTTTTTCGATTATAATCAGCTTGGAACGTCTTATACATTCTATGGTTTTTGCTATTAGTAAGGCCCACTATGTTTATACATACTTGCTGTTAAATGGCTATAACACAAATCGATATAACATATAGAACGGTTTATATTTATAGCATAAACACTTTTATATCGATTTAAATCTTTCGAATCGATTTTACAAAAGTCGATAAATGAACTGCATTGAAACGCTTTATAATAGCTGTTTTTCTTTGGTCACAATTATCTTATAATTCTCAGTTTGACATCTCATTTATATCAGTTATTTTCTTCTTGTTACTAACTGAGCAAACAAACTGAAAGAAACAGACTGAAACTTTTATTCTCAGTTGATTGACATTTTGAAAAGAAATAATTAAAAAAAATTTATTTTTACAAATTAATTTTCACAAATTATTTATTACAAATAAACTATATCCAAAAATGTACGAAGTACGAACACGAAGATTGTCAAAATTGTTTTTTTTTTAATTCTCAGTTCCTCACATCATTTGAGCAAAAATATTTTTCCTCAGTTGGATTACATAAATCTCACTTGGTTGCTGCTGCCACCTATAACATAATAGAAAAAACACCGACCGAAGAAACGCATTGCTCAATTGAGAACTGAGAATTATCAGATAATCGTGACCAAAGAAAAACAGCTAATATATCGATATGAAAATTAGTATAAACGGTTTTTATCGATTTTAATTCGATAAACATTAGCTTGACATGAAGCTAGGCCCTCAATAGAAGTGAAGAAACGAAAGAAATTAAACGAACGTAAATAATCGTTCTGTCAGTTTAACAATTTGCCTTAAATAGAAACGATTCGAATTGTGTATGAGTTTATAAGTGAAATTTATTTTATAAATATAAATATTATGTATTATTATTTATTTATTTTCACTTTAAAAACTTAACTTTCAGAAAAAAAAGTCAAATTCAAACTATAAAACGAGTAGAAACGATAAAATGTACGACCTCTTAACTTATCGAAATTGAACGAACGTAAGAATATATGCAACCATTTAGGACAGTTCCATGTACCACAGTACTACCGTATGTATCGTTTCGTTTCGACCCGTCTATTTAAAGTATAGGTTATGAAGTACGATCGAGAGCGTACATGACATTACATAACATAAGCACATTACGTCATTTTTCTGAAATTTCTATTGTTTATTGTTTAGTATGAGATTTATAACAAATATTTATGTATATGTATGTTAATGAATTTTTATTCGTATATACAATATACATACATATATAAGGTTTTTTTTTAAGCATGATAGAACTTTTAGCAGGTATAGCGGTCAGAGTAGCAGGCAGTTTAAGGACATTCTTTGACAAATTTATTTAGTATGCTTTGGCAAATCATCATTGAAAAATATACGATTGAGCAACGCTTGCAAATTCTTGAGTTTTATTTTAAAAATCAGTACTCTGTTCGTCGAACTTATAGAGCTCTTCATGAATTTTATAGGGGACATGATCGATCAAGTGAGCAAACTATTCGCAGAATTATTGACAGATTCTGTTCAAATTTTACACTGGGTGATACTGTAACATTAACAAGACGAAAAACTGTGCGCACCAAAGAAAATATTGCTGCTGTATGGTGTGGATTGCATGCTTGTGTCATTGTTGGGCCATATTTCTTTAAAAATGATAGAGAACGTGTTACCGTGAATGGAGCTTATTACCGAAAGATTATTAATGAATATTTTTTTTCAAATATGCAAAACATTAATCTAGAAGAGATTTAGTTCCAGCAATATGGTGCTACGTGTCATACGTCGAAGAAAACTATCGTTTTATTCAAAACTAATGCCCTTATTCTAGTATTGTGACTCATCATAAGTCAGAACGAAATTGTGACTGGTTTTCTTGTGATTTTCCTTGTGATTAATCAGCTGTTTCGTATTCTGAATAAGTAATCACAAGAAAAATCACAAAAATTTCACCTCTTAGTAGTGAATTTGAAACGTCAAATTTTTTCAAGAAAAATGTTATATTTTATATTTTTCACATAATCTTAAAATTTTTCTTGTGACGACTATTCAGTATACTCTACTTGTGACGACTAGCAGATCACATCTTGTGATTCTGGCATGTTGTGACTTTTTACCGCGGAATACAAAAAGTCACAACTTGTGATTTACAACGCTCTTATGACTGACTTATGACCATCGGCGGAGGGTGGTAGTGTTCAGGGTGTTCAGTGAACACCCTAAAATTATATGAAAATGATCATAAAATTTTGTAACTAATTCAAAAACAAATTTTTATCGTAAAAGAGAAAGAAAACAATAAAAAATTCGTTTTTCTATACATTACTTCACTAAAGTTCACATATAAATATAAACCGGCAGAAAACTTCAATTTATATTATCCAGTTGAGGTTGTTTAAGTGTTCACATTTTGAAATGAACAAAATATTAAAATTCGTTTTTCTACATATCAATCTGGTTCACATTCATATATGAAGCGGCAGAAAACTTTGAATTTATATTATCAAGTTGAAGTTGTTTAAGTGTTCACATTTTGAAATGAACATATGAAAAATGTTGATGCTCCATATCAAGATAAATAGAATACTTACAAGGTATGATCGTTATTTGTGTAAAAGATAGTTTTTATTCTCTTGACTGACGTCATCGCCAGCTAAAAATAATGAAATTCGTATTAAAAAATTTTCATTAGGATTTAACAAATAAAAAACTAAAAAAAATACAATAAATTAAATTTCAATTACTTATAATAATGTAAAACTTACATTTAAAAAAAAAAATAAAAAAAAATAAAAAAAAAATTCTTAAAACTTACATACTTTATGTAACACACATGTTATTAAAATATTATCTTAGAAAAAATGAATAAAAATTAAAATTCAACTATCAAAAACAGCATTTTTTTAATGCATATTCCATAACATTGCTGTGTACAAAAAATTATTTTACTCAATTTGACTTCGGATGACGTCACACTCTCTTAAAAAATTTTTCAATCATACCTTGTAGTTGTAAGTATTCTATTTATCTTGACTCCATATATTGATTTATTTTCTTCTCTTTTAAATTTCGTTTTTCTATATATCAGCGGGTTCAGATTTAAATTTGAACCGACCGAAAACCTCAATTTATCATATATTATCAAGTTGAGGTTGTTTAAGTGTCCACATTTTAAAACAAACATATTAAAGTTCGTTTTTCTATAATATATCAATCTGATTCACATTTGTATATGAACCGGCAGAAAACTTTGAATTTATATTATCAAGTAGAGGTTGTTTAAGTGTTCACATTTTCAAATGAACATTTATGAAACATCTTGACTTGATACTCCATACCAAACTCCATACATTGATTTATATTCTTTTCTTTTAAATTTCTTTTTCTAATAAACTTACAAGAAATTCCTCTTCTCTTTATATTATAAGATATCTTCTCTTTATAAAAGATAAGAAATTTAAGAGAGAAGAATATAATCATATTATATATCAATTATATATTATGATTTATGAAACATCTTGTTTGAGTTGTAATTGTATTGTAAGCACTGATCAACAACTAACAAGATGTGGCACTCTTTTTTTTTTTAAATTTACCAACCCACATAAATATTTAAAAATAATAAAAAAAATCAAAATTCAATTTACAAAAACAGTACAGAATTAATGTACTTATTTCAAATCCATATTTCCTTATAAACCGCCGTAATGAAGAAAAGATACAAAACAATATATAAATGTGAGCAATATAATCATATTGTACATGTATACGATTTTTTCACAATGCATTTTTAAAGGCGATCTGGAACTTTTTCACTGTGTTAGTACTGGTTAGTTAGACAATGTAAATCATAGGGAAAATTGAAACTTATACGCAGATGTTTACATTTTTTCATAATGTATTTTTAAAGGCGATCTGGAACTTTTTTTTTGACTACCTGTCGCGTCATTATATCAAGATATAGGGTGATTCATATAATTTCTGAGAATTTTGAAGACAAGAAAAAGTTTATTTTGTTAAGCTATATATTAGAGTAAGAATTTATTTTATAATTAAGAAATTTAACAAAAATGTAAAAACATTTGATAGCAAACACAAAATTTTAAGTGTAATGCATTTACAATTAATTTTGTTTATTTTAAATAAAAAATTTGTAATTACAAAATTTGTACTTTTTTTAATGGGTGTACCCTGTAATAATGTTACATTTTTTAAAACGGTTGGTGTTTCAGTTCCATTTTTTTTGTCTCTTTTTCGTACAAAGGCTCTTAATTACTATCGACTTTTAGCAAAACCGTTAAGGCCGAATGAATAACGGGACAAAGGTGATGAGAAACTTTTGCTAACACGTGCTCAGTGTCACATCTTGTTATAGTGGTTGATCAGTGATTGTAAGTTGGTGGAACTCCATATATTGATCTCTTTTATACTCTTCTCTTTTAAATTTCTTTTTCTTATAAACTTATAAGAAATTATGTAAATGTACAAAGAATGTACAGCAGTACAATTAATTATACAGAACACAGAATACAATATACAAATACAATTTGCACATTTTACAATATGCATGCATGTTATGTTGTTCGTTCACATTTCCATTATGTTGATCATGTACACCCAGCCAGACATATAGGATCGATTCTATAGGAATCAAAAATAAATGCACAAATATACAAAAAAAATACGAAAAAATACACATTTTTCATACAAAATAATTTTTTAGAAAAAAATTAGTAATTTTTTTCTGAATTTTTTATATAAAATTTTGTAAAAGATAAATGAAACTTAATTTTACTACTTAACTTATATAAATTTTAGTAGAAGGGTAAACAAAAGTTGAATATAATATTAAACTGAATTTTTTGTATATTTTTGTAAATAGTGAATAAAATTGAATTTCACTGAATTTTTTACGTACATACATATTTAGTAAAAGGTAAATAATACTACGAAAAATAGTAAGCTTTGAAATAATTACTCAAATATGTATGAAAATGCATTAAATTATGTGTATTTTTTCGCAATTTTTTGTATATTTTTGCATTTATTTTTTATCTATGCAGTTTCTATCCATAAATATAATATCATTGGAAAGAGGACAAAAAAAAACCTTTCAAATGAAAGAATAAAATATTTATGTCATCCTTCAAGTTTAGAAGTTATACCGTAATCAGAAGAAGTTGAAAAAGTGATTTTTAAAAAACACGAAATTTTGACTTTAAGTCCTTATATCTCGAAAACCGCTAATCCAATCAAAGTGAAATAAACTGTAACAAATAGAACAGGAAGTTCTCTTTCAAATGATTTATTAACTTATCCATTTTGGATCAACAATTTTTAAGGGTAGTTTGCGTCCTCTAGATGAATATGCGCTAATAGAGACATACACCACGTTAAAGAGGATATTCCAAAGTATCATTATCGGAAGGTCTCGATTTCAAAATCGGGCGGCACAAATTCGGAAGTTTAACCAAAGAATTATTATTGTTTGTGTAATGAATCTGTATATTTATTAAAAAATCTGAACACCCAAGGAAAAACTACTGGCTCCTCCACTGCTTATGACTTATGACCTATCACAGACTTTTTTCAGAATAGACCCATAAGTTCGATGATCAAATCATTTCACTCAATGTAATCATCAATTGGCCGTCTAAATCATGCGATTTGACGCCATTAGACTATTTTCTTTAGGGATATGTCATATCTCTAGTGTATGTTGGACAAACCAACAATAACTGATGCATTGGAAGCCAACATAACTCGTGTTATTGGTGAGATACGTCCGCAATTGCTCGAAAAAGTATTAACATATTTCACTAAACGAATTCGCTTCCTCAGAGTCAGCCGTGGAACACATTTACCAGAAATAATTTTCAAATATTAATGTCTGTAGAATGATGTCTTTAATAAACAAAATAAATTTATTGTTCGATTAGTACTTCAAGCGTTTTATTCAATTTTAAAGTTTTATCACGCTTAAAAAAACAAAAAAAACACCACTACATTATGTGTACGCATATCTCTATGATCAACCTGTATAAAATTTTCACTTCTCTATTTTTTATTTATTTTTATATTAAAAAAAAAAGATAATTTTTTAAGAGATAAAAATAAATTACATGATTGTGTGCATTCATTATTTTTTTTTTTTTCTACAAAAATAATTTAAATAGAAATTAAACTATTCCTACGTAAACACATGAATATGTAAGTACACACATGTATGTGTATATGTAGTGTTATTCATATACATACATATGTACATATGTATATTCATTTATACTTGCATCTTGGATATAATGTACATACTCGTAATATGAATTTTATGTTACGCTAAGTGTATAATATATAGAGTAGATTTCTTTTTATGTGCATACATACTGTACGTTATTTGCTGTGGTTAATCAATATGAAAGAGTTTTTTTTTTTTTTTGATTCATTCGCTTGAATTAAATATGAAATTATTTCATTACCTTCACTTGTAAATTTTTCAGCGTTGTTTATTAATTAATTATTATTATTATTATATACATATACATATACATACAATGTACATATATAGTATATTTTTAATTGCACACGGATACTTAGTCCATTATGGCACCACCAATCAGTAATTTCTGTCAGATATATCATCCTGTTTATCATCAGTAATCAGTTACTGGTGTACATTGCTGATGGAAAATTAATGATCGACTTGGGCAAGAGTAGCGCGTTGACTGGGGTTCGAACCGTGATCAAAGTAAATCTAGGTAAACCAAGTAATAAATCTCAGCTATTAAGCTAAATAGAATGGGAGATCAGAGAAAAAAGTAGTTCAAATATACATGTTTATCAAATATTGTCAGCAATTCTCACAGCAACAACAATTTTCTTAAAGTCTGAAAAGTACTTTACCTGTCAATTCCCAAATTACTATATTTATAATGTAAAAATGTGTACATGAAAAAATAAGATAAAAAGTACACATACTATCAAACTTCTCATTTTCTATATCACCGACATCACAATAATGCAAAATTCTCTCTGCTTACATTTTTTTTTTACATTAGTTTTTAATAGCCTCCGTGATATGCACTAGCGGTAGTTGAAAATATTCTTATTTGATTCACATACGAAGTCTATTTCGCTTCAACTTTTTTATTCGTTGTTCTTCTAACATATGTATGATAATAGCCTCCGTGATAATTTGACGGTAAATACACGTACTTGTAATGTACACATGCTTGATGTTGTTGTTGTTGTTTGAGTTGTTTTTTAGAGTGAATTTTTGATTGTGTTGTTTTTTACGTACTCAATTTTATAAAAAGGGGCGACTTCTTAATTATTTCTTTCTTGTTTCAACTACTTCTTTAGTCTTGATTTGATTTTCTGTCTATTTTTTCGTAGCTGTCAGTGTATTTGTGTAAAAAATTTCGAGGTCATTGAAAATTAAAAAATATTTTATATTGAGATTTTCCACTTGTTAGGTATATATACACTTTGCCGTGATCTCAAGATTACAAGACCGACACCTAACCATCGAGATATTCAAGCCCCTATATTAATTAATTAAACAGAAAAAAGAAAGATTTATAGTACCTACCTATACACACACAATTATACATACATTATTATGTGTGTGTGTGTGTATGTTTATATAGAAAGTGTAACAATAATAATAAGTTTCAATGTTATATGAAAATATGAAAATAAAATTGAAAAAAAAAATACACTATATGAGCTACGATTATATCGAAAGTTTTTCTTTTAAATAAAAAAATCCAAAAATGAAATCAAGAATAAATGAAGGAAAAATTAATATATATGTAGATAAATATATGATATACCTATACATTTATGTATATATAATTTAATATAATTTTTTATATAATTGTATATAAATTTTTACTATATTTTAATTTACAGGAAAATTTACGTGCTACAGATAAAAAGAAATTAGATGTTGATCCAAAATATTTAGCAATGCTTGGTTTTTCATCATCATCAACATCATCATCATCATCATTATTATCGTCATCAACAATATCATCATCATTATCGTCATCATCGTCTATATTAGCATCATCATATTTATCGTCATCGTTGTCGTTATCGTCGTCATCGTCATCATCATTTTCAACAACATATAATGGTACACGTTCAAATTTTTCAATAGTTACATATGTTCATGAGGGTCAAATACCATCAGCAATATTATTATCACAAAATATTGCAACAAAATTTCCAAATGAATATTTAATTATATATGATTTGGGTTTATCTGATAATGATTTACGTATATTATCCAATTATTGTAATAATACAAAATGTTCAGTCATATCATATGATTTATCAATATATCCATCACATGTGACTGATCAACGAATGCATGCATATCGTCCAATTGTGATAAAAAATGCTTTAATACGATCAAAAACAATATTATTTACTGAAAATTATATAAGAATACGTGGTAATAGTCATAATTTATATGAATTAAAATTAAAATCATTAAAATCTGGTATACTTGGTTGGACAACACGTAAAGCTGTATCAACACGTACACATCCAAAAATGTTTGATTATTTTGAAACGGATTCAGATGATTTTCTATTTTTACCAATGGTCGGTTTAGATGCTATATTCATAACGGATACACAATTAATTAATGAAAAAATTTTACTACCATGGATTAAATGTACTCTAACATTAGAATGTATCCGTCCAATAGGTAAGTTTTTAAAAAAAAAAAAATTAAATTAAATCAAATTAATTTGAAAGTGAAATAAAATATATTTAATAATTTTATTTATGTTCAATATATTATTATTATTTACGTGCATTTAAAGTAAATGTATTTTAGAGTAATAAGCATTTTCAATTAGTAATCAATTTTTTTCATCATTTTTCTTTTTTTGTTTTTTAGTTTAATTTATCTTTATATGTAATAAATAATATGTAATGTATGTATGTATTTTTTTTTTTTATTTTTCTTCTTTTGATTTTGAATTTTAATACAATTATACTGTAAAATAGTATAAATTTCTCTCAAGTATTAATTTCAAAAATGCAAATCATTTGAGTTGAGTACATCTATTTAATTGCAATAAAATATATAAAAGGTGATTTTCATTATTAGATTCGTCATACATTTTTAATTTAAAATAAAAACAAAAAATTATCTAAGAGTATGTACATAGATATAAATACATATATATTTATTTATTTATTTTGTTTATTTTATTTATGAATAAATTAATGATATTTTAAATTTGATTCTGAAACATGAATTTTACATTTTCAAAGTTATTTCCATTCCATGATTTGTCAAAAGATATTATTATAAGCACAATAAATGACAATTTTTGAAGGGAATCAGAAGAAGAAGAAGAAGAAGAAGAAGCTATTTATAAAAATATCTAATGCAATAATTAAATAGATCACCCTTTATTTACGCGGTATTAACATAATAATAGAAAAAAAAAATGAAAAAATATACAGTGCACTCGGGCTAACTTGAACCTCCGATAACTTGAACTATCCAGTAATTTGACTTCTTCAAATGAAAAATGCAATTGAGGATATGATGAGAGATGAGAATATCTCTTTAGGACAGCTTCTCGCATAGCGCTAAATGATTTTATTACATTTTATATTTGTTATCTTTTTTTTTTTTTTTAAAAAAACACTTATGATCGTAAGGATATAATTCAGTGGGAAAAGAGTAAGGTACAATGTGATGAAGACATTTGAATCATACGAAGGGGAAATTGAAATTAAAAAAACTGCAACACCAAACAATGATATCATTTCGAACATATAGAAGCAGTTTAAATCACTAATAAATTAATGAAATGGATGAATTTAAAGAAGCTTCTTACAGTGATATTTCAGTACTCATGCAGAACCCATTCGATAACTTGAACAATTTGACAACTTGAACAACTCGCCAACTTGAACTCTTGCATGAGTTCGGTCAAATTAGCGCGAATGTACTGTAAATCAAAAATTTATAAAGATCATAGAAAAAATTGTAACAAATTTATCTTTCTTGCTCTCTTTCTCTCTAGCTAAATAGATATTACTTCATTATTACTCTATAATGAATGAATGTTAAAGTAGGTATATTAGGTATATTTTATTATTTGATTTTTGAATTGAATTGAATTAAATTGAATATTAATTTACATGTGTGCATTCAATGAAACGAACAGAGTAGAATATCAATTCAATTTGTATTAGGTTATTTATATTTTCTAACAAAAATGTTTGTTTGTAATTACATATTTATTTGTTTTTTTTTTCTAATTTAATAAAATTTATAGATATTTATTTTATGTAGAAAAAAATCAGATATAGTACATATATGTATATGTAAATATGTAGCTAATATGTATACATAGTTATGTATATATGTACATAATTCTACATACATAATACCACAATACACAATACTTATTATATTTATTTTAATATTTTTTATAATATCAATTTATTTTGCGGTATTTTTATTATATATATTAAATTACTATTTTGTTTATTTACTAACTCTAAATAATATTTTTTTTTTTTGAAATGCAGAAATTCAATATTATCAAGACTTTCTAAATTCAATATTATTTATTATTATGAAAAGATTTTAATAGAAAAAAATAAAATCAAATCAAATTGATACATTTTTAAAAACTATGTACATATGTATATGGTATAAAATTATGTATACAGATAATACCTACACAGGTACATATATACATATTATATATTGTATACACAACCATAAATACATTTATTATAAATTTAATGTTTTAAATTTCATAAAATTTTATTATTGTTATTTATCTAATCTATATAAATATATACAATATATAAATTCATATACATATATAATATATACAGGGTGTTTCTTTTCTAAGTACAAATATGTATACCACAATATTTTTCAGACTATTTCATGAAAAAAATTGTACTAACAAAAATTTCTATCGACCCTATTTTCGACGCTAGAGGGCGTTGAAAATTTTGATTTTTTTGCAGGACCTTTAAACACAAAATCATGTGTAACTTTTTGTACACCCTACTTTGGAAAATTTAGTGTTCTAGAGAATAATAGGAAACTAAATGACCTTTCTTTTCATATACTATAACAAGTATTTTGGAATTCGGTTCTAAATAAAAAGAAATCCTGAAGTCAAAATTTATGACGAATTTTTTAAAAAATTTTGTGTATAAATTGGGTTCTTGAAAAAAAATTTGCACTACAAAAAATATTTTTATTTTTGGAATCGAGGCATAAAAATGTTCTTTTTCAAACAAAGAAAACCAGAGCATGATATCTTTATCCGTTATCGAGTTATTGAGGATCAAAGTAGTGCAGAAATGGTTAAAAATGTGCCCAAATGAAGTTTTTAAAATTTTTTCATTGCGGAATATTATTTTTATTACGTATTTTGACATTTTCTACCATTTCTGCACTCCTTTGATCTTTGATAACTCGATAACGGATAAAAATATCATGCTCAGGTTTTCTTTGTTTGAAAAAGAACATTTTTATGCCTCGATTCCAAAAATAAAAATATTTTTTGTAGTGCAAATTTTTTTGAGGAACCCAATTTATACACAAAATTTTTTAAAAAATTCGTCATAAATTTTGACTTCAGGATTTCTTTTTATTTAGAACCGAATTCCAAAATACTTGTTATAGTATATGAAAAGAAAGGTAATTTAGTTTCCTATTATTCTCTGGAACACTAAATTTTCCAAAGTAGGGTGTACAAAAAGTTACACATGATTTTGTGTTTGAAGGTCCTGCAAAAAAAATCAAAATTTTCAACGCCCTCTAGCGTCGAAAATAGGGTCGATAGAAATTTTTGTTAGTACAATTTTTTTCATGAAATAGTCTGAAAAATATTGTGGTATACATATTTGTACTTAGAAAAGAAACACCCTGTATATGTAAATACCACAAAAATATATTAAGGTGTACTACGTGTATTACACGACTGTACTTATAAGACAATTTATCTTATTATTTATTTACCTTTTTGTTTTTTAACTTTTTATCGTAGCTATACATATAAATTGATATAGTAGACAGTAGATGTATGTAGATAATATAACAAATATAAAAATCTAAATAGAAAGTAGGATAATTAAAAATATTTAATATGAAATTATATTTTATAAATATACAATTTTAATAGAAATATATGAGCAGTTTTCTTTGAAAATGATGTAAGTCCATTTTGTCAAAAAATTAGTTAATGATAAAAATGAATACAATTTACTATGAACTTTTTATTTATAAACTTTTTCCAAAAAAATCTGTTAAAATTTTGGTAAGAGAGGGAAAATTAGCGAAAAATCACTGCATTTGACTTAATATCTGCACCAATTGGTGGTTTTATATTTGGAAATATAGTACTAACACGTTTATATCATTATTCCAGACCCATCACATTCAAAAAATTTAGAGATGTAATTGATTTATTACCATATATCCCTTCAATAAATCATGACTATTTTCAAAAACTTGATCATAATGAAAAAAGTTAAAAAATACTAATAGTAAGAGTATAAATAATTTTGGTTAATGATAAATATTGAAATAAATCCTTTTTATTTTATTATTTTCTATTTTTATTATTTTTGAAGTGTTTAATAAAAATTTCATAGAAAGAAATTGGTTTGCTTCAATTGATTTTTACTTTTTAATGACTTTGAAAGTAGTGTAAGTCATTTTTCAATCTTTTGAAGTCATTTACCATGTTTATACTTCACATTAAAACGATATAATACAAATCGATATGAGATAAAACGATCTTAATGCTATAGACACATATAATTGGTAACCAACTCGCGAGTTGGTTAACTGAGATAACCACTATAAATCGAGTGGTTAGTAGCAAGGCTAATAAAATATATAGGTTAGCTGTAGCGATACTAATAACCTACAAATTAAGTTGTGACGTCACAATGTAAGATTTCTTGAAGCATTCATAAGACCGTATTATGTTAGTCGAAATTTCGATGTTAAAAAGATGAATTAAAAGTTAAAAAATTACTAAAGATTACTAAACAAAACAAATTAAGTTATTTTTAATAGTTGATAAAATATAGATTTAGTGCTCTAATTCTAAAATACATTCGTGTTTTAAAAAACAACAATAACAATTTAACATTTCTTACAATATGACGTCAGAATCGGTTGAAAATCTGATTGTAAAAAAAGCAAAAAGTTTTCCTATATACGGCTACAGCTAACCTTATATATTCTATTAGCCTTGGTTAGTAGTACATTTATGTACTTTAGTTAGTAACCACTGAAAATTACAGTGGTTAACGAGTTAACTAACGTCAAACCATCGAACAGTATGACGAACACGGATCGAACCATCGAACTTCGTGTCAAACATATCATTGTTTATATTGAAATTCTGGTTATTGTATAATATACACAGTTAGTGACTAAATTAAAAGGACACATATAAAAAACATAGCTTTTAGTAACAACATCACTTTTCTTTAAATTATTTGAATTACATAAAATTAATTTAGTAGAAAGCTAATAATGCGTAAATATTAAAAAAGAACGAAAAAAAAAAAATTAAATTGTATAAATTATATTAAAAATATTTCTTTTATTTTTGTTTTAATATTAATTTTAACAGAATGTCGAGTAGAAACGAAATTGGTATACAATTGCGTGAATTAGTAGTAAATTATCGGATAAGAGGTGAAAGTTTTCCTTCTATAGCTAAAAAATTTGAAATATCAAAAACTACAGGCTATTGAAAAAATTTGTGTTACATTATTATACAATAAAATATATTTTTTTTTATTCTTATTTAATATTCACACATTACTTGCTGTTTGCTAAATTAATTTTATTTACATAATTCAAATAATTTTAAAAAAAAGTAATTATGTTAATAAAAACTATGTTTTTTATACGTATCCTTTTAATTTGGTCACTAACTGTACAAATAATACGATTGACAACAAAACAAAATTTCAACTTCAAATGTCAAAGATAACCAAAGTAAAAAGATAACTAAACTAAAAAGCAGTGTGTCATGCAATTGGTTTCGAATTAGTTACAAACTAAACGGTTTAGTTAACCAATTATATGTGTCTATAGCATAATAAAACCGGTTTTACAGATGTTTATACTTACTAGCTCGAATCGATATGAGATAAAACGGAATGAAATGAAATGCAGTGCTACCAGAAGATTTTTGCATTTTGAATAAAATTTGTAAATAAAATTAAAATTTACAGATTACAACTCAAATAACGATCACGAAATGAGAGGTTAATTATTTTAGTTTGATGATTTTTTTGTTAAAAAGTATTAAAAACGATTCTCAAAACGATATAAACGGTTTATACCGATTTTCAAATCGTTTTGACAGCTCTCAAACCGCTTTAATTATGGTTTTTAGTTAATGCGATTTGAAAATGATAAAACGTTTTAAGGGACGTTTATACTAAACTTCCAAATCGTTTCATCTTATATCGTTTTGATGTGTAGTATAAACGTGGTAATTAAAAGTATAAATTTTTGTTAATCACATTTAAAAAATTATTACATTAGAGGTATTCACTCAGGCTAGTATTTTAGCTATTGTGTATTAATACATAAATCAAATTTAGTGTGGAGTGAACATACTTTGTAAATACTCTTGTTGTATCAAAATTTTAAAATTTTTAAATTTAAATTTTATCAAAATTTACCAAATGACTACTATGTCTGTTCAACTGTCAAAATATTTACTACGAAATACTACACAGAAAAAACATGCCTTAACCCTATTGTTTTATTACAATGATTGGCTTACTTGATTTTATATGGGAGAAAATAACAAGGCGTAGTATATTAGCAAAATGTAGTAAAAATACTTCGCGTATAAATATACAAGGCCAAATACTAGAGAGAGTGAATACCTCTATTATAAATTTAATTCAATTTAATATTTAAAAAATACAAAACTAGTGTAATAAAATATATCGATATATTTCAAATTATATATAAACTACTGCACCTAAATTATATATAAACTGTGGTATTAAAATATGTATTTTCTATACATTGTGTAGGTGGCGGGAAATAACACCAAATTGGTATTATTTCGCTGTAAAATGGAAATAGCACCAAAAATTGAAATTTGGTGTTATTTCCATTCCATTTCATTTGAAAGTGAAATAATGCCAAATTTTTAATGGAAATAACACCGAATTTCAATTTTTGATGTTATATCACATTTGAAAGTGAAATAATGTATCACTATCAAATTTGCCTCCTACAAATGCTACATACAAACACTATCAAATTTGGATATTGGAATATCAATCGGATATTGAAATTCTAATTCAACAAAGTGTAGAGAAAATAATAGAATTAAAAAGAAAAACTAAAAAGTTAATATTTTTGGCTTTAAAAGCAAAAATGAGATGAGATTTTCACAGAAGAATGTGGTTATTAAACAAAATTCAAATACGAATATTGTAAAAACTAATTTCTCTTCTTGCCACAGCAATCAAAAATGTCGCTACATTTAGTAAATTTTTTGAATACTAGCTTTATACTAGACAAATCATGCTGGTTTCAATACCACGTTTATACCAGCTTGTTTTCCTGGTATAAAGCTAGTATAGGGTGACATACATGTAGTATATAGCCAATACCATGGTATCGATACCACGTTTATACTAGATATTATCTGTCTAGGGCCTTATACAGTAAATAATTTATTATAGGCCTTTTCGTAAATTCAGTTCTAAGTTAGATCTTTTTTGCAGTGCGTTCGAAAACTATAAAATGCAAAACAGGCCTGAAAGATCTTAACGCAAATAAGAAGCGTGATTTGAAACACTGCATATATGCTACTGACAAATGTACTGTCGAAGTTATCTACCACTTCATTCTTTACAACAGTTAGATTGTACGTACATACATTTTTTATAAAAATAAAATAAAAAAAAAAAAACAATTTTTTAAAATAATAAAAAAATAATTTTGGGATTTTGAACTTGTTGTATTAATTGTATTAATTGGTTTTAAAAGTTTTATTCTTTATAATGTCAGATTCAAGTGAAGATATTGAAAAATTACTTAAGTAAGTACAGGGTGTCCGGTTTCGGGTGGTCATCCGGCAAACAGTAGATAGGTCTCGCCGAGACAAACAAAAAATCGTTGTAGAGGGAGGGGGGTAATCTCAACCGTTTAGCCGCTAGAGGGCGATGAAGATTACTAGCTAGAAGAATCTAGTCTAAGAAAAATCTGAAGGAAACTCCCCCATCTCTTCAATGATACCTTATATGCTTCTCTACGTTTTTTGTTTCAAGAGTTATTGTGTTTCAAAGACAGAATTTAGTGATTTTTTGCCATTTTTTTCAGAGATAATACAGGCTGTGGGAGTAAAGCGCCCTCTATAATAATTTCAAATTACAAAAACAGAAAGCCTAAGACACCCGCTTCATTTTTGCCCTTTACAGTAAAGGTCTATCTCTCACAGTTTTTTCCATGTTCTATCTTATTTGGGTTTGAATTGTGTAAAATCATGTAAAATCATGTAAAACTCATATCAAAGAACCGTATTTTATTAAAAAATGGCTTTTCAAATATTGTTTATTATGCGCTGGTATTGAATTGGTAAGAGATAGATCTTTACTGTACAATACTAAAATGAAGCGGATATTCTGGGCTATTTGCTAATTTAAGTAAAAAATAATATAGAGGGCGCTTTACTCCCACAGCCTGTATTATCTCTGAAAAAATGGCAAAAAATCACTAAATTCTGTCTTTGAAACACAATAACTCTTGAAACAAAGAACGTAGAGAAGCATATAAGGTATCATTGAAGAGAGGGGGGAGTTTCCTTCAGATTTTTCTTAGACTAGATTCTTCTAGCTAGTACACCGTAGTTATTAAAGGGTGTTTCGTAGATTGAGTGCGAAAAATCTTCATCGCCCTCTAGCGGCTAAACGGTTGAGATTACCCCCTCCCGCTAGAACGATTTTTTGTTTGTCTCGGCGAGACCTATCTACTGTTTGCCGGATGACCACCCGAAACCGGACACCCTGTATATTAAAATTGAGGTTAAAATTAATATTTTCAATAAATAAAATTGTACAATACACATCGAACACATTATTTTTCAATATTATAATTATTATTGTTGGATATCACTTATCATTCAATTTTTCGTTCGAAAATGCAAAATGTCCGAAGTCTCTTAACCATTGCATTTGCAGCGCTGCTTTATTCCTGCAGACTGCACATTACTGTTCTAGTACTATTTTTAAGATACGAAAGAATACACAGTGCAGCCTTCATTTTCGAAAAAGCCTTATATTAGATAATAACTTCAAGTATTTACTTAATATAAAAAGAATCAAATATATTTTTTTTTTAAATATAAAAATAAAAATAAATATTTAACTTTTTCAAAAAACTTGAATAATTGGCTACTGTACCAGATAAAATATAAAGATCAAAAAATTATTGATAATATTATTATTGATAATTTTTTGCAAATTAATATTAATATTGATAATATTATTATATTGATAATTTTTTACAAACTTATACATTAATTTATACATGACATAATTTGGTCTTTAGTATGTAACATAATTCGATTTCATATACAGTGAGTGTCGAAAGTATTCGGACGATACTCTATATACATTATTTTTCCTCATAAATGTAAACTAATTCAAATTTTAATAAACTTTTTTTTATTTTTTAATTACTTATTGGGTACACTATTAATAACAAAAATTAAAATCAAAACATTAATTAATTAAAATAAAAATAACGTTGAAAATATGCAGCAGTACGTCAATTCGTCGCATCAAAAGTATTCGGACGATTTCTTTAATGATCTGTAGAAATGATTAATTTAAAAAATAGAAACTGACAAAGAATTTTTTTTCATACTTTAATATTTTGTTGGATATTTTTTTCGTTTTATAACTTCTTCCAACCGTTTTGGCATGGATTGTACAAGTTTTTGGACTTCTGTTGAAGTAATAGTTGACCACTCTGTTTTTAAGGTTTCTTTTAAATCAGAAAGGTTTGTGGGCTTTTTTTTTTTTTCAATTTGTTACCCAATATAGCCCATAGATGCTCAATAGGGTTCAAGTCTGGAGACTGTAGTGGGGTTTCCAACCTTTGACGTACATTGAAAAGAAGCCACATTTTGGTATTGTATGCGGTATGTTTGGGGTCATTATCTTGTTGGAAAATAAAATCATTCATGACTTCCAAATTTTGTGCACTTGTGTTTAGATTTTCTTTTAAAATATTTATATACTTCAAGTGATCAATGGTTCCTTCAATAAAACTCAAATTTTCAACTCCATTATATCCCATACAACCCCAAACCATTGCAGATCCTCTACCATGCTTTACAGTGCCTTGTATATTCTTCGGATCCAGCTCCTTTCCGACTTCTCTTCAGACATTTTCTTTAACATCGGACCCGTATAGATTAAATTTACTCTCCTAACTAAAAAACACTTTTTTCCAAAAAGTAATTGGGTGATTTAAATACTTTTTAGCGAACTCAATGCGTTTTATTCTATTCACTACACTGACATGTGGCTTTCTTCTAGCCATACGACCATGTTACACCTTGCTTCTTAATGTTCTTTTTATCGTTGATGGACTACATTTCTTATTAAAATCTTTTTCAATGAAAGCTGCAATTTCCGGTGCACTTGTTTTTGGTTTTTCTTTAATAATATTTATAACTTCTCGCTGTTCTCTATTTGTTAATACCTTTGGTCTACCTGCACGTTTAGTATTTTTTAAGGATTTAGTTTGTTCATATTTTTTTAATACATCAAATATCGTTTGTTCACTTCGATTTAACACTTTTCCGATAACACTCAATGTATGAAATTGCTGATGAAGTCTTAAAACCACTACTTTTTCTTCGGTAGTCAATTCTTTTCCTTTACGTTCCATTATGAATGATAAATAATAATATTATCTACAGCTGAACAACCTATATTTATAATAACAACAACAATTTATAATAACTAACTAATAAATTAAATATTTAATTACAATTTTAGTTGTTATCAATAATTTAATAACTGTTCCTGTAACGGTGAATTTAGTGCAACGCAGTTGTCCGAATACTTTTGATGCGACGAATTGACGTACTGCTGCATATTTTCAACGTTATTTTTATTTTAAGTAATTAATGTTTTGATTTTAATTTTTGTTATTAATAGTGTACACAATAAGTAATTAAAAAATAAAAAAAAGTTTATTAAAATTTGAATTAGTTTACATTTATGAGGAAAAATATTGTATATAGAGTATCGTCCGAATACTTTCGACACTCACTGTATATCGAAAATTCATTACATTTTTTGTAATAAGATTCTTTTATAAATAATTCTGACAATAATTGATAAAAAAAAAATACATAGTCTATGAACTGTGACTCTTTCTTTCTATATTTTGTTGCCTAATCAAAAAAATATTTCAATTATTTATTTTCAATAATATGTACAGGTACCTACAACTACAACATACATTATGTAGGTTTTGAGTGGTTTGATCTAACATTATGAAAGAAAAAACAAAGGAAAGTTTAATCAATTATCGATACTGTTTCCTTCTAAAAATATTGTTGCTTCAATTGTGTAACAATATGGAGTGGATAATTGTCATTGCGCCCACTCTATTGATATCAAACAGTGTATACAATACATAAATATACATATTGGTGCGACAACATATGTATATATACCTACATATTTGAATGT
Organism: Villa cingulata; assembly: GCA_951394055.1. NCBI lineage: Eukaryota > Metazoa > Arthropoda > Insecta > Diptera > Bombyliidae > Villa > Villa cingulata. The sequence goes on from OX596017.1 coordinate 21,851,701, forward strand.
TTTATATTTTTATTTATATTTTTTTTTAAATTATTTTTTTCAATAAATTCTTGATACACTTACAAGTAGATACATATTTATAATGTCATACATATGTATCAGATAATTCAAAAAGTTCGCAGCCTAACGCATACGTGACATTTCTAGAAACAAAAATTTATTCGTATTGGCAACACCAGTCCGTCATATGAACGTACCATAAATTCCAGATCGATCTATCAAATAGTTTAGTTTAAACAGTTGATTAAATTACACGTGCTTGGCTTGTTTTCAGAAAATGGATAATTTAAAAAATCGTGCGGTGATTGAATATTTGTTTAAAAAAGGATTAAGTGGGAAGGAAATTTTTGATGATATGGTAAACGTATTAGGAGACAGTGCTCCTTCATATGCAACTGTAACAAAATGGGTTGCTCTATTTAAACACGACCGTACAGACATCAATGATGATCCACGTTCAGGACGTCCAAAAGCAGCAACCACACCAGAAATTATCGACAAGGTTCATGATTTGGTTTTGGAAGACCGCCGAATAACTGTGGTTGATTTAGCTGGGACCACAGGCATCTCAACTGGATCAGTGCATAGTATCTTAACTAGTGAATTAGGTATGAGAAAGTTATTGACAAGATGGGTGCCGCATTCCTTGAATTCTGACCAAAAACGCATTCGAGTGAAACTTTCTCAACAACTTTTGGGTCATTTTCAAAAGGATGGAATTGATTTTCTGCGTCGATTTGCAACCATGGACGAGACATTCATTTCCACATCACCTACGAGGTAGAACATACGATGCGCTTTTTTGAATTGAGGTGTCCCCCTTAGGCCTAATCCTCTTTTTTTCGTTTTTTTATAATCTTTGAAACCACATCCCAAAACCAAAATATAAATTTATTCTAGCAGATTTTTTAATCTTGGTTTCCGTACAAAATAACTTTTGATTTCATTTTTAACTGTCCATGAGCAATTTTTTCTCAAGAGAACAAGAATGAGGAAATCAAGTATGGTTTTTTTATGTAAAAAACAAGGACAGCTTTCAAGAAACCATTCCGGGTACATTAAATTCGTTTGTTCAACACAAGTCTTCATAATGATTTCTTTTATTTTAGATAAATGTTTAAATTTTTTGTAAAATTCCTGATATATCTTGAATTGTAAACAACAAATTGAAAAAAAATAATCTGACGGATAATTTAAACATAATGAATTATTATTTGTGCTATAAGACACTTTAAAATCTTTATTATAAATATGTTGTTCTGTTGACAAAAGTATTTCTAGTCCTTCTTTTGTCATTACAGACGCACAAGCTGAACAATCAAATTTTTTAAAAATGATTTTTGATATAGCGTACCCCACATAATACCTTTGGGCGTTTTCTTCCACTAAAAATGCAGATGAAGGACATGTAGGCAATATACTGAGTTCTTCTTCAATATTTTTAACACATTCTTCCACATCTTTTGCTTTGTCCAATGGCAAAGGATTAATTGTTATTGATCCGTTATCATCATTGAGTTCCATAATGCCTATATCATTTTCAATCCAATCAAACATTATATCATCATCGTTTTCACAGTTCTGATTTGGCGAAATCATATTTAACAATTTTATAGACATTAATCTAGCTATTGTATATTTGAATTCATGAACGAAAGGATTTTTATTGTTGCCTCCTTTAGCTCGAATTTGTGAAAACAAATTTTCGATGGGGTCTTGATTCAATCTGGCAGTTAAAAGGAAGTGTATATCCATCCTATGATCATTCAGAATATCATAACTAAGCATTAGAATTGCACTTATTGAATGAATACACCCTCTAATACAATAATTTTTGTTCTTGTTAACTAATTTGAGTTTTTTCATGTAATCCACTGTATCTTCTAGATATTTTCTTACACGACTATTAAGTGCTAATGTTTCTGCTATTTAAACAGTCAAACATCGAATTCATTCTCGCAGTAAAGCAAGCAGTAGCTTCAGCTTTATCATGTGTTTTTTGACTGAACTTGTTATTGCTTAAGCAGGTTCTTATACCAGCAGCTACTGTCGAACTTAGAACTTGTGTCGCATAACACACTCTCATTTTTTCGAACGTATTTGGCTCCACATGTCTCTTTGTAACTTTAGGACAAATTTTGAAATTCTTTGATTTCAAATCCAGTTCATACAATTCTTTAATGACATCCCATGAAGCAGTTCCATCCGGAGTTTCAATATCAGTAGACATGAGAGTATTTCTTAAGGATTTCAAAAGGTGAGGCACATCATATAAACAAAAAAATTTTTTCTTATCTTTTAAAAAATACGGAGACGATTCAGCTATTTCTAATAATCCTAAAGCTTTCTGTTATTAGGACCCTGGTCACAAATCACAGCTCGAATATCAAGTCCTAATCCAGAAGCAATTTCGATGTTTCGTATGATGATTTCTTTTAATTTTTCTGCTTTTATACAACTATCAGACACAAAATAACTTAATATATATTTCCAATTACAAAATAAACCTCGAATCATAAACATACAAATTGTCTTTCCAATAAGTCCCTCTCTATCTTTCTCTCCAAAATCAACTAAACCATCAATTTAATCATCGTGTAAATCATACACTAAATCTTTTCTTATTGTGATTTCATCGAAAATTATTACAGTTTGCCTGGATTTTTCGTTCATATCTGAAACAATTCTCCTTAAATTAAACAATAAATTTTTGTTAAATCCTGTACATACACGTTTCAAAGAAGCCCAACGATGAATAGACGACTTTGAAGGCAGATTGAAATCTAAATTTGTCTTCATAAAATTATATACAGAACTTGGCTGGAGTTCCGAAAAGGTGTTCCCTCTGATCCTCTTCAAATTTTGACCACAGATTCTACTCGACAATATCAGAAAAGTCAAGGAATATGTTTTGTCGGAAAGCCCTCTATCGGTCACAATTCGCATTTAAAATTTTTTGTCAAAATTCTTATTTTAGCAATATCTCTGTAACGGTACATGATACAGGTATGTTTTACAGCTCAAAAGATGCGTCTTAAGATGCTCTATATTCTGAAGAAAAGAAATTTTCAAAAACTCCTAGTAGAAGGATAATAAAGGACATTTTCTGATTTTTGGCTATTTTCACATTTTTGACAATTTCTCAGAAAGGAGTAAGGATAATCGGTTCAAATTTTTTACAAATAAAAAAGGACATCATGAGCAAGATTTTACATTCAATACTTTGATCCTAATGAAAAAGGAAAATGTCCTACAGAGAAATAATTTTATTAATGCTGAATTTTGCAGTTTTATGTTCGTGTGCACGTGTATGTATGTGAGTATGTGTATTTGTAGAAGTCAAATACATGATATTTTTTGTATATGCGTATATATGCGTGTGTATGTGCATTTGTAGAAGGTAAATCTAATAGTGTGTACATTAAGTATTTTCTATACAGGTATACATATACACTACACGTATATGGGCAAATATGATAGAGTTCGCTTGCGGGTTTGTGTGTGTATGCATTTGTAGAAGGAAAATCTGATAGTGTGTGTATGTAAGTGTATGTGTGCGTGTGCATTTGTAGAAGGAAAATTTGATAGTGTGTGTATGCACTTGTAGAAGGAAAATCTGATAGTGTTTGTATGTAAGTGCATGTGTGTGTGCATTTGTAGAAAACAAATCTGATAGAAAATGCTTAATGCACAAATTATCAGATTTACCTTTTACAAATGCACATACGCGCACGCGTATACACAGGCACGCACGCACACACAACACAAACGCGCGCGCGTTTGGTATTTTCAGATTGTTTGTAGAGTATTATTCCAGTCATTGAAATAAATGTAATATAATATGAAATTATATCTAATAATAATAGTAATAAACACACATGCACTTACATACACACACTATCAGATTTTCCTTCTACAAATGCACACACACACATGCACTTACATACACACACTACCAGATTTTCCTTCTACAAATGCACACGCACACATACACTTACATACACACACTATCAGATTTTCCTTCTACAAATGCATACACAAACCCGCAAGCGTACTCTATCATATTTGCCCATATACGTGTAGTGTATATGTATGCCTGTATATAAAATACTTAATGTACACACTATTAGATTTACCTTCTACAAATGCACATACACACGCATATATACGCACATACACAAACTATCATATATTTGACGTCTACAAATACACATACTCACATACATACACGTGCACACGAACATAAAATTGCAAAATTCAGCATTAATAAAATTATTTCTCTGTGGGACATTTTTCTTTTTCATTAGGATCAAAGTAATGAATGTAAAATCTTGCTCATGATGTCCTTTTTTATTTGCAAAAAATTTGAACCGATTATCCTTACTCCTTTCTGAGAAATTGTCAAAAATGTGAAAATAGCCAAAAATCACAAAATGTCCTTTATTATCCTTCTACTAGGAGTTTTTGAAAAATTCTTTTTATTAGAATATAGAGCATCATAAGACGCATCTTTTGAGCTGTAAAACATACCTGCATCATGTACCGTTACAGAGATATTGCTAAAATAAGAATTGTGACAAAAAAATTTAAATGCGAATTGTGACCGATAGAGGGCTTTCCGACAAAAAATATTAGAGTTCTGTGCTTTGCGTCACAAGGACTATCTGTGGTCAAAATTTGAAGAGGATCAGAGGGAACACCTTTTCGGAACTCCAGCCCAGAACTTGATTTATAGTTTAAGTTCTGTGCTAATAGTTTTTGCTTTTCATCCCATTTTCGCTGGCCTAATAGAATCATTTTCGAAAACTATTTAACATTTTCACTGCTATTGTCCAAGGAATCTATTTGATGTCCCACATCTTTCATCTCTCTTTCAAGTTCTTTTATTTTATCTTGTAATTGGCTGTTTTCTTTTTCTAATATTTCTATCTTTTCAGATAATTTTTTATTTTTGTGTCTGTAATAAGACGTATTTTTCTCATTTGTTTTACATCTTCTACAAACAAATGAGTCAGTCAATTTCGAATTTTCAGGTCTACTCTTATTTGGAGACCTTATTTCATACTCCTCCGCATATGAGTTTTCTGATGAAAGCTTACATTTTTTCTTAACTAAAATAGTTTCTTCACTATTTATATGTACTTTGTTCTTCTATAAAATGATTTTCAGCTGAAGACATTTCAAAATCATACACTGTATTCTTTCCACGTAACTCATATTTAGGTACAGCTCCATGCAAAAGTTTTCTTTTACCCAAAAACTTGTGATCAAAATGACGAGCACATATTTTAATATTTTTTAATTGCAAATTTTCTGCAAAACCACATACATTTAACCAAAGTTTTCTGTTTTCAACATCAGTTGGAAATTTAAAGAAAGAAAACTCTGAATGAGAAGCTTTACAACTGTCAACACAACAACGGTAAACATTTTTTTTAATCAACTTTTTTTTTAAACAATTATTTAAAATTCTACTTGAAATGAAGTCCGTGTTTGGTATAGCACCTTTCTTTAACTTTTTCAATCCTATAAATTTATTGTCAAAATGTTTCGAACAAACTCTAAAATCCTTGGCATCTTGGACATGAGTTAAATTTAAACTTTCTTTCCACTTTATTTGAATATTCTGTTCAATAGGAAACTTAAATAATTTGCAGTCACTTTGTTTTCTATTTGATGCACATTCCTCAACACAGCATTTTCTAACATTAACATTTTTAGCCTTGACAAAGGCTGATTGAATTTCACTTGTTACTTCACCCATTTCAACGAAAATCTTTAAAATATCAAAATTATAAAAATTTTAATTACAATTTCAATTTTTAAGTACTCAAACGCACGAATTTTATCTTCGATAAGCAAACAAAACTTGGAATGAATCAAATACGCGTATTATATGAAAATCATATGGTTGTTAGTTCATCGGTAGTGTACTGTCACATTATTCTGATTCTGAATCTGAAACGTAAAATTTCAGATTCAGAATTCACTTTTTGTTCATTCTGATTCTGAATCTGAAAACTCCTTTTCAATATTTTTCTTTAAATTTGTTATTGTTATAAAACACTTTACTTATCGAGTGAACATTAAACCATCGAACGATAAGTACTATGAGTGGCGAGTACGTTGGTAAGACGCACTTTTCAATGGAGGGTGATATAAGGTTAATCTTCTGTCTTCTGTCTTCTATCTTACGATCTTCAAGTTGTATATAAACAAGTATGTCAATTTATTGAGTGGTTTAGCTATGAATTCAGATTCAGATTTCAGGTACATGTGACATGCTACATTTATTGTCAGTATGTTTCATTTTCTATTCTGAAAATAATCAGATTACAAAACGGAAACACAAACCGGAATTTATTCAGCAGATGAATTTTTCAGAGCCATGTAACAGGTCAAATATACTACAATGTATTTGATTGTGATTCTGAAATTTTCGGAATTTTTCAGATTCAGAATCAGTCTCATGTGACAGTACACGTACATGGATCGCACAAGCAGTCTACTGTGTATTGTATTATTGTATATGGAAAGCATATCAAAAGAAGAAGAATAGAAATGCTCATGCAAAAATAGAAGAAAATATATGTACATAATTTTACATACACAAAGCATTGAACAAAAAGAACAACAACAGCATACATATAAAACAACATAGTACCAGAAATACTTAATATAATATATTAAGTATATATTATCGCACACAGAATAATGACGTCACCGTCCTCATAAAATGTGTATTTCAGCGACATCATAGTCCTCATTAAATGTGTTCTGAAGTAGCATACTGTTTCTAATATTCGAAAAATTTTATGAGAAATTTCTTTCTTGACACATCTCTATATTATTAAATATCTCTGGTACTACATTATACTGTATAGGTACTTAACGATTAGGTATTTTAAAAAAAAATGTTTTCTAATTACATTTTAACAAAATTAATTAAATTTATTTCATTTCTAATAAAAAATTAATAAAATAATAATATATGACTTGCTTTTATCAAAATTGGATTTAATTATTATTAAATCGTGTGCCAACATATACATATACATATATGTATGTTTATATTCGTATTAGTATATATGTACACGCATACATAAACTTTTATATAAATGAAAATTATAATGATAAATTACTGCATATATATATATGTAGGTAGGTACATTAAATACATACATGTATATGCAAAATCGATTTTAATTACGTACATACATACAGTCATGGCTAAAAAAATATTGATGCTTGATTTTTAGATTTTTTTTATGAACTACTAGGGTGAATAAGATAAATCTAGTAACAGATAATAGCAAAACTTATTTGAAATATGCAATAAGGATATAAATATCTTCTTGCAAAAACTAAAATTCTTCATATCTTTTGATATTCTATTTTTTAAACGATTCAAGAATATGTAAGAATAAAGGCAATAAATATCAATTGCTAATCAATAATATTCAGGTCTTATCTGCTATCTAAACAAAAAATCTAGTTAGTTGAAGCAATGGCCAAAGAAAACATTTTGAATATATTCTTAAAATATTATTTTTATTTGAAATAATGATTTGCTTACATTACTTCAATACCTTAATACTTTGTATTTTCATCCCTTACTCCAATAACCAATTTTACTCTTTCTAGCATTGATTTGTAGTATTCTTCGATCATATTTTGTGTTATCTATATTAGCAATGTAGACATTCAATAAATTTTATTCAATAAAAAAATAATTCAAAAAAAAAATTTTAAATTCAAGTGTCAACATTTTTTTGTCCGTGGCTGAATGTATAATCGTGTATATATAAATGCACATATACATATGTACGTAAAACACGTAAATTATGTATAAATAAATCGCTTTTAAATAATAAATGATAATTTTATTGATTTTCTTCAAAAAAATAACAAAAAACAAAAATTTCATTTACAACACTCTTTATCTTATGCATTCATTATTATAATTTTTTCATATATATTACTGTAATCGAAAAATATGGTTAATTTTTCATTTAAAACATATGAACGGGGGAGAGGGCAGAGGGGTTGTCTAAAACCAAACGATTAGATATTTTGCCCTTAAACTATAGTAGTATTCACCTTAATAGAAAATGCAATGCTAAATTTTATGTCAATATTTTATGCAGTTGACTATGCTAAAAAAATTCGCAGTTTTCGATTTTTAAAATGAGTTAAAAAGTTCATCACAATAATAGAATTGCATTTGTTGTACGTGACTATTTCACAAAAACATTTTGACTAAAATTTTGTTTTCTGAGTGCAAAGATATAATCGTCGAGTTAAGCTCTTGTCATGATTCTATAAAAAAAACGTAGCAGTGCATTAGTGTCTGTTCAACATTAAATGCCATCGATTAAGCAAAGTTGTGTAATATTTCCTAAAAGAAAAAACATTGAATTTTGACTACAAAAAGCCTAAACTGCATTCAAGATTTCAAAAAGTATTTAATATCAATTTATAGTTTTATATTAAAGAAATGGCCATAGGAATCCATTGAACGAATGAAAATAGACTTTTAATAAAAGAAAGGCGTGTTTTGAGAATGCAAAACATACAAACTTATAAATGATTCTTGAGAATACTTAGCATAAATGACTGCAAAAAAAGAAAAAAAAGGAAAAAAAAAATAGGGGACAGTTATCAGAGAAATCATGGACAGAAACAATATTATTAGAAGAAAAAACCATCATTAATTAAAATAAAAATATGATCCGTTTCAATTGATCTAAAAACCTTAAAAATCTTATTCATATATTCATCCACTGTCAGACGAAGTTTCAGTCTTCTCAATTCCCTTGTCCCATTTACATAGAGTCAGCTCTTCTATAATTGTACGTCGTCACAAGTCCCTATCCTGTGTTGTCATCTCATTTGCATCCAAATGTTTTCAAATCCTTTTGGGATTTTTGTCTGCCATATGATCGCCTGCGGTCGTAACACGATATTTCAGTGTTAGAAGGAATTTATAATTTTATCTATGTAATAAATTATTAATAAACATAAAAATTACAAAAAAAAAAAAAAATGAAAAATATAAACTTTATTATTACATATTTCATATTTTTCAATAGAAATATTTCACCTTTTTAATTTTACTCGCATTCCGTAATATTTTTTTTTTGTTTTAGTGGAATGTAGTACAAATAAAATATTTAAAATAATTTTTTAATTTTTAACGATAAAAAACAAAAATTCTTATACATACAAGTGACTCAAGAAATTATCCGGACACTACAACTTTTTATACATATAAAGTTAAAATAAACAGTCGTTATTCAACTTTTCAACAGCATTTATGATTTATTTCACTCTGAGTTTTCATGAAAATACATAAATTTTATTTATTTTGAAAAAACCGTTATCCAAAAATCACAACACATTTCATTTTACTTCAAACTCAAAAAAGGGGTGTTTTCAAAAATGCAAGCTTGCGGCAAGTTTGCGTTTGCATAGTGTTTATTTAATTCAATTTGCAAACGTCAAGTGTTCATTTATTCAAGTTTATCGTCAACTTAAGTCAAGATTTGCAAGGTTCTTGATCGTCTTTGATTATCTTGAGTTCATTTATTTAAATTCAAGTGTTACCATCTTCATTTAAAATTTAATGACATTTAAAAGTTACATTTACACGAGAATTTACGTCACAATTGATTTATGTTCAAAAATGCAAGATTTCTTGACATTGCAAGATATTGCGGCAAGGTATTTGACTTGATCGCAACTTGACGAAGTCAAGCTTGCATTTTTGAAAACAGCCAAGTATCCGGACACTAACCTAATACTAAATGTAATACCGTTATTTTAGATTCTATTTAATCTTTTTTTTAAAATAAAGTTAAAGAATTAGTATTTTGTAGACCTACGCTTCTTTATTACTTCTCTAAGTCTGAGCGGCATTGAAGCAATCAGTTTCTCACAAAATATTGAGTCAATGCAATTCCATTCTTCTTGAAGCCTTGTTTGAAGGGTTTCTTTGTTTTTCTGATTTCTTACTTCGGATATTTCTGTTCAGATTTTACCATAAATTTTCTATGGGATTGAGATCAGAACTCTGGGGTGGTGTAGATATAACTTTTGGGCAGTTATATAACAGTCAAAGTCTACATATATCGGATGTATGTTTCGAATCATTTATAGTATCATCATCGGATCATCTTGATAGAATTTAAAACTATTTTTCAGACCGAGTCTTATGGCACTTTGTTTTATATTTTGTTTCAATATATTCAAATAATCATATTTGTTGATTCGACCTTCTATGAAATGACCTTCAATAAAGCCTTATTTTAACTTTATATACAAAAAAATTTTAGTGTCCGGATACTTTCTTGAGACCACTGTACATATACATATTTACAACTTACACGACGTCAATTGCATTAAATTTCAAAATATATTTTCTGCTTTCACGTCGAAATATTACATTAAAAATAATAATATGTAATAATAAAAATTATCTTTTGTTAAAAAAATATTTTTATTTAAAATTCTTTTAAATGTTTTTCTTTCTAACTGCTTTTATTGATCTATAAAAACGTTTGTGTTTTCTTCGAAATATATTTTTTTTTCAATTTTCTATTGTATTTTCTAATAAATTTATATTTTCTTATTTTTTTTTTTTTCTTGTAAATTTATATAGGAGCTCAATCAGGTGGTTGTAAATATAATAAAAAACCTCAATATCGATATTCTGGTTGTCATGCATATGATACATCAGCATTCAATATTGTATTAGGATTAACATGGCATTTAGATGAATCAAAATATTCATTACCAGGTGATTCAAATAATTTATTCTATCAGGAGACACTTGAGCAAGCCACAAAAATTTTAGAAAGTAAACGTCGTAATAACAGCAGTAGCAGCAGCAGCAGTGAAACGTCTGAACATCCATTTACAGATGAATAAAAATAAATATACATAATTACTTAAACGGGTAAACAATGACATAAATTATTTAAAAAAAAAATAATTAAAAAATTAAAAATGCAATTTTTTTTTCTATCAAGTGATAAATTATTCTAATTAAAATGTACATATATGTACGCACGTATATGTATGTGTGAATGGGAAGCGATCGATTGTATGTTTAAATAATTTATATTGTGTACTGTACACGTAGACGTACGTATACATTATAATATGCTTGAAAATGAAAAATAATGAATGAAAAATAATTTTTATGAATCATTTCAAAATCAAACAGCAAACTCAAAACAAACAACAACAAAAAATGAACGAACAAAAAATAAATGAATATACATTTTTAAGATAAGTTATGTTATAAAGACTATTCTATAAGTTAGGCTAGAGACATCATTACGTAAATGTTGCTACAAACCATAAAATAAACCTAACGATAAAAATATTTTTGGAAACCCAAAATAAAAAATTGATAGGCAAAAATTAAAAAACAATGACAAAAAAAAAAGAACGGATATAAGATATTGCAACAAAACATGTATGTACTCGTATTATCACGTATTAGATAACTAAAATTAAATAAAAATAAATGTAATTGCAAATAAGGAAATCAAAACGTAATGTTGTTTAGTTAAAGCTTCATATAATGTAATGCAATGAAAACACCTAATACAAATTTTAATTTATGTGAAAAATTTATGTAAATATGAAATAAAAAAGGAAAAAATTTATATTATATATTTAGTTAGTACATGATACATTTTTATAATCGAAAAACGAAATTTAAAACGAAACAAAAGGAAAGTAATTGCTTACAAAATTTTCTTTTATTTATTTATTTATTTATTTTTTTTTTTTTGTCATTTTGACATTGTCATAAATTTAAAATAAAATTAAAATTATATTTTACATATAATAGGTATGTTTCAAGTAAAAACTTTAAATAGAGAGAAGTGAGTACATTCTAGAAAAAATTTTCTCATCAGCTATCAAAGTACACGAACAACTTTGAGTAAAAAGTAGTAAAAAAAGAAAAAGACACAAACTCATTTAATTAATTGTGTTTTTAAAAAAAAAAACAAAAACTAATTCACTTCACATCTAACAAAAGATAAAAAAGGATACGTTTATTTTTACGAAAAATATCAGCTATTTTATTTTGAGAGTTCTTTAAGTTTTTACTTTTTCTTGTGACGTCAACATATTCTCTCTCAACTTTTGAGTACTCGAACACTTTCAAGTAAAAAATAGTAAAATCTTTTAAAAGTTTTTACTTGAAAATGTGTACGGGAACAGACTTAGTATACAATAAAACAAAACTTTATGCAGAAATAAAATTGATTATTCAAAAATTGATAATAATACGATAGCAATAGCGCTTATAATAGCAATTGATCGGTCAATACAATAATCAAATTCAGCAACATAAAATGATCTGAAATCAAAGATAATGAACAATTTATTTCACATAAAACTTACAACAGAATTTTATGATGAAATAACAAAACAAAAAAAAAAGCTCTAAGTAATTATTCAGGCGAGTAGATAATACGTAGCAATATTTTATGACTGTTGTTGAACACATATATACATGTAATCAAATTCAGCAATGTAAAATGATCTGGGATCACATATAATTTACAAATGAATAACAAAACACACACATAGTAAGAAGTAGCAAAAAATTAAGAACAAAAAAAAAATAGGATTTATATAAAAACAAATTTTTTTTTCTCTATTTATTTAATTTATTTTATTTTATATATTATTTTAGATATACAATATACATAATTAAAATTTTTAAATAAATCAATAAAACACAAATAAATGAAACAAAATACATATGATTAGAATATTTAAGAATACAAGCTAACAAATAGCTAAATAAAATCAAAATTTAATTAATTTATAATAAATTAATCAATCAATAAAAATAAATAATTAAAAACAAAAAAATTATAAAATTAAAATAAAAACATAAAGAACTGTATAACAAAATGTATAATTATTATTATTGATTATTTAACAAATACATAATTATACAGAAAAAAAAAATACTAATTGTAATATCAGAGGCAATATAATCTAGAAATAGGGAAGTAGGTCCTCCGATGTATTATGAAAATTTTTTTATTGATTTCAATTTATACTAAAACCTAATATTTGGGTGTCAACATATTGTATAATATTCAAGGCACATTTTTAATTTCATGCAACATTTTAGATATCAATAAATTAATAATAAACAATAATTCATTATTTGTCGAATAAATTTTTTGATCATCGAACTACAAGCCATATGAATGGAAAGTAAATACTTAGATAAGAAGCATATTTAAATGAAGGAATAATGAAACTAAAATAATATGATGTTGAAAATTTTAAAGGTTGAAAAGTATGTGATATGTGGTGATATTGAGTTTCTTTGAATGATAATATATACCTAAAGTAAATACATGAAATTTTACTAGATTATATCGTCTTTGATAATAATACGTACGTAATATCCTTTTTATGTTTATTTGTGGACATAAATATAATACAATAATATACAATATTATATTGTTATCGATATTAACGTAATATTGTTAATAAAAAAACATAATAAAAGTAAAAATAAAAAGAAAAACTTTTCTTTTTCTATTTTTTTTTTTTTTTGAAAAAGATAAATAAAAATTTTGCATTATTATACGATATGTATGGCACATATTTACATATATGCAATTGATTTATTATTATAATAAAAAACAAAAAACGTAATCAGTAATATACCAGAATTTCATGATTTTACATAAAATGTGTAGGTAATTAAATAATAATAATTATATGATGTATGCATACGCGCAGTGATAAAAAAAATTATTTGTATTGAAATGTAATACTTATCGTTGTATCGCCAAAAAGGTCTTGCCGGGTTGTAGTGAGGACGAAGGGAAGGTAATTCATCTGAACTTCCTTTCTACAATAAAATAAATAAAAAAAAAATACTTGGCTGTATGTAAAAAATATAGTAACATTAATTTGAACAATTGTAATACTTTGATATTTTTACAGTTAATTTTTCAAACACTTACAAATTACAATGCAATCAGAAATCAAAACCAAAATTATTTTTAGAACAAAAAACCCTAAACATTAATTTGAATTATTTCAAAAATTATTTGTGAATAATTTTTAATTCCAAAAATTACATATTTGTTTGCACTTGCATAAAATGTTCTAAAAAGGACAAATGGGACTTATCGATTTATTGGTTTTTGGTCAATAATATGAATATTAAAATGTGAAAATAATTCATTTTATTTGAAATTTGAATTACTTTGAGAGAGTATTAGAAGTGAAAATGCCATAAAAAAGTGAATAATTTATTGAAAACATAGATGCTATCATTGCTGAATATAATATGTAATGGTATATTCATGTGTAAAGAATTTATAGCTAAAAAGTATAATATTCACAGAAATACTCAGCCCCATGATGTAAATATCACTAAAGGTGACATATTCAAATGTGTTATGACGTCAGATTGAATACCAATATATTGTATATATATAATGATATATCAGAAAAAAGGAATAATAATGAAAAAACTTGTATATGTTATGAATTTTTTATTTTTTTTAAATGTTTTTTTTTCATTTGATTTTCATTTAGATTTTTATTTTTGTCACTCACAAAAAAAATAACACATCTAAAAAAGATTTGTTTTACTTGTTGTTTTACTGTTCAACTGGAAGGTTAACATTTTCACTAATATCTAAAAATTGTTATAATATATTTGGATTTTGTATTAAATTTATTTTATTTTTTTCAAAGAGATTGTCTGGTTGGAGAATCAGTTTAAGAAACTCTGCTGATGGTTTAATTAACCCACCTTCAGGTAACTGATTTACCCGTGTCCATGATGAATTACTTTCCCTTTGAGATATTGTTGTTTCGAGAACAAGATGTTTTTTACATTTTTTTATAATGTATCCTGCTAGATTTTCAACTGTGTTACAATGTAATTCATCCAGTTCTTTATTTCCTACATCTTCCGAAATATTTAAAGATGATAATATTATATGATAATATTAAAAAAATGATTACCTAACAAGTAAGACCTTATGCGATATTTAAATTGTATTGCAGTAGAGTGAATATATAGACCAAAGTAAAATCAATTTTATCACATGGTCGCCATTTAAAGCTATTTATGACGTAGCCGTTTGACAGCTTTTATTTTTTGTAAACAAATTTTGTTAATAATTATCCATTTAATTTAGAGCGTTGGAGAAATAAATAATTAATTAAATAAAAATTTTAAAAAAATAATTATATATAGGTACATTTTAATATTGAAATAATAACAGTAATAAGAATGAAAAAATTGTTTTTGATTTTCAATTTAACATACTAACTTCCATAAAATTTTTAAAAATTTATCAAACGATTACGTCACAGAAAAATTAGACCTTTCAAATTGATTTATTTTACCTTATTAAGAGCTTATTTTACCATGATTTATATCGAGTTTGTAATCAAATTACCACGATTACCAGTTCATTTAGAAGAAAAGCTTTTCATAGATTTCATAGATTTTTTTCATACCTTCATCTGTTTAAACCAATTCTTTATTGTTTTAAATAATTAAATTTTGAAAAAAAAGTAACCTATATTAAGCGCGAGAAATTACTCTTCAAGATGAAGAAAAATCCATTGAAATTGGTTCAGCCGTTTTCGAGATTACCCCGGACAGACAGACAGACGCGCCAATTTTATTTATAAGATAATAATCGTGCAAAATCGTGCAAAAAGAGAAAAAGAAAAATGAAAACAATTTTGATATGCACAAATAATTTTTATGATCACTGTGTGTATGTTTATATCAAATGTATATTATGCATATGTAATAATTTTTTTTTAATATTTTCTATATATTTATGAAATTCAATAACAAACAGAATGAAAAATAAAATATTTTATATGAAGACACGTAAATAATTATTATTTTTGATAAAAAAAAAAGTAAAAAAATTAATTGAAATTAAATTGGTATTTATCTACATAAAGTGCATTTTGCATATGCGATTATATAATATACAAATACAATAAATACAGAAATGTATGATTCGAAAACAGTTTTATGAGTTTAAATTTCGCTATGAAAAGATGAAAGAAAAAAAAACATTTTAAATTAAAATTTAAAAATTGAACGAAAATCACGATAATTAAGTGTTTAACAAACAAAAATTAAATGATATAAATAACTAAAAATAAGAATACATATATGTACTGTACAGCCAAATAAAATTGGCGAAGAGGAATAGTGCGCAGTACAACCTGCTTACCCTTTCCACTGAAATTTCACTGCGATGGAAACATAAAATTTTGCAAAAATTCTTCTTAAAAGACAAAATTCTCGATTTAAGTGGAAATGTATTATTCACACAATTTCACACAAAATATATTTTTATTTGCAAAATATAATTAAATTAAGAAATGGAAAAAAAAATTTAGTAAAAATTAAAATGAATAAAAATAAATAAAAAAAAACTTCTTCTTTCAAAAGTATTTTCTATATCAAACCTAATTTACTGTCGTTTTGCAGTTTAAAAAAGAAGGAATATAAAAAAAATATTCCTGTTTTTTTGTAATAAACATTGTTTAAACAGTTACCTAATTTTTTTTTTTTTAATATAAAAACTGGTTAATAAATATTCTTTGGAAAGATAGAAGAAGGTATTATCATTGTTTTTACAGAAAATGTCATTCTATAGTCATAAAAAAATTGTATCTATAGAATGACATTTTGACAATAGAATGACAAAAAAATTGTATTAAACAAAAATGCATTTAAATGTGATAAAATTAAAAAAAAATTAATATGACATTTAATTCGATAAGAAAATATTTGTAAATTTTAAAATTGTAGTTAATCATCATTATCACTAATCGCACATATTGTTGTTGTTATTCTGTACTTTATTCATTTTCCTTTATCTAAATTCCAAATTTTTCTTTAGTAGCATACATTCGTCATTTATAATCAGCATCATTGGAAATGTGTTGCTATTTTTTCAGCTAAAACAAGGATATGAATTGTTTATGCGATTGATGATCGGCAATCACTATGCCCACTTTGAGTTGAAGATTATCTTGTATTCTCTTTGTGAAAGGAAAATAAAAAGAAATTTTAAAAATATCTCCGACCTGCTCGATTTTTCGTCAATCTTATTTGGCTGTACAGTATTTACGCATTATTCTATTTTATGTACATAAAAATCTAAAAAAAATAAAAAAAAATTTTTTTCTAAACTTAAAATTATTTTCAATAATAAAACAAAAAAACATAAATAAATCTAGTAAAATAAATAAATAATAAATGAATAAAAGCAACAACAACTGAGAACAAAAATAAAAGCAATGAACAAATTTTTCTTTTTTATTTATATATTCATTTTTTTTTTTTTCAATTACATATTTATTAATTTTAATAATAAATCATATATCAATTCCTAATACCAATATATCACATCATTCCAATAATAAAAAAAATAAAAATAAATAAATATGTAATAATAATAATAACATATTAATTTTATTGTTATATTAAGTAATATGTTGGAAATTAATTCTAAAAAAGTGATCGTATATGTATTATAGTGATGTAAATTGTCCATAAAAAGTATTATGAATATTTCGTAAAAATAAAAAACAAAAAAAATAAAATAAAAAATTTGAACAAATAATAATAGATAAATATTAAATATTTATTAATAGAAAAAAAATATTATAAAATAATAATATGAAATAAATTAGTAATGTACATATTTGAAAAAATAAGAAAAAAAATGAAACAAACAAAAATTTTGTATTTGAATTTAAAAATATAAAAAAAATACATATAAAAAAATAAAATTAATATATGTATGTGTTTATATGCATATTATTATAATATAAAATTACACACACATATACATATACGTATATAAAACACATAATTAGAACACAAAATATAAGGCTACGCGCAGACAGAAACCGGAGCTGAGATGAGCTGAGTTGATCGAAACAAACAACAAGCAACTGCAAATATCAGTATCTGAAAAATCAGCACCGATGGCGATAAGTTCAGTTACGCTGTTAATGTGCGCACATAAGCTACTTATTGTATTGCTTCAAATGCATTGCGCATTTGTTTGTTTCATTCTTAGCTGATAAGGCTAATAAGTTCAGTTCAGTTCAGCTCCACTTTCTGTCTGCACTTAGCCTAAATCTATGTAATACATTTTTGTATAATAGCAATAAAAATTATAAAATTTATTTTCAAAAAAAAAAAAAATATATTATATTACATATTTCATTTTTCAAATATTCATGTATTAAATAGAAAAAATTGCATTTTTATTCATAAAATGTAATTACTAGTCTGAAAAAATAAAACAAAAAAAACAATGCTTTTATAAAAAACATTTAATAATGATAATAATAAAAATAATAATTATAAATATGATTAGAGAATAGCAAATACGTACATACATACTTACGTATATTTGTATATGTATGTATATATGCAGATAAAAATAATGTATGTATATAAAAATAGTATCTAATTATTAAAAAGAAAGGAAAAATAAATGTATATAAATATAAATACATGTGGGTACATAATTTCATACATATAAATACATTTATGGCTATTGTCACATTAATCTAAATAAAAAAAAATTCATTTTTATTTTTTCACTTAATATATACTATATACATTGTATGTATATATGTATATTTGAAAAAAAAAAATTTTAGATTTTATTAATTTAATTGTTTTTTTTTTTTTTCATTTTGATACTGAATCTGAATAGTATAGTCAAATCTTGTTTTCAATTTTTTGTTCTTTAAATTTGTTGTTATTATAGAATTGATTTTTTTAAGAATTTATCACCTCACCTGATACTTCAGTGACTCAGCTATGAATTCAAATTCAAATTTCAGATACATGTGAATGCGGATGTGACATAATGTATTACATTTATTATACTGTCAGTATGTTTCATCTTCTAATTCTGATAATAAGCAAATTACAAAACGAAAACACAAATCGGAATTTTTGTTTAGATGCTGAATTTTTCAGTCCCTTGTAAAACAGACCACAAATGTAACAATCCATTTTAAATTGAATCTGAATTTTTTAGATTCAGATTTATGTGACAGTAGTCTAATACATAAACACTATAAAATAAGTAACAACTAAGTATTATAAATTTTTTTGTTTTTAACCATTTGAAACGAATCGAGCATTCACTCCACATTTCATATTTTCACCAAAAAATTTGAATACGTAACGTTCTGTTAATAGATTCGAATGATTAAAAAAAAATTATACTACATATTTGTTACTTCTTTTATAGTGTTTATTCTAATAACAATTATGTACCTACATGAATCTTACATATGTATATACAGTGGCTCAAGAAAGTATTTTGGCAAAACATACAAAATGAAAGTAAATGGAAAAAAAAAACATTTTTTCTAGCTTCTAGAAAATTATTGTATTTGCTGATAAAAGTAAATACATATAACATTTTCAGATCCAGAACACAAGAAAAATTGTGTAAAAAACAAAAAAAAGAGACTGCTGAATTGGGACAATCTACATATGTTATGCCAAAAATACTATATGTAGATGTGAAAACTAGAAAAAAATTACAAAATTATCGTAAATCGTTTTCTTCTTCTTGAACTATTCCATCGCATCGCAATCAACTTTTGTTGAATTTTCTTGTTGGATTTTAAGTTTTAACCGAAGAAATTTTCAATTTATAAAATATATATGTATATAGTATCTTTGGTCATATACCGTAAAACGTTGGGAAAATATTCAACTTGCATGAGATTGTATTGTATTGCTTTAAAAATGGGCAATTTTGCATTTCAATTGATATCAAAGTGAACAAATTATATCTATAAGTTGATATTCTGAATCAAAATGTAATATTAAGTGAGGAGAGAATTTGATAACTTTTTTTTCTCTATAAAAAAATAATATCTTCTTCCATAGCTCTAAGTCAACCAGGGCTTTTTCATAGAAGTGATTCCATGATTTTATTATGTACTATCATGTGTGCATCTAAAGTTTAACGTGGATCGCGGACCACTGAGTTGCTGGTAGAGAAGCAAACTCTTTTACATGATATGACATTTATGGCTTAGATCTTAGATTGATCTATTATATTAGAATGATGTAATGCTCTAATAATTATTGTGTTACTTGTTGCCAGCAAGTAGACTACTTATCAGTATTTCTAAGATATTTTTTCCCCGTAAGCTGACACTCATTAGAAGCTCAATGAACTTTAGGGGTAATGTAAGATGGAAGGAAATAGACAAAGAAAATTTTTTAAAAAATATAACGTAAACCGTAAATCTATCACATTTCATAATTGATGCTATTTTTTTTTGTCGTTCTAAATTATTTCTTTAAAATGATAAATAATTGAATTTTTTATCAAAAATATACAATGAGCGCTTTTCTTTCGGGAATGTTTTAATTTCATCTTTCTTCTAGTCACTACTAATTGTTAAAAACTACTAATAACAAAAAATAATTTACATCATGTTGATACATAAATTATTAATGTTTGTTCTTGCCTGAACACTTTTTTAAGTATAAAATTGGAAAAAACATTTTTTTTAATAACAAAATAATTTTCATTTGAAATATAATTATATTCTTAAATTATAGGATTTATATTTATTTATTCATTAAGCTCAATTCAAGCCAAATTGCAATTCAATATTCAAATAAATATCACCAAAATACCCAGGTGGGTCGTAGTGTTTGATAGAAAAGAGGTAGTTTATCTAAGCCTCTTTTCTCTAATAAATTAAAAAATTAAATGAATTCAAATAAATATGAAAATATCTTTTATCCGAATAATTTCTTGAGCCCACTTGTAAGTTACAATTTATCAAAAGTATGATATGATATGAAAAAAGAAAAAAAAACACCGTAAAAGACAATACTTTCATGAATTATAATTTATTTTTTTTTCGTAATTTTGTATACATTAAAATTTTTCAAATACCTTAAATATTTAACTTAAAGAGCATATACATACATACATTTATACATAAATAATAAAATATAGATACAATATATGAGTCGTCCAGTTGCAAAAATGTGTCTATTCCATTTTTCAAAACAAATTTTTTAATGTCAATCTCTAAAGTTTTTGTTGTTTTTTATAAGTAACGTAAATTTAGTTTTTATCATTTTTGCTTTTAAACCCTTTAAAATTGAAGTAGTACAGATATACCCACAAACAGTAGGTAGGTCTTATCGAGATAAACAAAAATCGTAAAACAGTGAGGGGTAGTCTCATCCGTTTAACCGCTAGAAGGCGATGAATATTTTTCGCACTTACTCTCCGAAACACCCTATAAAAACTACGGTGTACTAGCTAGAAAAAAGCAGTCGAAGAAAAATCTGTAGAAAAGAAAAAAAAACTCCCTTCTCTTTAATGACACCTTACATGCTCCTCTACGTCTTTCCCTTCAATAGTTATTGTATTTTAAATCTTCTTCATATTCACACAAGAAATAATTTTATAGCGCTATCCTTTTTCCGACCAGCATGGATTTCACTAGAGTCAGAGTAAGATTACGTCTATTTCTAATCTGACACTGGCGATGGGGAAATTATATGGAAAAATTTAGAGGAATTTCGACCTACAGGATGTTTTTTCTATAGAAAATTGAAGGGAGCGCAAAAAAGGGGCTGTAAAATTCGATTTATAAGAATTTCAAGTCAGTGGAATTTGACTGTATTAATTTTTTATTTTTCAATTATTATTTTTTTTAATAAGATTAAAAATATATAAGTTATAATTTTTAGTAAACATTTATTTACATTTTTATATTGTAATATTTATATATTGTAATTTATGTATTTAATTATAAGATAATAATATAATTACTATCTTAAAATTATTTAATATCTAAATGAATCAATAAAATAAAAAATAAACGGAAAAAATATACACTTAAAAAAAAAGAAAATTATCTTGCTAAGTTTTATAAAATAAAAGATTTCTTAAAATGTTTCCAATAAAAAAAAAATTTTTCTTAAAAATATTCATACCTACATATTATATGTACATATAAATGTATTGTAATAATTTTATCTACGTATGTATAACCTTATAACAGTATACAATATGAACCAATTTTTTCTAAAAATTTAAAAATAAAATTTTACATTTAAAAGTAAATGCTTACAAACAACATATTATATAATAAAGAAAAAAAAAATGAAAAAATAATAATCATAAAAATAAGTACATATAAAAATATAAAGCAAACATTAGAAAAAATTTTATTTGTGATAAATTTTTGCAAAACAAAGATACTAGTTATTTAAAAAAAATAAAATTAATAAACAAATAATTAAATTTAAATTTAATTATATTGTACGTACCAAAAGAAAAATGAAAAAAAAAAGATTAAAAAAATAAATAAAATGTAAAGTCATGGAAGTTTTCATTTTATTGTATATAGCTGCTAAAGATTTGAATAATATAATATGAAGTAGAAAATGAAATTAACGTAAGTAAAATAAAAAAAAAATACATAATGCTGTTTTAAGCATACCATATGATTATCATTTATTATTATTATTATTATAATTATTATTAATTAATAAATATAGAAGAAAACGAACAAAAATAATAAATAAATTTGATGAAAAACTTATTATAATAAATAATGTATAATGTTGAGAAGAAAAGAAAAAAAACTGTTAATATGACTAAGAAAAAAACAAAATGAAAAATAAATAAATGTAAATTATTTTATTGAAAAAGAAAAACTAAAATGAAAATGATTTTGATTTTTTTTTTAATTTTTAGTCATCATAATGTTAATGTAAAATCCTCTTAATCCTTACAATGGATTTTTTTTTTTTTTGTGAATGAAAATAAAATCATTATTTTTTATATTATTTCAGAATTATTATGAATAATGCTGTGTATTTTATTTTATTTAAATTATTGTGATTTCACTAATTTCACATCGTTTAATGATCTATAGTCCTCCATTTTTAGTACATGATCTAGTCACTTCTGACGTTGTTTTCTCACAAATGCCGATAGCACTGTGTCGCAATAAAAATTTTCAATTTCCTTATTAATTATATCGTCGACGCCAGGCGTTTTCCATTTTTATACCATCAAAGAATTTTCGAGAAGAAGAAGAAGAAGAAGAGCTCGTCTCTCAATACATTATTCTTACATATACATTTTTACAATACATTCTTTAAAAAAATTTTCCTCTTCAATTTCCGAATAAAAGAATATTCTGTTTACGTACAATCAAACCAAATCTCATCTGAGCCACCCTGTTGATTTTTTAATAAATGTGTCACAAAAAAGCAGGTTATCAGATCATTATGGTATTGGGATAAATTGTTATATCAAGAGGCCAGTATTATATGGGCAGATAAGGTTTTTGCAAGATAATGCATTGTCTCATACTGCATTGGTTCGAGAACATTTCGTCAAAAACTCGAACCATATCGTTCCACAACCATAGTGTAGGTGTACCCCTGATTTAGCACCGTGCGACCTCCGGCTGTTTAGAAGACTGATCCGGGAGCACAGTTTCATCACGATTGAGGTGACGAGATAAAAAAAGAATCAAAGAAAGTATTGAAGGTCATCCTACAACAAAGACTTCTCTGACTATTTCAAGCATTCAAAAACTTTAGCATAAGTGCATTATTTTGGACTGGAAGTAATTTGAAAGTGCTGAAATTAATTTGAAATTAAAATTTTTCATTTTATAAGCAACAGACCAGTTACAGTAGTATATCGATTCTCATGTATAAACCAAAAATAATTATATAATTCATGCTTTTAATTTAAAAAAAAATTCACCTTTTTATTGATATTGATTTTATTCTAAATTTTACATTTACATACTTATTTTATTTCAAATTTTATTTAATGCTTTTTATTAAATTATTGAACACACAGTATCGTAAAATTCATTTACTTCTTTTTATCTTGATCTGTAATTGCCTCAAGACTCTGAAATAATAATACATAAATTAATTGATTTAAATTATTAATATTTAATTAACAACAAATATTTACATTTTGTTTATATGGATTTCCAGTTAATCTAGCATCTCTTAAATATAATACACGATCGAATCTTTCGTCCATATTTCTGCGATATGCCTAAAAATAAAAATTTTGTATTATTTAACATAAAATAAAATATTAAAAAAAAAAAATAAATAAAAAACAAACTGTTATTTGGAAACAATTATCAAATTACAATAATATATTACATAATTTTTTAAAATTTTCTTACATTCCCCAAAGCAAATTTATTAATTCCATACATTGCAAATCCTGGAACAGACATAACGACCACAATAATGCCAGCAGATGGTAATATTTCGTACCACATTTTTTTTGAATATTATCAATTAATTAATTTAATTATGTTAAAATATTTTAAATAAAAATAGTTCTCAAAATATTATTGATCAAAGAATAACACAAGCATTTAACCTGCAACCTAACTTCAATCAAATTGTGAACTTTCAATTTTTGAATGACAATTTACTTGACAATTGACAATAAAATTATTTTAATCTGTCATCATTGTATTGTTACTGTTACCAATGCGTTAAAAATGTGTATAATCTTATGTCAAAATTAAACTCTAAAATGACGGCTATAAATTAATCACTTTTTTTTTCATAAATAACTGGATAAAGTACATTTCCATTACAAATTATTTTTTTCTCTTGCTAACAATTATGATAAACCTAGAAATTATTGAAACTTATTAAATTAAAATAAATTTTAAAAATTGAATAAAAATAATTATTTCTATTCAATGTTTTTATATTGAATGCACATAACACTGTTTTAAAAATTGAAGGCGATATTTAACTTAACAACGATGAATTCAATTTATAAAGAGTTGAGGATTTTAAATAAATCGATACTTTTTCTTGAGAAATACAATTATACAGTTATCCTCATAAAAATTCCGACAAATAAGTAATATAAATATTTTTGTAATTAAGATACGTAAAAATTATTTCATTTTAATTTAAAAAAGGGGGAAAAAACTTCAACATTTATTTTTTTTTTAAATATTAATTTTCTTCTTCTTCGTTGGCATTAAAAAATAATCGTTGATACTAGTAACGGGATGTTATTTCGGATGATTAGGTTATCAAATTAATGGATTACCGTATAGTTGTAAAGATGGAAGTGAAATGTGTCTCTAACCAAAGCAAAACGATCAAAATTTACAGCTTCACTCAACACGTACAATTGCCTATTTATATGCAATTTTTATGTACTTATATTAAACAAAAATGTTAAACTACGAAATCATCTGAATACTGAATTGTAAAATTTTAAACCTGAATAAACCAGATTTTTAGATTTGGATTATCACAGCTAAGTTCTAAATTAAATTATGATTTCGTGATGTAAGATTAAGGTCGCGTTCTCATGAGCAGTGTTATGACCCCTACTACAATTGTAGTAGATCTGCTACTATTTAACAATAAAAAGTACCTACTTCGTTGACACTGAAATCTACTACTACTATTTCTATTTGCAAGTTTTCTCGATAAATGCAATTCGTTCAAAATTAGCAACAATCGAACCTTCTGTTAATTTTTAATTCCATTTCGTTTCTAGTTTTTCCTTATTTTGGTTTGCGTTACTTAATACCTACCTACCTAATCTACCAATTCCAATACTCTACCACCAGTCAACAGTCACACACCACTTGTTTCGATTTTTTTGAATTTCTGAAGTCTTAAGTAAATCATAAAAAACTGCAAAAGAAACTCATTGAAAATTAACACCATTAAAAATATGTTAGTGTCAGCAGAAGTGATGGACAGTGCTGTCGAAGTCACTCCGATCGGAGTTTTTCACTCCTTTCAAAGGTCTGTCACTCCGCCAGTCCTCCCCTGATATAAATACTCCTTTGTCGAGTCGAGAGAAAGTAATAATAGTAAAGTAAATAGAAAAGGAAAACGAATATCAAAATAGACGCATCCATGAAATTAAATCATGTAACAAACCAAACTTAACACGTTAACATAAATTTATTCATACTTCTCAACTCAACTTACTTTACCGGACGAACGAAGCCAATATCGATAATGATAATGAAACATAAAAACGAAACGGAACAACTCAACAGTCGACTCAACAGCTGATAAAAGCGTTCAGTTTTCAATAGGTAATGTCAAATCAAATAAGTAAAATATATTATCTACACATAATAAATACATATAATTACATATATTAAAGTTAACAAATTCAATGAATTTAGAATTCCAAGCAGAATCTCCAAAAACTCATAAGTTACTTTCGCTAATGAAGACATATTTCAGAACAATTCTATCGAATTTTATAAAATTGGAATATATAGATAACAATAATTTCGACAAATTGAATCTTCAAGACAGCAAAATTTATATCGAAACTATACAACTGTACATAGGTCCAAAAGCTGAACTTTTCATAAATTCTTCATTACAACGAAACACTTTGACTCAGCTCGATATTGAAAAAATTAAGAGTAGCTGTAGAAGCTATTATATTGTCCTTTGTACAGAAATAAGACGGAGAATTCACTTTGATGAAAGAGTATTGAAAAGCCTTGAAATTATAGATCATAAAAATAATGGTTCAAGTTTAATTCCTTTAATCGAATCTTTTCCGAATTTGGCAGTTGACAGAATTGAGAAACTTGATGAAGAATGGAGATATTTGACAAATCACATTCAAATATCTAATGAAACTTTAAAAAATATGGAATTTGAGGAATTTTGGAGTCATGTATTCCAGTTAAAAAATGGATTAAATGAAAAAATGTTTCCTAATTTAGAACACTTTATTGGAGCTTTGTTAAGTCTACCTCACAGTAGCGCCGCTGCTGAAAGAGTTTTTTCTTCATTAAACTTAATTAAAGATAAAAAACGAAATTCACTGCAAACTGCTACCGTAAATGCAATAATGACAGCTAAAGAGATTTTGTCGAAGACAGCTGCTATTAAATTTGTTCCTTCTTCTAACCTAATC
Source organism: Villa cingulata (assembly GCA_951394055.1). Lineage (NCBI taxonomy): Eukaryota > Metazoa > Arthropoda > Insecta > Diptera > Bombyliidae > Villa > Villa cingulata. Next base: position 21,878,751 of record OX596017.1, read on the forward strand.
AACAAATATCATAAATATTAAAAAATATGTTTTTTTAAAATGCAAATAAAAGAAATATGTGCAATAATAATTTGTATTTGAGTTTTATTAATGTGTTGGTGTTATACTCCCCTTCGTGGTAAAATACTCCCCTTTGTCTGAAAATTCTACTCCTCTTAAAGAAATCAAAACGACAGCACTGGTGATGGAGATGTTTTCGAGCCGTCCATAGAATTGCTGAAATATGCCAGTCATTTTATTTTTTGTAAGAGTGAATATATTAACATTGACAAGTCATTTATTTATTTATTTTTTTTTTTTCAATTGTTATGTTTATTTTTATGCCATAAAGAATGTTTAATTTTTGTTTTCTATGAATTAACTTTTCTTTATATACATTATATATGAAATAACGGATGAAATAAAAGTGCATTTTCAAAGAATATGTACATGCTTTCAATTTCTACTAACATTTGACTATATCTACTACTATTTGATCTTGATTCTACTAATATTGTGATTTACTGGGGTTGCACTGCTTATGAGATGCATGCATCGCGATGCAAAATTCTGATTGGTGGAATACATATACTCTTTTCTTCACATGCTATCTCATTTACACGATTAAGATGCAAATTTGTAATAAGGAAATTTTCCTAATTGACTGCTGGTACAGATTGTGCAGCTGAGTCTGAAGCTGAAGCGTGAAGTGTAGTATGAAGTATACGCTGCAGCGCTGTATGAGATTATAGCAAACAAAATGGTGTAGTTGCAGCTGACTTTACATTACGAATTTAAGTTAAAATTGAATTATTTATGACCAAATAATAAAAAAGTGTTTAGTAATTAAAAATAAGAAAAAAAAATTGCTTTTTTGTCTTCTTGTTTGCAATTTTTGGGATTATTTTGTGTCAAATTATTTTTCATCATTTATACGTATACTCACGTATACTGCATGTTTTTTATTGTAGTTTAGCTGTCAAAACTTCTTTACGCGCGTAAAATTCAAAATTCATCGAAACTTAGAGGCAGTCTCAGCGGCTACTTCAGCCGCAGCGACACATTCTATTCCTGCACATTCATTATCATTGTTTTGAATTCTGACACCTTGTGCTACAGCCTCAGCCTCAGACTCAGCTGCAGCATTCTGTTCCAGCAGTGAAGATGCATGCAGCTTGTTTCTTTTTGTATATACATATTTTGCATTTTATTAAGTTTTTGGTTATAGTGAAAAAGTATATTAGTGAATAGGTTAAATAGTGAAAAGTGAATTGAAATAAAAATAAAATCGTATATAATGGAAAATAAAATCGTAATTTTGAGTGAGTAAAGGATTTAAAACTTTTTTTGAATTTGAATTTGAATACAATATTTGATTAAAAATAAACAGAGTGACATTTGTGTATTGTGTCAGCTGTTTGAAAAGTTGAAGCGAGATTGCATCCGAACGATAACTTTGTAGACGATGCAAAATATTTATCGACTATTACCGAAAATGAACGATGTTGAAACGAAATCGACTTTGCATCGCGATGCATGCATCTTCATGAGAACGCAACCTAAAAGTTCATTGTTAGAAAACTAAAATATATAAAAAAGGACTAGACTACTGCCACCACTGTAATTGGTCTTACAGTAAAAAGTGTCGATACGATGATTTCGATTCTTTTGTTCGATACTTCCATTTTTATTAAGTTGAAACGGTTGAAATTGAAACGAACAGAATATAAAAGAAAAGTGAAGTAAGTACATGAGTACATATGGTATACGGTTGTTGTTGTTTTTAGGCATTTAGGCATATTTAGAAAAACAGGTTATTATAATATGTACAATAAATGGTAACAAAACAATTAACATAACAAATAACTTTGCAAAATAACAATACAATACAGCAACAGCGTATGTACATATGTAATCAAAATCAAACTCAAACAAAATACAACAGACAGAACAGTCAGCAAGCACTCAACAGACAACCTTTTACAGTGAACGAATAATCAAGTGAATATACCAATCCAACCAACGAAAAACACTCATCTGATCACAGGCATAGTAAAAAAAAAAAAAAAAACGAAAGAAAAGAAAAAATGGCGAGCACAGCTATTGATAGTGAATTCCCAGTTGGTTCTTTATTACCAAAAGTTGAGACTGGTGTTCTATTATTTTTACAAAAATATCCAGAATATGATGGACGTAATGTTACAATTGCAATTATGGATTCTGGTACAGATCCCAAGGCAGCCGGTTTACAGGTTAGTTCTAGGTTCTAGCACTAGCTAGGTTAAAACAATTTGCATAGTCATTCATTTCATAATGACGTTTAACATACATATATTTGTTAATTTTTATTGGTTATTTATTATTCAAAAAAAATTTTTTTTAATTTATGAATCTCAGTATATAATTTTTTATCGTTAACTGTTATCAAAACATAATTTCATTTTTTAAATTTTTAGACCACTGTTGATGGGGAAATAAAAGTGATTGAAAGATTCGATTGTACTGGATGTGGTGATACGAATACTTCAAAAAAGGTCACTGCAAATTCTGAAGGTATTATTACTGGGCTATCTGGAAAACAGCTTAAGGTATATTGATATATTGAATTGAACAGTACCTACTGAGTACATTTAAATAATGTGTACATAATGTATCTTTATAATATTTAAATTTCAATTTAACATATTAATAATTTTTTATTTATTTTTTTTAATTTCTAAATTAGATAAGTAATCATATGAAAGATAATAATATAAATGGAAATGAATATCATATTGGTTTGAAAAGTTTTTATGATATATATCCATCAAAAATTCGTGAAAAAATTTCAGTTGAAACAAAAATTAAGAAATGGGATGAATCAAATAAAAAAGCTTATGCTGATATTGCACGCGAATTGAATTCATTCGAAACTCAAAATTCTGGTAAACATTTATTTTTCTTTTCATTTTTTTTTGTACTTCATTTGAAAATATATATATTTATGTATGTATGTATATTTATTTTTCATTTAGACTCACAAACTTATTCATTGAAAGAGAAATTAATTAAAGAAGATTTGGAATCATATCTAGAATTTTTAAATAATTATGATAAAAAGTATAATGATATAAAAATAACGTATGATTGTATCGTATATCGAACAGAAAAATGCTGGTATGCAGTAATTGATACATCAGAAAATGTAATTTTTAAAAATAATACAAAATATATGTTCATGTATTATACTTGTATTAAAATTTTTAAAATTTTTTTTTATTATAGGGTGATCTTCAAAATGGTGTAACAATCGGTGAATATTCTGTAACCCATGAAGTTAAAAATATTGATGAATATTTATCAGTATCAATAAATGTACATGATGATGGTAATATTCTCGAAGTTGTTGGAATGTGTTGTAAGTAAATTTTCATTTTTTTCTTCGAAATATGAAAACTATTTAATAATTGAAGCATATATAATAATATTGGAAATTATTATCTTATAAATAAATTTGATGCGTCTATCTGGATGTCCGGGGTAATCTCGAAAACGGCTGAACCAATTTTTATAGAATTTTTTTTATCTTAAAAAGTGATTCCTCCCATTTAAAATAGGCTACTTTTTTCAAATTTAATTATTTAAAAAAATAAAAATTTGAATTAAACAGATGAAGGTCTGAAAAAAATCTATGAAATATATGAAAAGCTTTTCTTCTAAATGAACTGATAATCGTGGTAATTGAATTACAAACTCGATAGAAATAACGTAATAACATAAAGTTTTACAAAGAGCTTCTTCGCTCGGGATCACCTTATTCTGTACATCGTGGTTCGTTTTATAGCTCTATGACAATGTGGACGAAGTCGCAGGCACACACTAGTCTATAAATATGTATATATGTAATATGAGAAAATTATAAAATACATATATAATTCTCTAGATATTAATATTCTTTAGATAATTATGAATACATTCAAATATGTAGATTGACAATTTTTTTTTGAAAATTATTTGACAAAAATTATATTGAAAATTTTCATACATTTAACATACATACATATTTACAATTTTAATTGTGTAAATTATTAATGTAATTTTTAGAAATGTTCATATTGCAAACTAGTAAAATGAAAAATAAGACAAAAGAAAAATCTACATAACAAATGTAATAAAATATGAATATCTTTATAAAATTTATATCTAAATAGCAAGTCATGGTACTCATGTTGCATCAATTGCAAGTGGAAATCATTCAAATAAAAAACTTGATGGTGTTGCACCGAATGCTAAAATTGTTGCATTAACAATCGGTGATGGACGTCTTGGTTCACAGGAGACTGGTACGTCATTAGTCAGAGCAATTATAAAAGTAATGGAATTATGCAATTCTGGTACACGAATCGATATAATAAATACAAGTTATGGAGAGCATGCACATTGGTCTAATTCTGGGTAAATATTTTTATTTTCTTTTTTGTTTGTAAGAAAAAAAAATTAAAGTTTATCACTTTAGAAATTAACACAAAAAATTTTTATTATTTAAATAAAAGAGACTGAAGTGTAAAAAATAAAATTTAATTTTTAAAATAAATAAATACATAATATACATATAACTGAATAATAATTTCAATAAGTAATGTATTTAAAAACAACGAAATTGTAAATTTATTTATTTATTTTCTCTTGTTCTGTGGCTTTTTTTTTCTTTTTTTCTTTTTGTTCATTTTTTAAAAAAATATTAAGACGTGTTGGAGAATTAATGAATGAAGTCGTTAACAAATATGGAGTTGTATGGGTATCTTCAGCAGGAAATCATGGTCCAGCTTTATGTACAATCGGAACTCCACCAGATATAAGTCAATCAAGTCTTATAGGTATGTAATAAATGAAAATATATGTACACATATGTACACATATAAATAAATATTTTGAATTAAAAATTAAATTGAATTATTTATTAATACATAAGTACTTACCCATATAATGTGCATGTATACTTTTAAAATATGTATGTATATAATATGTAATTTTAATTATTACATATATAAAAAATTAAATTCAAATATACAATGAAGTTCTTTTTTAGTAAAAAAGGACAAAATACAATATCGAATCTGTTGCCTTATCGTAGAAAACGTAAACGGTTTCTTTCGTTATCGTTTTTTCATTTTACTTAAAATGCCTACTAAAATGACATAGTATTTTAAGTAAAACGATACGAAACGAATAGTTCACGTTTTCTACGATAAGATCCCTCTGACAGAATCAAATGATAAATTTGATATTTATTTATGCATATTTTAAAAACAAAAATATCCGTACGTACATATTTTAATGTCGGACAGAATTACTTAATATACGTTGTATGTAGATATATAATGTATATTAAATATATATATATATACATATATTTCAATATATATATATTTCAATATATATATATTTCAATGTTTACCTTTAACTTTTTTTTTTTTTAATTGATTAGAATTCATTCAAACATATAACATACGTATGTTTATTATTGTATGAATATTTTATTATATCATCCAATATAAAATGGTATTTATGTTTGTTTGCCATTCCAATTTAATAGAAATCAAGAATACATACATTCGTAATTTTCACATATGTATGTATGTAATTACGATTACGAGATAGATAAAATTTCATTTTTTTTACAAAATGAAACAAGAAAAACTATCCTTTTGTTAAAAAAAATTTTTTTTCCTCTTTTAATTTCATACCAATTTTGTATTTTGTATTTTTTTCATTTTATTTTCTTTAGGTGTTGGTGCATATGTTTCACCACAAATGATGGAAGCCGAATATGCTTTACGTGAAAAACTTCCAGCTAATGTTTATACATGGTCATCACGTGATCCATGTTTAGATGGTGGACAAGGTGTTACTGTTTGTGCTCCAGGTGCTGCAATAACATCTGTACCAGAATTTACAATGTCTCGGGCACAGTTAATGAACGGTACAAGTATGTCATCTCCTCATGTTGCTGGTGCAATAGGTATGTATACTCATATTTTTTGTATGTATGTATAGATATACATATATATAAATTTTGTGATGTTTTCATCGTTTTCTTTTTTCATATCTACATATACATATAATATAAATGTATTTATATTTGATATGATTTTTATATACAGAAAAAAGAATATGTATTTGAAAAAAAAGAGGGATTCATATTTTTCATATTTCTTTTACATAATTTTTTTTTTTGAACAATTTCACATTTTTATCCTATGTTGTATTGTATATATTTTCTTGTATTTGTATGTTATGTGAATATTTTTTTTTGAGGTGAATAGAAAAAAAAAGAATCCAAAAATTATGATTATGATGAAAATGTACATAGGTACAGAGTAGCGAAAAAAAAAAAAAATACAAAAAACGAAATATCAGATGAACAAACATTAATTATACACGTACATACATTATGTATGTACTATGAATATTTATCTTGTATTTTATATATATATTTTTTTTAAATCATTAGCTCTACTCATGTCTGGACTAAAAGAAAAAGGCATTAAATATTCACCGTACAGTATAAAAAGAGCAATCAGTAATACAGCTACATTATTAAGTTATGTAGATAAATTTGCTCAAGGCAATGGTTTACTAAATGTGGATAAAGCATTTGAATATCTTCTACAGTACGCTAATCAACCAGAAAATTTAATTAGGTAAAAAAAAAATATATATATATATATATATATATATATTAAATATTCTTTCTTTATAAAATTTTTATTTCTTTCTTTTTTTTTTATTATTTTACTTTTCTTTTGTGAATTTTAACATTTTCATCCATTTTCTAAAATGAGATCTAATCAAAAATTAAAAAAAAAAAAATAATGATGGATGAATTATATGTACTTTGTGTGAAATAATATTTTCACCTTTTATAATACATATTTGATAAATAACATTTTATTCGTTTTATTTCATATTTTTTAATTTTAACTTTTTTTTTTCTCAAAAAAATTTATTTTGAATCTTATTTTTTTTTCTTTGTTGGTGTTGTTTTTTTTATTTTTTTGTTCTCTAGATTTTCAATTAAAATTGGTAATCAGAATGCAAAAGGTATACATTTACGTCAAATTGGGCCACTAACAAAAATATATGAAACGAGTGCCACAATTGAACCAATTTTTATCAATGAAAGAGAAGCAAGTGAGTAGTAATATCTGCAAATGTCTGTGTACTTTATTTATACATTTATTTAAATGTAAAAATATAAATTTTTTCATTCATTTTTTTTTATAAAAATTTTAGATTATAAATAAATTATATTGCATTAAATGAATTTAAATTAGAAAAAAAAATATTTTTTTTCTTCTGATTTTCTTTTGATGTTTTGATTGAATTACGAATTTCTTTTTTTAATTTTTTGATTTACGATTCTTTTTCTTCTATTTTTTAATTTTTTTACATATTTATTAATTGAATTTATTTATTTATTTGTTTATGTACAGATCTACAGGATAAAATAAATTTTAATGTTAGATTAAGTTTAACATGTTCAGAATCATGGGTACAGTGTGGTGCTTTTCTTGATTTATGTTATTCGGCTAGAACGATCAGTATAAGAATTGATCCAACATCATTACAAAAAGGTGTTCATACAGCTAAGTATGTACATATTTTAAATTAATTAATTTATTTATTATATACAAAATGTATTAGATATGTATATGTACATCCTGAACCTCTTTTTACGCAAATTCGAAGTTATGCGAATTGGAATATGTGAAAAAAAAATCCTTTTTTACGCGGTTTTTATTCACTTTTACGCGACCAACTGAAGTTTAAGTTTTAGTCAAAATAAAAAAAATAGCCTTTAATCATTCAAAACTATGCTACTTGATTCAATTTTTTCTATAGTGCATGCTAGACAATATAGCGTTATAAAGTTTTTAGCGATAGCGTTTTATATCGGTGTTTTGTTCAATCTAAGTGCATATAGAAGCAGTACTTAGCAGTTTTAATTTGATGTTTGAGTAGACAACAAAGTGCAATTTTCTGATATATTTAAAGAAGGACTTAAACTGGCTAATAATTTAGAAAACTATTTTACCCGACATGATTCTGATGAAGAACGTGTTGGGAAGTTTTTACGTGAACTCAGAGGTTTAATGGCTTCATACAGAGAAATATATCGCGACTTAACTAAAGGATCAACACAGCGATTAATAAATGAGTTCATGCCAGCAAAATGCTATAATAACAGTCTCATGATAACGAAAGCTTCCGTATTCATTGTCTGAAACTGATAGTGAATAAAACAATTTTTTTTTTATAGAATCTTTAACAAACAACCGAAATGAAGATGTTTTTTTTTTATTATTATTAAAATTCATCACATGAATATATGTCTGTTCTCTATGAAATGTGAATAAAAATCTTCTGATCCTAATGAATTTATAGTTTTTGTTTTTTCATTTTATGTTTCAGATTTTCAACCAATCTTAACTCTTTTTATATGGAGTTAGTAGTTCTTTTTACGCGTAATTTTTAGGAACGTATATATCGCGTAAAAAGAGGTTTATATGTACATTATGTAGTAATATTTATATATTATGTAAATTTATAAAAATTTATTTATTCATTCTCTATATAACATTTTTTATTTTCGTTTTTTTGAAATTTATTTATTAAAAAAAAAACATTTTAGAATTAGAGGTTATGATACATCTTGTATTGAGAAAGGACCATTATTTGAAATTCCTATAACTGTTGTACAGCCATACATTTTAGATACACGTTCACCGTTATCATCATCAGTATTATCTAGAACGTATATACCAACTAATAATATTGAATTTAAACCAAATACAATTCAAAGAGATTTCATTTTAGTACCAAATAATGCAACATGGGCAGGTAAAAATTTTTAATTAAAATTTCAAATTAACAAAATTCATTTTATACATACATATTTATTTATTTATATATAAATATACATATATGTACATTACATTTTGTTATTCTGTGTAAAAAAAATATATGTACATATACATATACATATATGTATATATAATATACAAAATTTATTTAAATATAATATTGATTTTATTTTATTATTTATTTTTGTTATTCATTTTTTTTCCATTATTATTATTTCCATTTTCTTTCATCTCTTTGTATTTGTATATACAATAGTTTTAAAAATGATTGCTATCGATAATGGTGAAACACAAGTTGGAAAATATTTTGTTCATACAATGCAAATTCTATCAATGAAATCATGTAAAGCATTAGAAACAATGAAAATTTTACCAGTTAATGTTGATAATGAAACGATTCATGCATTTAAAGTTGAAGTAAGTCGAATAAATTTATTGTTTGCATACACTACTTTTGTTTTTACTCATTTATTTATTTTAAGTGATTAGTTTTTTTTATTTATTTATTTATGAGTATATATAGATGTGATTTTATTATTTTTGTTTTTGGTTTGGTCTTTTGCAACATGTAGGATAGAATTTTCTTGTATAAATGTACATACATACATACATATGTTGTTACGTACGATTTTTATTCATTTTTCGAAATTTATTTCAATATTCTATTTATTTTTAATTGTATGAAAGCGAGTATATATGTGTATGTTTGTATGTATGTACTGAACATACATATTTATATAATTATTACTTTTTCATTATAAACTAATTTTATTTTCAAATTGTTGTTTTAGTGTTTTAGTTATTTTTTTTTTTTTTTTTGTAATCTGTTTTCTTATTTTTTTGTGGTTTTTTTTTCAATTTCAGCAAAATAATATTTTAGAACTTTGCATTGCAAAATATTGGTCAAGTTTCGGAGATGCAGTGCTTCGTTACAGTTTGGAATTTCATGGAATTTCATCAAGCAGTTCAAGTAAGTTTTTTTTATTTATTTTTAAAAAAAGAAAAAAAAAAGAATTTCAAAATACAAGAAAAAAATTAAGTAAAAAAATAAAATGAAATAAAGAAAAGTAAATACAAAGATACAAAGAATACTGTGACAAAGAACAATAATATTATATAAATACATACACTACTGTGATCGAAAAATAAGATGAATTTGTTTATAAAATGAAAAATATATTATGTATTTACTTTTTTCAAATTAATTTTATTGCCTTCAAAGTATATAGTACTCTGCATTCCAATAATTATGCTAAAGTTTTTTTTTTTCAATTCTCGATATAGTCGGAGAAACATTTTTTGCAGGACAGTCTTCAATACATTCTTTGTTAGAATTTTATTTTACAAAAATAATCTTATCACTACCAATGATACAAAGTGAATAAGAAGTATAGTATAACTACGTACATATAAAACCAGTTACATCTTGCATGTACTTATATATATAATATATATGTATGAAAATGAATGATAATTATACTAAAAATATGTTCTACCTGAAAACAATATAATTGTAGTTGATTTGTAACTTTTATTATCAATATCAATCATAATAATATATATATGTATATATGTATGTATATCATATCATATATATATTTTAACATATACCTCCCTCAACTACAATTTTATTTTACAAAATTCATATTAAATTCAGTAATAACCAAAAAAAAAAATTTACATAATTTCAAAAATGTATTATTAAAAATCTCAATTTCTAATTTAAGTCTTAATTCTTATACATAAGTCTTTTAAATATGATTTAAATTTTCCCATTGTGAGCGCTTTGGTGAATATGTCTGCTGGCATACAGTTCGTATTCATGTAGTGTAGACTGATTTTTCCTTCGTTGACCGCTTCTCTTATAAAATGATATCGAAGATCAATATGTTTACACCTTCCAGATATTTCAGGATTAGTTGCAATCAGCTGAGCACTATTGTTGTCGTTGAAGATTTTTATGGGAGCTGCATTTCGGAAACCCATCTCCAGAAGAAGATTTCTCAAATGAATTGCCTCTTTAGTTGATTCTGTAAGAGCTATGAACTCTGCTTCGGCACTCGATAGTGCTACCGTTTTTTGTTTTTTTACCTCCCATGAAATTAAACAGTTACCCCATTTAAAAAGATAGCCAGAGTATGATCTTCTGTCATCAGGAGAAGAACCCCAGTCGGCATCTACATAACCTGAAAGGTCATCTCTCGTCTCTCTGAAAATAATACCATAATTTATTGTGCCTTTTAAGTATCTTAATACCCTTTTAGCTGCAACCCAATGTGCTTTCCCAAAATTATTGTTAAATTGAGAAAGAACATTTACTGCATATGCGATGTCAGGTCTAGTTGTGTTACTCAGATATAACAAAGATCCCACTACGTTTTGATAAGGAATTCTTTCTAACTCTTGTCGCTCGCCATCTGATTTTGGACACATTTCCTTGGTTAATTTAGTATTCGGGTCCATAGGATTATTTGTTGGATTACAATTTTCCATTGAAAATTTTCGAAGAATTTTTTCAATGAACTTTTCTTGTGTAAGCAGAATAGAACCATCTTCGTAATATTCAACATCTATACCTAAAAAATGTCTCAATTTTCCTAAATCTTTTAATTCAAAAACTTTACTCATTTGTTGTTTAAACCAATCAATTTCATCTGAACTATTTGCCGCTATAAGTATATCATCTACATATACACATATTATCATTAGTTTACCATTTTTCTTACGTATATATAAACATGGTTCTGCTTGCATTCTACTACATCCTATTTTCATTAAATAATCATCTAATTTTTTGTACCAAATGCGTCCACTTTGTTTCAATCCATATATAGCTTTTCTTAATCTGCATACTTTATTATCTGTTGATTGTTTGCTAAATTTATCAAAAAATTCTGGTAGTTTCATATAAAGAGTTTTATCTAATTCACCATTTAAATATGCAGTTGTTATATCAAATTGATGAAGGTGCATTTTGTATTTGACAGCAATCGTTATTAAAATTCGAATTGATTTTTGTTTGGCAACTGGTGAATACGTGTCTTGAAAATCAATGCCATATCTTTGTGAACATCCCTTAGCTACTAATCTTGCTTTTCTTTTAACCAAGTCACCATTTTCATCAAATTTCTTCGTAAATACCCATCTACATCCTATTATTTTTGTATTTTTAGGCTTATCAATAATATCCCAAGTTTTATTCCTTTCATGTGCTTTTAGCTCTTCTATTATAGCTTCTTCCCACTTATCAGGATCTTCTATATTTTCTGGTGCAAAATAATTATCAATATCAAGATAGTCATCATCACTTGTATCCGTCTCATCTTTATCATTATCACCGGTGTTGTTACTTTCAATTTCATCGTTATGATCATCATTTTTTTGTATTTTAAATTCATCGTTATATTTCATTTTATCCATTTTATCTTCAGAATCACTATTTTTACTGATTATTAAATCGTTTTCAATATTACAAAAAAGCTTTCTTGGACGTCCCTTTTTACCAGTACGAATTATTCGTGGTCTTCCTCTACCCTTTTTTATTGTTTTTGATTCAAATTCAGCTTCTTCTTCAGATTCAGTTTCTTTCTCAGATTCGGTTTCTATTTCTCTATCCTGTTTTATTTTTTTTTCTTCAGCTTCGTGTGGTGCAACATTCACATATGTAAGTATGTTGTAATCATCATTTTTTGTAGTATTCCTTTTATTTTCAATAAATTTAACGTCTCGACTTTTTATCAATTTTCCTGTTTCTTTATTCCATAGTCGATAAGCACCATTACTATAACCAACTAGATAATATGGAATTGATTTTGGAGCAAATTTGTTTTTTCTTTGTTGTTTTTGTAATACATAAGCATATGTTCCAAATGTTTTTAAATGCTTAACGTTGGGCCGTCTATTCTTCCACAACTTATATGGAATTTCTCCATTTAAACTACTCGATGGTATTCTGTTTCTTAAATAGTTGGCTGTCGAAATTGCTTCAGCCCATAGATATGTAGGTAGCTTTGATTCCAGCAACATGCATCTTGCCATCTCAATCAACGTACGATTTTTTCTCTCTGCAACACCATTTTGTTGAGGAGTGTATTCAGCAGTTAACTGATGTTGTATTCCTGAAATTTTCAAAAAATCTGTAAAATCTTTATTAACATATTCCTTTCCATTATCTGTACGTAATATTTTTATACGACTGTTTTTATAATTTTCTACCTTTGCCTTGAATTCTTTAAAACACTGAAGTGTTTCATTTTTGCTTTTTAAAAAAAATACCTCACACCATCTCGTACAATCATCAATAAAAGTCAATAAATATCTTGATCCTCCTGCTGATTTTATTTTGAAAGGTCCACATACGTCTGAATGAATTAATTGTAATGGTTCTTCGAACCTTTCTCTGGTGGTTTTGTCGAATGGTTTTCTCGTTTGTTTTGACTGGATACATATTTCACACGTTGGAGTTCGTTCTAGAAATGTAGAATTTATATTGATTCCATTTATTTGTTGCCGTTTTATCGCTTCTTTTAGAGAATGAAAATTCACATGACCAAGTCGTTGGTGCCACAGTATAAATTCACTTTCTTGAGAAACATAATTTACTTCATTTATCATAGCTTTTGTTTTAATTTGGTAGAGTCCACTTATTTTTTTAGCTTCTAAAATAATTTTATTATTTTTATCTCTTACTAAAGCCTTATTTTTGAAAAAAGTAATATTATAATTATTGTCGGTTATCTTACCAACTGATAAAAGGTTTGTACGCACATCAGGTACATATAAAGTATTTAATAATTTAAATTTATTACCATTATCTAATTTAATTCTTACCGTTCCTTTTCCTTTAATTTCAGCCTTTTCATGATTTGCTAATTTTAACTCACCATTTTTCAAACTTTTCATTGATATAAACTCAGAACCATCATTAACTATATGTGATGTTGCACCACTATCGAGTATCCACTTTGATATTCCAGTATTCGTTTCACTAACTGTTAAGACTGATTCTTCGATGAATGAAGTTTTTTCTTTATAATTTAAATTAGTTCTACACTCTGCTGATTTGTGACCATACTTTTTACATCTATAACACATGATTTTCTGCCTATTGTTCTTATTTTTACCAGTAGTGTTCGTATTTTTATTTCGATTGTAATATTGTTTAGCACTTTTATGATGATCAACTGTGAGTACATCTGATGATTGTGGTTGTGATGACTGAGCACAACGAGAATGATATTCTTCTATAATTTTTACTTTTAGGGTAGATGGTTTTGGTAATTCATCTCTGGATTCGATTGCTATTCGGAAGCTCTCGAATTGTTCCGGTAAACTGTACAATAGTAATATTGAAAGCAGATCATCATCGATAACTATATCAATTGATTTTATTTTATTCACTGTATCAAAAAAGTTTGATACATGTTTCTCTAAATCATCATCATTTGATGCTTTAGTTAATATCAATTTTTTTTAGTAGTGCTGCTTTCCTTGTTGGTATCTTAGAGTCATAAGTCTCTTTCAGTTTCATCCACATTTCATGTGAAGATTCACAGTCTTTTATATCCTTTAATAAAGGAGGACTTACCGACAGGATGATATCAGCTTTGGCTTTCTGATCTGCCTTTTTCCATTCCTCATCTTTTTCTTTAGGCTTTGCTTTTTCACCACTCACATATTCCCAGAAATCATTTTTAATCAATAGCGACCTCATCACTATTTTCCAAGTATCGTAATTTTCGTTTGATAATTGTTCAATTTTTACTTGATACGACATTTTTATAATATAATATATATATTTACAAAAAATACGCGAAATTTTAATCAATTTATGACAATTTTCAATTTTTTAATTCACTGATCACATAGATCTAAGCGGATTTGAAAAATTTTTTTTTAAAAATTTGCACTTATAAAAACGTGATTCCTGGGCCCATAACCTTTGTTAGAATTTTATTTTACAAAAATAATCTTATCACTACCAATGATACAAAGTGAATAAGAAGTATAGTATAACTACGTACATATAAAACCAGTTACATCTTGCATGTACTTATATATATAATATATATGTATGAAAATGAATGATAATTATACTAAAAATATGTTCTACCTGAAAACAATATAATTGTAGTTGATTTGTAACTTTTATTATCAATATCAATCATAATAATATATATATGTATATATGTATGTATATCATATCATATATATATTTTAACATTCTTTTATTCGACTTCTATTTTCTTAATCGAGTCGAAATAATGTCCTCATAAACAAAAATGTTATGAAACGTAATGAATCGAATTTTTGTGCAAAATATAAACAAGCACAACCAACGCAATATGAGATGGTGATGAACTTTTTCATTCATTTTAAAAATCGATACCTTGCACTTTTTTGGATGGTGTATCTTATTAACTACTTAAGTTATTAACATGAGATTTAGCGCGGAGATGTCTGTCTGGGTAATACTAACTTAAGAACAAAAAAAAAAAAACAATCGTTTGGTTTTTCTCATGATTTAAATGAAATATTTACCTTATTTTTTTATCACAGTATTGTATTCATTTATGTGTGTAAATAATTTATATTTTATTTTATTTTTTTATATGCATACTAACATATAAACTTCACTTTCGTTTCATTTTTTGAGTATGTATGTGTGTTTGCTTTTTTTGTTTATTATTCTGTTGAATGTAAATATTTTTGAAAGGTCATAAAAACTTTAATAAAACTACGTACATACATTAATGTCTTACTTTTTTTTTTTAATTATATTTTCTTCAATATAATATAATATATTTTCTTATTGTTCAACTATCTTTTCCTGATCTCTTCAACGATTTAATAATATTTCTATAACTTTGAAATAAAAAATTAAAATAAAATATCAAATGCAGAATAGGAAATTAGAAAAGTTTTACTACTTTTTTATAATACATATTTAGATATATTATATGTACTTCTTGTATAGTGCAATAGTACCTTTTGAATATGAAGTAAATTTTATTATTTTATATGTAGCTATATATACATACATACATCATATTATGCACTATGACTTATGGGTATATTATAGTATGTATGTTTGTATGTAAAAATGTACACGTTGTAGAAAAATATTTTTTGATTTAAATTTTAATTTTTATATGTATGAGTATGTAAAGAATTTACCAGTAAGCGCGTTAAAACTTTATAATTTAATACATATGTACAATGATAACTACAAGTGATATTCATTGAATCTATTGAGCCAGAAATGCACTTTTCATTCATAAATTTCTCGTAATGCACGAAATGTACGCCGAACCGAATATGCAGTATTTTTATAATAAATTTGAATAATTTCTTACACTTTGTTGAATCATGTGACATGTACCTTTCCATTCTATGATCATTTCCACTTGTCACACAGTATTGAGCTCGGTGCCAGCTATTAAAGTTTGAGTTTCACTTTTGAATCAGTGTTGCCATTGTGGTGACCGTCAAAAATTCTGACGTTCCTATTGATAAACCCTATACATATACGTATGTAAGTTTAAATTATTACCATAGACTATGATTTTATTAAGTGTAGTAAAAGTTATATAATTATATTTTTAATTAAAGACACAACACATTATTCAAGTATGAATAATGATGATAATAATAATAAAAATAATAAGATTGTGTGCGTATGTAAATTTGAACAATTTTGAATGTAAAAACGGAGAACAAAAAGAAAAATGAATCATAAAACTGAAACATATAAATTTTAATATAACTTTATATATAAGGTATATATATTTTTCATATTTTTTTCTGTTAAAATCAAAGATAAATAATTCAGAACAAACAAAAAAATAAATAAATTATCACATATCATGCTAAATATGAACGACTCTGTATTATAATAATAATAATATTACATAACGATGTACATACAGAAATATAATGTATTCGAATATGTATGTACAGTCGACTCTCGATAATTTGAAACTCGTTAATTTGAAGTTTTCCCGGACCCGATCCCTTGAAAAATAATTGAAAATTGAAAAAAAATTAATGTGATTTGGTCCCCTCGATAATTTGAATTTGTAGGAATAGCATCTAGCTCACCGACATTCTATTATTTGAAGTTTGACTTCTCTACTCTTTATAATTTGAAGTCGATGGATAGATATTGTTTTTATGTATAAACCTGTCGCAATCTGTCGTTTGTTTGAATGAGTGAGTGAGTTCGCAGTCTTAAGTCTTCTTTCAAGCGTGTTATGTTAATGTTTGACTTGATGTGTTATTAATTTTGAAGTCAAAATGAGTCCAAGAAAGAAAAAGTGTTTTTCCAATTTTCCATAATTGAAGAAAAGCGTGTGATTCGTGGAAGTGAAAGACGCTCACTCAAAAGAAAATTACAGTATTTTTTTCAAAATGGTTTTATTATTTATGTAATAAAAATCACAAATTTTAATCAAATTCTTGTTTATTTGAATTATTTTTTGGTTGTTTGAACTCTTATTATTTTGCACTCTCGGTAATTTGAACCGAGAATCTTAAAAGCTGGTCCTCTGGATTTCAAATTACATTATATTTTTATTCTTTAATATACTTTTCATATGAAAATTATTATTCAATATTATATACATACATATATAATTTTTTTTTGTGAGATATAAATCCTGTACAAATATACAAATAATTTTTTTTTTCAAAAATAAATTACGTAAAATCACGAAATAGTACTTACTTTTTTTTTAACTGTGATTGATTTATATGAAATTATAACTCGTATATGTAATATTTATTATTATTATTTTTTTTTTGTTATATGTATATATATTTATACGTAATGATACAATAATATAAATGATCTACATATAACATACATCATATTCATATTTACATACGAGTATAAAATACTATGCGTACATATATCTATATTGTACATAATTAAAGAATTTCAAGAAAATAAATAATTGAAGAGATAAAAAATTAATTAGTGAAGTAAATATTACATACTCACACACGTATAAAATTTCATATCAAGAATAAAGAAAATTTATTGAAATTTAAGAAAGATAAATAAACAAGAGAAAATTATGATAAAAATATAATTTTAGGAAATTGTATACTTAAACACTTTTCATAAATACGTACGTATATGTAAGTAGTTTATATATATACATATGTTACATAATGTATACTACATAATATATAATATGTATATGTATCTATAATCTATATACAAAATGTTTTTTTTCTAAGTATACCATATTAAGAATACTTCATTGTTCAGATTATTTAATGAAAAAAATTCTACTAGCGGAAAATTTCTATCCATCATATTTTTGACGCCCACTGTCATGTCATATTGCCGAAAATTTTGAATTTTTTTGCAAAACTTTCTTCCATGCAACACAAAATCATGAAAGATTTTTTACACTCTATACGTATGTATATGATTACTTTGTGTTCTAGCTAATAATAGGCAACAAAATCACTTTTCTTTTTCATATAAATACCATAACATGTAATTAAGAATTTGATTCTAAACAAAAGTAATAAATTCTAAAAAATTTTTTTTAATTTTGAGTAAAAATTGAATTTTCCTGAGAATGAATAGAATTAGGAAAATGAAATCGTGGAATAATATTATGAAAATATCAGGATTTAATAATAATTTGCGCAAAAAATGAAAAGATGTGTTTATTTGATTTTGACTTGCAGCATAAATAGGTAATCAAAGTTTTAAATTTGAAGGTTGTACAAATAATTTTTGATGTTCACTGTACTACATGCATAAACAAATAATGTATGTAATGTATATGTGTTTGTAAATATTTATTAAAATATGAAAATTTTAATATTTTCCAATTATGTAATATAAAAATTCATGATTATACATACATACATTATAAATGTATGTATCCTTTATACATATAAATTTCACGTGTTACGTGTTCGTTTACATATTATATGCACATAATTATTATTTTTTCCATTATCCTTATCATTATATACATATTATTTTTATTTTCATTTTTATTTATTATGAACAATGTCATTTTATTATTATCGTCATATTTATTTGTTGAATTTTTCCATTTTTTTTTTCTTTTTTGAGGTTTAATTTTTTATTGTAATAATTTTTTAAATTTTTTTCATTTACATTTTATATGTTTAATGATATCCTTTTTTTTTTTAAATAAATAAATAAATATGTATTTTCATAATGTTATACATACATTATACATATATGTATAAATGTATATTATATATACGTAAGTTTTATATATATGTATGTAAGTTTTTTTTTTTTTTTTTTTTTGATATTACGTAAATTATTTATGCGCATAAAAATTATAGTAGTAAACACATTATATGAAATGCATTTATCTTCTTGTGATTTTTGTCAAAATAGATAAGCTATAAAAAAATACATAAATAAATAAATATAATAAAAAAAAATTATTGAATTTTATAGTACAACATTTTATAAAAATGTTATTTACAATATATACAGTTGAGTATGTACAGTACATTTCATAATATATTGCCTCATCAAACAATATAATCCTGTATGTTGTATCCATAAATTTTTAAATCAGTTATAAATCGATAAAAATTATAATTAAAAATTTAATTTACTGCTTTGTTTTTCTAACAAACAAACATAGGTACTTACATAGTAAATAACTGTATGTATTTTTATAGTGTTGTGGACGGTAACATTATGAAGTAAATAGATTGAGAATTTTTTTTTTCATGTAGGATAAATTGTGTCTCATAATTTAGGAGTGAGGATAATAAATTGATATTTCTTTTTGTTTTTTCATTTTGGTTCACAAAATCTTAAGATCTTAATATAGATATTATTGAAAGAATTTATGAACGATATTTATCCTGTACATATCGTCACTGACCTGACAAAAAGACGTATCTCAAAAATGTAAGTTTTTAGTAAAATGCATTTAAAGTTTTGCTCTTATTTTTTCTGTAAATAATTTTCTCTAGTTTAAGATTATTTGAAAGTGATTAAGTTGAAATTTAAAAAAATAAATTGTTTAGTATTCATCTTTCAATTAACAGCTATATGTAATCTTCACGATGTCCTGTTCAAAGGATAATTGACTTACGCCCTTTTGTGGTATTTTAAATAATCTGGTGAAATGAGTTACGTCTGTTTAGATGTCTGAAGACAATAAATTTGATGATAGTCGTTTCAATAATTTTTTATCTATTGTTTTAAGTTTGAGTACGATAATATATACTGAAATAAAAGTAACATTTAAAGAATACAATTGTTAAAAAACTTCGAAATCAAAGTACTAAAAATTGGATACAAAATATTTATTGTGTTAACAATTTTTTTCAGATATTAAAAATTCTTAATTTAAAATCAATTTTCATTATAGGGAATATTGAAGTAAAATTCTTTGTAGTCGTCCCTGGATATTACTGGTGTATCTCCCTTACAAAGTGAAATTAAGTCGTTGTATTTAGCTTTTGATAATTTTAGCTTTGCATTATTTAACTGAGAAATCCTTAT
Organism: Villa cingulata; assembly: GCA_951394055.1. Lineage (NCBI taxonomy): Eukaryota > Metazoa > Arthropoda > Insecta > Diptera > Bombyliidae > Villa > Villa cingulata. The sequence continues at coordinate 21,899,163 of OX596017.1, forward strand.
TTCACTTGTTTCCGGATTTGTTCTTTTTAAACTAATTGATTTATAGTCAGTTTGTAAGTGGCTTGTTTTAAAAAATATTTTTCTTTCATCATTATGTGAGACTTTCAATTCACAAATGGAAGTCCAATTTATTGGTTGTTGATCGTCATCGTAGCGATGATTTAAAATTCTCAGATTTTTTGAATATGATTTGAAATCAAGAAAATCATCGTATTGCATTTCATGCACGATATATGGCTTAATCCTGCGTGCAAGTTTAAATACTGGTACAAGTTGTGATGGAAGATATATATCTCCTGCCTTTTTTATTGCAGAAGTAATGGCGCTGTGAGCTGAATCTCCCTCGTTTTGTCCATGATTTGCTTCAAAAAATGACAGGGATATTTCCTTAGTATTTTTGCATGTTTTAACTGCAAAAAGTAACATGGAAGCCACTATTGAATTTTTATTTTGACCAGCACAACCGTCTGAGAATAAATTAATTTTAGTCACTCCGCTTTCATCACAGTTTAAAAGAAATTTATAAATGCAAGTTGCTATTTCACACGACCCACGTCCGCTGTTTATTTCATCCCACGTATAACAATGACAATCTTTAGATGAAAGATCGTATATTGTAAAATTGTACACACTTAATTTACGTTTGTAAAATACTGCCGATTCTTTAGATATTGGTAAACTTATGACTTGTTGTAAGTCAAATACGGCAGTTCGAACCGTATTGCCTGATTTAATGGCTTCGTCTTTACGAATTTCTTTTAGTTTTCGTACAGCTTCCTTTTCATTAGTGTGAAGTTGGAATTTTTCTTTCATTTTTTGTTTTTCTTCACCTGTTGCTTTGTGAAAAGACATACAGAGACTGCATTGGTCCTTTTTTGGTCGATGAATAGAAAGATTTTTCTCTTTGAATATTCGTAAATAAAACGAGAAGGAAACAGATTTCTCCAACGATGTGTTTTCTTGTAAATAAAGTGTATACATTTTTGAAATGGTCAATTCTGAACTTAAATATTCTCGCTTAGTATTTTGACGGCAGTAGTGAGACTCCATTCTGGGGAATCGATCAATATGATCTTCAACCTGCTTTCTGATTAAAGCATCACGTCTGCTGTGAAATTCGACCCGTCCTCCTCTTTTGTCAAGTTCTACTGCTCCTTCATTAGTTAACTTTGACATTGATGTACGGACGGCTTTTTCTGAAATTGAAAGCGTTTGTAGAAAAAACTTTTGACAAACTTTTGCGTTTTGTCCATTTTTTGGTAAAAAGAATTGATAGGTTTTTTTGCGCCTTGATTCTCCACCAGTTGTTTTTTGTTTAGTCGCACTTGCTTTAACATAACGACAGATATATTCTCGTTGTAACTGTAAACTGTTCAAAGCATAATATTGGCGAAACATTTTTTCTCTTTCTTGTTCCGTAAAGGAAAGGCAACTTTTTCCAAATTTAGAACACGTTTCAGTGCAAGAGTATTTCTTTAAGTTTTTCGGTGGAACAAGGTTCATTGTACCGTGTTGTATATATCCCTTCCCGTGCAACTTTAGCTCACTACTCAATTTCTTTTGATTGTGTTTTCGTTTTTGAATTTTTGGATGTTCTATTGGAGGTCCTTCCACTAAAAAATCCTCTGGTAATCTATGTGAGAATGAAGTTTCAGCTTTCTTGAAATCCTTATTTGAATGATTTTCATCCAACCAATCGGGATCTTTTACAGAGTCGTCTGAATTAAAGTCATCATCTTCAATTTGTAAAGCAACTGGAAACTTTTGACGACATAAATTCAAAATAGTAGACAACTCAGATATGTCTTCATTCAATAATGTACTTCTTGTTTCAACTTCCTGAGGTATGGGAAGCCAGATTGATGATTTTTCATTAAAGAAGTTATCACTGTTTATAACTTTTAGTTGTTCATCTAATTTTTTTTTAAGCACTAATTGCACCATTCGCGTGCCCCGAGACATTTCAATAATCTAATACAGGATTATTAGTTTATATAAAAATAGTGAGTTTTAATAATATTGCCTCGTTTAAAAAAATGAAATAAAGAATTACAACAAATTAATACAAACCTCTTTATTTAACAGCGATTTTTAATATAAATTTGAAAAAAAAGTATATTTGATAATACTCCAGACGTCTATATTATTCGGTTACTGATACTACACTGCTTAGATAACGCGTATTTCAATGAACAAATTTCACAAAATATTTACCGTTATACAATGTAGACAATGGAAGAATAGACAATAAAGCAGATAAAAATTGTTTTTACAAAGAGACGTATCTCTACTTACAGCTATTTGTAAAATAGAACCATACAATATCTTTAGAAACTTCCATTAGTTTTCTAAGCATAAAGCTTGAAATAAATTGCTCAGGAAATCCATCTTTTTGTCAAGTTGATAAGCGAAAAATCATGTTTTGACTAAAGGTCCTAACTCATTTTAAACAAAAATTGAGTTACGCCCTTTTGTCAGATCAGTGACGATATGAATGTGCTGTATGCATGTATATACATTGTACAACTATTAGCATAGACTAGATATAGATGTGAAATGACCGTATAAATTTTTAATACACTTTTGAAATCGATCATAGCTGGCAGAAACTTGAAGAATGGCTGGCAGGAGCTTTTACTGAGAGGAGAGATAATTTTTCGCTCACGAATTTCCATATATATTACATATTTTGTAGATTTCAATATTTCAATAGCTGGCAATGAAAATACATGCATATTTATTTAAAAAACAATACACAATACATGTTCATTGCAATAGCTGGCAGTAGTACTGTGTTATATGGTTATGTTGTTATACTTGAATCATGAATATAGAATATTTATCACTGATTAACAAAGCAATAAGATGTGACACTCTTTTTTTTTTTAAATTTACTAGCACACATAAATACTTATTTTAAAATAATAAAAAAAATCAAAATTCAATTTACAAAAACAGTACAGAATTAATGTACTTATGTCAAATCCATATTTCCTTATAAACCGCCGTAATGAAGAAAAGATACAAAACAATATATACATGTGAGCAATACAATCATATTGTACATGTATACGATTTTTTCACAATGCATTTTTAAAGGCGATCTGGAACTTTTTCACTGTGTTAGTACTGGTTAGTACTGGTTAAGGCCGAATGAATAATGGGACAAAGGTCATGAGAAATTTTTGCTAACACGTGTTCAGTGTCACATCTATTTCTAGTGGTTGATCAGTGATATTTATATTCATGTAGCCAACAATACAGATTGCATAGTATCAAAGAATATATAACTAACGTAACTAGTAGATATATATTCTTTGATAGTATATGCATGCACACATGTGTTAGATACTTTCAAAACCAGTTTTAATTGTATATAATATCACAGTTAAGGATATTTGCCTGTGATCATATATATTATTATATTCATTGCCAGTCATAACATAAATTTGTTGAAAATTTAAATTTCCTTTAAAATATACGATTTTGTACATTTGCCTGTTATTTGATATTTTTTATCATTTCCGATAAGGATATAGCTACATAGATTTTTGATTTTTAAATTTGTTTTTTCTTCAAGATATACAAGATTTCAAAAGATTACAAAAGTTCTCTCATTTATTTTCCTTATTCTGATTTTATAGCTTTTTCAAAATCTCTCAAAAGCTATTTTAGTGTTTACTTAATAGTTATGAGGTTATGAACACGATTCCTGCCATAAGCATTTCACATCTATATCTAGTCTATGCTATTAGGTTATAGAGTAAACAATATTTATATAACAGTGCGGTCAAGAAACTTGTAAAAAAAACATGTTATAAAATTTTTTTGAGACAAATCAAAACTTCAGAAAAATTTTGGATTTTAAAATTTAGTTATTTTAATAATTCTTATTCATAAATTCAGTTAATGAATCTATATTATGTTGTTTTAAGGTGTTTTTTTTTTTTTTTTTTTTTTTTTTTGTTCTACCACAGTTTTACTGTTTAAAATGAATCTCAGAAAATAAAAAAAACTGAAATAAAAATTGAAACTACTATATTATGAGACTCACTGTACACATTATGTACATATCAATATCGAAAAAAAACTGTAATAATGTAGAATATGTATTATAAATATAATATATTATATATGGAATACAATATAATATGAGTATTATTATGATAAAGCAATCCATTTTTTTACTATTATTGTCAGATAAAATAACTACAATATGTACATATGTATATGTATGTATATAAAATATGATTTTGATATGAGACTGCTGCAGTGATCGCAGGTGCAATTTAATTTTATTGATTATATTATAATATACATTTATGTACCTACTATATAAATACATTTACATAAACATATAATGTGCATGCATATATAGCATCTATGATATTAGAAATATATTTTTTTTTCAAAATGTGATGCAAATAATATTTTAATATGTATATATTTTTATTTATATTTGCTTATGAGATACGAGTAATTTTTATTATATGTATTACCACAGACAATATACAGATGTTTCTCTGCATATATTAAAATATGTAACAAAATCAAATTCATACGGACGTTCTGGAAAATCCAGATTCGAGTCTTGGATATTTTTAAATTCAAAATGTACGTTAATATTCAATTGTTCTTGCATTCGATAAAAGTTTTAAAATATGGTTCATAAAATTATATACGCATACATATAAACAATCTGATTTGAGTGTGTTTAGGTTTATTCGTATACATGCAATAATAGAAAATATACGATTTATTTGTAGCAATTTGGCAGTATATATATCATAAACATTTATATATGTATATGATAATATTATTGCTGATGGTATGATACCATAGTACATGTTGTCTTGCAGGTATCATTTAGTCCTATGTATAAACACAGATAAGGATTATATGTGGTATATGTAACAATAATATTGGACATTGAACCCTATTAAATTAAATTTTGAAGGAATATATATCGCTAGTTATTCTTTCATTTTTTTCCTTTTTTGTGTGAAAAAAAAATATATACCTACACTGGTTTTTGTATACATGCAATGTGCATACGTCACATATAGTATAGACCACAGTAAGGATAGTACGCCATAATGATTTATAATGATGTGTATGAGTATAACAAGTTGTGTACAAAAAATACCCTTTAATAAACATATTTATTGTTTGTGATATAGTGTACCATTGGTACCATACAGAAGGAAATATAAAAATTATCACTGCACAGGCCAGTCTAAATGCTTAAAATGTTAGAGGTATTCACGAAATATTGTAAGAGTGTAAAAAGTGTGAACATACACCCAAATCTTACACATTACACTATATCGTGAACGCAAGCTTTGTATTGAAATCGAGCAAATTATGTCAGCTAAAATATTATAAAAATAATCAAATTATTTTAGCATTTAATGTCAGAAGGCATATACAATAGTAAGCAATAGTAATATATAATGGGTTTCAGCATTGTAAATTTTTACAAGCAGTGTAGGAAAAAATTACATTGAAGATGTTTACAATAGGTGTAGGATTGTACGAGTTTACACCGTTTACAATGATTGAAGACCAAACCGTGAATACCCTTATTATTTGTCCGTTTTTAAAACGGACACATGTACACGTCAAAAATTATAACAAAGCCTGAAATAATTTTTCTATCCATGTACAATAGTGTACATACTACATAATACATACTGCACATATATATATAATTGTGTGTCAAGATAGTGGCATAGCAAAAGCAACATCAAAAAGAAAAAAAATGACGAAAGAAATAAACCTGAAGTATTCGTATAGCGTATAGCACTTAGCACCACAAATAATGTATATATATGTATGTATGTATTATATTGTCTGTTATAGCACATAGATTGAAATGTACTAATACAAATTTACTCTGTCTATTGCAAATACGTTTGCGTATAATTATTAAAGCACAGGCAAAGCAGACATTCGACACTACTACATATACTGTCTATTGTTAAAATATGTGCGTAAATGCGTATGTAAATACACTGATAAATTCAATACAGTACCAAATTTATATTGTTTCCTGGTGAATGGGTGCTATGTGCTATACGCTTTGTTAGTTGTTCTGGTTGTACAAACTTATGAACATATGTATTAAATGTGTAAAAATGAATATGTATTGTACTACATATTAACAACATTCATTTAAAGTTTGTTTCAAGTTCAAAGTTTGGTATAATATGAATATTATTTTTATGGATTCAAAACTAAACTAAATTGAAGCATTTTGATTTATGTAAAGTAGATGGGGACACACGATTTTTTCATTTTATATGATGACTGATTTTTTGTTCCATTGGCATATCTGATCCTTATCTGTGGTATTACATAAACATACACATAAAGTGTAAACATATATGTACATAATACAGCAATCACGCCTACAACACGATAGATTGGTTACGCGTTATAGAAAAACGCGTTGTACGGGAATTCTCGTATAACGCGCTCGTATGACCCCGTATAACGCGTTATGTACAAATTATTGACATTTAACTTTTCTCGCTAAAGGGGGGTTTAAATCGAATATTGAGGATATTGTGGTATAATTTTACAATTTAAATAAAAATAATATTTTTGTATTTCTTTGAAATCTTTATTTCACTATACCAAAGACGATAATAAAATATAGACTTGACAACTAGAACAAAATACGGTCACGGTTTTCTATCAACTCCTCAATGATCTCTTAACTCCTACCATTGACTATATAATAATACATAGACTCAGAAACCATACAAAGAGTGGTATGTAAATTCAGAGCCGCAGCTGGCGAATTTATGAACTAAATTTTTTGATTTTTAATTAAAAATTATCAATTTTGCATAAAAATAGGCACGATATTTTGAAAATCCATTTTAAATAATAAATTTTGCATAAAAATAAACGCCACATTTTGAAAATGAATTTATATAATATAAGTATTACATTAGTTTGTAGATAGTGTATATTTGATATTGTTACTATTTACTATATAGTTATTATGTTGTTTGTTGTAATCTACATATACGTCAAAGATATACGTATATATATGCATACATATAGAAAATATTACACGGCGATTCAATCCTGATTGTATTCTATATAACGTATAACCGTATAACTGATATCTTGATTGTATTGTGTTAACTGATACAACACATGTTAGTTAAATACAATAAATATAATAAATATGGATCGTATCATAAGACATATAATGAATGATCTTTTTTTAAAAGGGTAGATTTTTTTTCTCTTTATAATTTTCTTATTGTTTACGAATATTACATAATGAATGTATTCCATTTATTTCATTCATTATTTTTGTGCCTTACTTTTTTATGATAATATAAATTTAAAAGAAATGTGAATTTCGCTTTTAAATTTGACATCGTCGATTTTTATATGCATTACATGATTGATATCCTCTTATGAATAGTAATAGTATAGAGAAAATGTATGGATGAAATTTCACTTATGTAATGTAAAAATTTACAGTATACTACAAATTACATAACGAATTTATTCATAGGTAAATATATACTTTATATAAATTAAATGTATATTAATTTCAACATTTAAAAATTTATGAAACTAAAAAAAGGATGATAAAATTTCTTAAAATTTTTTAAAAAATGATGAATATATATAATATCAATAGATAAATACACATATATATATATATATATATATATGTGTCTATGTATGCAGTATGATAAATTATTTTTTTGAAAAGTCCCTTTTATTATCTATATTTTATTTTACAAAGTAATTAAATACAGTAATTCCTTTCTTTTTCGGTTCTTTTGTTTATAACTAAACAGTTTTTTTATGTCTATATATACTTAAATGTACAATTTTATAACTTCATGTGCCGAAATTTACCATTCAATTTATTGAAATGCAAATCTTTTATTATAATATCGATTTTTTTATTTTTTTTTGTGAATAGGAAAATTAAATTCAGAACCTTTTTCTGCATTAAATCTAATATTAGACTACATATAATATTTGTAAATTTTCATTCATATAAAGAGATATGTAGATAAAAAAAATAATTTTAATATCCTTGACAGGTAGATTTTTAAAATATTGTATTATTTTTGATATTTTATTCATTGATTTTTGTGTCATTATAATCAAGCTGTTTAATGATTTAACGCATTTCAGACTCATTGTAGAATTCAAATTTAAATTTTAGAAAAAAAAACGGAGTGAATAAATTTAAATTTTTTAATATTTTGAATAGTGATATATTTAAATATCAATTAAATTTTAAAGTAAAATTTTGAAAAAAGACCAATAATTGCCATGTTTGACTTCGTTCATTTATTAAAATCTTTTAGAAATATCCTTTTATTAAATTATTTACAAACCATTGATGGCAAAGTTGATTGGAACATAATTGAAAAATTGTACATTGAAGATAAAAGTAGAACAACTAGGTTGTGTGTCAAATTAACTTCAAGGCACATTTGGCCAAATAATTTCCAAAAAATGAAAGTCAAAACTGCTGCTCAAGTTTTTAGCTGGTCTGTAGCATCAGCTATTAGGGCAATGCAAGTCGCTACATCGACAGCTAATTTTGTTGAAAAAATCAATCACTTATTTGATGTTTTCAATGTAAGCAAATGTAGTTCCAGCAAAATATATATAAACGACCTCTTTATTCAGACAACAGATTTTCCATAAATTTTTTGCATGATATGAAAATTTATCTTGAAAAAATAAAAGTTTTTTCAAAAAAAATAATAAACCCGTTAGAGTATATGCCGTAGATGGTTGTATTCATTTTATTAACGGCATTTTCAAATTATTAGAAATTTTCAAAGGTGTACCAGAAACTAAATTTCTCCTAACTTCAAAACTCCAACAAGATATTGTAGAAAATCAGTTTTCTACCTTACGTTCTATGGGTGGATACAACCGATTCCCTTCTGCTAGAGAATATCACACAAATGTGAAACACATGATAGGAAAAAAACATGTTGGATTAGAATTGGTCCAGACTTCATCCAATTGTCATCCATACCAAATCATTTTTTCATATGTCATAAATCTTACACCAAAGATAAAAGTGTTGCACTCAAATGTCCGTCGGAAGAATTTTTCAAAATTTGTTCGACACAAGTTGAAGTTTTTGAAAAATATTTCAATTCAAATAAGCACAGTAGGAATATTAAAAAAATTCTGAAACAAAAAGCTATTGAATTAACAAATGTTCGGCATCCAACGTGGTTTCGTCAAGATGATGAGTGCAATGACCATAAAATTCAAATTTTAGATTTTTTAATATTAGTTTTAATGAGAAAAACTTGTATTTGGTTGTCACAAGGTATGAAAGAAGCCAAAGAAACTGTTAGCAGAATGGAAGTTTTAAAACAATAACGCATAATTTTAACTTTTTGGTTGTACGTTTTCCGAGCTGAAATCAATAAATCAATAATATATAAAAAATTGGTCCTTTTCATGACTACCAAAAAAATACGCAAAGATTAAAAGATTTCAGTATTGAAAAACAAAGTTAAAATGTTTTAGGTATACACGAATAAAAAACAGGTTCTTAATTGTTTTCTTCATTTATCTAATTTAAAAGTTAAGTCAACATTTACACATGTAAATATTTACATACGCAAACTAAACCTTTAAGCCTGCATAGGTACTTAGTCTATGCCATTGACTATATAATAATACATGTATAGTCAATGTCTATGCTATATATATAATATTATATATAATATTATATATAATATTATATAGTCAATGTCTATGCTTTAGGTGTATAATTCAACACACACAACACATAATATTGATATTATATATTATACACGTTTTAAACTAACATTGATGTACAGCATACGAGGTTGATATACAGTATCATCAGAGGTATCATGGTTACACACATAAGGATACAGTATACAGTATACACTATACAGCAACAGCACAGCAACAGCACAGCAACATTACACTAACAAAAGTACTCTATGCAGTTAACAAGCAGTTTTCTTCTTTTTTTTTTTAGATCAAATGAAAAATATTTAAAATCCCATGAATATGCAATATTTTTAGTTACTTTATTTGCCGCATATGGCTCTGAAATCACCTACCCGATTTAGAAAATAATTCGACATAAAAAATGTATGGGCTTTCTGAGTCTATGTATTATTATATAGTCAATGCTCCTACTTAGCTTTTATGAAAAACTTTTATTTTGAACTTCAGGATTCAAATATAAACGATCAAAAATAACGAAAATTTCTTATTTAACGGTGCTATTCTACTTTAGAGGCTAAGAGACTCTTAACCTCTTAACTGCAGATTGCATAATTTTAGGAGTTGTAGTTAAAGTAGATAAGAGATGTCAATCAGCTGATGTCTTAATTGTTATGGTGAATTTAGCTATTGACGTTTATAGGTTTTGGTATTGGGAATTAGTGGATAAAATACGTCAAAAAATATTTTTAACGGAAAAAAATCTCTTAACTTTAGAGGACATCGATGAGGTCCTCTTACATCTCTTATCGTATGATGTACAATAAAAATATTGTTGTATAATAATATTTGAGTGTTTATTTATATAAAATATGAATGCCATTGCAATATTTAATAACAATACAAAAAAAAAAAAAAAAAAAAATAATAAATTAAAAAAAATACATACATATACATATATAAATTATTTATATTTTGTATATTACATATATGATTATTTATAATTTATTATATGATTATTTAATATTTCAATATCAATAATAATTAAAATAATAATATAAAAATAATAACATATAAAAAATAATTATTATACAATTCAGTATTATACGCATATAATTATATCAATACACACAGATAGCCGTCGCCATTTTTACAACATTCCAAATGAAACAGCTGACTTTGGTAAGTTAAAATATCTTATGCACTTTTGTGTGGTAAATCTGCTATCTAGAATACCAATTCAATTAAAAAATGGATTTCACCAAAAATTCAAAATAATAAGAGAATTAAGAGATCTCTAAAGTAGAATAGCAGGGTAAGTTTCAATGTTCTTTTTGTATAACATGTAAAATCATATATAAATAAAATAACACACCTTACTTACCACGATTCTATCTACATATTCACCATGCGCATATGCATTGCACAGAGCACACAGCACACAGCTTGTACTCGATGATTGACATCGTGAATGTGATTCTGGTGATTCGTGTATATAGTATATAGTGTATGTGAATGTGTATGTACATGTGTATTGTGTACAATAATTCGCTATTATTTATATTGTCCATTGCCGTAATTATAATAATTTCGTATATAGCTATTCATATTCACCGACTTTTATGTTTATATATATATTTATGTATATGTATATAGTATTTTATTTATCTAAGCCTATGGTGTAATACAGGTAGAAATTATAGAACAGCAAGTCTATCACAAACCAAATATTGTGTGTATACAATATACGCACATGTACATACATGTATGCGATATGCCTAGCATAGTAATCTTTTTGATCTGATTTAAGAAATTACTTTTGGGTTAGGCATTTTTAACTGAATTCAATTGCTTTATAAAATTATACATAATAAATTATGATAGTAAAAATAAATCGGTTATCACCTATGTTGATATCATGCATTTATGAAAGGATAATAATGTTGTATTTGGCTATTTTATAATAATGTACGAAAAATTAACATGTTACAAGTTGATGCATATAAAATACATATATACAGCTACCTACTAACACTTATCATATGTATATTATATTTTTCCAAAATTACCGGTTACTCCTTTTTTCTGAAAAGAAGACTTATACAGGTTATATATTGTATTATATGTATAATATTATATTTGATTATATGTATATGTAAAATATGTATGTAGGTAACCAAAATCACTGTAATTTCTTTCAATAAAATATATTGAAACATAGCTTATCAGTTTAATGTTACATATTTTCACTATGTACTTTTTCTCTATTTATTCTCATATTTACCTCATATTGAAAGGCATAAAGTTCTTTTTAAAAACATTCTGTAATAAATTCATTATAATATAAAATTTGTTCAGTGATAATAAAAATTTAAATTAAAATATATTAAGTAAAATTGTTACAATTTCGAGTTTCAGTGATTAATAATTTTTTCAGTTATAATTTAAATTAAAATTTAAACATTAAGTAAAATTGTCACAATTTTCAGTTTTAGTGATTAAATTTTCTCAGTGACAATAAAATTTAAATTAAAATACATTATTACTCGTATATTAAAATATAGGCTTTTTCGAAAATGCAGGCTGCACTGTGAATTCTTTCGCATCTTCAAAATAGTACTAGAACAGTAATGTGCAGTCTGCAGGAATAAAGCAGCACTGCAAATGCAATGTTTAGAGTTTTCACTTCGGACATTTTGCATTTTCGAACGAAAAATTAAGTGATAAGTGATAACCAACAATAATAATTATAATATTGAAAAATAATGTGTTCGATGTGTATCGTACAATTTTATTTATTGAAAATATGCATTTTAACCTCAATTTTAATATACTTCTTACTTAAGAATTTTTTCAATATCTTCACTTGAATCTGACATTATAAAGAATAAAACTTTTAAAACCAATTAATCCAATTTATACAAAAAGTTCGAAATCCCAAAATTATTTTTTTTATTATTTTAAAAAATTGTTTTTTTTTATTTTATTTTTGTAAAAAATTTATGTACGTACAATCTATCTGTTGTAAAGAATGAAGTGGTAGATAATTTCAACAGTACACTTGTCAGTAGCATATATGCGTTTTTTTAAAGTATAAAATCCGTATTTTCCAATACGACCTTCCTTATTTTAGTAATTGAAGTGATTTTATTTATTCTAAAAAAGAATAATGGCGACAAAAAGAGGCCAAAGGTGGGGAGTTAAATGTTTCGTTAGTAGTTGTGGTGTTCGGAAACGAGATTTTCCAAACACTAGATTTTTTCAGTTTCCCCAGAAAGATACCTGCAATTTTCAAGTGGGGGTTGATGCGTGCGGAATTGAATATCCACCACAATCAAAAAGAGCATGTATTTGTGAAAAACATTTTGAGCCAAAATATATTGGAAAAAAATATTTGAAACGTAAAGCGATACCGACGATTGACATTTGTCGTCAGAATAATGCAGAAAATATTTCAATTGGCTTAGATGAAAACAGTTGTCCAAACATACTATTTTCTTATAAAACATATTTGGCACCCAAATCGCGACAATATGAAAGCGACCTTACGTTTGAAGAATTAGAACAGTTAGAGCCCCCAGTTTCCAATAAATCAACAGATGAAATTGAAGATGCCAAATGTTCTTCTTGTTTAAAATTAGAGAAAAACAATAAATTTTATATGAGAAAATACCAAACGCTTTTAAAAAAATACAAAATTTTGAAAAACAAAATTGCGAATATTTCCGTAAATAGTAGAAAAAGGAAATCTCGTTTTATAGGACGCACTTCTGAGAGACGTGCAGTTATGAAAAAAATAAAAACTCCCTAGTAGAAATAATTAATTCGACTAAAAATGTGAGCCTTTCTGCTAAAGCATTTACAACTATGCTTCTTTGCAGAAAATCAAGAAACGAGCAGTTTAGTGAAGAAGCCAGAAAAATAGCACTTGGTATACATTTCAATTCCCCCGCGACTTACAATTTCTTGCGAAATTTAAAACTAAATTTACCTGCTATAAAATCTATTTATAGATGGTTACCAATTAAAGATCTTCATCCGGGCTTTAACAATGAAATAACATCATCTTTGAATTGCCTTACCAAAACTTGGGATTTCGATTATAAAGCGTCAATATTAATTTTTGATGAAATTGCAATCAAACAAGAACTCGCCTATAATCGAAAAAAAGATGAAATTATTGGATTTGTAGATTTAGGAAATGTGAAAGAAAACAAAATAGCTAATCAGGTTTGTGTTTTCATGCTCAGGGGTTTGTTTAAGAACTGGAAGTTGGTAATTAGTTACTATGCGACAGAAAAAGGAATAAGTGGCAAAAAACTAGCAGAGATAGTTCCTGAGGTTTTGAAATATTGCTCAGATCTAGGTTTTGAGGTATTTGCAATATTATGTGATCAGGGATCAAATAATACAAAGTGTTTTAAAGAATTAGGGATAGATAAAAAACAATATTAACAATATATTATTGAATTCCAGTCATATCAATCCAAACACGTGGCAAAAAATGAATGTTGCTTTGGCTACGCAAGTAATGAGTCGTACGACAGTTGCAGCTATTAAAACAGCATCTGATTTAAATTTGTTTCCTAGTTCATGTCAGAAAAAAGCAAATTCTACTGCCGAATTTCTGGAAAAAATGGATATAACTTTCGATTGCTTAAATAGCAGAAGTCCTGTTTCAGAAAATCCATATAAACATGGTCTGAGAAAAGAGGGTTTAATAAGAGAACACTTATTGAAAATGACTAATTATTTAAGCAATATAAAATATAAAAAACCTTCGAAAAACGTTTGTATTAGTGGGTTGATTTTTTCAATAAATAGTATTCTTGGCTTAGCTGACCATATATTTTCTCGATGCCGTGATAAAAACTTTTTATTAACAAATAAACTAAACCAAGACCCTCTAGAAAATCTTTTTTCTGTAATAAGAAGTAGAGGAGGTAACAATAACAATCAATCGCTAGATAGTGTCAACAAAATAATTGGAAGAATAATGTCTCAAAAAATAATTACATATTCTCCAGAAGGAAGTAATTGTGAAGATGATAGCGAAGTCTGACAATATCAGAAAAGTCACGGAATATTTTTTGTCGGAAAGCCCTCTATCGGTCACAATTCGCATTTAAAATTTTTTGTCAAAATTCTTATTTTAGCAATATCTCTGTAACGGTACATGATGCAGGTATGTTTTACAGCTCAAAAGATGCGTCTTAAGATGCTCTATATTCTAAAAGAAATTTTCAAAAACTCCTAGTAGAAGGATAATAAAGTACATTTTGTGATTTTTGGCTATTTTCACATTTTTGACAATTTCTCAGAAAGGAGTAAGGATAATCGGTTCAAATTTTGTGCAAATCAAAAAGGACACCATGAGCAAGATTTTTCATTCATTACTTTGATCCTGATGAAAAAGGAAAATGTCCTGCAGAGAAATAATTTTAATAATACTGAATTTTGCAATTTTATGTTCGTGTGCACGTTCTATGTATGTGAGTATGTGTATTTGTAGAAGTCAAATATATGATAGTTTGTGTATGTGCGTATATATGCGTGTGTATGTGCATTTGTAGAAGGTAAATCTAACAATGTGTGCATTAAGTATTTTCTATACAGGCATACATATACACTAAACGTATATGGGCAAATATGATAGAGTATATGCTTGCGGGTTTGTGTTACATACACACACTACCAGATTTGCCTTCTACAAATGCACACACATACATGCACTTACATACACACACTATCAGATTTGCCTTCATATTAGAGTTTTGTGCTTTGCGTCACAAGGACTATCTGTGGTCAAAATTTCAAGAGGATCAGAGGGAACACCTATTCGGAACTCCAGCCATATTTTTTTTTCATATTTAAAATTATCGATTATTATTATTAACGACATTAAATACAAAAGATCTTAATTTTTTTTTACAGTACTGTATTTACATATACATATATACATATACTATGTACATACATATATTCCTATTTATATATACATATATACAAATTTTGTTTTTATCATAGAAATGATAAAAAACAAATAAATTTAATTTAAAACTTTTAACACTGTTATTAGTTGATGTGGGTATAAAGTTAGTTTGTTTTGCTGTAATTGTTATAATAGAAAGAAGAAGAAAAAAAGTAAATACATAGGTATTATACACTTACCTGTAACCAACTTATAATATCATCTTTAGCCACAGCACATCATAAAACTAAAAAAAACATAAAAAAAAATAAAAAATATAAAAATGTATTTGTTTCTTTTATTTTAGTCGATATTCTTCTTTATTTTAAAATATTCATTGAATTTGTTTTCCATGATTATTTATTATTATTTTTCCTTTTAATCTTGCGAATATGCATATACATATATGTACATATTTACTTATCTAACTATCTCTATATACATAAAATACAATCTTTGAGTAGAAAAGTTTTCTCAAGTAAGTAATATAAGAAGCCAGGAAAAAAATAAAAAAGAAGGAAACAAACATTCTTAACAGTAAAATATGTAAAGAGAAAAAAAATTTGCAAAAATGAAGTAATAAAAAATTCAATATTTAGATATATTATAATGAACGTATATATACATAAACATTCATGCATACGGATATATGCATAATATTAATATGGTATGATTACACACGTACATGTTAGCATATGAATCTATATATGTACATATATAATGTTTGGTTCACTATATTAAAATCGATCCAAGTGTTTGTTTTTATTTCTTGTTCACTGAACTATTCTGTATGCACGAATGCATAAAATATTATATATACATACATAGATACCAGTAATTGATGCATTATGCAATATTTAATTTACTTAAATTTTACGTACATAATATACATACTTATATTCATATATGTATTGTATGTATGTATATGTGTGTATACGCGATGTCTTTATGATTGATGTAAAGTATGATTGATTGATTGATTTATTAAATTACTATAAATATTATTATTATCATTACTAGAATTAGAATTATTAATAAATTAATTTTAATTGAAAAATTAATCATTTTTAGGGACAAAATATATACATATAAAAAGAAAGATATATATGTATAATACACATGTACGTGTTTTTCTTCTTATTCATTCTTTTTCGATGATGACTTTCATTTAGCAGAGATCTCATATTCAGCCAAAACCTTCACTAAATTTGATCTTTGCTTAGATTTATTTTATCATTTTACAGTTTATATCTACATACTGACTACTACCTAATATGTACATACATTGATTCTTCAATAAAGAATTATTGTTCTAAATATAGGGTTTACCAACAAGCATTTTAGAACTTTAAAATTATAAGTAATAATTGTTTACTTGCTTATTATTTTAAGGAACAATCAATTACATTACATTCTGAAAATCATATTGTTTAAATGTCCTCCTAGTTCTCGTTTTTTTCGATCTGAAAGCCAAAAAGGGGCCTTATTCGAAAAAAAGATTTTTTTTCCTTAAATCTGGATCGGCTTTCAAATGCTCTAAAGTCCAATTTAACGAAAATTCGATGCAAATTTTGATAATAAATTTGAATATGTGATTTCTAAGTTTTATTAAAGCCTTCGACACATTAGTTCGTCATTATGACGAAAACCGTCATTATTACGAAAATACAAATGACTATGACACAATATCTTTCGTCATTATATTTGACAGTTCGTAATCGTTAATGCTTGTTTTTTTTCATAAATTATGAACAAAATAGTGAAATATTAAAAATTTGTCTAAAATGAATCAAAATCGTGACCGTGCTGCTGTAAAGAAGTTATTATTTTCATATTTAATATTACTACATAAAAGAAATATTATAAAAAGACAATTTTTAAGAAAGTAGTTTGAGCATATAATGAAATCATTTTGGTATTTACGCCGAATAAGTTTTTTAGTGTGTGCTCTATTATTATTACAGAAACAATCTGTTAATAGAAGAATTTGTACTTTGGTAATTAAAAAATTCTATAGTTTACAAAATTCTAAATTTAATTTTATAATTCTCTTCAACATAGAAACTGTACTTTTTGGGAACACCGTTTAAATGGATATGAACATTTCAAAGAAAATTTTCCAGTAATACCAGAGACATTTAAAATTGTCGTTTTTACTGTTTTTAGATATTCAGACACAGCGCTGAATTTCCTAAATAAGAAAATTATTTTAAATGTAATTTCTCTATCAGGGTAGCACTCCTTCGTCATTTCAATAAAATAGCTGTTTTTCTTTGGTCACAATTATCTGACATTTCTCCGTTCGACATCTCATTTAGATCATTTATTTTCTTCCTGTTACTAACTGAGCAAACAAACTGAAAGAAACGGACTGATACTTTTATTCTCAGTTAATTGTCATTTTGAAAAGAAATAATAAAAAAATTTTTATTTTTACAAATTAATTTTTACAAATTATTTATTGCAAATAAATTATATCCAAAAATTTACGAAGTATGAACACGAAGATTGTCAAAATTGTGTCTTTTTTTTGATTCTCAGTTCTTCACATCAATTAAACAAAAATATTTTTCTTCAGATAGATTACTTAAATCTCACTTCGTTACTGCTGCCACCTATAACAGAATAGAAAAAACACCGACCAAAGAAACGCATCGCTCAATTTAGAATGAGAATTATCAGATAATTGTGACCAAAGAAAAACAGCTAATCACGCTTTTCGTCATAATGACGTTTAATGTGTCGAAGGCTTAAATCGTGTGACATAATACTTTTCAGTGATCATTTGTCACATAATAATGACCACTGCAGCAATAAAATCAGTTCAAGATTGATTCTTTGATCATTGTTGTTATTGTGGCCGTTAAAAGTTTTGACGTTCCTATTAGTAAACCCTTTATATATGATACTTCAAGCATAAATAAATTAAAAAATTTTTGTTTTTCTTTTAAATATAATATGTGCATAAATCAATTTTTTTAAATCTCGCATTTTAATGGTGGTTAATTTACGTATTTATACGTGCAATTTATCAAAAAATAATATTTTTCCACTTTATTTTCAAATGTATGTATAATTTGAAAAAATACAAAAACAAATATAAAATTTTTTAATAGGTATTCTTTGAATATACTATATTTTTTATGTAATATGCATACAAGTGTATATGTATATGCACACGTGCATATAAGTATGTATACATTTTTTTTTGCTAATTTTTAATTACGTATACTTTTTATATTTAAATTGAATTAATATAAAAATCTTTTAAAAGCTTTTTAAAGTTTTTTATATGAAAGAAAATAAAATTGTACATATAATAACATGAAATCAGAGTTCTTCATTATAAATACAATTTAAGTTTATAAGGAGAAATAATATTTTTTAAATTATTTAAATTTTTATTAAAAATAAAAAGAAAAACATGTAGAAATCTAATTCAGATAAAATAAAAATACAAAAAAACAACATATTATTCAGGTCTTTTTTTTTTTTTTTTTTTTTTTTTTTTCATATATGAGGAATTACTTTTCAAAAAGCGACATGGTACATATATGTGATTCTCAGAAAATGTGAAAAAACTGCTGAAACACACTCAGAGTTTACACACAACTGAGTAATTATAAATTGAAAAATACAAGTAATTTAGTTTATTTTCAGCAAACTAAGTAATTAGATTTGTACACATTCTCTCCCTTAATATAATTCTGTAACTAACTCAAAATAATGGACCGACATGGAAATGTCACCTTTTGAAAAATAGATCCTCATATTTACTTTTATTCTTGTGATTTAATAATGAAATTTTTGTATATTATGTATGTATATTCTTTACTTATTTATTTATTTTTATTTTTAATTATTTTTTTTTTTAATGAAAAACAAACAGAAATACTAAATAATGAAATTAATAAAATGGAATTATTTTTAAATATGTACATATGTATGTACGTATGCATAATTTTCTTGTTCCTTTTGATGTACCTATCTAAAATTTTCTGACAGTTTATTATGTAAATTTGTTATAAATGAATAATATAATGTGTGTATAACAACGTTACAACTTACAACGTACATACATATATATTTTTTCCCAGAGGAATCCAAAATTGTTCCAATGAAAAACAACATCGTTTCAAATAAAAACATTTTTTAAATCAAAATCAACATTTTTCAAATCAAAATCAACACGTTTTCATTGAGTTTGTTTGGGGCAATGCTGAATTTGATTTGAAAAATGTTGATTTTGATTTAAAAAATGTTGTTTTTGTTTGAAATGATGTTGTTTTTAATTGGAACAATGTTGGATTTCACTGGGAAAAAGTATATATTAAGTATATACTAGGTATATTAAAAAAATAAACTTGATATTTCGTTTTAATAAAATTTCAATTTCGTATGTAATGATTAATGATTTCTCTGTTAAAAAAATAAAAGATGAAATATTCACATTTGTGTATTTATATATTATCCTTTTATTGTTTATATCATATTGAACAAAAAAAAAATTAATTAAATATCCGAAAACAATAGACAAACGAATAAACATGAAATTTATGTCCTCTGATTGAAGTGATTATTAAATTATATGATATGTTGTAGATAAAATCTGTTAATAAATTTGTAATTTTTGTCATTTACATGACATGTACATAAATGTTTGCATAATATATTGTACAAATATATAATATATGTATATATAGTATATATATTTATATTAGTTGTGTTCCTTTTGTCCAAGTAAAGTACTTCCAAGTACCCGGGAGTAGATTGTAAATGGAACGCAATTTTTTTACTTGGAAGTAAAAAGTAACCTCAAATTTCAAGGCATACACATTTCAAAGCAATATAAATATTGGAGTAACATTTGGCCGTGCTCGAATTTCAGCTGTCATGTATTTCAAATTTGTTTTGTTGTTGATTTTAGATTCTCCATAACCTTAAACAATAAAAAGCCACCTATTGAAGGAAACGTGTAATGAAAATATTACAGACTTCAACATATTTCTTTAATCTCTAACGGCTAATGGCCTAATGGCTAACGGCTTTAATCTCTAACGGAAACAAAAACCTCTGACGGCTAATTTTGGCGTAACTAACCATACAACTGTCAAGTAAATTACTTGAATACAAGAGGTGGTGTAGATGATCACGAGTACAAGTACTTGGGAGTACTTTACTTGGTCAAAAGGAACGCAACTACTTATTACACATGAATTTATGTAAATGTATATAATATATACGAGTATATGTACATATATGTAAAATTTGTCCCAAATCATTTGTCAATTTCATATTATACTTGGTTGGCATGCACAGAAGAAACTATACTTACACATATGCAACAATTAAAACTCTGACTTTTGGATAATGAACAGTATAGCTGTGTTCCTTTCACGTGAGTGAAGTACTTCTAAGCAATTATTTTAGCAATGACTCAAACTATTCAAAGAAACATAAAAAAATTTGAAAAGTGAAGCAAAAGATAACCTTAAAATTATTTTACTTTAAATTTGAAAAATTTATATTAAAGATTTATATAAAACACTCCATATGATATTTGTTTATACCAAGAAATCTAACCTAAACAGTCAATTTCCATCTGTTGGATAATCTGAAACTAAAAAGACATCTGGTAGAAAAAAATAACGTAACTACTTACAAAGTATGAGTGAACTACTTTTGAAAAATTGTTTGAGCAGTTCACACATAAAAATTTAGTGAAGTATTAAACCAAACTGATTTTTAAGTACTTTGCTCACGTGAAAGGAACACAGTTTATGTATCAATTTATATTAATTTGTAATGCAAATCAAAATTTTCATTTAAAAATAAAGTTGTCCAATAAGACTAAGTTTTGTTACAATGCGGAAAATAAATAAATTTAATCTGGAAAGGAAATTAACATTGTTACACAAACTTTTTTTTAAGAGTATGGGCCGGTACTCACATCGAAAGCTAAATTTTTCTCCATATAAAACCTATGTAAAAAAAATGTCGCTAAATTGTTAGCTAAATTTTTAGTTTCAAATTTCGCTTACTGGTACTCACTTCCAAACTAAATTATTTCGGTGGAACTTAATAGTGGAGAGTTGTGGAACTCATTTTTCACAATCATTTTATATGGTCGAGCATATAAAAGGCAAGCAAAATATTGACAACTCATATATATTGACTAATAAATATTTATTTATTTATTTTTAATTAATTTAATTTCATAGCCTCCGCGATTTTTTTTCAAAAAATTTCAAAACTCTTTGTACTCTACACACATTTCCTTCCACAATTTTTAGCTTGTAGAATTATATATGCAATTGCAAGCGAAAAATTTCACGGGAACTGAGTACCAGTCTTTAAGATTAAAATCTTATCCGTATTTAAAATTTTTACTAATATGATACCTATATAAACGTGTGCGAAATTTGCCAACTAATTTGGGATAAGCCATAGTAAGTAGATACATATATGTATGTATTTTATTTCGATATTACATAACTACCACCATATTGTACAATATATGTACATATTTTTTGATTATAATGTTCATAATACATATATGTATATGCATAAATATGTACATATGTACATACAATATACAATACATACATGTAATTAAAATTTTACAGCTTTTTTAATGACTGATGGAATTACAAATTGTGATATACAAAATAATTTCAATAGAAGGAAGAAGAAAAAAGGTGTATTACAAAATGCAGGTATCATATGTATATTTCTATGTATGTACTTAAATTTAGCAGCACCATTTCATATACAAATACTCATTATATCTATAATACACAAAGTGTAGTATTACATATATTAAATATTTACATACATACATAATGTGTTATAGTGTGCGGAATTACATATATTTGTAGGAAACGAAAAGTTTTTATTTAATATTATATAGTACTAGCCGGCCCAGTGCACTTTGTTGCACTAAATGAAGGGAAATCAAGAAGATTTGTGTGTTCAGCAAGAATTATTTCGTTTATTTATGATTTTTTTTAAAGTAAAACATTTTGATACACAATATTTTTAGTTTTCCCTTCTGGAGCGTACACAAACAAACAATGTGGAGTGCCACATCTTGAACACCCCACGTACAGCTGCCCATGGGAAAAGCATGGCTCCATTAAATTCAGTCCGCATACTTTGAGCGTTTGTCCTTGCGCTTTATTAACTGATATTGCGAATGCTAGACGAACAGGAAATTGTAGACGCTTGAATTCGAATGGCATGTCCGTTGGAATCAGTGGTATTCGTGGAATCAGTACAATTTCGCCTTTCGCTTTTCCGGTCAAAATTGTGGCTTCAATTAAATTTGTCATTAATTTTTTGATTGCTAATCTTGTGCCGTTGCATAACTTTGATGCATTCAGATTACGCAATAAAATAACGCTTGAACCGATTTTCAAATTCAAACAATGAGGTGGCATACCAGGCGGTTCCAATGAATTCAAAAATTCAACCGGATAATTTACTACATCGTCTTCATTCATTGCGCAATCAACCGATTTATATGATGTCACTGCACCTGGCAATTTGTCTTGAATTTTGAAATTAACTTCGTTGACATGTACATTTTTTGGTGCCAATATTGCGCGTTCTGTTAACCAATCGTGATTTCTGTAATTCTGAACGATATTCGGAAACACTCGATCAATCAATTCTTCTTGTGATTGCATAATTGTACAGAAATTATCCGGCAATGTAATCAATCCATTTGTATTATCAATTGGAACTTTGCCATTTCCAACATCTAATAACTGTTTTGAAAATCTATCTATAGATTGATCATTGTTTAATTGAACGCGCATATTTATGTTCAATGTCAATTTTTGGACATATCTCCACAGAAATGAAGACTTCAAGCATGCATTTATCTCGTCCGCCGGTATTGATCGCGTAACTACAGGCAAAATTTGACGGAAATCACCAGACAACAATATTAATGCACCACCAAAAATTGCTTGATTCTGACGTAAATCTTGCATTGTACGGTGTATTGCTTCAAATGATTTTTTATGCATCATTGTGCATTCATCCAAAAGAATAATTACTGTCTCTTGCAGAACTTTTGCCATTGCAGAATTTCTTGATATATTGCATGTGGGATTTTCAATCACCTATTTATTTAAAATTAAATACATTTCAATTAATTTTTGAATCGTAAAGACTGTAAATCGATTAATAAATCATTAAATTTAAACAAACCTGCACATTTAACGGCAATTTCAATGCAGAGTGCGCCGTTCGTCCACCATCCAATAAAGTAGCGGCTATTCCAGATGAAGCAAGAGCCAGGGCAATTTTCTGCTGCGATCGAATGGCTGCCAAAATTAATGATATCACGAATGTTTTTCCATTACCCCCAGGCGCATCCAGAAAATACAATCCACCAGCATTATTTTGTACAGCTTCCATGATTGTGTCATAGACATGTCTTTGTTGATCATTTAACTTGGGTATATTCAAATTTACATGTGCTTGTAGTTCAATGGCATCGTACTCTCCTTCACGTCGCAATTCTCGATCAAATAAATCATGCATAGGTCGATTGGGTGCACTCAAACCTAATTGAGCCAATGCTTTATTTGCAATCGCAAGGCACATATCTTCAATCGCTATCAATGCCTCATTATAAATTTCCAAAGAAATGATCAACTCTGGATTTCTTGTGTTATGACGCATTCTAATCAAACAATCTTCTGCCATAAAATCTTTGTATTTATTCCACAATTCAAGTGGATTCGATGGAAAACACGTTGATATTATTATGGCAAACAGCATACGTATTTGATGTGGTGAAGCAGCAATCGATGCATCTTGAAGTGTTAGCTCCCAATGTGCATCATTTTCCAACAAACCTAACTCATTACATGCCTCTCGATACGTTACACATAGATGACCATTAATGGTTCGCAAATGTTGGAATGAACGTGGTCCCACAACATTGACTAACAACAACCGCAAATAGTAGCATTCTGCATTGTTTGGATGTACGGTGTATATTCTTCCCATAGTATCAGCGAAAAAAACACCTGGATGGCCAATAACAGGTGTTCCTTGTTTGCGTTTTTGCCATTTTTTTGCTGTCCAAGTGAAATAATGCGTTACGTCTGAATACAGCAATGTTCTGGCAAATTCATCACTTTCACACAATTGAAAAAATGCAGTCAATGTTGTTGCTGTTGGTTGCGCAGCTCTTTGTTGTGCATTTGCTTCATTAAAGTAAACACGTTGGCCATTCTCAAGATGAACTGCCAAATGAACAACAGCAGGATATCGCTCGTGAATTGGATGTGAATAGATTCTCCAAAGAGCTTCATTAGTACTTATGTAACGCCCCATTTGATACTGTTCAATTTCATCGTTTGAATTGTCACGGGCTACTCCAAATACTGCCATATCACTGCCTTTATTTACATATTTGCAAATGTATTTGATCGACTTGACAGAATTGCAGATTTCTACGTTAATGTGAGCCTCAAATATTTTTGATAATAGTGGGGAATATGAAACTACCCAACTATTATCAACGACAATGTCTTGATTCCGCATTCTAATTGTTGCTGTATGTCCATGATCTTCTGGTGAACGACGTCGGTATAGTGGGTATCCATCATTACCCGTAATTGTTTCCGACGTTAATGCTCTGGGATACCGCTTGGAGCATTTTCCATCAATCATACATGACGAATTCATGTTCAATGCACCGCAAGGGCCGTGAATCATATTCTTTGTGATGACTTCGAATAATTGTGGATCTTCATTTTGATTTGGAAACTCCGCAGATATGATGCGATCAATTTGATCTGGTGTTATTTTACGAATCAACCATATCAAAATGTGGGCATGCGGCAATCCTCTCTTCTGCCATTCAATTGAATACATCCAAGAGCAGACTTCCCCAAATATTTTCAATTTGATAATTAAATCCATCAGACATTTCAGTTTCTGACGGAATACACGTGCTGTTATGTCGTGTCTGTCTGTAGAAGTTTGACCTTCTAATAAATTATCTTTTATGTCATGCCATTGCGGATTACACGTGAATGTAATGAATAAATCTGGCCGACCATGTTTTCGTACATAAGACATGGCATCTTGGGTGTATTCATGCATGTGGCGCGGGCTGCCAACATAAGACGATGGTAAAATAATTAGGCGGCCAATATCAGCAACGTTTCCATCATTGACAATCGCATCGCGCAAATGTATGTATTCCTCCGAACGTAATCTCGCTTGATTAAAACGTAAATAAGCAAGACGTTCTGATTCAATTTTTGCATACATATCCACGACGTATTGATGGAATAATTTGCCACATCTCATAATGTAATTGCTTTCTTGTGGGCGAATCATAAATAGATATGAATAAAAATTCATGGCGCTAACTTTTTTTTGTACGTCACGACCTATGATGATAGATAAATTATCAGAAAATTAAAATTTTTCCGTATTTTCAAATGTATATATATCAAATTCATATATATTTTACCGGTTCGTGGATTTATCATTGGTATATTAATGTGATAGCCATCGCCACCTCTCCAGTACAATAACGGATATTGCAATGCATCATAACTGCGGTGAAGTTCTGAAACACGCTGTAAATTTTCGTTTCGACGATGTAATACAATATCGCGAGATTGAAACTGTTGTCCTACAATTAAAATGGCCACTTCATCGATCGTTGGTGCATTAAATCGTCTTGCATGCTCTCCGAAAGGAGTTCTGTCCGCTCTTATAACAATTTTATGATCATCCGATGGCATACGATCAAGGGCGGTTTTAAACAATTGAATCAATTCATTGTGCTGATGAAAAAATATTTGAAGATCAGAAATAATTTGCCGCTTTGTACTCGAAACAATTGTGCAACGACGATCCAATTCTCGAGTTGCATCACCAATGAAATAGATTTGCAAAAATTGATAATCGGCATCATCAAATGGCAGCAATGAACCAGCTCGATGATAAATCTGACCTTGAATCTGTATTTGGTGAGAAATGTAATTAGTTGATGGATCTGAATTTTTGAACACATCTAAATATTTGTTGTTATCATTGCAAGGTTCATTGGAAATTCCAAATGATGTTATCACCTTAAACGTCGGCATAAAATTCTCTCTTACAATCTTTGTGGCACCGAAAGAAGTCATTTGAAATGAAGAATTGTATTCTTGAATGTGAGACAAAAAATGCTTCGACAAAGGTGAAGTTCCGAAAATCAAGGAATGCAGTGGATCGGGTGGAGATTCGAATGCTGGCAATTTCACTTTGCCGTTAGCACAACACATGCCAACCGTTTCGCCACGAAATTTGGCTGCATCACAATGTGGGCATCTCACCGTCATTTGACCAATGCAGGCATGTGCACTGTAATCTATTTCGCTATCATAATTGAAAGCAGCAAATTCCATTTCTGCTACAGCACGTCCTGCTGCCGGATAAATAGAAGTAGATCTTGTCCTAAGTAAATTTCGTTCTTGTTGCAATTCATTATCTCGTGATCGTTGTTCTTCACTTCGAGTTCTTCTTGAATTTTGCACAACTGCAGAATGACACGTACGTCGACCAATATTCGACCGTCTTGTTCGTGGCATTTTATTTATACCAAAAGTGTATATGTGTGCAACTGTAATTTTCATTAATTTTTGTATTCAATTTTACCATTTCTAATTAAAAAATACTTACTTGAAATTATCGAGAGGATACAATTGTATGTCTATTCTCATTTGATTCTAACACGAAAAGAAAGCTTTTACCATTTCTAATTAAAAAATACTTACTTGAAGTTATCGAGAGGATACAATTGTATGTCTATTCTCATTTGATTCTAACACGAAAAGAAAGCATGAACTGACAGCTGCAGCCATGCTCACTTGACACATTGGCAAACCTGACACAAACTGTCAAGTGTATATATGGGTGTATGAGTAAACGCTATGAAAGTTTCGATATATCGACATTTTTCAGAAAATTTTTTTTCGTGTTACCCGATTTAAACCAAACTTCACATAAACCATCCTTAAGATACTGCGAACATACCCTGAAAATTTCAAGACAATCGAACTGCCAGTTCTTGAGTTATAAAGTCACAATCAAAAATGCCACTTCTTTTTATATATATAGATTTGGCCTTACAAATTTTATATGTTCTGTAATCTTTAACACTCTGTAAAGTCTTTAACCATCACTAACGAATTTTGAGTCGTTAGTAACAAATTCGATGTTGACTTAGAAACTGACATTTCGTGACTGTCAAAAATAAAGGTCAATGTGAATAAAATAAAATCGGGTGAGTCGTTGTGGGCGGAGATAATGGAAGTTAGGTTTATCTATCTATTTACAGTAAATAACAAGATGTATGGAGTAATAAAGTGAGCCATTCGGACAGAAAACTCTTTTTTTAAAAGCTTGTGATGTCATTTCAACCGAAAAATGGTATTTTTTCTTCATAATTTTCACAATTTCATATTTAACATTTTATAATTTTGAAATAATAATGATATTATAATATGTAATTAAAAAATATGATAATATGATCATTTTAAAAACAAAATAATTTGGAAATAAAATAATATGATTGCAAAAATACACCTGAAAACAAATCTAACGAATTCAATTCAGTCAAATTCAGTACATTGTGGTAATTGCTTGCATTACAAACTCGGTATAAATGACGTAATAACTTAGGGCTTTACAAACAGCTTTTTCGCTCTGGCTCACCTTATTACTCTATACATCTTGGTAAATAAAATAAAAATTATAAAGCACGACTCATTATTATACGCATATACATTTTATTTTATTTTTATTTATTTTTAAAATATACATATATACATAAATGTATATAGTATATATTAAGTGCACGCAGATACTCAGTCCATGGCACCACTGATCAGTAATTTTATGTCAGATATACATTATTATCCAGTTTATCATCAGTAATCAGTTACTGGTGTACATTGCTGATGGGAAAAATTATTGATCGACTTGGGCAAGAGTAGTGCGCTGGCTGGGGTTCGAACCGTGATCTCAAAGATCGCAAGACCGACACACAACCATCAAGCTATTCAAGCCCCTTACGCATATACATGAATGCAATTTATTATAAATTGTTGGATAAAATTTTAATATATTTATGCATTTTGAAATGTATCAATATAGCATATCGATACACAATTTCGATACAGTTGATCTTATATTTATGTTGAATTAAATGCATTAATATTGCATCATATTCATAATATTATATACATATATAAAGATAAATGTATGAATGTATGTATGTATATGTATTTATGTATAATTTTTGTGTACAATAAAACATTTTTTCTAATATATGCATAGCAGTATATGTATAGTGAATATAATAAATCGTCATTATGATCATAATTTGTGCTACAACCCTTTGCGAGGCTTGACCTCCACTAAAATCTGCCTCAAGGCATTCCTGTTCGCATTGCCATATTTTCCCAGTCATTTATGCCCACCTTTCTGATGTCCTCCTCATTATCTTCCATCTTTCCAAATTTCCAAATATTTTATAATTTGCTATGTATTTATATACATAAGAATGTAATGTGAATAAGTATGTGTTGTTTTTATTAAATTTGTAATTAAATTTTTTTGTTTGGTTTTTTTTTAAACTTTAATATTAATTTATATTTAAAATACTTAATAGCATTTAAAAAATAATAAATAAATAAATATATATATACTCGTAATTATTTTTTATTGTTATATTTTTAATTTTTAATATTTTTGTTTTCATTTTTTTTTAATTCTTTTTATTTATTTTTTTTTTTTCATACTTGTATAAATACTAGATACAATGCATGCAGCAAATGGTGTACATAGAATTGATTTAAATTCTCTTGGTAATGAAGAATTATCACCATTATGTCAATTAAAAACAGCAACCGTAATATTAAAACCAATTGAAGCAAAGATAACACCATTAAGTTCACGTGATATAATACCAGCTGGAAGACAAATATATCAAAATTTATTAACATATAATTTACATTTAAATAAAACTCAAGAATTATCATTATATGTACCATTATTATGTTCATTATTATATGAATCTGAATATGAATCACAAATGTGGATGTTATTTGATACAAATAAATCAATGATAACATGCGGTGATGCATATTCAAATTCAAAATATTTTAAAATTGATAAAGGTGACTATACGATACGTTTACAAATACGTCACGAAAAAAAAGATATATTAGAAAAAATGAATGAAACAAATATGCTAGCATCAATTAAATTACAGAATCCAATTACATTAGATATATACGATCATTATAATCATTCGATAACATCTGGTAAAAAAATTTCTGCAACAAATTTAATTGGTGGTGTACCAAAAACATTATTTATACCACCATTAACAAATGATAAATTGAATAAATCATCAATACCATCATTAAGTTCATGGTTAAATGGTACAATTGTATATGCTAAAGATGAATTAGGTCGTAAATGTGATGTTAATTCATTTAATTATATTTTAATTGATACAACTGGAAATAGTGGTAGCGGTAATAATTCTGGATCATCATCGTCATCATCGTCATCATCATCGTCCACATTATCAGCATCATCATCATCAACAGGCTCAATATCAAAGAATAAAAGTAATGGTAGTCCAAAAAAACCTAATAAAAATAAATTTGAAGATTACAAGGATGGTTTACGTGATTACAAATGTTCAATGATTCCAAAATTAGGTAAGATTTTTTTTTGATTTTTACTTATTTTTATTTCAAATTTATTTTTTTTTTTTGTTTTCCTTTAAAACATTCAAAATTAATATTTTTGTTTTATTTGTAATGTGAAAAGTGAAAATTTTATTATTAATTAACTTCAAGTTTATACATTACATACTATACCAAGAACATATGTATATACATATTTACTTATGCTATCCCAGACAAATAATTTCTTCGTTTCTTCTATTTATATTTACCATTTAATTTTAGTGAAACATTTTTTGTTTTATTTTGTTTTATTTTTTTGTACATATAAAAGGATAAAGAAAAAAAATGTTTACGTAACCGTTTTAATAATTGTTTACAGTTTTAATTATTTTTAATTTTTTAATTTAAAATCAAAAAAAAAATTTTATAGAACTACAAAATGCTGAAGAAATATATGAAGAATTATTAGCTGAATACCCGAAACAAGCTCAAATTCATTTAGCATTAATACAAAATTTAGAATCAAATATGGATGCTAAAGGGCAGTATCCATTTGCATTTTATAATTATATAAAATCATCAACAAATAATACAGCAGATGATAGTAAATCAGATATTAATAAATTATTAAATAATTCAAAAAGAATTATTGAATTGGCTAAAAATGTTACAGATGAAATTGATACAGATTCATTATTAACGTATTATGGATTAAAAACTGATAATAGACCAGATGCAGCTAAAATTAAAACGTAAGTTGTTTTTTTTTTTAATTTTTATTTTTGTTTAAAAGAAAAATATACAATATGTATGTTAATTTATTTATTTCGTTTATTTATAAGTATTTTTTTTATATATATAAATATGTATTGGATAATGTGAGTGGGTGTATATCGATAGATGAATAAATTAATTGGAAATTAAATATAGGGTGGGTTCAAAAATTCAACAGAAAGCTCTCGAAAAATAAAAAACGAATGATTGTTTTGACTAGGTATAAACTTTATTTTAATCAGCTATATAAACTCTAATTCGCGTTATATTCAATAGCTCGTCCAGTCGCCACTCGCTTCAATAACATGGCGGCATCTTTCATCACAACTTTCCACTAATTTCTTGGCGTACTCCTCGCTAATGTTCTTCCAAATTCCTTTTAGCACTCGAATTAAATGATTTGTGTTTTTTATTTTTAACCCCTGCAATTTCTGCTTCATGTAAGCCCACACATTTTCAATAGGGTTACAATCTGGGGATTGTGAAGGCCAATCCATAGTATTGATCCCATTTTGAGATTTCCACTGGGTGCAAAATTGACTCCGATGTTTGGGGTCATTGTCTTCATGAAGAATCTAATCTCAATTTCCGTGTCCAAACCAGTTATTTGTGAATCGTAATAACCCATTTTTATATATTTTGGTCATTCGTTTCGCATCCAGTATCCCCGTGAAGCATATCAAATAACCGAACCGATTTTGACAAAAGGCCCCATAAACGTGTACCTTTGCAGGATGTTTTATAGTACGTTCTATGTATCGATCACCTTTTTTCGTCCAAGCACGTTTCAAAAGATTTGAAACGAGAAAAGAAGCCTCATCCGTGAAGACTACATTACTCCAATCTTGGTTAATATTCTTTCGGGCCCATAGTAACATTTTTTCCATATCGGAGCTTGTCAATAAAGGTTTTTGCATCGTTGACAAGTTTTTATTTGAAATTCTTTGAGACATCGCTGAGTAGTTGAAGTGGAGATGTTTATACCCTTTTTCGTAATTTTTCATGTGCTTGTCGAATCGATATTGAAGGATTTTCTAAAAATATCTTCTCTATTGTCTTATCGTTGCGCTTTGTTGTCGATCGAGGCGTATCCTTTTTATGCACGTCATCTACAAAACCAGTTTCCAACTAACGTTGATTCCATATTCTAATGAAAAATCTTGATTTTTTCAGATACCTAGCTGCTTCTGCTACGGTCATTTTTGGTCCCTTAGGATGGCTAACTGAAAATGCTGCTTCAAACCGCACCTAGTAATATGAACTCATTTCACTTTTAATATTGTAAAAACTAATTAATGCCACTTACAGCAAAAAAATTATCCTGCGAATTAGAGATTCGATTGCTCCTTATATAGATAAAAAATTTTATCTGTAACTAAAAGGTTGTAGATAAAATCGAAGGCTTTCTGTAGTGAAACACACTGTATGTACATAAAAGAAAAACAAAGATAGATTTTTTCCTAAAAAAAATCTTTATTTATTCATCTGTATTATAGAAATGATAAATTTATAGAAATGTAATTTTATTTTACTTTCATTGTGTTTTATTAAAATAGAAAATGATACTTATTCTAGATCTCCCAATTAAAATAATATTCGACCTCTCACCATCACTCTGATTTACTGACTGATTACTTAATCCAAATTTATATCTACTGATTCTCTCTGCTCAATTCTCTTTCCTACATATTCGGCCTTCCTGACGATACCATCTGCCCTCAGATGTACTGCTACTCCACGGCTTGATGTACTCTGCAAATGTTGAAGTTCTTAAAGGACCTTCATGACTTCCGATTCGCTCGACATCGTACACATCATTAGATTTAACCCTTGCTATCTTGTAAGGACCCAACTATTTTGATTTAAGCTTGTTTCCAGGACCAATTTGAATTCGTTTTATTGCCACTTGATCGTTGATTCGGAACTTCATCGGTGATTTTCTTCTTCTGTTATAGCCTTTCATATTCTCTTCTTGCACTCTTTTTATCGATAGTTTGGCTTCATTTCTAATTCTTTCTCGATCTTCTTTGAAACTATGCATTGTTTCTTCGTCGATTATTTCTTTTACTTTGATGTCATCTCTGCTTCTCAGTTTAACTCCTAATAACACTTCAGCTGGTGTCGTACCTATGCTCCGATTAAACGTTGAATTCAAAACTCTTTGCACGCTATCCACAAATCGAAATCATTTTCCAGGATCTTCTATCGATAACTTAGATAACACTGATACAATAACGGCATTCACTCGCTCGACCTGTCCATTAGCTCTTGGCAGTCCTGTAGTTACAGTATGATGTGCGATACCTTCTTGGTCACAATACGCTCGGAATTCTTCACTGGTGAACGCAGTTCCTCTATCGGTGACAATTTGACAGGGATTGCCAAACGTCCTTTTCTGGATCTCTAGCTTACTGATTACTTCACGTGACGTTGTACTCTTCGTTGGGTAAATCCAAACAAATTTACTAAAATCATCAACTATTACCAGGATGTGCTGATAATTTTTGCTGGTGCTCTCAAGAGGTCCCATATGATCGATATGGTAGGTGTGCAACTGTACTTCGCCTTTAGATCTGGGATGTAAATAACCTTCCTTCTTTCCTGCTTTTCTGTTGTTTAATATGCAAGACACACAATATTTTATAAAATTTTCGACTTTTTTTTGTACTTTCTCAATATAAAATTGCTGTGATATGTTTTCAATAGTTCTCAGTATGCCAAAATGTCCTTTCTCATGCTCGTTCTTCATAAGAAATCTTCATACTCTTGAGTTTCTAGAATCTTTTTAATTGCTTTAAGCTTTTCATCCATTTTTTGTGCTTGTGTTATTTTGTAGGTCACACTGTCTTCTACTACGAGCATTATAGGATATCGGCTTAATGCATCAACGTGCTTTATTTTTTGACCGCTTCTGTGCTCGACCACATAATCATATTCACTCATAGTTAGAATCCACCTTGCCACTCTTGGCACAACGTTAGCTTTTCCCATTGTCTGTTTGAATGCAGCACAATCTGTCACAATTTTAAATTTCTGTCCAATCAGATATACTCCAAATTTTTCTAAACTTTTTAATACAGCCAAAAATTCTAATTCATACGACGAATATTTTTCCTCCAATTCAGTTGTTTTCCTGCTGAAATAATACACAGGATGAAATAGTTGATCAATTTTTGATTTCTGCAGTAAAATACCCGCATAACCCAACTTGCTAGCGTCGGTATGGACTTCGGTTTCTAAACCTCTTTTATAGATGGTTAAAACTGGTTCGTCGGCTAGTATTTTCTTCAGCATCAAAAATGCATTCTTCTCAGCTTCTCCAAATTGAAATTTTATATCTTTTTTGAGCAGGTCAGACAAAGGACGAGCTACTATGGCATAATTATACACATATTTTCTAAAGTACCCCGTCAAACCCAGGAAACTTTGAACATCTTTTACGCATTTCGGCTCTGGAAAATCAAGAGCTGCTGCAACTTTGCCTCTCGAAGGATAAACTTGATTGTCTTCTATAATATGCCCTAGATATTCGATACGTGCTGTTAAAAACTGACTTTTTCTGAAGTTTATATTTAGACCGTAGTCTCTCGCTGTCTGCAGGACGATTTTTAATCTCTGTAAACCTTCGTCATAATCTTTCGCCAATATTATAATGTCGTCTATGTATATTAAGACTATACCCTTGTACTGTAAATCTCTAAAAATGCAGTTTATATAACGTTGAAAATAAGATGGAGAGTTACAAAATCCAAACGGCATTCTCTTGAATTGAAATTGTCCTCTATGTGTTGCAAATGCAGTGTACCTCTTGCTACTTTCTTCGACTTTGACATGGAAAAATCCATTTGTTAAATCTAGAGTACTGAATATTGTTGAACCACCCAGGCGATCGATTTGCTCTTCTAATATCGGTATTGGATATCTATCCTTAACTGCAACGTTGTTGATACTTCGGTAGTCTACACATAATCGTGGAGATCCATCTTTCTTCTTCACTATGACTATTTGGCTTGAAAACTCGGATGAACAAGGTTCGATAATATCGTCGTCTAACCATTTTTCGACCTGACTGTCGACTATTTCTCTCTCTGTTGAGGGTAATCGTCTAGGATTTCTGAAAATCGGTGTTTCGTCTTTTAATATGATTCTCATTTCCATGTTAACATCTTTAGTTTTTTCTGGTTTATATTCTTCTATCAATGTCTCTACTTCCTTCTGAAGCATTTTATCCGAAATATGATGCAAGTCAACTTCAAAAGGGCTACTAATAGCTGCAATATTCATCACATGAATATCATTACACACTTTATTTATGTTTATTCCAGTTCTCGTGATCACTACTTTCACGTTTTCTAAGAAGCTATTTCCCAAAATCATTTCGTACGTCATAACTTTTGGATCAACTACATACAAGTTCACTTTGTATTCCTCGTTATCCACTTTCATGTTTGCACTCACATTACCATTTGCCGAAATTTCTTTACCTCCGAATCCTTCCATAATAAAACTAGAACTTCTAATACCATCTAAACCGATTCGATCAGCTACAACCTTACGTATAATGTTTACCGCACTTCCCGTATCTATCAAAGCCATAATTATGAAGTTGCTGATCTTAACCTCTTTACACATTCTGTTTAAAGATGATGTATTAAATGTCCCGACCGTAGTAATTTTCTCTCTGTCCTGATTTCTACTGCTTTCTCTACATTCGGCCGCTTTATGTCCAAATCTACTACACTTAAAGCATTTGGCTCCTTTATCTTTTAATCTACAGTTCTCGGCTTTATGTCCTCTCGTCCCACAATTATAACATCTTATGTTTTTCAGTAATTCAGCATCTGCTCTTTGGTTCGTACTTTTGCTCACTGAAGATTGTCTGCTAGGTCTGTTTAAGCTACATTCATCACGAAAAATTTTATAACAACGCAATTTTTCCTTTAATTCACTTACATTTTTAACACCATACAACATAATCTTATTACTTGGGCTGTCTTGTATGCCTTCGACAATGTATTGTATTAAAGACTTTTCATCTACATCCCCCCTGCTGGCCAGTTCTTTCATATTTAAGTAGTACTCTATCACGTCTTCGTCGCTTTTCATTTTGCGTTTCATTAGCGCGCGATGAAGATCTGCGTTACTAATCTTGTGCGCAAATTCATCTATTAGAGCTCCCTTAAGTCTGCGCCAGGTAGTAATATTTCGTTCGGATAATATGAACTGCTTCGCAAGACCTCTCAACGATTTTTTACAAAATAGAAATTTTTGAAAATCAGTCATTTTTAGTAATTCAGCATGCTCTTCAAATTCTTCTAAAAATATTTCTACTGTAAAGTTGGTTTTACCGTCGAAAGTTCGAATTAAATCTTCGATGTTTTTGTAGCTAGCCGCGCAACCCATTACGTTCTTATTGACTTCTGACACTTCACTTCTTAAATCAAATTCACTCACGTTATTAATACTTATATAATTATCCATTAAGTATGTCATTAATTCTTTGATTAGTTCATCTTGACTCTCCGCCGCGGTATCCACACCCAAAATAGTGTATATCTTTTCCAATTCTAATATTGTGAAGTTGTCCTTTATATACTTGATCTTTTCTGTATACTGTCTTGAATTTTCATCAAATTTGAACCCATCAAATTTTCTGAGATTAGCTCTATTTTTCTTCCCATCATCCGATTCATAGATTAGTCTATGTAAGAGCAGTGACGACTTTGCAGGCATAGAACTCAGTGCTGACACCATAGACGGTATTTCTCCTAAAGTTTCCGGATCTCCCATTGTTAACTATATTCAGTTTACGCTTACAATTATTGTTGCTATTTTAATATTTTTTTTTCACAGATTTTCCTTTGTTTTATGCTGTTATGTACATATAACTTAAGAAATACTGCTCAATAAGTGGATATTATTTGATATTTTTAATTTTAGAACTTGTTTATACATTTGTTTTTATTTTTATTTTCTTCTTCTTCTTCGTACATTACTGTCATTACTGGTTACATTTAATTTGCTTTGATCGTTTCGTTCTCATTTGTTTGTGTCAGCTGTGATCGTTTCGTTCTCATTTGTTTGTGTCAGCTGTTTTGTTTGAATTCGCTTGCTTTGTTTCCGCTTACTTAATCTGTCAACTTTTCTCAAAAAGTATATAAAAGTAGGAGAGAAACTGATTCATAGGAACATTCGGACCAAAAAATTTTTCAACAATTGTAGGTGTCGGTAGTGATGCCAGCGAAAAACTCAATATAAAAAAAATAGCACCACTTTATGCCAAGCTCCCAACTCCATGTAAAAATAACGGGATTTCTTTTTGCCAAGCCCAAACTTTTTCAGTATAAAGCTTTTCTCTCTTTATATGGAGTTGTATAGGAAAAATGAGAAAATGAATAAATTTGTTTACAACAGCTGATATTTTATCAGTTGTCATTTTGCTTTATTTATAGGTTTTGCATGTTTTGCGTGCAATATAATATATATACAATATAAATATATAGAATATAGTGTAAAGAGAATAGAGAAAATTATATACCAAACACAAAACTTTTTCATATTATATTTGTTATTTGTTTATATGTATGTAAGGCTACACAGCAACCAGACCAGCAACATTAAAGTATATAATACATAAATCCATTCGCATGTATGTATTGTATTACAAATGCCATATATAATTTATATGCATGCTTTGGCCTTTTTGAATACAACATGCAATATATACTTGATCATTATATTTATATAATGTATTTTATATGCAAGTTTGTATGTATGTTAAGCACTTTGTTTAAATTTTTATATATTTATACCAAGTATTTGTATGTATACATACTAAATAAATACGTTTTAATTTTAACATTATGCAGTTGTATTTACATATAAATTGCTAATTCACAGGCGTGAAAAAATTATGGGACTAGCAAGACTTTTTTAAAAAAAATACTTTAAAACGTATATGTAGATTATTAATTAATTTTTATAATAATTATTATTTTTATTTTTAATTAATTCCGAAATATTAAAATATAATAAAAAATAGAAATATTGTTAATTTCGTTATTCCAAAAATAAAAAAAATAAACATTATAACAAAACTACTTTGAGTAAATGATAACCTTTAAATCCAACAGACCACCTCTAATCGTCGCTATTAACTCCGCAAGGATTTTACGAACTTTTGTGGATTCTTTCCTGTTCCCTTACTCTTCTTGTAATAATTTTTCTTAAAAATTAACTGATTTATCTTGATATATTTTTCCATTTCTTTTAATTGGCAATAGATGTTCTATGAAATTTTTATGAAAGCAATATGTTTTTACATTTTGTTTTTTTATGCTATCGAATATCCATATATCAGTGTGATTATGCTTTCTAATGATGAAAGATTATGTTTGTCCCATAACTTTTTCACGTCTGTGTGAAAGAGTATTATCATAATTAACTCTATATGTATATATACATATACTTAGATATTTATTATCATTTATTTTATAAATACCTACTACTTATATTGCTAAATTGTGCAATGTTGTCTGTTTGCTGTTTAATCTTTGATAATTGGTTATTAGTGCTATGTTTTTTGTTAGTGTACAGTCTACAGTCCGCGACAGAATTATGTATTATAATACATTTTATAACACATTGTGTAAACAAAAATATCCTTTATAATTTTTTAAAAATTATATTTAATAATTTTTTTTTTTTATTTAAAATTTTTAATTTGTAGTTTTTAATAATTTTTTTTTTGTGCAAGGAAATTTTTCGGTCTAATTTTATCTTAAAAATATGTTAAAATGAAGATATAAAATTGTGAGTGAATAATAGATAATAAATTGATATAAAATATGTTAATTTATATTATTATATGTATTGCATTTATATTTTTGGAATTTATCGATTCTTAAAAAGTGTTAAAAAGGAGTAACCATTTTGTCCCTTACTGTAGACTGAAAACTAAAATACGAAAATATTAAATTCAAACAGAAATCATTGATTTAAAAATAAAAATTTGCTGTTCAAAATAGAGATGGTATGTGATTTCAAAACCTGTGATTTAATCACAGGTTTTGGAAAAGAGCAATCACAGTTCACTGCTCATCTTATAAAAAACCAGTGATTTCACAAAACTGTGATCACTGATCACTATTATATATTCAGCGTTTAATAAGGTAGATTATTTATTGTTTCATTCTCTTTGTTCAATTTCCTGTGTTTCATTCTCTTTCTTCAATTTCCATTATCTGATTGTTCATAAATCATTTAAACGTTGAACTTGATATTTGAATTGAAATAATGAAAGGACGAGTGGGAGAGCTGCTGTTACAGCTGTTATCGCATTTAACATCATGAATCAACTGATTATTTGATTGATTTGCAAGACCTAGATAACATGATAATTAATTGTATATTACTTTTACTTATTAAATATGTTGTTGTTCAGTTTGTTTAATTAAATTTGAATTTTCATTTTTTTTATCATTTCAAAAGAACTGATTAATATATTAGAAATAAGGTGAAATTGAAACGGTAACATTCAAAATTCAAATTCTTTTAAAAAATCTCGGCTGGATGTGGCTTGATATAACTATATGGTATAAAGCTAACCGTTCACAATTTCAAATTATTTACACAAGCAAATCACAGCCTGTGATTAAATCACAGGTTTCAATCACTGTGATTTTAAAAGAGCAGTCACAGGTTGTTCCAGTTCTTTTAAAATCACAGTTTATATCATCTCTAGTTCAAAACCAATAGAAAATATATAGGTTCGAAGTGAAGGGGAGCGGTTAGATAATATCACAGCATAGCAATACAGTATATATGGTATATAATATACACACATAGTAATACATACTATACAGTTTCTTTGTATTGTTATTGAATAGTGTAAGGTGTATTGTATTATGATATGGCATTATATGCCACTCATACTCATATAATGTTTATACATTATAAATAATATATAATATGCAATTATATACTGCAAAAAGAATGAAAATAATAACAAATTAAATATACATTGGTTTATATCTTTGTATATGCATAAAGCCATAAAGCTCAAATATACAAAATATATAAACATTGAACATAAATACATCATTGTTATGACTTATGACTGCAAGGCAAGTGTATATAAAATAAATATACATATGCACATATACATTTCATGTATGTATGAGTTGATGATGTGTATAATATACAATACAACAGGCAACAGCAATATAATATTAATATTAATATAAATATGACTATATATATTGTTATTATGAAGTTAATTATGTTTGATAGAGTCTTTAATTTTAAAAAATATTTTATAAAAATACATTTTTACTTAATTTCATAAAAAAAATTAAATCATTGTATGTTTTTTCATAAATTCCAGGTGTTGTCAGTTATAAACGGAAAAATTCAAAACAATTCAACCGTCAATTCCAACAATTCTTCGTTTCCTGTCTATTCGATTTTTGATGTTTTGTTTTCAGGTAGAAACTCTCTTTCTTTTATATACTCTTTGTTTTCTTTCTAGTTGTCTTTCTCGCTTTATTTCAAATCTCTACACGTTTTCGCTTTATTACCTCTTACTCTTATTCGCCTATATCGGCCATATGCACTTTACAGTTGATTCACTTACACACAGTTTTTCTAATTTTTACTACTTTTGACTCTAAAACTCGCCATTTTGGTTTTCAGCTTCCAAATTCACTTTTATTCACTTATTATTTATTATTTAGGTTGAGCCCCCAAAATTTATAGAAATGATAAATTTATAGAAATGTAATTTTATTTTACTTTCATTGTGTTTTATTAAAATAGAAAATGATACTTATTCTAGATCTCCCAATTAAAATAATATTCGACCTCTCACCATCACTCTGATTTACTGACTGATTACTCAATCCAAATTTATATCTACTGATTCTCTCTGCTCAATTCTCTTTCCTACAGTATCTTCTTGTGCCAATGTTTTTTCCAATTTTGAAAACACTTCTGAAACTCCATTTTTTTGTGTAGTTTCAGTTTTTATGTTATTAATAATAGCAAAATGTCGTCCTTTCATAGTTTTATTTACCTTCGAGAATATAAAGAAATCTCAGAGGACCATGTGGAGTAAATACGATGGCTGAGACACGATAACGTTGTTTTTAAGCCAAATATTCATGAACAAACAGTGAGTTAATAGAGAATTAACTCAACTCAACAGGCTTACAGAAACACTTTTACAGTAGAGAAAATTGTTTAGTAGAGTTTCCAATCTCATCACGTTATAGAAACGGAACGATAGAGAATGACGTCAAAATAACGTAGGATAGAGTATTTCAGTAGAGAATTACTCAATTTGTGAGTTACAGAAACGCACCACTGGTCGTTTTCGTCGGATTGCTTCACCCAAATGACGTATAACTTCCAGATAGTAATGCTGACATTATCAGCAACTTCACGGCTAGTGTTTATCCATAATCATTTTTTTTTTCGTTTTCGACGTTCTCTTCAGTTGTTGTTGTGTTGGGGCGTCCAGTATGTCCGTCATTTTTAACATCATTTTTATGGGACTGTTTGGAAACGTTTGTACCACCATTCATATACTTTTGTTAATAATCGTGGTAAATTCACCAAGAACCGCTGTCAACGTTTCGATTGCTTTACTGTACTTGATATTCTCATTTTTTATGAAAACGTTTTATTACATTTTTCTTTTACATATTTACATTATATGTTTTTTAATATTAAATTTTATTTTTCTTTTCTTTTTTATTTTGTATATTCGTTTTTGTAAAACATTAAAAATGATAATGATAAAACTGAAAAAACATGAAAAACCAAAAAATTAAAAAAAAAAAAAAACAAACAAAACGAAACAGAAGCATGGATAAACAGAAGAATATGTTACTAGAAGGTTTAGTTGAAAAAGGCATTAATATGTGTAAGCTTCATATTATCGAAAGTGACAAGGATAAAGATATTCAAACAACATTAATACCAATTACTACCGTTATCGATAATATTTATATGAATATTGGCAAATTTATTGACATTATGGATATGAAGGTAAATTTACTTTATTTATTTATTTATTAATTTTTTTATTTTTAAATATTTTATAAAAATGTTGGTAGATATATGACGTTCATTAAAAAAAAATTATTTTTCTAAATACTTAACATTTACTTATAATTTCTTTTTATTTATTTTTGATTTAGTTCTCTTTATAAAAATCACTTTTTTTATAATTGAAATAAAAAAATGAAAAAAAAAATTCGTTAATTTTTCGTTCCTGTGAATAATACATACTATGTATTTGATTCTAATGAAATTTAAATATGATGTGATCTTGATTTGATAATTCTTGATAACTCTAGAAGTATTGACAAAATTAATTATTCGTTGCATAACTTTTTAAAAAGTTAATAAAAAGTGTAATTTCTTCATCAAAAATTGACTTGTCGAATTATTAAGTATTGTTTTATTGTCATATTAATACCGTTTTTTACTATAAAAAAAAAATTGCTGTCGTATACAACACATTCGGATAACTTGAAAAATTTGTTAAGTTGAATATTAACCCGTGAAGTATTTACGGTCAAGATCGACTGCACTGTAGTTCAAAAAGTTAATTTTTGTATTAATGATTTTGCTGATTTTTATATAAAAAAATGTTATTCTATTTTGGCTCTTAAATTCACAGATTAATATAAAATAAAGAAAAAGAAAAACACAAGTAAAATGCCTAAATAAATATTGAAAATTTTGAAAATTTTTCAAGTTAAATAGGTTTTTTATTTATATTTTAGCACATTGTAAATTATATAAAATTCTTTATATTGTAGAAAACCAATAAAAGGAAAAAAAAAACGTTTTCATTTATTTAATCATTGAATTTTAATTACTGACAAAAAAAAAGAATAGAAACGAGAAAATTTGATTATTTCATTTTTGTATAACTTTTAATTTACAATTGTTTTTTTTTTTTTTTCCTTTTTTTTTTTTTTTTTTTTTTTTTTGTGAATATACAGGTTATACTTTTCTCAATTTGGCATGCATACATTCATGGTCATTATGGAAGAATGACAAAATATTTACAAAAATTATACGATGAAAAGCTCAATAAATATATTTTAGAAGAATTATCGTATATTGCTGCTGCTAAAAAATGGACTCATATTGAGAACATCATTAAAAGACAAATTGTTTCAGCTAATCCTATGGGTTACCGTCCATTTTAATGAAAAATATAAAAATATCTAATAAAATAAAATTGAAATATTTCTATAAAAACTTTTTTTTTATTATTTTTAACATTTCATTATTACATATTTTATTTCGATACATTATAAATTTATATATATTTTTTATATATTATTATTATTATGAATATTATTAATATTGGTATTACATACATATAACATTATATAAGTATATGAGATTTTATAATTAAATTTTATGTACTGTATCTGTATATTTTGTTCAAATAATCGA
Organism: Villa cingulata; assembly: GCA_951394055.1. Lineage (NCBI taxonomy): Eukaryota > Metazoa > Arthropoda > Insecta > Diptera > Bombyliidae > Villa > Villa cingulata. The sequence continues at coordinate 21,942,831 of OX596017.1, forward strand.
TGAATTTTATGTTGAGTTACTATATATAGTATACAGAAATGTGAAAATTAAAAGAACATGCTGATATTTTACGTATTCTCAATTTAGCATCAGTATGTATTTTTATTTATTTATTTTTTTTTCGTCACACTTTTAGTTAACATTTTAAAGTGAATTAAATACCATTATGTTTTTCGTTAAGGATCGGTTTGTCATTATAATGGATTTTTGTATACTGAAAATGATTAGGTATTTATAATTGTGTAAAGGAATGAATTATATAAGTAGTAATATAACTCGTAATGGGGATCGAAAGAAAACAGCTGGATGTATGAAAATAAAACAAATCTAACAAAAAATAAATAAAAATAAATTGTTTTTAAGAAGGAAATATGCAAAAGAATGTCTTATAAAAAAAAAAAAAATAATCATTATTTTTATATGATTACGACTAGTTTGTGACAGTCTTTTTGTACTTACTACCAAAGACAATGTAACCCAGAGGAAGACGTTAAATTTTGTATAAATATTTTGTCCTCATTTCAAGTTATACTAGCACCTGATATTAGATGTCAACATGTTTAATAATTTTCAGGATACATTTCTAGGTGTTAATGCTTTTTACTTATCTTTGATTATTATCACTAAAGCGGTGATTACAATGCTTTCGTTTCGTTTCGTTTCGGTTAACTGTCAAATTTAATTATACGTGAAACAAATGAGAGCGATTACAATGTGCTGAATCGAGACGATACGAAACGAAACGAAAAGTTCGGTTAAATTTTAATATTTTCCGAAACGAAATGACATAACCTATAATTTACTTGGGTAGCCACCATCTTCTACTTTGTTTTTATTTTTCATACAATATATAAATTTATATAACTGTATCAACATTTTTAACAATTTTAATTATTTCAATAATTTTTCACATTTTGATTTTTCATAAAAATCCTACATAAAACTTCGAATATCAAAAAGACGAAACGAATACATTGTAATCGTTACCTAAACTTCTTTTCGTTTCAGCTTGATGAAACGAAATGAAAACATTGTAATCACCGCTTAACACTGCTTCTGTATGACTGCTACCCGTCATAAACCATAATTTCTGATTATTATTGCCATAATAGCAATAAACTATTTATTTCTTGGTGTTGCCATTAAAAGTAAAATTGATTTCATTTTTTTTCTTGCTCAATTCTGCATTTCTCTTCATAAATATATAGATTTTTATAAAAAATATAAGTACATACATACAGTGCGTTTCCAAATTGATAGCACACTTCAACATTCTAAATATTTTCCATGTAGCTCAAGTATTATAGTAAAAAAATTTTGAATGTACGTATATTGTGTTGAAGCCAAGATCATATAAAACAAAGATGTACAAATTCCATATATCCCGACAGAAGCAGAAATTTCTGATCTGGGGTGTGATATCACACTCCAAACCAAATCATGTTACTATATCATTTGTTTCTTTACACTGAAGGCACAACAACACGTTCCGTACCGTCCCATTTAAATTTTTATTTTTTTTTTGTGTCACAATAACACGTTCCGTTCCGTTTTTTGTTGTTGTCAATTTCAATATACATATATACTAAACATAAACAAATTAAAAAAGTGAATAATAAATTTTTATTGTACTAAAGATAAATTTTAATAAAATATATTTTATTAATATAATTAATATTTAATAATATATATTTATGTTATAACACCGACTGCCACTTTCATATTAAAAATAAACAATTTTATTTTTAAGGTTATCCGTTCCGCTAAAAGCTAAAAGTTAACCAACTTTTACGTTTCCGTACGTTCCCTTTTTTTTTATTGTAACATACTTTCCGTTTCGCTACATGAATTGTATGGAAATGTCAAATTTTTAACTTTTAAAAACGGAACCGGACGGGGCGGAACATGTTGTTGTACCCATGGTTTAAAGAAAGGCTATGGTTTGGTCTTAGGTCACGTGGTATGCGGCCATATTGGTTACTTCCCGATTTCAACTGATAACTTTGACGTAATTTTGGTGATACCAATGCCAATACGATCGTACCATCTTTAATCTCTCTGCTTTATAAAATAAAAAATATTTGTTTTCTGGATGTATTTTGTACATAATTAATTAATAAATTTATTTTTATATTAAAGAATATTTTAATTTTTATGCTACACCACAGAAAAATCAATAAAGAATAATTGAATAATAAATATTTTTTTAATATATACACTTTTTGGTAACACTTTTTGCCCAACGTCTGTAACATATGCTTTCATGCGTAACCAAGGTGACTGCTAGGACCATACCATTATACTCTTTATACCATGGTTGTAACTTCCACATTATACAATGCAAATAAAATGTCTGACAGCGCAACATCATGGTAAATATTTTACTATTATTGAGTGAACATTAGATAATCGAACGATAACTATAGTATGAGTGGCGATGGCGAGTACGATAGTTAGACGTATATTTTAATGGTGGTTGAAATAAAGTATTTTTATCTTCTATCTGCTTTGAATAAGAAATTCTTATATATAGATATTTAAAAAATTTTAAGAAACTTATTTTTATACAATCCATCTAATTTAATTCAATTTAATCTACAATAGTGTACAGTTAAAAAATCAGCTTGAATTTGAATTTAATTCAATTTTTTTCTTTTTTGCTTCAGTAGTAACTCAACAAACATATTTACAAATTAAAAAATATATATAATATACGTATACATACATATATGTACATATATGTATACTACTATATCTTATAATATAAGTATAATTAAAATTTAATATTAATTTTATAAATTTAAATTATAATCATATTATGTCTACGGAAAAAATTAATATTTTTATTCTCTTAATTTTGGAATTTTATATTTAAAAATAATTTTTTTTTCCATTTTATTAAAATTAAAATTTTTTTAGGAAAAATATGAAGGATAATCAACGTAAATTTTCATAAATTTTTCAAAATACATATTAATATTTTAATTCATTTTACATATTCGAATATATTTTAACCGAAATTAAAGAAGAAAAATAAATGCAAAATAAAAAATAAAATAAATTTTTCAATATAAAAAACGAATTTTGAATGCATTTCCAAATAAAAAAGTTAAAAAAAAAAATAATTAATAAAATAATGAGAAACGAATTTTGTGACAAACCTAAACAAAATGAATTAAACAATTGTGTTTATAGTTTCTTTTTTTTATAGTAAATATGTACGTTTTTTTTAAATATAATTTTCAAATCTAAAAGCCACTACATGCCCGCTATATGGGTCAGTTACCCTATTTTATTAATGTCCATTCTTAAGTTGTTAAATTAACTTTATTTTTATTTGTATTAGATTTTAGGATGGAGAAAATAATTAAAGATTTTAAAAAAATTATATTTTATTTTAACAAAACTTCTATACGCGACCGGCGTAGTCATTATTCAAGAAAAGAATAAGAAGGTACTCTTTATCTTTTCTTTTATACCCATTTTTATATTCTTCAATTTTTCTTATTAATATTACTTCTATATTACATTACAAAGAAACATTACATATTCCGAAAAAAATATCATTGCCATAACAAATTATATAACTACATTCATTTGATTTTAGTTTTCTTATAAATTACCATAATTTCTAATTTTGCCTACATATGTTTTTTTGATTCAATTGAGCTCATATCTTATAAATTTGGTGCTCCTGTCTGTCTGTCTGGGTTAATCTAGAAAATAGCTGAACCATTTTCAACGGGGTTTTTTTCATCTTAAAGAGTAATTTCTCGCGCTTAACATAGGCTACTTTATTTCAAAATTTAATTATTTAAAACAAAAAATTGGTTTAAACAGATGAAGGTCTGAAAAAAATCTATGAAATCTACGAAAAGCTTTTCTTCTAAATGAACTGATAATCGTGGTTGATCGTGGTAATTGAATTACAAACTCGATAGAAATGATGTAATAACATAAAGCTTTACAAAGAGCTTTTTCGATCGGGCTCAATTTATTCTGTACATCGTGGTTCGTTCTATAGCTCGATGACAATGCGGACGAAGTCACAGGCACACACTAGTTATTTTATAATAACGTACGTTATTTATAAAATTTAACTTCACGCATCACAATACATTTATTGAGGCGTTTTGAAACTCACCCAACATTATACATTATCTAAATTAATACGTTAATATTTGACTAATGTTGAAGAGAATGAGATTAAACAATTTCAAAGTATGTAATGCAAAAATACGTGCTAAATTTATACTTATTTGTCATTTCTTATTACATTCTGACGATTTAATGAAAAAATTTAAGTTGATTTAATGAAAAATTCAAAATTTCAAGATGCGAGGATTAATCATCATCATCATCATCATTTTCATTGCATACATATAAATTCATTTCGCTTTAATTTTTTTTTATAAAAAAAATGTTTGTTTTTTGTTCTTAAAAAATTCAATATGATTTATTAATTTTGTAATTCGATAATAAAAAAAAATTTAATAAATTGATAGAAAAGTGTATAAAATACGTTTTATATTTTTTCAGCTAATATGAAGTAATAACAAAGATACCGTAAAACGGAGTTAGATTGGACCTTTGCAGATGTCTTCGGCCCAACACAAAAAAAAAAAGATTGTATTTAAAATATGCTCTAGTCTATTGCAAATTTTTAAGTTTTGCTTTTACTAGAATGTTCGTTGTACTTTTTTGTACTGTTTTGCATGTCAAAACATGTTATAATATACATTTGAAATGTTTGCTATTAATAATACAGTGAAAAACTCACAATAGTACAAAGTCACCCCAAACCCACGGTTACTTTGGGCCAAGCGAACAAAACTGTCTGTAAGCAACAGGACCACTAAAATTGTATATATTTCCAGTAAATTATGTAAAAAAAAAGTCAACCGAACGATATGCAATCAAAATGCTATATCCTATTCAAATAAAAAAAAACTTACATGCACAAAGCCACAGAATAAAATTATGTAGAGCCAAACTCACCCCGTTTTACGGTACTATATAAATAGGGTGAGTTTCAAAACGTTTAAATACCGCCTCGATGCATAATGCAAAAGTTTCAAAACGATAACACTTACATCGATAACAATGTCTACAGTTTCAAAACTCATTGTAAATGCATCTGATACGCATCTGTCAAGCAATCTACGCATCGTAAATTTTTATGATGTAAAATATATTTAAATAGATTTTTTTTTCTCAAAAGCATTTCAATGATTTATTTTTATACGAATTTTGTTATATAGAACCAAAGGTTAATCTGTTTTAAATAAAAATTTTGTACTTTTATGATAGTAAATTAAATTTTTAATGTGTAGTATTTTAATATTAATGAAAAATTCCAAAAATTGGTGAGTATTACATTATACTTACATTGAAGGTGTTTTTGATCATTCGAAAATGGTTATAAAAAATGTCATCCTATTGTTTAATTTTATGAAAAAATTGTTCCACGGTTGGTATTTTTCGCCTTTTTCACAAAGTTGCAAAAATACACTTCTTATGTCTTTTCTTTTTTTCATTCTTTTAGAAATAAGCTGGTGTAGAAAATGAATTAATTAAATTATTTAAATTTATGTACTGGCAGAAGGCGATCCATTTTTTTGTTGTTGTCAAAACCAAAGCAACAAATTCGTTTCAAAACGTCAAAGTTACAGAACTGTAATATCGATGCGATGCATCAGTGCTATTTTGAAACTTTGCATCATGACTTTTTCTTTTATTTTCTTTCTGCTTATTTTCTTTAAGTATTAAGTTGATATTATAAAGATTGTTATGATATTTCAGACTCAGACAGAATTGAATTGTTTGTTGTTTTCACTAGAGAAATATGAATTAAATAAATTTTATCGCATTTGAATGAATTATTATTTTTTGTTTTGTTTTTTGGAATAACAAGAATCAATTTTAAGAATTTTTATTCAATTGAAAATGAAAAAAAAAAAAACACAAATATATTAATATATACACAAATAGATAAATAAATTAGTAAATAAAATGATTATTAAAAATAAATAATATTATGTAATTGTTTGATTATAAATTATGTAAATATCTGTTACAAATTATCTCTGATGTTTGATAATGGACATATTTATATTATAAAAAAAAAATTTTTTTTCGAAAAGAACAAATTATACAACTATATATGTATACATTATGTATAAATATTAGAAAATCTAATAAATTAATATTGTATTTTATAGAAGAATAAGTTAATCAATTTAATAACAATAAAAAAGAAGTAACTAAAAAAAAAACACTAAACAAATAATTAATTTTTTTTCTATTACATAAATCACATTACATAAATACCTTTTACCATTTAAAAAAATATACCTATTACAAAATAATCTTATCTATTACCACAACACTAAGTGCAATTTTAATAGACACAGTTTAATTATTATTGTGTGGCTTCTTCTGTGGCTCTACAACCCATGGAGATTCCTGTCCCCTTGCATTTTTCGTCTTTACCTTAACTTTTTATATCTTTCATACATTATTCAATCATCTCACTCTTGGTAGACACACTGGCCTGCTTCCTTGTGGACGACTAACCATTACTCTTCGGAAGACTCTATCCACCTCCATTCCCCAAACATGCTCCAGCCATCTTAACATGTTAAACTTCATCCATGTCACCATTTCTATATCTTAAAATAATTGTTTCAACTCCGAATTGTTCCTAATAATTCTCCACCCATTATTTTCTTTGACAGCTCCGAATATTCTTCTTAATATTTTTCTTTTAAATCAAGCAATCTTCAATTATTCATCTCTGGCTTTGAGTGCCCACGTTTGTGAACCGTACATTAAGACTGTCCTAATTATTGGCCCTGATCACGAATGGCGATAAAATCGCCTCGCCTGTCAAATTTTTGTATCACGCGATAATCGTTCATTTTAGGCGATTTTATCTCCAATTTCAGGCGATCAAATAATTGGTATCGCCTAGCTAGTATTTGAAGTTAAATTTTCATTTCATTTACTTTATGTTCATTTAATTTGTTTGTGCTTCGAATCAGTGGTGTATTATAAAAAATAAAAATGTATGTATTTTTATTTATAAATTAAATTTAAAATAAATATAAAATAATAGTAATGATATTTGGGCGAGACATCATTCGTGATCAGGCCCATTGTTTTATAGATCTGACGTGAAATAATAATACATAAATATTTTAATTAATTTCAAATTAAATTTTATGGGTATTCACGATTTGGTCTTGTATCATTGTAAACGGAGTAAACTCGTACCCTATATCTAGTTAGTTTAAACATTTTCAATGGAATTTTGATGTACACTGTTTTTAAAAATTTAAAACCAATCGTGAATACCCTTATTATTTGAGGAAAATAACGGAAATAGCAATAAATTAGCTAGTGAAGTATTTATTAACAAAAAAAATGATTGAATCTTTTCAAATTGCGCTCACTGTAATATTACTACTGCGATATACGATAATATATACATAAATACATACCACATCTTGTATGTATAAAAGGATATCTGATTTTTACTACATATATAAGTAGTATATATACATTATCTGTATATAATTTTTGTTTTGTACATTCACCGTAAATAATTCATTAAATTTGCATTTCATCAAAACAAATGGAATATATTTTTAAAGGAGTCATTATACCTACATATTTACATATGTACATATATTCAGTATATGTATTATCATCAACACAGATAAAAATGTAAGATAGTGTAAATGTGAGTATAATTCTATATATATGTATATGTACATTCTATGCTATTGAAATGAATATTGAAGATAACACCAAGAGGAATATATAATCGTATTTACATAATAGTGTCACAGCCATAGTGCTATATAGCCGTAGAAAATCGAATAGAAAGGTTAAAAAAGAGACAACAACAACATAAAACAAAAAAATAATAATAAAACAAAATAAAATTACAACAAAAACGAAAAATGTTAAAAATTAAATTAAATAAGAAAAAGAGGAAATGAATTAAAAAATTCATTTAAATACAAAATTAAATTGTTTTCGACCTTAATCTATAAAATTAACGTAATAAAATAGAAAAAGAGAAAAACGAAAGGAAAAAAAAGCAACAACAAAAGAAAATTTTCATTTCTAAATAACACATACATACATACACACGCAGATACATCTACATTACATATATAAAAGTATAATAATAATATAAAAATTAAACGAACAACAACAAATCAGCAATAACAAAAACAACAACAACACAACTGAATAGTAAGAAAAATATTTCAAGGATATTAAATTGCCTAGTATATTCTGTTTGTCATGAATGGTTTCTCGCTGATTTTGTCTTTTTTAAAATAAAAAAAAAAAATCTTTTATTTTTGTTTTTTCTGTTTTTGTTCTGTCTTTTTGGTTTTAATTTTTTTTTCTGGTTTGGTTTTTGTTTTTCTTTTTCTTTGTCATTTTTTTTTATATTATTTTAGCAAATGAATTTTCTTAAATATGTATATTAGTATATATACATATATATACATATATTTGAAGAATTATGTACACATATTTATATCAGGTAATATATATAAGTGTGTGTGTGTGTGTATATATATATATATATGTGTTAATTTAGTATTCGTCATCGTATATATAATGATGTGTACAGATCCACATAAACTTCGAACAAAGATTTTTTGTTATCCTTTTCTTTTATGTTATTTACTTTTAGAGGACTACTATTACTACTACTACTACTAATAATACTACTACTACTACTACTACTACTACTACTACTACTACTACTTTCCTGTATATATTATGTATACGTGACCTTTTCTTTAATTATTTGGGAATTAAATAAAACAAAAGCAGCAGCAGTAGCAACAGCAGCAACAACAACAACAATGAAAAAAGAGAATAATGATGAAAATCAAACGGAAATTTATACGATTTATATGCTTCAAAAAGGAAAAGAAAAAGTAAAATAAAATAAAATACATGTAAAACTTAACAAAAAAAAAAAATGAAAATTTAACGAGATATAATCAGATTTTACTTGAATTTGTTATGCCTCGCTGTTATTTTGATTTGTTTTCTATTTTCATTGTGGTCTGTTTTCATTTTTTTTCTCTATTATTTTTATATGTTTTTATTTCGTTTTTATTTCGGTTTTTTTTGGTCTGATCATTTTATAATTTAATAAATTTTATATACATATTCGTTTCCAATTATTTTTTTTCCTTTCTTATTTTTCTTTAAATCAATTTTTATTAATTTATTATTTTTATTTTTCTTCTCATAATTTTCATCCTTTCTTCTCAATATTCTTATGTGTATGCACGCATACTTTTACATATATCCTTCCATGTATATATGTGTTTACATTAATTTATATGTGATTTTATATATTCCCTTTTTTTATTTTTATTTTTATTATTTTGATTTTTTTTTTCTTTTTTAATGAACAATTAAAATCTGACAAATTCATGATTTAATTTTGTTGTGTATTCATTTAATTTTCTTCATCTAATCCCAATTACTTGTTGCGGTTTAAATTTTTCGTATTAAAATATTTTATTCAAGTATAAATGTATGTACATATGTAAGTGTATATTGTGGGATGTAATTAAATATTTAAACAATTTTGTTGTTCAGTTGTTGCTATATTTTATGCTGTTTTGTTCTTCTTTAATATTTGGATTAAAATAAATTTACTGAAAAAGAAAAAAAAAGAAGAAAGTAATGTAATTGACTAGGAAAATGGATTTTTTTTTTGTTTTCATTTTCATTTTCATTTTTTGTGTTGGTTTTTGATTCAAAAAATATGTAATATAAGAAAAAATATATATTTATTTTATTTTTTGATTTGATTGTAATATAAAATGAATAAGAAGGCTCAATATTTTTTCTATAATATAGTCGCACTATGTATGTGTATTTGTATTTATATACCCGGCCATACATCAAATAAAGTACAAATAAAATACATACATGAAAATGATCATTTGAAGGCAAGAAATTATATCGCAAGTAATTGTCGAAATAACGAAAATGTACTTACATACATACATACTTGTGTATATTATATATACCATCTATATATATGTACATACAACATACGTAAATACTATCAACATCATACATGTACATAATCATGAATTATATCAGATTAATAGAAACGTTGATTTAAAGGCAAAATTTATATAAATATTTGTACATAGTTATACACTGGTGCTTCCTATACATACGAACACATTACATACATTGATACTCATATATTTCTGAATATTATCGTTATATACCAATATATATAATAGTAAGTATGTATGTACCTATTTATAATAATAAAAATATATTTTTATAGTAAATGGGTCACGTAGTTGTTAGATAAGGATGGCTGTGCATATTGTGTGTCTCTACGATGATAAGAGAAATTTAGATCTAGGAAAGGCCGAAAAATATTTATAAATAAATATGTATAACATATAAACATATATATGTATATATCTACATTTATATGTACGTATATAGGTTTGGATGTAGTTAAATATGTGTAATTATATGAAGTCAAAGTGAAAAAATAAAAAAAAAAAAACAAAAAAAATATATAAATAAAACTTAAAGGAGAATTTATTACAAAAAAAAAAAAAATAGAGACAAATGAAAAAATATCCTGTGGCAGAATAAAGCTCTAAAGAGATTGTCGAGTTAATGATGATGATGATGATTATGATGATGATAAATGTAGGTGAGTGATAAAGAAATTTATTTTATTTTATTGTTTTTCATTTTATTTTATTTACTATATTTTCCTTTTTTCCTCTATAATACCATAATACATATTTGAAATTTGCAAAAAATAAATTAAGTTGTTCCTCCAATATTAAAACATTTAGATACTTAATTACAGACTTTATTTGTACTTGTATTTATGCGTTCATATTATTACTTAATTACATATTATTATTTTATTTTTCTAATTTATGTGAACACATGGATATTATTTAGATTAGTTTTATGAATGAAAAATTATTACTATATCGATTACATAATATATTATAGAATAATACAATACACACAGGTACTTAGGGAATCCTTATTTGCAGGCATATTCATACATATTATCATACTGCATGTACTGTTCTTATTTCATAGCTTCGCAATCCTTTATGAACCATGGCTTTGGCTTCCTCAGTGACGTTGTCTAACCATTTGCGACTAGTGGCCTATTTCTCAAAAGTTACAAGTCTTGTAATACAAGTTGTTTGCTTGTAAATTTGTAAGATTTTACAAGTTTTTGTTTCTTGAAACTACACGTGTAATTTATAAGCTACAAGTGTAAATCACTAGAATAAAAGTTCTTGTAACTTGTTTTTCTTTGTTTTCGTTTCTCAGAATATATTTCTACACTTGTAACTTGTAAACTTGTAAGAAAAATTTGTAGAGCGTAGAAAGACTCTTAAATTTTTTAAAGTACTTGTAATTTCTTGTAATTACAAAAATTATTAATCTTAGTATCAAAGCAAGAAAGAAAATGATTTACTGTATTGTTAATAGTATCACTATATATATTAAAGATGAGAAATTTGCGAAAATTGTCAACATTTTCTTATCTAAAACTTGCATTGTTAATAGTATACTTAATAGTAAATATATACTTTTCTCGTCAAATTCAACAATTTTAAAGACAAATTAATCATTTTTATAATCAAATTCAACATTGTTCAAATCAATATATGAATATATTATCGCATAATGTATCGTAATGGTAAATGTGACATGTAACATCTGTCTGTACAGTGTAAAGTAGAAGTAGCAGAGCAATCAGTCAATCAGTATACCGCCAATCGTCGTCGTATATGTTCTGTAATATTCGATAATAGCAAAGATACTATAAAATTTCATAGTTTAAAATTTTATAGTATCTTTGATAATAGCTAAAACATCTGTATACCTGCATTTACTACAACCAGTCAAACTACCTTTTATGAATATTTTCGGTCCTTTTTTATATATTTTGTTGAAATTGATTATTTTCCTGTCATTTATCTACATATTAATTTCATTTATAAATTTTTAAAAATAACAAAAAACAGAGTATCGCCTGCAAAAAATACATTTTAAATCGCTTTGAAATACTCGTACATTATGAATACTTTTAAGAAATACAAAAAAAATTCGTTCATAATAATTATAATCCATCATTTATTCTTGTAAAAAGAAATTCTACAAGTATGTAAAAATACAAGACTTGTAAATTTTTACGAGAAACAGAATTTACAAGTCCTTGTAAACAATTTACTTGTAACTTGTAAACTTGTAAACTTGTAAAGTTGTAATTTCGTGAATTTTTTAGAAACAGAATTTACAAGTCCTTGTAAAAATTTATTTGTAAATTCTAACTTGTAAACTTGTAGACTTGTAATTTCGTGAAATAGGCCATAGGTCTGCCTTTTCTTCTTGTATCTATAATAGCTGCGTCAAATATTTTTTTCATCTACCTTTTTCTCTGAGATTTAATAAATCTCACAATTTTTTTTTGCCACCAACCAATTCCCATAACTCATCATTCTAATTTTTTCTATACAATCTATTTGTCATTTTTATTGGCCCGAAAATTTTTCTATAAGGATCATCTTTTCAAAAGTGTATGTAATTGCGTCAATTTCTTTCATTTTAGGCGTCCAAACCTCGCAACCATATATTGCTACAGGCCATATTTATTATATAATTTGTGTATTTGGAAAAGAGCTTGGATTTAAGGAACTTCTTATGCACATGATAGCATCTATTCTCTGTTTGTATATGATGCTTAATAACGGGAATCGTATCATAATCTTTATCAAAAATTACTAATAAATTCTTGAACTAAATAACATTTTCAAACTTCAGATTACCTATTCCTGGAGTCTTTGCACTCATCTAGTTAAACTGTCCCTGACTAGATATGATATAATATCGTCTTTTCTTCGTTGACTTTTAAAAATACTGCATAATATGAATAAAAATACATGACTTTCAGTTTTAGTTCATACATATTCCTATACATACATAAATATTTAGTACATTATATGTGTACATTTGTATATTATTGTTGCTGATGGCTTTGTTAGCATAATACGTACATATGTATATATAATGCGGTCAATTAAATACTCCTAATTTAAAAGTTTTTTTCATTATAAATTTTTAAGTAAATCTATATATGTATTTAAGAAGTTTGTTTTCCAAAAAAAAAAAGGAAAAATAACGAAAAAATAATGAAAAAGAAAATGATATTATTATTATTTATCAAATTCATTTTTCTTATTTTACAGTCATAAGATAGATATAATGTATATGTATGTATGCGTGTATGTACAAGTTGAGTATACGACAAGTAATACATATATGTATTTTAGAAAATCATAAAAATTACAATGAAGACAATAATAATGAGAGAATAAAAATTATCAAAATTTTTATGGAAAAAAAAGAAAGAAATACGTATTCATGTATGCAATAGCATTACGAACAGACAAACATGAAAAAATTTATAGGTGAAAAAAAAAAATAAAGGTATTTTTTATAAAAAAAAATTTTTTTTTTCAAATAATTTTCTCCATAATTTACAATATAAATTTTGAGAAAACTTTTCATAATTAATTATCTCTCGGATATATAAAAAGCGTATTTGCATATGTAAAAATAATATGTAAAAGTATATATGTAAATGTATGCATGAATGTTATTATGTACATACATACATACGAGTATGGATATGAGAAAAAAAAATAACAAAAAAACAAATAAAACGATATTATAAAATGAAAACGAATCATTTTTATTATACTCTGAATTACTTTATTCATATAAAGAGAGATGATTACATACATATACGACGAATATATGTACATATAATATATTGGTGTACACAAAGTATTTGGTGGTAATATTAAATTCTTTTTTTTTTTTTATTATTATTTTTTGTTGGTTCAATTCAAAAAGCATAAAAATAGCTACAAAAAAATAAAAAAAAAATGAAAATAAAATATAGAAAGAACTTAAGTTTTTAGTTGGTTATTTTTTTTTCATATATTTCGCCTTTTTTTATAATTTAATTGGCAAAAGTTATAAATTTAATAAATATGTGAATATATGTATGTACATATATACACATCGCATTAAGATATATAATATCCTGTTATTTTTGTTGTTATTCATCTTCTTTGTGGATGTATGAATGTGTGAGTATGTGTTTTTTTTTCGGATTATAAAATTATTTTGTATGTTTGTATATGAGCTAGAAAAAAAATTTTTATTTTTATTTCTTTTTTCATATTTTTATACATACGTATATATAGCATATATGGCATACACACATACATAATATGTATTTATATGTAGTTTGAAAAACTTGAAAAAAAATTATATAAATGTATACATACGTTTATGTAACATATATATACAGTGGAACATCTATAAATCGAACCTCGTTATAAGTCGAATTCATCTTTAAGCTCAGCACGAAATTCAAACGGAATTCCGTGCAGGATTTTTGATATATGAATATTTCTACACGAAAATATTTCATGTAGAATACCGTGGACAAAAATAATTAAATGAATGTATTTATTGTGTTGTGATGAACGAATGTGAATAACATAAATGACAGATAATACTTGACAGCAAATCAGTTGTCTTTTTGTTCTTGTCAAAATTACCAAACAAACCGCACGGAATGATTGTCTAACTATATTTATTTTGTTCTAATATGAAGGAAAAAATTCTCCAATTAGATATTTTATTTCATTCGAACTGCTTTAATTAGAAAAAAAATTCGTCATTTCCTTATCTTCTAGTTAAAAAAAAAATCACCATAACTTGAATTATGAGATCTCTGTTACTCACCACCATTCATTATTCCGTTCAAGGTTCAAGGGATTTTAGTGCTTTGTTTAATCACCCTTTCTTCTCGAAGTTTGTGAATAAATAGATTGTAATTTGGTAACAAGATATAAGACCAAGCCAACTTAACATGTGTTCACCAGATGTAGTTTTAATTGTTGCATATTTTGAATTTATCTCTTCTTGTTATAGCTTTCTTTTGAACTTTAGCGACCGGAATCTTAATTTGTAGAATTATTTATGAACAGAATATAAGTAGTTAGGTTAAAGTTTTGATTTCTATACGGGAATACACCTTTGTATGTAAAAAACTATATAATTCGAATTTATTTTTGTATTTGCTTTCAATTTCAATTTCGACTTACAGGAGTTCCACTGTATATATACAGGAGTTCCACTGTATATCTACTATATGGAAAATCTATATTCACAACACATTCAAAACAATAGGATAAAGTTTCATTGTTTTTATTCTTATGTGGTTTTTATATATCTATTCTATACAAGAACGTATTATATTTTTTTTTGTTTTTATTGTTTTTTTTTTACTAAGTTAAATGTATACATAATTATATATATATATATGTGTATCTATTACATATACCATACATACATACATGTATGTATACAAACAATTGATTTTTACATTTCAATGTTCTATATATCAAACTTACACATAATAAATGTTTGTATCATATATGTATACATACTCGTATATAGATATATAGAGATTATTATTATTATTACTTTCCTACACATAATAATGTATGTATATGTAATGTATATAATAACTCTTAAGGTACGTATACACGACAAGAGATTTTGGTCTCCAGAGTCCAAAAAACGATCTCCGGAGTCCAAGAGATGTGTGTATATTTCAAGAGACCAGTGTTCTCTAGAGTCCGTTTTGATCTCTTGTTCTCCTGCCGTGTATACTAAAAAGAGATGGACTCCACAAGTGGACTCTGGTTTTCAAATAATAATATAAACAGCAACTGCTGCCGCAATTTCAACTTTCCATCCAAAAAATTCATTACGAGTGGAATGATGGCAACTGCAAGAAACATCAAATAGTCCTCCTGAGATTTAAACGAGAGATCAAATACGTATTCCATGTATACACTAAAGAGACTGGTCTCCAAGAGTCTCCTGTTGTCTTGCCTCCAGAGGCCTAATTTTTGTGGTCTTCTGGCACCAAAGTCTCCTATCGTCTATACGTGCTTCAGATTTTGGTCTCCAGAAAACGGATTCTGGAGTACGAAGACTCTTGTCGTGTATACGTAGCTTTATACTCGTATATACTATATAATGCTTTTTATGTGTAAATTATATGATAAATTTTTTACACTTTTTTATCTTTATATTAATTTTACGAATATGTATGTATATGATTATATATATATGTTTGTACTGAATGTATTTATAGATGTATGTATGTATATGTTACACATTATAAAAAATCATTAATTTAGTTGAAAAAAAAAATATTATATAATCTATATATATTTGTAAAGTATATATAGCTGATAAAGAAAAGAATTATTGAACTAACATTATATAGAGTAAACAGGAGCTAGAAAAATAAATAATATTTATTAAGAAAAACAAAAAAAACAGTTTCCTCTCTCATTTTCTTTTTCTCTATCTTATGCTCTCTAAATTACATAATTATATGTATATAATATTCTTATTATGAATATTATCTATAGTATATCACTATAGTAGAATGCGGTAAGAAATTAATGTATCTACTATCACGTAATTATACTTAACCTAGATAATAATGCAAAAAAAAAATATATTGTACATTGTACGTATATAAATGTTACAAAAAATAAATACAACAAAAATAAAACATTTTATGTATATAAAAAAATGAAAAACAGCAAATAAATAGAGTCAAATAACACTAAAAAAAATATTATAAAATGGCCAAATAAAAATCAAAAAAAAAAAATAATAATAATACTCTACTACAATAAAATGAGGATAGTAGAAACAAGGAAAAAAATATTAAACTTTTCACTTCTTATATTCTTATTCTTTTTCTTCGTCATCATCTTTATTTTGGTCCTCCTATAAAACAAAGTTGAATTTGTTTTTATTTTTGTTTTTTTTTTTTTTTTCAAAGTTCTTGAAAAAAATAAATTTTTTTTTTCTTGTTTATATTCTCTGAATAGCGATAAGTCATAGAGATACATTTATGTATAAAGCAGCATACAGACTTTCAACTTGGTTGTCAACTTGTTGTTAACCTGGGTTGACGATCAAAACACACAGACGCTAAACCAAGTTGACAACTTGAACATAAACATCATTTTTTTAAATGATTTCGTCTCGAAAGGTCATTACAGACACATTGTTTTTTGTTCAGAGTTTTTACCATATTTAATTATATTTGTCCTTAAATTTCTCTTGGAAAAATTCTCTCCAAATTTCATTATTAGGTATATTTCATTATATTGTATAAAAAAACACTGTATTATTATATTATTAAATATTCAATCTGAAATTCTAGAAAAAATTTACATTTTATTTCAATGATGTTATCGATACGAATTTTAAAATCGAAATGAGGTTTTTCAACAAGTTGTCAACACAGGTATAACGCACAACTTGGTTGTCAACCCAGTTTGTCAACCAAGCAAAAATTAAAAAATTTTGATTTTTCTTCAACCGTTGATCAACCTGAAATTTCAACCAGCAACCTATCTACAGACGCTTCAACACGTTGACAACCAAGTTGAAAGTCTGTATGCTGCTTAAGAGATGTGTATAAGTATAAGTTTATACACGTGTATATACCTCAATAATGTATATACATGTGTAAATAAAATATATACGTGTATACGATATAATGTATGTATGATATACGTATAGATAAGAAAAGTGAAAAAGTATTATATTAAACATATAAATTTCATTCTAATACGAAAAATGACATAATAAATTACACTGAACCCCCGACATTCGCGGTCCCAGTATTCGCGGATTCGCTTATTCGCGAATAGATTTTTCTGAACTTTCCCTCAACATCTGCGATTTTGTACGCGATTTGAGATTTGAACTCTGTTCTAACTTGTTTATTTTTGTTTGGTTTTGTCTTTGTTGGTTTACATAGATTTGTCATAAATGCATATTAATGTACGCATTTTGTTTTCAATTTTAGAGTAATACCACAGACAAATAAATACTATATTATATTGTTTGTGGTAATACACAGTTCTTTTTGGTGCATTACAGCGATCAAGCATATAGGTAATGTCATCAATAATAGATATAATTCTACAAATCGTTCTTAAAATTAAATACATACATACATATTTAATCCCTTAGAATGGCTGAATTATCAGGTAGAATAATAAAGAAGAAGAAAAAGGTATTGGACTTAAAAACGAAGCTCGAAATTATTAATCGTCTAGAAAAAGGTGAAAGTGCATCAGTTTAGCAATCATATTATAAATAAATATGTATTTTTTTTTAAAACTTGGAACCAATCTGTTTATTTTGTATTGCATTCGGTTCTCCACATATGCGAATTCAACATATGCGAGGTTTTCACGGAACGTATCCTTCGCGAATGTTGGGGGTTCAGTGTATTTACATATATAATTTATGGTATTGAAAAATTATAATATCGAAAATATTAGCACATACACAACACACACACACACATAAACTTCCATAATTATATGTATATGTTTTTGTATGCGTATTATATGTGTACTTAATATGCTTTTTATGTACTCGTATATGAACTTATACTAGATAATTTATAATGTAGGTACATATACGAGTATAGGATAAGTAGTAATAAAAGAATATATATATTTTCTTTTTCATTATCATTATTATTGTAAACTTTTTCTTTTCTTTTTATTTTCATTTGTGTTTTATTTTTGAAATTCTATAGTGCAAAATGTTTTTATCACACATCCTATGAATCTATGAAATTATATACGTATATTTAATCGATTAGGTATTAATGTGTACTTTGATTTTAAGAATTTTAATTTTTTTTTTTTTTTTTTGTAGGTACATTTTTAATTGTACATTGTATGTGTATGTTTTTAATTTTTTATAAATTTTTTAGTATAATTACATATTTTATAAATAAATAAAGTGATTATGTAATGGAACTTATATACTTATATAAATGTAAATAAGTATGTAAGTGAGAGATTGAAATTAAAAATATAAGGATTTTATTAAGTATTATATACTATACAGAGAGTAAAGAATATATGAATTACGTCATAATTAATAATATAATATTGATTTTCGTTCCAATTCTTTTTGGATGGGAGCATTGAATTTGAATTTATGCAATTATAATTGCTTTCGATTTAGCAATTTTAAGTACCTACTCTTGAGAGTGCAAAATTGTGTCTAGAATAAATTGTTATATCGAACGATACAAAAATCATTATTCGTAACTAACTTGCATCGCTACTTGAAAAAATTTTCATTAGTATCTGCGAGTAGATGGTTCAGCACATACATTTACCTTATCTACTCGTAAGTACACTTTCAAATTGATAAATCGAAAGCAACTAATATGTTCGATATTAATTCATACTTGTGTAGCTCTGCTCATTTAAACTCTGATAATACGGTCATTTTTGTTATGTATTTTAGTAGATTATAAATTCTATCCCTATATTCCTATTGTGTCTATTGTGCGGTGGGGTGGATTCGTGGATTCTATCAAAGATACTAGAAATACTAGAAATACAAATGTAATTTATAGTATCTTTGATTATATTCTAGAGTAAGGCTGGGTTCAAAAATTAATCATGATTTTCCAGTGCTGCAGAAGTGTTATCGCAGTTTTGAAGCTTTGTTTTTTAAAATTTTACAAATCGGTAAAAATTCACAAAAATCAAAAATAAATTAAATAAATAAACCAAATTCACACTGTTCATTCTTTTCTTGATCCATGATAGCATTGATAATAATTTAAAATCAACTAAACGTCTCGAATTTGACTTTATGATAAGTTAGTGTTAACAATAAAATGCAAAAATGAGCACATGATTTCCCAGCAAACATTTGGGCAATAGTACGAGAATGCAATAAAAGGGCAATAGTTTACAACGATAAATGGGCAATAATTAGGCAATAGTTTGGGTTATATACGAGTAAGCGATAAAAGCGCAACATAATAAACCATTGAGCAAGCCAGAGCAAGCGACATATTAATATTGCTTTCTCATTAATATTCTTTCTTTTTCTATTAGAATGCAATCGTACAAAGCAATTAGAGTGCGCGTCAACCCTTTTTCAAGCACATCGTATGGTATTCTACTAGAAAATCCATATTACGGCAATAGGCGAGACTTGCCACTACTTCTTATCGCAATGTTTGCTGGGTTTAGTCATGACTTGTAGACGATTTTTACATATTTAAATGTATGAAACTGTATTAACTATTAAAACTATTTATATTATTACTGTTGTTAAATATTATATTGTAAGACCTTGAACTTGAAATAATAATTTATCAATCATATATTCGTAATGTAATAATAGCAATGTAATTGATATAATATGTATGTATAATGTATAATAATGAACATATATGTATATAGGTATACACTGTATGTACTATGTGAACAAAGAAATGATAATTATTCTAAACTAGTGTGTACCTGCGACTTCGTCCGCATTGTTATAGAGTTATAAAACGAACCACGATATACAGAATAATAAAAGCCTGAACGAAGAAGCTCTTTGTAAAGCTTTAAGTTATTACGTCATTCTACTGAGTTTGCAATGCAATAAGGCCCGGTTTTTCCATCTTCTGGTAAATTTCGTGTTACCTAGAGGATAACTACCAGCAGGATAGCTTTTACCAGAAAATTTATCTTCTAGGTAATTCTATGCGTTTTTCCATTGAAATGTAGTAGCAGGGGGTCAATTCTGGTTCCGTGCAGTGAAAAAATGAAAAAATTAGTTTGCACTTAACGATGTACACACTTTTTTCACTTTTACACTTCACTGTATCAGAAAACGCGATTCTGGTTTGCTTCGTGTAAATTAGATGCTGAATGAATGTCGGAATTGAATTTTGAAGATTTTAAACAAAATTTAAATTCGATACGATAAAATTAACTTTCGCACACTATTCTAAACTGTTTTTTTTCCTAAAATTATTAAATTATATTAATTGTATTTTTATACAAAACATGCTAAAAGACACAAAATGTTTTATCTATATATACTTATGTTTGTTGCGATACGCGGATAAATTCGGTTCTCTAATTCTAGAAAACTGTGAATTTTATCATACTTAGAAATTAGGTTACTCTAACTCTAAGTACTTGTATATTTCGCGAAATTATTTCTTTAAGAACGAGTGTTGCACTGATTCTTAAAGAGCTAGGCAGAGTCAATACAGAAAATAACACTTTTTGTGGTTTCTGATTAACTGATTTATTGTTAAAAAATTCTTCTTTATATATCTAAAATTTACAATACATTTTCATACAAATACAAAGTTCATAGCATAGTTCACTGAACTAATTTCAACTCAGCATTAATTTTATGCATTGTACATATGAGTTATAATTACTTAACAAAAATTTTTTATATATTTTATTTTTTTTATGTGAAAAATGTTCAATGAACTGAGCTATTTACAAAGTGCAATACAATTTACGTATATTAAGAATTATATGTAAAAAAAAATGCATATGTCAACATAAATGTAAAAAAAATTAAATTTAAATAGGTAGCACAAATGAAATTTGAATATACATAAACAAAACAAAAATAATTACAACTTAATCTATTATGAAGTAATTTAATTTGCTTCAACATCTTGGTCCGCCTTGAAGTCTGTGACTTCAAAAGTATAATCAGCTTGTGCCTTCTGTGGTGTTGATTGTATTCTGATGGTTTGTGCACGATTTCGACAGCATGTTGTAATTAGATATATGATAATAATAAGTGCAATGCCCAGAGATACGTAACTCGTTGTTAAATGATGTAGATGATCAGGTTTCAATTCTTGAATTTTATTTTGATGTTCTTTAATAGTTTGTATTCCTGAATTTATGTTATTAAATTCTGTAGTGTGGTTGGTCAGTTTTGCATGTATAAATGGAGAAATATTGTCTCGTGGTGCTTCCAATGTAAAATCGATAGAGAAGTTTAACTTAGGTTGAAATGACTCAGCGGATAATTGGCTGTTAACAAATTTATATGATTGAATACTTAAATCATCATCCTTCATAACACAATCATTGTTTATTGTTAAAATTCCGGTGATAGGTAATGTTATTTTTAGAAGTTCATTTTCATATAGAAATACTACTTCTGGTTCTTTGTCGAGAGAGAAAATCCATTGTCTTTGATTGTTCAATTGCGTCCAAAACTTCTTAACTGGAGAAAATTTGATGGGACATGATGGTATGATTTTCTTTTGTAAGAATAGTTCAATTTCACACAATTTGTTGAATGTTGTCTTATATAGAATTGGTCGAGTTTGTTTGCATAAATGTTGACCTTGCTTCCACTGTACACACTGTGAATATTCTTCTGTTTTCATTAAATAAAATTTGTCTCTGTAGATGGTTGTCATCAAAATGTCCAATTCCGTATTAATTGATATGAATGTATTGTTGATGACTACTGGAAATGAAATAAGTTTGTAGGTTTCAAAGTTGGTTGTTGATACTAAAGGTATTTCAATACCAAACACAACGTAATTATCGATTATTTGGCAGTGTATATTCATTAGTGTGTAAAGCAGTGAAAGTTCTTCTTGTTTTATTATTGGAACCATGACTCCAGATGGAAGATGTGCCTTGATGATGAGTATTTGCTTTCGAAGTTGTGTTGGTGAAATAATCAATGGGTTTGCTCTGCCATGATGTACATCTAGAAGAACGTCAAGAATGTTTGATTGCATATATCCGCATTCTCTTAGTAATGTCATGACGAAAATTGAGAGTGTATTGAAGGCTTGAATCAATCCTTGTTGTTTGCTTTCTGTATCCATATTACTTAATTTGTCCAAAATAGTGTTTAATCCTGTTTCGATTTGCTTTATTTGATTTGTTCGCTCGTTTTCAGTCTTTTTTATGACATTAACTGTTGTTTCTAACACTATTGTTTGGTTTTTCATGAGCTCATTTAGATGATCTTCATTTGTCTTGACTTTTGTGAATGTTTCTGTTATTTGTGTAGCATAATCTTCGTCTAATACACCGAACAGTTTATTGGCAATTGTTCCAATTATATTTAGAGGAGCTCTTTTTTTTCTAATATGCGTTTTATATGATTTATGTATGTTTAACAATTCATCTTTGGCCTTTATTTCTAATAACTGATGTTGGTATTGTGTTATGATTTCATTGTAGTTATCGTTTTGTTTTATAAATCTGCTTATTTTTTTTCAATTGTTGTATCGAATTTTCAATTGTATTTATAGACGTTTGATAGCCTTTTAGATCGTAATATACCATTAGATGCCAATTGCTGGTTATTATACTTGTATCTGATAACTTTTCTAAATATACCCGGGCTGTGTGATTAAAACCTTGTACCTCAATAGGAGCTGAATGCGTTAATAGTGGTAATGTCAACATTGTTAACAAGAATACGTTTAATGGATTTATGCTCGTAGAGCCCTTTCTTTTGCGTAACTGTCTTTCATTCTTATTGCTCGCTTCTGCCTCTTCACTAGTTGATGGCATTACATTATCTTCATTTATATCCACAGGTAATGGTGCAAGTTGTTGTATGGCTCACCGAAATATGCCAGTTGAAGTTTTTACATCAGCTACTCGAAGTTTTCCATCACTGCCTTGAATTGTTTCCACTACTCTTCCCATTGACCACTTGAAGGGAGGTAAATTTTCATTTTTTACTAGTACTAATGTACCAACTTGTAAATTTGAATACTCAGTGGTCCACTTAGCTCTCTTTTGCAACTCTATTAGATATTCTTGGGACTATCGTTTCCAAAATGATTGTCGTAACGCACTGACTAATGCCCACCTTGATAAAAGCGACATTTTACCTTCATCACGATGTGTATCAATAGTTGCTGTCATTGCTTCTCCAATCAGAAAATGTGCGGGTGTGAGTGCTTCAAGATCATTTGGATCGGAAGATAAGGCGGTAATAGGTCTTGAATTTAAAAGTGCTTCTATTTCTGAAGTGATGGTACACAATTCTTCGTATGTTAAAGCTGAAGAAGCCATAGTATGCCGTAGAAAATACTTCGTGGATTTCACAGCTGCTTCCCACAACCCTCCAAAATGAGGTGATTTGGGTGGGATGAAATTGAATTGTATATTCTTATTAGCACACATGTTCACAATCTTTTCTCGTGATGACTTATTATTGAAGATTTCATAGATTTCATGTAGTTGATTTTTTGCGCCGACAAAATTTGTGGCATTGTCACAAAATATGTTTTCACATAAGCCTCGTCTTGATATGAATCTTTTCAAGGATCCTAGAAAGCTCTCTGTTGTCAAATCGGACACAACCTCTAAATGGATCGCTTTGGTTGCCAAACAGCAGAATTTTGCGATATATGTCTTCTGCGGTTTTCGTCCACGAATTTTCAAATGAGTGTATACCGGACCAGCAAAGTCTATTCCGCAATTAATAAACGGCCTTTCCTTTTGAATTCTTTCTTTTGGAAGATTTCCCATTTGTTGACCACATAGTCTTGGTCGCATTCTGGTGCATTGTACACAATTTGCAATTACTGATCTTGCTATATTCCTGCCTTGCAAGATCCAAAATCGTTGTCGTGCTATGGAATGAAGTGCTTGCGGTCCTGCGTGTAAGTGCATGATGTGCAAATGGTTCATCAATAGTTTCGTCACAAAGTTATCTGCAGGCAGTAGCAATGGATGTTTCGCCTTATAATGTAGATCTGAATTTTCAAGTCTGTCTCCGACACGAAGTAGACCTTTGTGATCTAAAAATGGCGTGAGTGAAGCTAGTTTGCTGGAATTCGCTACCTTGTTGTTGTTTTTCAGATTTTGAATATCTTCCTTGAAGTTTTCTGCCTGCACTGTTCTGATTATTGCTTCAAGCGCCTCTTCTAACTCCATTACGGTTAAAAATGGATTTGAATTTCTCCTTTGATCTTTGGTTTTGAAGCATTTGATAAAACGAAGAACAAATGCCATTACTCGTTGTAATTTTAGGAACGAGTTCCCGTGTTGAATTGAATGTAGTGGCTGCATATAACTGTCAATATTTGCGGACAATGCGCTACATTTGAACTGTCTTTCGTCTTCTTCAATTTTTATGTTGCTTATAATACCTTTTGGCCAATGCATTTTGGGTTGTTTAAGAAATTCTGGACCCTCATACCATAATTTTGAATGCAATAATTGTTCAGGAAAGGTACCTCTTGAAACCAGATCTGCTGGATTTTCTTTTGTGTTGACATAATTCCATCGTTTTGGCTCTGTTAATTCTTGAATTCTTGCAACTCTATTTGCTACAAATGTTTTTAGTCTTGATGGATCACCTTGTATCCACGAAATTACAATTTTAGAGTCTGTCCAATAATATATGTCATCTAGATTTATATTTAAAATTCCTTTAATATGGTGAACCAACTGCGACATAAGTTATGCTGCACATAGTTCCAATCTTGGTAATGTAGTTGGTTTGATTGGAGATACACGAGACTTTGAACAAAGAAGTCGAACGGTAACCTTTCCGTGCTCGTTTTTCGATCTGACGTATAACACAGTTCCATATGCTTTTTCGCTAGCATCTGAAAATGCGTGAAGTTCAACAGATCTTAATTTTCCTTGGCTAAATATATATCTTGGAATTTTAATTTTAGCTAGCTTTTCAAATTCTTTTCTAAATTGCAGCCATGATGTGCATAGATCTTCAGGTAATTCATCATCCCAATCAAATTTTCTTTTCCATAAATCCTGAACAAATATTTTGCTTGTTAGTACCACTGGATTAACTAACCCGAGAGGATAGAATATTTGTGACATATCTGCTAGCACTGATCTTTTTCTTATTCGTTTCTGCTTTTTCAGTGATGAAGTTATAGCGAACTGATCAATAATCGGATGCCATATCAAGCCTAGCGTCTTTATATATTCACCTTCTAGCTCAGAAAAGTTCAATTGAAGCTCCAAGTCTTCATTCGGAATATTTTCTACTAATTTAGGATGATTTGAGCACCATTTGCGTAATTGAAAACCTCCGCTGTGTAGTAATAGACGTAACTGATTTTGAATTTCCAATGCTTCGTCTAAATTATCGCTACCGGTCATAATGGCATCGACATAAAAATCTTTAATCACTGATGCTGCTAGTGGAAATTTTTCTTCTTCTTCCTTTGCTAATTTCTGGAGACAAGCAACAGCCAAGTAAGGAGCTGATTTTGTACCATAGGTAACTGTACATAATTGATAATATTTTATAGGTTCTTTTTTATTTTCTCTCCACATAATTAGTTGTAAATTGCGATCTTCTTCAGCAGCTAATATTTGTCTGTACATTTTCACTATGTCTGCTGTAAAGACATATCGTTTTGTTCTGAAATGAGCATGATGGATATAAGGTCATCCTGTATTTTCGGACCTTTTAGAAGTAAATCATTCAAGGAAATATTCGTTGATGTTTTTGCGGAAGCGTCAAATACGACTCGTAGTTTGGTGGTGCTACTTGAGGGCTTAAGTACACAATGGTGCGGTAGAAAATAATGAGGTTCTGCTAACATTTCTTGTTTCAATTCACGCATGTGTCCCAGTTGTAAATATTCGTTGAGAAAGTCGCTGTACTGTTTCTTTAATGTTGGATCACTTTCTAATTTTTTCTCTAAACTTAAAAATCTTCTATGTGCTATGTATTGTGAATCACCTAAGAGCCTTGGATCGCCTAAAATTGGTAGATTTACTACAAATCGTCCAGTGTCATCTCTAAATGTCGTGTTTTCAAAATATTCTTCGCATTTTTTATCATTTACTGACATTATTGTGATTTCAGGACACTCATCAGCCTCCCAAAATCGATGTAGTTGATTTTCTAATTCAGCATTAGTGATTCCGCAGAATGGCTTGATATGATCAGTGTTGGATACTTTGCCTAGGACTATCCAACCAAAAACAGTGTTTTGCAAAATTGGAAGTGCATCATTTAATTTCTTCTGTCCATTCCTCATAATTTCTCCATATACCTCCGCCTCCAAAAGAATGTCGACTTTTTGAGGTTTATAAAATTCTGGATCAGCTAACATAATATTATTTGGTAAATGCCAATTATTAATATTTATGAAGTTTTGAGGTTGATTTGATGATATTTCTTTTACCACATGAGCTTCTATTTGCGTAGTGTAATCATTTATTCTAGATTTTAAAGTCATATTTATACGATCAGTTATTTTTAATGTAGATTCACCTATGCCCGCAACATCTAAATTTACATGGGTGTTATTTAGTCTAAGTTTTTTCTTCATTTTTTCTGTTATAAAATTTAACTGTGATCCGGAGTCTAATAATAATCTGCAAGGAACTGATTTTACATTATTATCTGTTGTTTCAGCTAGTGCTGTTCCTAAAAACACATAACTTTCTTCTTGATCTTTGTTGTGTGCAGCAAGACTTGTTGTTTTTACAATTTCTTCTGATTTTGATTTATCCATTTGATTTAGTGTTGAATTGGTTGAATGAATTAGTGTATTATGTTTTTTGTTGCATTTGAGACACCCTCTTGATGTGCATTTTGAACTGTAATGACCTTTTTTCAAACAGTTCAGACAAATATTCAATTCTCTTGCTTTAATTTGTCTTTCAGATGGATTGAGTTTCAAAAACTTTTCACAATAATATATGGCATGATTATTGTTGCAGATTGGGCATTCTAATTTATTTTTGCTTGCTGTTAAAGTTGTAGACTTGTTTGCTTTATGCTGCAATTTTATCTGTTTTGGCTTTTGTCCAAATGCTTCTAGAGCCTGAAATCTTAACTCTAAAAATTTCAGCAGTTTATCTATTGGCTGTAGATTTTTTGGTGAGGTTAAAGATTGCTCATATAATGAATGTGTATTTTTGTCTAATTTTTTCAACAGAATGTGTACAATTATAGGATCCCAACTCTCTTGTACCGATAAGCCTAAATTTTGTAATCCCATTAGACATTCTTTTGTCGTATCATGCAAAGTTTTCAGGGCTGAGGCAGATTCATTAACTAAAATTGGTTGTTCTAGTAATTTATCAAGCAGTGCTGTAACCAACAGTCTTTTATTGTCATATCTGCTTTTCAAAATTTCCCATGCCACATCATAATTATCATCCGATACTTGTAAATGTCTGATTAACTTTTCTGCTTCGCCTGATAAATTTGATTTTAAATACCACATCTTCTGAGACTTTCCCATTGCTTGATTATGTATCATTTGTGAAAATAAATCATTGAATTGTTGCCATTTTAAATAGTCTCCATCAAATTTCGGAACAACTATAGTGGGTAATTTCATATGTGTTTGTTCACACTGTTGCTTACTTTGCATATTTCTATCATCAACTGATACTATACTTTCAAGGTTTTCTTGCAATTGAATTAATATTTCTTGTACTTTATTTTCTAAATCAAAGTAATTTTGCGGATTGTATCCATATTGCACTGAATTTTCTGTTGTTTCCCAAATAGCTAAATTGCTTTCTTCGATTTGGGACCAATAATGATCAATTGTCGAAATTTTAAGTTGATAATACTGCTTGGACTATCTCTCAGTCATACAGATTTCGGATAAAATATTTTCCAAAGCAGCAATTAGATTGTTTTGCTTTCTAATGAGACGTAGAGTGTCTATATCAATATTGCTATCATTCATATTGTTTCTGAATTCAGTTGATGATGATTGTTTATTGATTTCTGCAGTTAATCCTTCATTTTCTGCAGCTCTTGTTTGCTGCTGCGAGCTCTTTTTTAATTCTTCTTTCGAAGATTTAACATATGTTATTAATCCATTTATTTCTTTTTTGACTTTTTCATAACATTTTTTAACCGTATTGTAATAGTCTGTAGCAAAATACGTGTGAACTGTAGCTTCTTGACAAATTTTTCGGATCTGATCATCATTTTCTTCAAATTTTTTCCAATAATTATTCAATACTTGTAATTTTTCTTCTAAATAAGACAAAGTTTTCTTGTCTGGAGAATCATGATAATAGGAATTAACCAATTTTTCGATTTCCTTGCCGATAAGTGTCTGTTCTGTTGCAATCTTATCCATTATTGTTTTTTTTTTATTTTTTTTTTTTGAATAACGTCAATGAAATAATGTATATTTTTTGATGGTTTCAAACGCGTGTGAAAATACTGTAGAATGTATGCTATTTGAAATACAGTTGCTTGATCCTCTCGTGTATTAATACAATTTGTTACGAGTATTGAATGTTAATGCGAATTTTAATAACGCGATAAATTTACAAAATTCAGAATTAGGTTTCTCTAATTCAGGAATAAAATAAATTTATTTATAATACTTAGAAATTAGGTTTCTCTAACTCTAAGTATATGATTTTGTTATATTTTATGATTTGTACGTCGGGGTCACCAATGTTTGTTGCGATACGCGGATAAATTCGGTTCTCTAATTCTAAAAAACTGTGAATTTTATCATACTTAGAAATTAGATTACTCTAACTCTAAGTACTTGTATATTTCGCGAAATTATTTCTTTAAGAACGAGTGTTGCACTGATTCTTAAAGAGCTAGGCAGAGTCAATACAGAAAATAACACTTTTTGTGGTTTCTGATTAACTGATTTATTGTTAAAAAATTCTTCTTTATATATCTAAAATTTACAATACATTTTCATACAAATACAAAGTTCATAGCATAGTTCACTGAACTAATTTCAACTCAGCATTAATTTTATGCATTGTACATATGAGTTATAATTACTTAACAAAAAATTTTTATATAAAAAAATTTTTTTTATGTGAAAAATGTTCAATGAACTGAGCTATTTACAAAGTGCAATACAATTTACGTATATTAAGAATTATATGTAAAAAAAATTAAATTTAAATAGGTAGCACAAATGAAATTTGAATATACATAAACAGAACAAAAATAATTACAACTTAATCTATTATGAAGTAATTTAATTTGCTTCAACAACTTACATAGAAAAAAAATTTAAATTCTAACTATTAAAATCACTTTACACAGCTTTGCACCTATGCTTTGCACAGACATTTAACACGGTGTAAACAAGTTTTACATATGCAAAATCTTTGACATTTGTTATCATGTTTACACGGTATTAGAATCACAAACAATGGTGTAATCGTGTAAACTCTTTTCATTTTTTCACTGCACGGAACCAGAATTGACCCCCTGTTAACTATTTCCAGGTAAAGAGAAAAATATCATTGTGGTGAATAACTTTATGCTATGTGTAGTGGTGAAGTACATAGATATTAATTTTGTTGTTTTTACTATCGGTATTGTTTGTTGGGGGAGATTTCGATTTCCGTGGCAAATTGTATTTTTCAGTATATAAATCAATGCTAACTATGAAATTTGTATCATAATAAATAAAAAAATCTAAAAGAAAAATGAAGAAAATAATTTTTAAATGCAGAACAAAAAAACTTCAAGCCTCAATATCTCGAAAACGAAACAAGATATTGAAAATTTTTATTTAGTTTTTTCGTCTTATTTTAGGCCGTTTTATAAGAAATCATCGTCAAATCGCGACGCTACGGAAATCAAAATCGTGCCGTTTGTTCTTGTTTTTTAATAAAATAAAATATATTTTTATATTCTTAAAAAATAATATATTCTGTTTATTGTTAATATATTTCTAAAAAGTGCAACCAATAACATATATACCGG
The DNA here is from genome assembly GCA_951394055.1 of Villa cingulata. Taxonomy (NCBI): domain Eukaryota; kingdom Metazoa; phylum Arthropoda; class Insecta; order Diptera; family Bombyliidae; genus Villa; species Villa cingulata. The sequence continues at coordinate 21,973,557 of OX596017.1, forward strand.
AGCAAAAAAATTTCATCGTAAAAATCCAAGGAATAACATATAGACACCGAAAGAAAAATATTTCATCATAAAAATCCATCTCAAATCAATATGTAAATAATTTACAATAAATAATAATAATATTAGTAATAAATAATAATAAAAGTAATAATAGTAATAATAGTAATTAATATATTTTTCTCACACGCATTAGACAGTTGCACATTCGACGTTACTTTAAATTTATCCTCTAGGTAAGGTTTACCAGATACTCAAAGCACTAGGTAAATATCTTCCTGGTAAGTATTATTTATATCAAGATAAATTTTACCAGAGGATGGAACAACGGATATGGAGAGGATAAATTTACCAGACACTTTATCAGAGGATGGAAAAACCGGGCCTAACGCAATTACTAATCAACCAGTTCATTTAGAAGAAAAAGCTTTTCATACATTTTATAGATTTTTTTCAGACCTTCATCTGTTTAAAACAAATTTTTATTGTTTTGAATAATAAATTTTGAAAAAAAAGTAGCCTATTATTTGTGGGAGGAATTCCTCTTTCAGATAAAAAAATTCCATCAAGACAGACCCCGGACAGACAGACAGACGGGATCAAATTTATTTATAAGATTAAGAAAGTAGGTAGAAGAAATTTGTACAATGATTATAATAAAGTCATCGGTCTAGTTAAGTAGTCTTTTTTTAATTAAATTTTCCTCTTACAGATTACTTGTTGAACTGTTGACGAAAGCTTCTTTTGCAACACTAACGCAGCTTCTTTTGAACCCACTCTAATCTTCTTTATATGATGATGGCTGTTCTTTGAAGAGTGTGTTTTTAATAATTCATTTCCATATATACATATATTTTAACTTGTTGACGAAAAATTGTAATTTGTTTAATTAAAAAAATGTTGTACATTTTTTGTTTTACAATTTATACATATATACATATACTATATTACATACATACATGTACATACGTAAATTATTTTATAAATAATTTTTATTGTAGAAATATTTATCTATATTAGGTATATTAATATATGTAAATTCATTCAAATATTTTATACTTAATAATTGACAAATTATTTGAAAAAAAAAAAAAAAAATTAAATATAAATAGACACATACATTACATAATATTGTATTGTAGGTAATACAAGTGTTATATTACACATATAAATAATTAATTTCATTTTGATTATGTATGCTAAATGGTATTATATGATTTTGGTATTATATACACACTGTATTATATAATATGCACAGGTATTTAAGTAATAAAATTTTGATTAGGTTGTGCTTGCATTTATATATGTAGGTAAGTAACTATATGTATATTTATACAAATTTTAGTTACATATCTATGTATTATATTATTGATTATTATAGTTTTTATTATAAAATATTACATATGTTATCTAATTTTACATACAATATATAGGTACTTATATGTTACTAAATCATTTATCTATGTTCATATTTATATACAAATAGGTGCATAATATACATTATTTATACATTAATGTTTTAAGTACTCTTTATTTATTTATCTTATAAATAAATTTGGTGCCTCTGTCTGTCTGTCTGTCTGTATGTTCGGGGTAATCTCGAAAACGGCTGAACCAATCTTGATGGAATTTTTTTTATCTGAAAGAGGAATTCCTCCCACAAATAATAGGCTTTTTAAATAACTTGTTTTCCAAAATTTATTATTTAAATCAATAAAAATTTGATTTAAACAGATGAAGGTCTGAAAAAAATCTATAAAATGTATGAAAAGCCTTTTCTTCTAAATGAACTGATAATCGTGGTTGATCGTGGTAATTGAATTACAAACTCGATAGAAAAGACGTAATAACATAAAGCTTTACAAATAGCTTCTTCGCTCGGGATCACCTTATTCTGTACATCGTGGTTCGTTTTATAGTTGTATGACAATGCGGACGAACGGTGCGATTCTGGATAAGAAATCTCTTATTTCTCTTATTCCTCATATCGTTTTTAGTGCAAATTACATACTTTTAGGAGTTAAATTAATTTAGATAAGAGATGTGATCAGCTGATCTCTTAACTTTAGAGGTGAATTGTTTAATGAATTTTGACATTCTACTTTTGAACGTTTCTAACCGAAAAAGTCTTTTCTAACGGACTACCTAATCTATAAACTTAAGAGGTCATCGATGAGGTCCTCTTATATCTCTTATTTATTTTATTTATATTGTTGATATTCAAATATTGCATTCGTGTCGTGCATATTGTAAGTAATTTGATAATAATAATAAAATAATAATAATAATAATCATAATAGTAATAATACACAATAATAATAATAAAAATTATAATAATATAATAATAAAAATTGTAATAATTACTAAGAACAATTAATATTATTTACATACAATGTTTTAGTTCAAATATGCATATACATACAAATATAATAGTTGTTATAATAAAAACACATAATTCAACGAAATGACATAAACATGTAATGTATATACTTGAAAATAAAATTTTTTTCTTTATCGAATATATTTTATTTTCATTATAATATTGTTTTTTATCTTATTTTTAATTTTATTTTATTTTTATTATAATTTTGTTTTTGTTTTCATCATTTTATTTTTTTTTTTATTTGCTAATTTAATTTATTAATTTAAATTATATTATGTGTTGTATGTATATAAGTTTATTTTTCTTTTTTTTGCAATTTATATATTTAATGTAAATAATAATTTTTTCTACATCTACAAATTCATATTCGTAATATTATGTAAATAAACATGAACATAAATATTTGCTATGCATTTTTGTGGCTATTAATATACGACGTTTAGTACATAATGTATATGTTTGTATCGTGAAAATTTAACTAACATAACAACTATAAAATAACATTACTACATTTAGGTATGTTAACATTTTTTCTAAAATATATTTATCTACATAAATGTTTATTACATAAAAATATACGACAAAAAAAATCCTATCTATATTTATGTTGTACGTTATACGTATGTACAGTATATAATGTGTATTGTATGTAAATTGTACATAATTATGTTAAATGTTGCATGCATGAATTTATTTTCATTTCAATTTAATTTATTTACCTATATTATTTACACATGTAAGAATGTCAGGGACAGTGTATAGATGTACATAATTATTTTTATATTAATAAATTACCAAAAAGGGGGAAAAAAAATATACTCTAATGGTATTATTATTAAGCAGTATAAAAATTCAATTTTAAATTACATAATATTTAAATTTAATATTATACATAACCAAAATCTTATAAAATATTTAAAATAATTTCAAAATATATAAATTATTGACATTATTATACGTAGATTTAAATTTTTATATTATACAAGCACATATATTATCCAATACTCATACGATTACATGTACATAACATTCATCAGTATTGCAATAAAATAAAACAATAATCAATCATAGATAGCGTCTAGTATTATACAGAACTATTATTAGATATTAACTTTTTAAGATAATTGCATGCATATTACTAACGTATACACACACATTTATAATAATTTAAAAACTTAAATCTATATTTTTCAAATTCATACACATATGTTAGATAATATACTATCGTGTTAAATTCATACACGTGAATATACATTTATAAAACACACTAGCTGTACCCAGCGCGCGTTGCTACGCTACCAACTAAAATAAATTTGAAAGAAAGACATTATACAAATATTCAATTCATTTTAAGTCATTTTATTGATTTTGTTCATTTCGAAAAAATGTGACATGTACTTTTTTTTTACTCATGTTTTTTTTTTTGTTTTTTTTTTTTATCTCAAGTAAAAGTGAAACAAAACAATAAAATATTTATTTTTCTATACATTAATCTTCATCTTACAAAGTTTACTAAGTTTACGTCGTGAAATGAATCCCCTTATTGTCTGTTCAATGTGAGCCTGATATGAATTTCACAATTTACATAAATTCTTATGTCACCCACAACTCGAAACGTCATCATTCGTTCGTTGTAATATAAACTTTGACACTTGCAAGGCTAACTAAAAAAAAAAAAAAATTTGACACTTTGGTATATGTACAAAGTTTATATTATATATTTGATTTTTTTTCACACAGTTGTCAAACTCAAGCTAATAAGTTAATACCACTACTAACTTGTATTACGACTGGTAGTAAAATCAAAACTAATACGCAAGTTACGTTAGTAACAATAAATGAAAGAAAATTAAAAGAAATTCAAGCTCAAATATCCGGTCAAAAATAATTTTTAGCATAATCGCAAAAATTCTTTCTCATGAAAAATTTCCATTCCAACTTTCTCATAAAAAATTGTTTTTCACAAATATAATTTTCTTCTAAGTCAGCAGAAAATACACCTTTCATAAAAAAATTTCCGTTCTCACACAATTTTTGGCAACGTGACTTTCTTATGTTTGTAAAAAAACCAAAATATATAAATATGTAAGAAAATTAGAATAAGTTAGTCTTAAGACCGCTTTTATAATCGCTAGATGTATAGAAGTTTTAAGTGAAAATAAAGTTTATTTTAAAATAAATTAAAAGTTTTTTATTTTTTTTGGATCGAACCGATATATGTATATATCTTTAGTGGCGCAGTCGGTAGGATTGCTTTCTTAAGTATTGCAATTCATTGTATTTTGTAATTTGTAATTTTTTTTGTTTAAACAAAATATTCTAGAAATTTTGAAGAATAATCTTCATTAAAAATAGTGCAATATAGTGACAGTTTTGATAAAATCAAAATAATTTGTGAAATTTGATCTCAGTATGGTATTAACTAGAAATCAGTATAGAGAACTTAAATAGCAAAAGAAAAACTTGCAGCAATTTTGAAATATTCTGAAGAAACAGACGAAACTACTGATTGTGTTGAATATATTACTTTAAAAAGAGTAATTATAAAACTAGAAGCAAAATAAAATTCTTTTCAGTGACATTATCTAATTATAAATATATGTATATAGTGAATATAATTATGAATATATACAGTGTTTTTTTTTTAATAAAGTAATTTTGATTGATTAATTTGAAATAGTAGTGATAATTGACATATTTTTTCATATAAATACATATACATAATATATTACATATAGTGTTCATTAAAAAATATAATAAATAACTATATACTATATAATATATAAATATTTATGCCTAAAGATAAAATACAGAAAGAAAGTGAAAGGTTTTGTATTTATACAAAAAGAAAAAATAATAAAATTGACGAAGAAGATAGCATCAAGATGACAAATCCAAAAGAAGCACAACAAGCAGACACACCATCTTTTACGTTAACTATCAACGACTTAATACAAGATGCACAGAGAATTCACGAATTTCGAGGTAACAACGAGTATGCTTTAAGTTCCTTCTTACGTGAAGTAGATACTGTTCTTCCACTATTCAATTCAAATCCGCCTGCTCAACAATATGTTTTTAAAAGAATAATCCTCAACAAGATTCAAGGACCAGCTCTAAACGTTGTTCGAACACTGAATCCTGAGAAAACATGGGAAGAATAAGAGAAAGTTATCACCAACTTCATCAACAAGCTTTGGCAATAAAAAATTTTCAAGTAAGAGAATATTTTAGTTCTTTAAGGCCCAATTTCACAAAGAATAGATAAATTATTTATTCCAAAGCTTTCGCTATCCATAGAATAAATCTCAAGTTTAAGCCTATTTTGCGTTTCACAAACGTTTGATAAGTTAATCTATAGATAAATCTATAGGTTATTTTTGGTTATTTTAACTTCATGATTTCTGCAGGTTAAAATGCTTATCTATAGATAAATGGAAAGTTCAATTGACATTTATCCACTGTACTGGTAAAAGCATATGTTTAATTAATATTGAATTGTGTTTGATCCAAGTTTTATATTAAGAAACCATTTAAATTTTAAAAATAATATATAAAAAATAAATAAAGTGTTTTTGATTGAAGTTTTATACTAAAAAACTATTTGAATTTTAAAAATAATATAATGTATACATATAAAATAAATGAAGTGTTTTTGATTGAAGTTTTATACTAAAAAACTATTTGAATTTTAAAAATGATAGATATAAAATAAATAGATTGTAAAATAGAAAAAAAAGTGAAATATATATATATGTATATACGAGTATATACAACGTATATAGTGTTTTGTTTGAAAAATGTCGTCAGTATCTTCAGTGAGTTCAGTATCATCTCCATCTGTTTCTACAGATAGTTTTGATTCAGATACCTCACAGGATTCTAGTGAAGGCAATATTCAGTGTTCATGTAGATTTTATTCAAGATTTTTGAGAGCACGAACGGACCCATTTCAAAAATACGACAGGGGACAATTCAAAGCAAGGTTTAGGTTGTCCAAACAGGCCGTACTTCTTTTGTATAATAAAATTTAAATCCACCTTACACCACAAACGTTAAGGAGTTTTTCAATATCAGCGATGGAACAAATCTTAATTACATTGAGATTTTATGCCTCTGGAACATTTTTACTGACAGTGGGAGATTTTCTGAGCGTTTCAAAATCATCTGTTAGCAGAATTGTTCATAGAGTGTCACATCACATCGCTTTATTGAGAAATGAATACATTTCAATGCCTTCAACTGTAGAGGAGAGAAATACATCTTCTATATTTTTTATTGTTATTATTATTTTTTTTTCATTTATTTATTTATTTATTTATTATAAATAAAAAAACTAAAATTAAGTCAAATGTACATACGATATAATCATATTTAAATAAAATTATAATAATTATAATATTTCAATATTTTTATTCAATTAAACTTACATTATAAGCAATAAACAATTCGTCTGACTGCCAGAGAAATACAAGTATGTATTAACGTATCTTGAAATTTGAATTTTTAAATTCAAAATTTGAAAATATATATAGATTTGACATTTGCATTATGTATATAATAAGACGAATCCATCTATATTACAGCACTGAAACTACGAAGCTTTGGTTAGTTATCTATGGATAATTTACTAGATAACTTTCATAATTTTGTTTGTGAAACAGTAGTTTTAATTTATCTCTTGAATAAATTTATCAATGAGTTAGTTATCCCTAGATTTATCTATTCTTTGTGAAACTGGGCCTAAGAAAAATATTAGATAAAATGAATGAAAAATACGATTATGATAGTAATAAGCCTCTAGAATTTAATCCTAAAAATAATGAAGCTATTATCTTACGTATCTTTTTAAATAATATCGATTGTAATTTAGCATCAATAATATATAATAAAAATATTGATAATATAAGAGATGCATTATATCATTTAGAAAATCTAGGAATGATTAGGGATAATAGAAATAAGAATTATAATAATAATCAAAGAATTATAATAATCATACTAATTTTAGACAAGACAGACAAAATAATGACGCTAAATTTAGACCGAATTCAGGATACTTTCGACAAAGTAACTTCCGACAAAACAGCTCGGGGCATTTCAGACGAAACAATTATTTTGAAGGTTCAAACAATTCAAGAAACAATAATTCTGGACAATTTCGCAACAATCATAATGAGTATAGACAAAATTTTAATACTAATTACACTAAAAGCGACCCTGAACCAATGGAAGTTGACCATATCGAAGAAGTAAATTTTCAATTAATGCCTCCGAAACGAATCTACCGATAATAAAAGTATCGATAGGAGACGAGTATATAAATTGTTTGATTGATACCGGTTCTACCATTTCACTTTTAAACGACCATAAATTACCTCAATATAAAAGAAAAACATTAAAAATCCCTATCAAATTTAATACCATAAACTCTCAAACCCTAATTACTCAAGAAATAATTACAGATTTGCCAAAAGAATTCAAAGAGGATGCATACATGATATGGAAGTTAGCAAAATTTAGTGATAAAAACTTTGATGCAATAATAGGCCAAAATATACTGAAACCCATAGGTGCCGTTATAGATTTAGAGAATGATATTATCAAAATTAATAATAATGATATAAAAGTTTTGAATGCTTGCCCTTATAAATATGAAGAAATTCACCAGCTTGAATCTACTCAAACAAATAATTTCGAATTTCAAAATTTCTTTCAAAATTTAAACCAGGAAGAGAAAAAATATCTCAATCAACTGCTAAAACAATATAAAGATTTGTTCTTTTAAGAAGGGGATCAATTGTCAAGTACCTTCGGTATTGAACATCAAATTGTTACAACAACAAAGAAACCAATTTTTTCGAAAATCTATAGGTACCCTCAAATTCACGAAATAGAGATATCTAAACAAATATCAGATATGTTATAAGACAGGGTATAATAAAAGAAAGTGATTCACCCTATAACAGTCCGCTCTGGATTGTTCCTAAAAAACTGGACAATTCCGGAACGAAGAAATGGCGGCTGGTAATAGATTATAGGAAATTGAATGAGGTAACCATAGACGATAAATACCCAATTCCTAATATAGACACTATATTGGACAAATTGGGTAGGGCACAATATTTCACGACTCTCGATCTTGCTAAATGTTTTCATCAAATCTTAGTAAAGAAAGAAGATCGAAAGAAAACTGCATTTTCTACACCTCAAGGGCATTATGAGTTCGTAAGAATGCCCTTCGGTCTAAAAAATGCTCCAGCCACATTTCAGAGGCATATGAATTCAATTTTAAAAGAATATATCAATAATATCTGTGTTGTCTACATGGATGATATTCTGATTTTCAGTACAACAATCGAAGAACATGTTCAGAATTTACAAAAGATTTTTGACAGATTAAGAAAATATAATTTGAAAATCCAGATCGACAAATGTAAATTTTTCTCGAAGGAAACAGAGTATTTAGGCCATGTTTTGACCCCCGAAGGAGTGAAACCCAACCCAAAGAAGATCGACGACATTCTTAAACTAAAGTTACCTCAAACGGCAAAACAAATAAAATAATTTTTGGGAATTACGGGATATTACCGTAAATTTATCAGAGACTACGCTAAGGTAGCTCAACCATTGACGAAGTACCTGAAGAAAAATACCAAAATCAATATAAACGACCCAAACTACATAAATGCATTCCAGAAACTGAAAAAGATAATAACTGAAAGTCCGATGCTTAAGTATCCCGACTTTAACAAAAAATTTAGTCTTATCACTGATGCCAGCATGTTCGATATTGGAGCTGTGTTGCAACAAGATAACCACCCTGTGTGTTATGCCAGTAGAACACTCAACGAACATGAACAGAAGTATTCAACTACCGAGAAAGAGCTCCTCGCTATTGTTTGGTCTACTAACTATTTTCGACCTTATCTTTATGGCACGAAATTTGATCTTTTAACAGACCACCAACCATTAAAATGGTTGTACACAAAAACCTAAGGTAAAGATGTTAACCCTCGTCTTCAAAGATGGCTTCTAAAACTTGGTGAATACAATATAAATATTGATTATATCAAAGGTAAACAAAATAAAGTTGCTGATTTTTTGTGTAGGATTAACCCAGACACAAATAAAATAAATGTTATAGATAATGAACAATCTAATAATGAGACACTTTCCGTATCTTCAACTACAAACAATTTTGACAACGAAAGTCTACATAAAATTCATTCACAACAAGAAGAGCTCAACAATCATATACCCATTTTAGACACAGTAGTAAATCATTTTAAAACAAATAATTCTAACGAATAATAAAGTAAAAGATTTCGAAATAAAGAATAAAAATAGGAAAATTTATATCAATTCAAATGACTTGAATAATAACCTGTCTGACATTCTACGAAGATATATTGTACCCGGAAAAACAGGCATATATTCAGAATTGAGTGATTCTGAGTATAATAAATTGCAACAAAAAATAATCGAGTTATATGATGGAATCAATAATATAAAATTCGTAAGATGTTCACACCATGCAAAAGACATGAACAGTGAAGAAGAAACTTTTCAACACATAAAAAAATATCATAAATATGAAACGGGACATACTGGTATTAACGAAAATTATGAAGGGTTAAAAAAGCATATATATTATCCAAAACTGAAAATTCTAATTCAAAAATATGTTAATAATTGTGATCTATATGTAATAGGGTAAAATATGATAGGAATCCAATAAGAAAGAAGTTCGAATTAACTGAAACCCCAAGTGATATTAACCAAATTGTCCATATGGATGTTTATACTAACTCGAAAACTAATTTTCTTACTTTCATAGACCGTTTTTCAAAATTTGCTACCGCCCTTTTCCTTGAAGACAGAACTAATCAGACGATAATCGAAAAAATACGAGAATATAAATCTCAAAAAGGTCATTTTCAGAAATTAGTCACAGATAATGAATTTAGAAGTATAAACATTAAAGAATATCTATAAGATTAGAAAAAATCGAACTCCATTTAGTAAAACCGAATAACCATACTGGAAACGCAGACGTAGAAAGACTTCATAATACATTAGGTAAACAAATCAGAATGTTAGGGATTGAAAACAGAAATCTCAGCATCAAAGAAAAAATGCATAAAGCTATCGAATGGTATAATAACAGTTACCATTCAGTTATTAGAGAAAACCAATTAACGTCCAAAGTGGGAATTGTAACAAAACTATCATTCACGAAAATTTACTCAAATGTAAAGTAAGATACATAACAAAACTTAATAAAAATAGAGAAGAATACGAGGAAATTAGGGAAGAGGGGTATGTAAAGAATTACAAGAGTGTTAGACATAAAGAACAACCTAAATTCATAAAAGCTAAATTAGAAAATATACATCCTTCAAATATTAAAAGGAAAACTAAATTTTCAGGTGAAATTGATACTAACAACATTGCTGACATTACTAGTGACGACAACCGTCCAGGCCCATCTTACAATCGACAAAATTGACTCGAAATTTGGATATACTGAAATAAATTTAGGACAAATCGACGTAGTAGAAACTTACGATACAGTAATGCATATAATTAACCCTTTAGAAATTCTAAATATATTATACGATTTTGAAGTAAACATTAACAGGTCAAATTTAGAAGATAAAATTCCAATCCTGAAACATCAATTGATGATCATAAAAAATAAAGTTCGAACATTAATTCCTCACAGACAGAAAAGAGGATTAATTAATTTTGTAGGTTTTGTAGGTAGGCTTTGGGGCACCGTGGACGACTCTGATAGAGAAGAAATTGAGGACCATTTAAAAGTCATTGATACTAACAATCACCGTGCTATAGAAAACTTAAATTTGCAAGTAAGAATTAACAATAACTTTAATGAGACCTTCTTAAATTTAAAAAACGCTATCCATAAGGATAGAACTTTAATAATGAACGAGCTAAATAAAATTCGAGACTATAATGAAAGACAATACAAACAGATGCTCTATACAGACTTTGTACTTAAATTAAAAATTTTACAAGACAATGTAGAACATATACAAGATAACTTATCATCAGCAAGACTAGGCATAATTCATAGCAATGTACTGACAAACGAAGAAATTATCGATTACGACATAGATTTTAAAACTTTACAAAATATAAAACTCGGAACCGTAACTGACAATAAAAATAACTTAATTTTTATAATAAGAATACCCAAGAAAACAATTACGATACAAAAAACATTGTTCATACCAATTGCGAATAATCAAAATAGGGAATTAGTTTTTAAGCCAACTAGAATAGTCAAATATAATGATGACTTTTATAATTATCAAGATAGATAGATAGATATTAAAGATTACGAGGTAGGACAAATAGTCTACGTGAAACACAACAAAAGAATAGGTTCTAAGCTTTCAGTAAGATATGTTAGAGAAACAGTGAAAGAGAATAGAAACACAACTATTATTACACAATCTGGAAGAATAGTACACAAAAGCAATATCAAAAATTAAAAATATCTTTATAGGTTAACACTTCTCATGGTAAAAGGTGAGGTACAGATACTGGATTACACACATTCCCAATTGGTGGCTATTAGCTTCGGACAAGCAAAACTACAGACAGGAAACTTCAAAATAATACACGACATTGACTTGAGACAATACGACAAAGTAACGGACGAAGTCACTGATGCACTTGGCAAAAGCATTTCCCACGATAACCGATCGTACCCTTATCTCCACCACGAATTGATCCAAATACAAGAAATGTTAGACAATTTGAAACCAAAAACCGCGAAACGATCTCTCGATTTTATTGGATCCGCTTGGAAGTGGATCGCTGGCAATCCTGATCACGACGATTTCCTAACAATACAAGTAAAAATGAACAATGTCCTAAAAAATAATAACAAACAAGTTGTAATAAATAAATTGCTGACCGATCGACTAAATAATATCACAAAAATTGGTAATAAAATTGAAAAACGAATACGAACTCATATCCAGTCTACAATATAAAATGAAAATAATTAAAGAAGAGTTAGTAAATATAAAATACGCTTTAAATTTTGCGAAATCAGGAACCTTGAATTCCATAATGCTTTCAAAAAAGGAAATAGATCTAGCTACCAGCATTTTAGATAAAGAAAGACTTCCTTACGCGTATCCAGAAGAAGTTCTAGAACTCGCGGATGTAAAAATCATAACTAATAGCTCGTCATTGCTTTATATTGTCAATATTCCCATTACCACAAAAGAGATTTTTGAAAAGATAATTATCAAACCAGTTAATAAAACTAATGTAATAATAAAAGTACGGAAAGGTATTGTTTTAAGAAATAAAGATAAATTTTATTCAGTTGTAAAAGATTGTAAAGATTTCAATTCATTGATCATTTGTGAACAAATAAATGTAGTAGACATTAGCAATTCATCCTGTATTCCGAATTTACTTAAGAGTTTAGGCTCAACTTGCAACAAGGTAAAAGGAAAATTCGTTCCTACGTTAGAAGAAATCATGCAAGGAGTGCTTTTGTTAAACAATTTCAAAGGTGCTATCGATGTAATGTAAATAATGTTACACAATATCTCTATGGTACATTCCTCATCAAGTTCAACAATGCAACCATTAAAATCAACAACAGGATATTTATCGTAAAAGAAGTATTAACTATAACAGCTCTACCAGCTCCAACTCTACAAGAAGATCAACTTCACGAAATTTTGTCTTTAGAAACAATGCAGGAGTTAAACATCAACAATACCAAAAATATCCAGTTATTAGAAATTAAAGCCAAAAGAGAAAGATGGACAAATTACGGACTCATAAACGTAATCATAATCATATTGATAATAATCGCAATCATCAAAATCCAAGCTACAGCAAGAACAAAAGTAATCATAAATCACCCAGTACAGGAGAGATCGGATGCAAGCGAAAGATACATAGATACGCATTCATCATCGATAAATCAAATTTCATTACCAACATTCTTTGATCAATCATAATATTCTTCAATTGCGTAAACATCCGTCTTATGCAGATGCGGACATCAGCATTTTAGCGTGGAGGAGTTAACAAAATTTTCGTAGAATTATGTTAACAAAATTATTTTTCCCACACAACACAACATAAGCTGCAACAACGTGACTTATGTAATTCTCGCTGACAAATCAAATTTCATTTTCCCCGATTATGAAAATCATAATAACATTTTTTTAGATTAAGAATAAAATATTGTAATTAGTTTTAAGTTCAGTTTAATTTTAATCTTCAAATTGTAAAGTCATAAAAAATAAAATTATATTTTTTTAAAAAGTACTTAGATTTTTTTGTTAACTTACATCATGAACCCAAATTAATAACATGGTGTAATGGTATTGGTAACTGATAACTTGTACATTTATCTCTTTCTTTCTACAAGTTGTTGTGCTTATCTCTTGCCTTACCCGTCTGTTTAATACAACCAAAGTACAAGGCAACATATGATTTTGTGTGAAAAAATTATAAATTTCTTATCTTTAATTTTTGTGTGCATTTTTTGAAAATAAAATCAACAAGGTATATTATAATTAAAAATTTTCAACATGGCGGCTGCAAGTGCAACAGATAATCTTGAAAAATATTCAACAAAATTTATAGTAAAAAATATTCCAGAGAATGTTAACTTAGGTACGTAAAATATTGTATTGATTTTGATTCAATTCAACTCAAGATACATAAAGTAAATTTTATTTCCTAAACAATTTGAATTATACGGAAAGGTAATTGTGCATTGGCCTTTCAAAAAAAGGTGTCATTGTCGGCGAAACACTGCTTCCCTTTATTTTGAGGTCAGAATTTTTAGTTTTTCCCCTCTATATGTGTGCTTATATTTTGTTATTTCATATCATTTTGTATTCTACAGGACCAAACTGGTGTTTAAAATTTGATTGCAGCTTGTATAAGAGAAGAAGATAAATATTTTTTTGTTTTAGAATTTCCAACTACCATTGAAAACAAAAAAGTGGAAATTGAAATTTGGGAAGAAACGAAAGAAAAACAACAATATGAATCTGATGTTTTAATGGATCCTGATAAATCTATATTTATTAGTAAAATTAAATTTCCAATTAGTGGTTGTTAGTATATTTTTAACAAAAAAAATTTCTTTATTATTATTATTATTATTTTGCAGACTTACTTAGATCATTAATACAAAAAAAAAATACGACGGTGTAGTTCATTGCAGCATTATTCCTAATATTGTGCATAAATATCCGACTGCAAGTAAAATTTTAATTATTATCCAATTTATAATAGTTCTGATAACAATATAAATTACACTTAATAGGAGATTGTGCTGTTGTTACTTTCAAAGATCGTCCAAGTTACGTGTTAGCTGTAGCTGATGGTATGATCACATTGCCATATGAGGGAAAACAACAAGAAGTTCTCATACAACCGTATATATTAAAAAACAGGTTATGCGAAATATGCACTGAAACTTCAAATTTTGGAAACTTAGCACAGTTCTTCTGTTCTCACTCTGATTGCTTGATGGTATGTATATACATATAACAGATATGAAACATAAAATAAAACTTGTATAATAACAAATTGTATTTTAATTCGATTTTCTCTTTTATGTGCTTTTATTCATTTAAATAGTACATATAACATATGTGAAGATTGTCATGAGAATTTCCATATTGAAAATCCAAGAAAATGCCATCATATTTCATATGTATACAATGTTGAAACAAAGAAGTTTATTACTGAAGAAAAAACATTATAATTATATATTATTATACTATGTATGTATATTTATATATACAATGTTTAAATTGAATGTTCAATTATATATTTGATTAATTTTTTATTTTGTCATCCATAACAATAATGAAACTGAAAAAGAAATAAAATTCATATATATATATATAATATATTGTATACTATTTTTATTTTTCAATTTCATATTCCATAATACATATTATTTATTGAAACGGAGTCATATATATTTATGTATTGTATATATATACAGTGCGCGAAATTAATATAAAGGCATCTGCAAGTTTAACCTTTGTCTACCGATTTCTGCAAAATTTGATACCCTTTGATACTTTACTGTTATTAACATTTTGTTAAATACAGGATTCTGTAAAAACAATGAAATCCTCTTTGTGATCTCTTGTTTCTAGCGCGAGTTTTGGAGACTTTATCAAAACATCTCTTTAAATGTATACAATTTTTCGCGAAATTAATATAAAGGCATCAATAATTTTTATTTTATTTATTCTATATTTTTATGATTTTCCAAATAACTTTAAAAATAAATTAATTTCTTAATATTTATTATGACTTCCACAGTTTTGGATGACTTGATATAACCGTTTTGTCATGGAATCTTTCAGCTTTCGAAGAACTACTAAGTCGATATTGTAGCCCAACATGTTTTTATAGCTTCTTTTAACTCCTTTTTTTTGCTTTTTAACTCTTATTTTTTTTTCAGAAATTTACTGAAACCTTAACTGACATAAATTGCTATATTTCTGGAACGAAAAGAGATAACAACGTAAGATGCAAGCAAGAATTTTTCAGAAAGAATCAGACTTTCTACTGACGGAAAAAAAATTACACGTTAATCGGGTGTTTTTTCGAGAAATCACTGATTTTTTCCAAAAAATCAGGTAGAAAAATGTATGTTTTTGAATAGACTGTAAAAAAAGAGAAGAAAAACTTTGTCCAGAATATATAATAATACTTGCAGATGACTTTATTAGATATGTCAGTTGAGGTTTTAGTTTTAGTTAATTTCTTGAAATTGAATGTAAAAATGAATGAAAGAAAAAAAATGAACGCTAGAGGGCGTCAAAGTTTTTCTTCTTTTTTTTTTACAGTCAAATTCAAAACATATTTTTTTGTATAATATAAACTTTACAGTTGCATATCTTTTTATTTATTGTTTAGAAAAAAAAATTTATAGTTTTATAGTCCAAATGTTCAATAAATTAAATCAGAGTAAATCATTGTTAATTCGTAAGACAAAAGTATTTTTACAAATTATCTGTGATTATAATGTATAAACTTGCAAAATGTATGTGTGTTGGTATATAAAAATCTAAAATCTAAGAATAAAATAAAATAGGAGGGTTATTCACTTATTGCAGTAAAATGTTTTTAAATCGAGTAAAACTGTTTATAAAATTTTATATGGAATTTTTTTTTTACAAGAAGCCAGTAAATTTAACTTTTCGAACTATTCGTGTAATTTATTCATGAGTTATGGTACTGTGACAAATATATGCTGTGCTGTCAATGTCGCTGTCATTATTTGTGTCAGCTATTTCATTTTTTAATTTGTTTTTTGTAGTTAATTTTAGGAATTTCGCCTTTTAATCCTATTTACCATGATGTAATAGAACATTCAATGAAATGATAATTTCACAATGAAAATGACAGAAAATTTTAAATATTTTTGAATTACACAAGATACTTTACGTTACAGTCCGTTCCTTTAAATTCTATGTGTATTATATAGCATACCCAGCTTTATCACTACTTTTAAAGAAATATCTTATCCACCTTAAAAAATCCCCACATCTTTTATAGTCTTATAACTATGCTATAGACGTGCAACCATAATTGTGCACGATTGGAGATCTGGGGCCATTACCATACACAAACTGACAAACATCATTCGTCTCCAATGTACATGGTTTTGGCTGTAAAGTGAAATGCAGGCACATATAAGTCCAATTTTATTTATATAAATAGACGATACTATAAATATATTCGTATATAAATATTGAAATATGTAGATGTTATGTATATGCATATGAACGTACACATAATGTATAATAACTGCCAAAACATTAAATAATTAATCATTATTTAATTTTGATTAGGTATATAATATGTGTATAAACATATATATGTATATAATCGTTCATTCGTATATGTACATCAATATCACTCTATTATTTGTCTATCATCATAAGTAATATTATTTTTAATTATTTATCAAAGGTTACAACTTAAATATTATAGCATTCCATTATAAATTAAACATTTTGTTTTGTATTTAGTAAACTATACAGATTTATAATCGGATGACGGATATTATTATTTAGGTAGTTATAGACATTGTTCATGTGTATTTTTGTAATCTTATGGTCAATATTATGTATGTATATATACTCATTATGCATATTTAATACATCATACATATAAACTAAAATATTATACTTGCATGTGGATGGAGTATGGTATATACGTTATATATTATATATGAGTCGTCCAGTTGCAAAACTGTGTCTATTCCATTTTATACTATTTTGAGAAAATTGAAAAAACGTATTCCGTTCATAATAACAGAAATTTCGTTGTTTTTATATGGAAATGTATACAGGATGTCTCAACTTGGGTGGTACACCCGCAAACAGTAGATACGTCTCATCGTGACAAACAAAAAATCGTGCTACAGTGAAGGGTAGTCTCAACCGTTTAGCCGCTAGTGGGCGATGAAGATATTTCGCACTTACTCTACGAAACCCGCTATAACAACTACGGTGTATTAGCTAGAAAAAAGTAGTCCAAGAAAAATCTGTAGAAAACTCCCCCCTCTCTCTAATGACACCTTATGTGCTCCTCTACGTCTTTCCTTTCAATAGTTGTTGTGTTTTAAAGTCTACATTTAGTAATTTTTTGCTACTTTATTCAGAGAAATACAGCGCCATCTGAATTAAAATCTAGTTACAAAAGTAAGAAGCCCAAGATACCCACTTCATTTTCGCTTTTCACAGTAAAGGTCCCTCTCTGTAGTACGATTTCTTGTTTGTCTCGATGAGATCTATCTACTGTTTGTGGGTGTACCTGTACTACCTCAATTTTAAAGGGTTTAAGAGCAAAAATGGTAAAAACTAAATTTACGTACTTATAAAAAACAACAAAAACATTAGAAATTGACATTAAAAAATTTTTTTTGAGGAATAGATACATTTTTGCAACTGAACGACTCATATATTTGTATATACAATATTCATTTCATTGTATTATATCATTATATGTAATTAGTAATTACATATGTTATGCATAATAATATTTACCACTGAAAATATTAAAAATTAATGAACAAAATAATATAATAATATATACATACTTCTAATAAATAATATGTACATATGTATGTGTGTACATATACATATTTCTACTCGTATATATATTTTAGAAAATTTCACTTAAAAGAGAAGAAAAAAATAATTTATGTTTTATCACTTAAAATAATCGTATATATGGTATACATAATATACTATGAGTAGGATAAAATGCATTTCAAAAAAAATTGTATATGCTATACATATGCATACATATTTTATATTATAATTTTCTATATTATTTTTTTTTATTGCATATCCATTTATATATACATAATATACTATATATACGTACATAAATAATCCTTTACATTACATATTATGTATTATATGAATATGATGATATAGTATATGATGAAGTGTATAAAATTTACATGTCTGTTTATCGTACATAATTAAACATACATAATATATGTATATACATTTATATACCATATATCTATACATACTACCACCCACATACTACTTATGATATACATATTCTGCATCTATACTATGTAATAAAGTCTTATAATATTGCTAGTTATAAAGAAAAAAATGCATAACATTTTTGTTTTTCATTCAAGACTTTTTTAAGAGCCTTTATAAAGGATTTTATTATTCATGCGAGAATATAGTACGTACATATATGTATGTATATGATTCATCGAAAAATATGGATAATACAAATTTATTTCTATTGTATTATGTATAATGAAGAGAATGTATGGAATGGAATATACTAATATGTAGATTATACATTGTATTATATATTCAATGTTATATTATATAGGGTGTTTAAATTCTCAAGATCATATAAAGATTTTCTTATCGATAAATAAATCATATAATTACTTTATTGATAGGAATATACGGCTAAACTTCCGAATTGGTGCCGCCAGATTTTGAAACGAGATCTTTCGATAATGATACTTTTGAATGTTCTCTTTAACATGGTACATGTCTCCATTGGCGCAAATTCATCTTAAGGACGCAAACTACCATTAAAAATTGTAATTGTTCGTGTAAGGTGATGGAACCAAAAAAGTGATGGAATTTGAAACACGGCGAATTCTATAGTATATTTATAGTTGTCAAACGTCAATCAAAACAAATAAAAATTTAAATTGTGAATAAGAATAAAAGAAAATTCAATAACGTTTTCGTCTATAGCATTTTTTATTTCAGATTCTGAAAATGAATCTCAAATAAAAATAATTAGGAGAAAAATGCGAGATAGCAATAATCCCTTGGAATTACCGGATGTTCAGTAAATTGCAATTATTCATGGAGAATTTCATTGTAAAAATAACACAATATAAATATTTTAAATTACAAAATTATTTAAATAAATTATATACCGTCAACAGCAAACACCAATTGATTGTATGTGATTATGAGTATTTTTTGGTTAGGTAGAAAAAGAATAATAGTAAAAATTAGAAAAGTGACACCTCAAATGCTATCACCTCAAAGTGATAACATTTACTATTTAGTGATAATTTTTGGTGATTGTCACCATACGTGAACCGAAATTTGTGGTGAATATCACCAATCACCTTACGCGAACCTACCCCAGATGATATTTAATATAATTTTTTTGGTACCAAAAATGAATAAATTTTTTAAAAGATTTCAAACCTTAATGTCAAATAAAAGCAAAACCATTTTTTGAAAATCTATTTCTATTATTCTATATACAAAACTGTAATTAATACTATTTTGTTTCAAATTACAAGAGAATTGATTTAAAAAGAACTCATATTATTTGGTATCAATGTTAGCGATTTCCACTACTCCGGGCGCGTTCATTTTCATCTTAATTTACGTACATATCTGATATAAATTAAAATAATGATAAACAATCGATAATAATCAGACTACTTTATCATCAAATATCATGTTATTTATTCATTGAATATGTTATGAAAATTGGAAGATTGCTATAAACAAACTCATTTTATTTATATTACATACATATATACATATGTACATATACATTTTTATTTCATCATTTAAATTAAAAAAAAAATTTCCAACGGAAAATTTATTAATATTATTAGTTTGATTTTATTATAATAGTAAAATATCTACGGATACGATATACGAGTACAGTATGTGTATAATATCTATTAATAATTGTTTTGTCTATAATATTTTTATCTGTTGTTTATATCATGTTGTTATTATTATTGGATACTTCTTTTATGTATATACAATATTTATTTTCAAATTCAAATTCTATATTATTTATCAGATATTTTATTTGTCTTATGAAACTGACGATCGACAAATAATAATAATAATGTTTTGATTCAATATCATATTTCATATCGTATGATGAGGTATGTATTATATAAAACGATTCTAAAAAGAGAAATGTCATATGATTTGTTTATACATTTGTATTTGCATATACGAGTACATAGATACATATGTACACAAATAAAAAAAAAAAAAAAAAAAAATGAAAAAGGTTAAATTTATTTTTCATATAATGTAAACATTTGATTACACTAGCAATATATGTATTATGTATTATACGTATACTCACTTTTATATGAATAAGAGTTCATATATTCGTATATTCAAAATTTGTTTATATAAATGAAATAAGAGTTCATCTATTATACAAATCTAAATGTACATTTATGTTTATGATTTGTAAATTTTGATAATATGGTATAATAATATTCTTTACTGCATTATGTTTATTTGATATCTAAAATTGAAAATTTCATTAATGTATGTATATTGCAGAAAATGTAGTAGATACGTTGGTACTACATACATACATTTCATAAATATAATATTTATAGAATACCTCTACAGTCTATACTCTATAGTATCAAAAGTATCGTTTTCATAAATTTGTTATGATTTTATTTTGTGAGAAGGTATCAAAGCAAAACTATAGAGACCATTTATTTATGTCATTCTATGATGTTGAGTTCTAAAAAAAAAAAAAAAATAAAAAAAATACAAAAATGAAAAAGAAAATTTTTAGAATTTCAAATTTTGAAGAGAGATATCTGTTACATTTATATGAGTGTATGTCAGGTAATGTAGTAGAGGATGAATATTTTATATTTTATGTATATAATGACATAATCTTATACTCATATTATATGTATTACCATGTATTACATTTATTTAAATATGTTTAAATGTCATATAATTTATTTTCTTGAAAATTTGTTATCACTTCGTAAACCATACTGATAGCATACATACATACATACAAACTTAATGTGTAAACATAAAATGAATGAAATACATACATACATATAAATTCATTTTTTAGTGAAATTTAAAATTTTTATTTTAATTTTAAGAAAGAAAAAATAAAAATTTCGTTCATAAACAGAGATATCAGAATCATACATGCTACAAGCACCTACAAGTAAGTCTGAGTGGAATAATGTAATATTAATGCAATATGGCAATTTTCTTTGTGTTTTATTATCAGTATTTTATAGGATCGATAAAGTAGTTCACTTTTAATGTACAAATGTACAATAATTAGAATTACATATTATATACATTATCATGTAATTCAGCTAAATGTGTATTAACATTTGATGCTGAGTATAACCATTAATAATGTATGCGTAGTCTCTGAATTCATCTTGCTAATATTCATTAGTAGGTACTTACATGTAAGTCATATATCCAGAAGTCTCTGTCATATACCCAGAAATTTCAACACTAACTTCCGTTCCCATTAATTTGTAAAATCAATTAATTTTTTTCTGATTAATAAACAAATTCTGCTTATTAATTATATTTTTATTATTTTTTCAAATTTCCTCTGCAAGCTTTCAAAATCGATCATGCGATGCGATAAACAATTTTACACGCGAAACATAATTTTTACAAAGCTTGCAATTTTTTATAAAAAATAGATAATTGCTGATCAATATAATTTTGACTTCTTTTTCGTAATTTTCTTTATTGTAAAAATTTAATTATTTAGTGAGTTAATTATTAACTCTGAAAAAGTGAAGACATAGCTAAATAAAGAATTTTTATGATCAACAAAAATTCTAATTGTGTTTTATTTATAAAATTGATTCACAATTTTATAAGTTAAGAGTTAATTGTTAACTCTGAAAAAGTGAAGACATAAATAAAGAATTTTTGATTAACAAAAATTCTAATTGTGTTTTACTTATATATAAAATTGATTCACAATTTTATAAGTGTAGTTTGAATTGTGGTTTTCGGTAATACATTTAAACGAAATAAATTCATTCAGAATTTATATTCATGTTTGGCGCAGTCGGTAGGCTGCCAAACTAGTTCGTCGCGAATTTATATAAAAATAAAATAAATAAATAAAAATATATACTTTGTGACAGTTTATTTATAAAATATATTATTGTGACAATTTCTTCTATTCAATTTTAAGTGTGAAAGATAAAATTATAAAATATAAATGTTTATTATAAACGACATTATAAATAAAATAATATAAAATAAAAATTTATATATTAGTGATATATTATATATAAAATATTTAAATTTATAAATAATTTATTGAGTAAATAACGACGACTAGGATCCTTTTAAAGATTGATTGGCATTCTTTATATGAAACCATACCAAAAACCTCAACAAAAATCAAACAAAAAACTCAGTGCTATTGTGGAAAAGGAAGAATACGATCGACGTCTATCTTCAATACAACTTCCAATCATCAACATGGCGGTAGCTAATGAAACCAACACATTCATTAAGTGCCAGAGATTTAATAACAGAACAGTTTTTTAATCTGTAACAGTTTTTAGAGGGGACGACACCTTCGAACTAAGCCACTTTATCAGAGAAGTAGAGACTATCACCGGATTAGCCACAGACGAAAGGTTACTGTCATATCTTCTAAATATACTAATAACTAAAATACAAGGTCCAGCAGCAACATCTATACGAAGACTAGAAGATGCAACGTGGGGAAACATCAAAAAACAATTGAAAAAGTCATTTGGTGTTCAACAATCTTATTTGAAGCTGAAGGAAGAAGCAGACTCCATAAAATTTATTAATGTAAGTCAATATTATAAAGATTTATCAAAATTATTAGATAAGTTAAATCTTAAGTATAGATTAGACGATGAGAAACCTATAGAATTTTCTACTAAAAATAATGAAAAAAGCATTTTAGAAAAATTTTTATGTATGTATGTATATTACCCAGATCAGATAGTATGTTTTTAAGAATTAAAAATGTAAAATCCCTAGAAGAGGCACATTTTGAATTACTCGAAACTGGAATTAGTAACAACACCTCTTCTTTACAAAAACATAATCACCATAAACATAATCATAAGAAATTTAACAATAACAATCATAATTTCGAACGAAATTTATCGCATAATAATAATTCACACAACAACGATCGTAGAAATGAAAACCCTACCACAACAATTATAATAATAATAACCAACAAAGACCAAATCATAACAATAATTTTTTCAATAAAAATTATAAATACAATAGCGGAAATTTCAGAAATCAAAATAGCAATTTTAATCAGAATAGATATCAAAATTCCAAAATGTCTCGTAGTACCCGTAGATCTGTCGAGCCTATGAAAGTAGACGAAAATTTTCATTTACAGCCTCGGGAAATACATTACCAATAGTTGAACTTACGATCCATGATAAAAAAATATTATGTCTGATAGATACTGGAGCCTCTATTTCTTTAATAAACGATGATATTTTCCCTAATATAAAAAAACAAAAGTTGAATAAACCCATAGAAATAGTTAGTTTATTCGGTAAAAATAAAATTTTACATGAAATAATCACTGAAGTACTGAAAGAATTCAACCATGAGGCAACAATGACTTGGAAAATTCTACATTTTAATAATAAATCATTTAATGCTATACTAGGTCAAAACATTTTAAAAGCAGTCGGTGCAAAGAATAATTGAGAAGAAGGGTATATTGAAATAATGAATAAAATAACTAAATTTACGAATTCTTGTCCTTTTAATAATGTTGATGAATTATATCCATTAGATATAGAAAATAAAAATATAATTCAATATATTAAAACAAATCATTTAAAATCATTTAAAAATTCTTTCTTCCAAAATTAAAAGATTATATATACAAATATATTAATAATTGTGATGTTTGCGATTTATCTAAATATGATCGAAAACCTATCCGATATAAATATAATTTATCAGAAACTCCATCAAAACCCAATGAAATCGTTCATGTAGACGTATTTTATTTAAAAAAAGAAATATTTTTGACTACAATTGATAGATTCAGTAAACATTTGACCGTCTTTAAATTGAATGACAGAAACAGTGTCACAATAGTTCAAACACTAAAACTTATAAATTCTCTGTTCGGGAAACCTACAAGATATATATTTGATAATGAATTTGATAGTTTGAATTTAAAAGATTTTTGTCGCGTTGAAAATATTGAAGTTCATTTTACTTCACCTATAAGCCATACAGGTAATTAACAGCCATACATCGAAAGAGCTCATGGAACGATAAACGAACATATTCGTATATTTAATTTAACAGATCCAAAAGTAGACACTGAAACTAAAATTATAAAAGCAGTAGAAAAGTACAATAATACCATTCATTCCACAACAGGTGTAAAACCCATTGATTTTCTAAATGGTAAAATTACAGACTTTGAAAGTATAAAAAATAGAATACAAGAAAAGAAAAAAAAAATGATAACGAAGTTAAATAAATATAGAATAGATTTCAAAGTACCAGATGCTCAGGAAATTTTATTTAAAAATCCAACTGATTTAAGATATAAAGAACTACCCAGGTATAAGAAAATCAATGTCGAAAAATTCATACAATATTTACAAATGTTAACTCACATAAATTTACTCAATGAAGAGGTAGAAAAAAATACAAGAAAACATAAAATCGTCAAAATATCAAACAATGACTAAATCAATTCTTACATCAGAAGAAATCGATGACTTCGACATAGACATATTGGAATTACAGGAATTAAAAATTTCCCTCGCAACATCAAACTCTAAGTTATATTTTATCATATACTGGTTCCAGAGATGAGTAAATCAAAAGCAACAAAGTATAAAATTTTGCCAATACCAAATTCAAATAATGAAGAAATAGACATAAAAAATACCGATATAATTCTTTTTGAAAATAAAACATACTATCTGAATCAAGAAAGATATAGGAAAAAATTAAAACCGACAACAGATTGTATTTTAAATTTAATGAAAAGTTCTTATGATAAATGTTTAAAATGTATAAACAGAAAACCAGAAATAATAAAAATTGATTTGGGGTTAGTTATTGTTAAAAATGGAAAGAACATAAAATTAAAAAATCATTGTAACAATATTGATTATAATTTAAATAAAAACTATTTAATTTCTTTTAACAATTATTCACTAAAATTAAATGATGTTGAATTTATAAACAAAGAAAAAGAATTTAAACATAACATTGTTTTACCTAGCTATAAAAAAATTGAAAATATTAATGTTACATTAAATTTACAAGATTTACATATGAAACAAATTGAAAATATTAAACATATTACAGAAATAGAATCTAAAAGAAAGAAAATTGTAATAATTACATATGTTACAAGTAGTTTGTTATTATTAATTAGTATGATTATTGTAATATTTAAAATAATAACATTTTTTGTAAGGAAAAGAAGTCAAACAAATTCCAATTCAAGCGTTAATCATTTTGCCCAGGAGATCAAAAATCTTGAGGAACGGGGAGTCATATATCCAGAAGTCTCTGTCATATACCCAGAAATTTCAACACTAACTTCCGTTCCCATTAATTTGTAAAATCAATTAATTTTTTTCTGATTAATAAACAAATTCTGCTTATTAATTATATTATTAATTTTTTTCAAATTTCCTCTGCCAGCTTTCAAAATCGATCATGCGATAAACAATTTTACACGCGAAACATAATTTTTACAAAGCTTGCAATTTTTTATAAAAAATAGATAATTGCTGATCAATATAATTTTGATTTCTTTTTCGTAATTTTCTTTATTGTAAAAATTTAATTATTTAGTTAGTTAATTATTAACTCTGAAAAAGTGAAGACATAAATAAAGAATTTTTGATTAACAAAAATTTTAATTGTGTTTTACTTATATATAAAATTGATTTACAATTTTATAAGTGTTTTACTAATATATAAAATTGATTCACAATTTTCTAAGTGGTTTACATAAATAAAGAATTTTTGATTAACAAAAATTCTAATTGTATTTTATTTATATATAAAATTGATTCACAATTTTATAAGTGTAGTTTGAATTGTGGTTTTCGGTAATACATTTAAACGAAATAAATTCATTCAGAATTTATATTCATGTTTTGCACGTAGTAAGGTCCAGTGAAAAGCGATCTGACATATTTCTAGTTCGAATATCCGGGAACTTGTTTTTTTTATCAGGTACGACTACCTCTCAATTGCCTATATAAGGACGGTTACTACCATTCGAAAATTATTTAGTATCCTGTTGAGACTGAGTATAGTGCAAGTAGAATAAATTTTTAAAAATGGACAAATTAGAGTATCGCGCTATTATAAAATTTCTTACTAAAGAAAGTCAAACACCAGCACAAATAAAAGAGCGCATGGATGCAGTGTATGGGGAATCTGCGCCATCTTATACGACCATCAAAAAGTGGTCAAAACTATTTCGTTGGGGACGAGAGACGATAGAAGATGATCCACACCCTGGCAGCTCGGCAACTGTGGTGACAGCAAAGAACATTGAATTAGTAGAAGAAGTTGTACTGAGTGATCGTAGATTAAAAACAAAAGAAATTGCAGCACAATTGGCATTTCGAAAACAAGTTTTCTTAGAATTCCACATGAACATTTAGGCATGTCTAAGATCAGTGCAAGATGGGTACCGAGAATTCTCAGTATCATTCAAAAAAGACTACGGGTCGAATGCTGCAGGAAGTTTTTAAGTCTATGTGGTGACAATCAAGAACAAGTTATACGGGCGATGAAACAATGGTTCTGTACCATTATCCCACAATGAAAAAGGGATCAATGGAGTGGCACAAAAAAGGAGAACCAGCAACTTAAAAAGGCGAAGGTCTCCCAAAGCACCAAAAAGATCATGGCCTCAATATTTTAGGAGTGAAGGAATACTGTTGATTGATTTCAAAGAACGAAATACCGTTGTAAACGCCGAATATTATGCCAATTTACGATGCGATTGTGGATAAGAGATCTCTTATTTCTCTTATTCCTCTTATCGTTTTTAGTGCAAATTACATCTTTTAGGAGTTAAATTAATTTCGATAAGAGATGTGATCAGCTGATTTCTTAACTTCAGTGGTGAATTTTTTAATGAATTTTGACATTCTACTTTTGAACGTTTATAACCGAAAAATTCTGTTTTAACGGACAAAAATCTCTAAACTTTAGAGGTCATCGATGAGGACCTCTTATATCTCTTATTTATTTTATTTATATTGTTGATATTCAAATATTGTATTCGTGTCGTGCATATTGTAAGTAATTTGATAATAATAATAATAGAATTGTATTAATAATAATAATTATTATAATTATAAATAATAATAATAATAATAATAATAATAATAATAATAATAATAATAATAATAATAATAATAAAATAATAATTATAATAATAAAATAATAATAATAATAAAAATCATAATAATAATAATAATAATAGTAATAAAATAATAATAAAAATTGTAATAATATAATAATAAAAATTGTAATAATTACTAATAACAAGGATTATCATCATACAGTGTAACTACATTATCTTTTTATATAACAAGTAGTATATTGAATAAGGTGGGTTTAATACCTATGGTAAATCTTATGTTATTTTATGAGGTGAATCTCTTATCCAGAATACCGATTCCTCTTAAAAAATATATTTCACCAAAACTTTAGAGAAATAAGAAGAATAAGAGATCTCTTATCCAGAATCGCACCGTTAATTCATAAACTTCGACAGGCTATTATTGAAAAAAGAAGAGGAAAGCTGAGTCGTGGTGTATTGCTTTTGCATGACAATTCTCCTGTACACACAGCCGTTACTTCTAAGGCCGCTATAAAGGATTGTGGATTCATAGAGCTTGACCATCCGCCTTATAGTCCCGATCTTGCACCTAGTGACTATTTTCTATTTTCAAAATTAAAGGCAGATCTACGAGGAAGAAAATTTGAGACCGATGAAGAGATTCAACAGGCAGTTTTAGACCATTTTGAGGACAAAATTCCCGAGTATTATTTTAATGGAATAGAAGCGCTAATTAAACGATGTAAAAAATGTATTGAAATGAAAGGAGAATATATTGAAAAATAAAAAAAAAATTTTTTACTTCCTGCCTTTCATTATATCCCAGGTCGCGTTTCAGTGGACCGTACTACGTAAATGAGGTATTCTAAATATAATACATAATATTCTAATTTTTATAAGCACGTTATACAGAAAATATTTTTGTGTACTCTTTACATATCATTCATATTAAAATATGTAAATTCATTATTACTCGTATGAAGAAAGAATTTCACAAAAATTGTTATAAAAAAAAACAATAAGAAAAAAAAAGCATTAAAAGAATTGAGTATAATAATGTACACAATTAAAATTTACACTTTATTACAAATAACTACCACAATTATTTTGTTCAGATATCAAAAAAAAAAAGAAAATTAAGCCTCGTATGTGGCCTATTTTTATTCTATGGTGTATGTACATATAAAACTCTTACTATACCCAACTTAAACCGATCAAAACTCATATAGTATAACTAAACGTATGCATTGTATAAATTTTACTTTTAAATTAAAAAAATTTTTCATTAATGAAATGTTCCATAATCTGAAGCAATAATTTATATTGAAAAATCATTTAAAACCAAACAAAACAAAAAACAGAATAATATTGATTATTTTTTTTTTTTTGCTTTTTTATAACAAATTGTATGCATATGCATAAACACATAATGTAAAGAGGAAGACTGAATAAACAAAAAAAAAAAAAAAACTTTATTCATTGTTATGCAACTTACAATTCATTTACTTTTTATACAATTTCCCATTCTGGTTTATGTTTTTCATGTTTTATTTTTTAAAAATTTGTTTTCTGTAAAAATGATTTTTCGATTTTTGTAAAAAAAAATTTTTCAAGAGCGCGGTTTTTTCTCAAATTGTATCATACACACAATGATAAAAATTTATTGTTGCCTGTCCACATATTACGTGATGATACCAACAAAAAACTAAGCAAAAATAAAAGTCACTACATACATATATTTATTTATAAATTTATGTATATATATGTATATACGTATATCTTACATATATGGGCAAATATGTATGCAAATGCATTCATATGTATAACGTACACATAAATCCTTGTGTACATTCTTAATTGAAATTTTATTTTTGAAAAAATACTTTTTTTTTTAGTTTTTGGTTATTTTTGCAATGTAAAGACTTTATTACTTTTACATTTTTAAAGGATTTAAAATGTTTTTAATTGTTTGTAAGTGTACAAGATATATGTACAAACATAGTGTGAATTAAAGTAAATATTTCAATTTAAAAAAAATGTACATATATAGATACATGTATTGTATAAAACAGCTTAACAATAATAATATTTTAGTTACGTTATGAATCACTTGGAAAATTTTTCAGAAAAAAAAACCATAAAAGGAGAAGAAAACATAATTTAGTAATTGTTTATTGCATTACATTTCATATTAACGTATATGTATATTTTTGATGTTGATTTAAAAGGAATAATACCATTTGTTCATAGTGACGGTTTTTCCCTTGTCATCACTAGAAGCTTCAAATTGAAAATTCAAAAATGAGTACATGTGGTGTGTAGAATACTATATACTATACTCGTACTCGTACTATAGTAGCGCATATTGTAGGTCAAGATAAATAGACAACAGACAACACAATCATGTTGTTTATTTATCTATTATCTATTATCTTGCTGTAGATACTGTAATAGCAAAGTAAATATAGGTAAACCAAGTAACAAATCTCAGCTATTAAGCTAAATAGAATGGGAGATCCGAGAAAAAAGTAGTTCAAATATACATGTTTATCAAATATTGTCAGCAATTCTCACAGCAACAACAATTTTCTTAAAGTCTGAAAAGCACTTTACCTGTCAATTCCCAAATTACTATATTTATAATGTAAAAATGTGTACATGAAAAAATAAGATAAAAAGTACACATACTATCAAACTTCTCATTTTCTATATCACCGACATCACAATAATGCAAAATTCTCTCTGCTTACATTTTTTTTTTACATTAGTTTTTAATAGCCTCCGTGATATGCACTAGTGGTAGTTGAAAATATTCTTATTTGATTCACATACGAAGTCTATTTCGCTTCAACTTTTTTATTCGTTGTTCTTCTAACATATGTATGATAATAGCCTCCGTGATAATTTGACGTTAAATACAATGTACACGTGCTTGATGTTGTTGTTGTTGTTTGAGTTGTTTTTTAGAGTGAATTTTTGATTGTGTTGTTTTTTACGTACTCAATTTTATAAAAAGGGGTGGCTTCTTAATTATTTCTTTCTTTTTTCAACTACTTCTTTAGTCTTTATTTGATTTTCTGTCTATTTTTTCGTAGCTGTCAGTGTATTTGTGTAAACAATTTCGAGGTCATTGAAAATTAAAAAATATTTTATATTGAGATTTTCCACTTGTTAGGTATATATACACTTTGGTAATAGTCAATGGCTTTTACTGCTCCAGAGTATGTAGAGAGTAGAGTAGCAAGTGTAAAATGTTGTTAGTTGATTTTCCGTGTTTGTCATGTACGCACGCAATATTCGCATTCTACTGAAGGAGAAATTACACTTTGTCACAAGAATGAAAATACGAGTACACATGATGTGTAGAAGGTGCAGAATACTACTCGTATACTATCGTAGCGTGTATATTATAGTATATTATAACTATACTGCTATAGTCAATGACCTCTACTTTTCCTGAGTAATGTATAGAGTAGAGAAGCAATTATTCAATGTTGTTCGTTGCTTTTCCCTGTGTTTTTGTCATATATGTACGGTATATTCGCATTCTACTCAGAGAGAGAGAAAATCAAATTCTTCTCAACAATTTTAGAATACATGTACATGTTTGTGTATTTAAATAAAAATAATATAGTTACATAATTTTTTTTTAATTTAATTTAATTTACAAATATTTATGTGTCAAAGATGTATTTATTGACAAAAATTCTAGCATCTATTGAAAAAGATAAAAAATTAAAAAAAAGTATATACATATGTATTTTACAAAGAAAATTTTGCAATTATGCGTTAAGAATTATTTCATGTATAACAGATGTATTCCAGAATTTATATATTATATTCACAGAAATATGACAATTTTTAATATTATCTTTATACAAATTTTCAAAAATAATCAATAAAACAATTTAAAAAACAAAAAAATTATTAAATGAAATTCTCATCATTATGTATTTTGTTATTTGTGTGTTGTGTTAATACCCTATAGACACACCATCATCGAGAAATTGTTTATTGAAACATAAACTACCGATTAAATTGTATACATAAGTACATATTTGAATTTTTTATTTTTGTAAATCTACAATAAATGATGTATCATCACAATAATGTAAGTACATACATATATGTATGTATATTATCTATTTTACATACACGCATAAATATATATTTATATTATCACACGTATAAATACAGATTTTAGAAGATCAATACATTGCGAATACATATAATTACGGGTCGTGTAGTACATGGTAATGTATGTAAAATATGTAGATGTGCATACATATTTGAAAATTTAATGAAATTCATATTAAATTACTAATGAAATATGTACTTACAATGCGTTTTTAATAAATCTGATTTTGATTATATGCACCTACATAGTATACACATACACATATCTAAGTAATGTAAATGCATTTATTTACATAAGTATGAACGTTATACGTGTCTATATAAAATTTCAAATATAGGTATGTATATTTTACATACATATATTATTATACACTAAAAAGCATGTATACACCTTTAGTCAGTGTATAATAAATTAATCTATACATTGCATTTTCATTTCACTGGAATGGTAGAATTTGTTAAATAATATAATTTTCAATTTTGAATTATTTAATACCAGCAGCACCGGTTTTAGCGTCTTGGGCGTCCGGTGCATTTCTAAACTTATCGCCCTCTTGGTTAAAGCATAACTTACACAAGAGAAGAAGAAGAGAAACTGATATTAACATTTTTTTCTATTTTTTTTTTAATTCTCTTTCTACTTCTCAAATACTCAAGACTACAATGACCATAATTGTTTACACATGAAAATATAAGATCAAAACATTTATCGATTTTTGTTAAATATAAGAATGTAATAACACGGATCTTGTTTTAATTCTAAATTTCTTCTCGTACTACAGTTACTACAGCTTAATCTAATAATACTTGAATTATTTGTCGTTAGCAAGTGGACTCGTATCAGTATTTCTAAGCTCTTTTTCCCAATAAGCTGGTACATGCTGGAACTCATTCAAAGCTAAGTAAACTTTTGTAAAATAGTAAAACTTAGAAAATAGGCAAGGAAACATTAAAAATTATTTTTTTTACCTTTACCTAGAAAGGCAATCGAACCCACGAGATCAGTAGATCAGTAATTGCTCTACCACTGGAGCCACCAAGTATCTCTTTCCTCAGGTAAATTTATACTTGTATAATGTACATTTAAAATAATTTTTATATGCAAATAAAATATGAGTATATATATAGTTACTGTGAGAATTTTATGTTTTTTTCCTTCATTCAAACTAATATCGAACAAAAATGTAGATATACATATTATATGGTATAATTTAATAATTTTAAATATTTAAATATTAAAATAATATCTTTTCATCTGTTAAATTTAGAGTATTTTTTATTTTCTCTGTTACGATTACATATTTTCTTCATTCCTTTTGTGCGATATAATTTTCTAAACATCAATTTTATTATGAAAATTTTTGACCTTACTTTTCTCTTTGTAAACATTTTTCTACAAAATTATTGAACCCATTAAAAATTTTATTCATTTCAAATTACAATATTACATATTGTTAGATAAAATAAATATGAGCGTTGTTGTATTCACAGATATATTGCAATCTAGTATTGTCCTTTGTCGAACCCACTGTTGTGCCCAGGTATAGAAACTGCAACAGGATATTGCCGGTATATCACCACACTCTACAACTTCTCACTACTTACTGACTATCTTCAATTCTTAAGTTGTTTTTAGCGTAAAGATATCACATATCACGACATCCTCAATGCAGTTACAATCACAACAGCGGGCTGACTTTGGTCAGATCTTTTTTTTTTTTTAAATAAATGTAAGTCGGAGGGGGGGATTCGATCCTTTTGTTTCTTGCTTACATCTCGGCCTTCCTGTATGATCGTTGTCCCCAACGATTTTCTTAAACATTTCTTGCCCGCAGTCAGTACTCTGGAACTACATTGATCTTTATTCAAATTTTCCTAACCTGCAGTCAGTACTCTGAAACTACATCTAAGCCACCTTTTGAATTATCCTCAAAAGATTTCGTCATAAACCGCAGCCAGTACTCTGTAACTAAGTCTGGCGATTTGTTGTCGATGTTTATTCAAATTTTACTAATCGTAGCCAGTACTCTGAAACTACACGTCTTTGACTTAATTGATTATATCTTATTGCGACTACTTACATTATTTCCCTTTACTCGTCCTATTATTATAAAATAATTTTTATTTTTAAATCTTACCTATGTCAAACCTTCAGTCACCTTTTTGGACAATATTTGAAGAAAACCAAAAAAATTACCTCTTAGAACGAAGCCACAGAGTAAAATAGTGATTACGTAGGGGAGATAAGAAAATGCAATATTTTTTGTACATATTGCATATATACGAGTATGTGTATTATTATTGTTATTATTATTATTTTTTTTTACAACAATTCACTTATATGCTATTCTCTCTTATTGACTATCTTGGCCACCAGATTCTTATGTTTCATAATCATCACCTTCTGCATAATCTTGCAATCGACACCAAAGTCTCATCCGGTCTGCAGCATAGACTGATTCGAAGGGCTTCCGAGTTATTTGCAGTGCTGGGCAATCAGTTATGACATATCTATCGTTTCCTAATTTCTTTTTCACCATGTAGGGTCCTCTATAACGTGGGGCATGCTTTTTTGGTCCTCCCGTTGATTGTTGTTCCATACGTATCAATACCAGATCTCCCTCATTATAAGTGGTTGGTACTATTCGGTTTTTGTTGAATTCCTCATACGTGTCAGTTCGGTTTTCATTCATTTTTGAAGCAATTGGTTTTCTCAATTCGTTCAACGGAATATCATCTTCATCATCTGAATCATCCATGTGAATAGCATTAATTAACTTATTTTGCAAAATGTGTTTCGGTTCGAAACGTAAGATGATTTTAAATGCGCTCTGTTTTGTAATTTTATGCCGCATTGTAGGGGTTTTTTTTTAATATATAATTTCATTTTATTGTTACTAGAATACAAAATAATGACTAATACTTTCTACGACTGATGAGATGAGAATAATCTCTTATATCAGTCTAGTCTACGTGCTTTAAATGTTTTTTAGTACATAAAATCATTATATATTTTACATAGTTAAAATAATTAATATTATTACATTATTTTATCAATTTTACGGTACTTTACGAGTATATATTAATATATTATTTTTAGAACTAAACTAGAGCAACTAGAGTCAGGTAGACTAGCACTGTTACAAATATATTTTAATAATTATAATATTACATTTATAACATTTTTCTTATTATTTAATACCATATGATTTTTCTTATAAGAACCCTACAGCTTGACCAGCCTGACAATAATAATCGTCCCGATTATTTCCCTTTCAATTTTTTCCTATTATGGTCATTTATTTTATTTGTATTACATTTGTTTATTATGTTACATATATTATTTATTTTTTTTTTTTTTTATTAATTAACTAGTAACATTAAAATATTTATTATAACATACATTTATCTAAAAATTTTACATATAATTATTATATTACACAATAATCTTGCGTTCATGATGGTTGCTCAGATGTAATACAAAATGGTTTCATGTTAGCTGGAGAACAAACTCCGCGATAAGGAATGCGAGAAATTTGCATCCCATCTATATCTTTAACCAAATATCTATCATTTTCGAGTACTTTTTCGATTTCGTATGGTCCACGATATTTAGCAAATAACTTCTTGTTAACTCCAGCTAAGTTTAGCATTATTTCTAAATAACACGTAATCACCTTTCCGATATTTATGCGGTTTTTTATGAGCCATATCATATTTTCCTTTATTATACTCTTGAACTTTCCGTATATTTTCATCAGCCTGTTTTCTTTTATCTATTAAATCTACTTCTTTATTTGCGTCTAACTGGTTTTGAATATATTCTGAAACCTTGTCATGAGCCTGTCCCTTTTGATTTACCCCAAATAATAATGAGCTCGGTGAGAAGCATGTGCTTCTATTCACGGTATTATTTAGAGCGAATTTCATTTTCGTCAAATGTTTATCCCAATCTGATGTTGAAGCAGCTTCACTCTTTAGCTAACATACATGTCAGAACTCTATTTGTTCTTTCAATTTGACTATTAGCCTGGGGGGTAAAAGTAGCAACCTGGACATGCTGAACATTATTAGCTAAAAATTCCGTGAATTCACGCGACGTAAAACAAGATCCACGATCTGATACAACTCTGTTCGGCCTACTATAACATTTGAAATATAATTGCAAACATTTAATTACTTCCTTACTGTCAGTACTTTTAACTGAATATAATTTTATAAATTTTGTAAATCCGTCTATTACCAAAAATATATGTTTCTTTTTCGAATTTGAGTAAGAGAGAGGACCGAAATGGTCGATATGTATCGTATCGAAAGGCAATTTACCTTTGTCAATATTATGTAATATTCCTTCTGTTCTACCTGAAACAGGTGAAAAATATACGCACTTTAAGCATCCATTAACATAATCTTTAATTTTCTTCTTCATTTGAGGAAACCAATATGTTTAACTCAAATATTTATGAATTGTATCCACACCTAAGTGGCACATCGCCTCATGGTGCGTTTGTATAACCCGATTCACCATGTTTTCAGGTACGTAAAAACGAATCTGATCATTGACCTTTCTATAGATTAACCCATCCACCATTTCATACAAGGGACTTTCCTGACATTCCAAATCTAATACTATTTTAACAATTTCTGGATCTTGCCTTTGCGAAGCAGCAAGTACATATTCAAATGAATTATCAGATACATGGAGAACATTTACAGATCTACTTAAAGCGTCAGCATGAGTCATTCTATTGTTAGTACGGTGTTCGATAACAAAGTCGAAATCCTGCATTTCTAAGGCCCAACGGGAAACACGCGGATTTATGATCTTTTTGTTTAACGTCAATGTTAGTGCCTGGCAATCCGTCACTATCTTAAATTTAAGTCCGATCGAGTAAACCCTAAATCTACGCAACGTATAAATTATTGATAATGTTTCCAGTTCGTAAATGTGGTATTTTCTTTCAGGCTCAGTAGTGCGTTTTGAGAAATATGCTACAGGATGAAATCTTCCATCCTTTTGTTTTTGTAACATCATCGCTCCAAACCCAAAACTACTGGCATCACAGTGCAACTGGGTTTCTGCGTGCGGACTATAAATTGTTAACACCGGAGAACTCAGCAACTTCTCTTTAAGAATATCAAAAGCCTTCATTTCATTTTCGCCAAACACAAATGTACAATTTTTTTTTAAAAGATCGTAGAGCGGTTTTGCCAATATGGCAAAGTCTTTAATAATTTCCTAAAATAAGACGTTAGACCTAAGAAGCTATGTACACCTTTAACATTGGTTGGCATTGGAAAGTTTTTTATAGCTTTCAAATTATCCTCGTTAGTACAAATGCCATTACGATTTATTCTGTATCCGAGATAAATGATCTCCTCCTGTAAAAATGAACATTTATCCAACCTTAAGCACAGACAATTTTCAGTAATAACTTTTGCTACTTCATTTAAAATTTCAATGTGTTCATCTACTGTTTCAGTTGCTATAAATATATCATCGATATAGCTTAAAGCTTAATACCTTGCCAGTAGAAAGTAATGGTTTGAGAATTGTTTTCATACATCTTTCAAATGTCGCCGGAGCGTTTTTCAAACCAAACGGCATTCGTAAATATTCAAATTGCCCTAAAGGTGTTATAAATGAAGTGTATTTGATTGAATTCTCTGCTATTTTAACGTGGTGAAACCCCTGCTTCAAATCTAAAACAGAGAAATAACTTTTCCCTTTTAATCGGTCAAGATGATCTTCTATAAGAGGAAGTGGGAAATTATCTCGTACCGTCAATTTGTTCAACTCACGATAATCAACGCCCAACCGTAATCCATTATTTTTCTTTCTTACTAAAACTATTGGAGATGTATAAGGAGAATGACTCTCACGAATTACATTCCTCTTAAGAAGATCATCAAGAATTTTCTCAAGTTCCAATTTATGTGCATAGTGTAATCTACGGGGTGTACAGTAGAATGCCTTACCACCAGTAAGTTTGATTTCCATTTCAAATTCTACTTTAGGTTTTCTATTATTCGATAAAAGAAAACAAGCTGGTTATAATATACTTTTGACTCGACGTATTATATCTAAAGGTAAGTTTTCATTTATTTTCAAATTTTCTTCCTTTTTAATTTCAGGAACATTGATACATAAAATTTGTTTTTCGAAATTTTCTTCGTCTATTATATTATTCTACAAACCTGAGCTTCCATCACTTACGTAAGACTTCTCATCTTCAATCGTGTTGTCATACATTTCTTGCCTGCCGTTAATTTCATTTAAGTTTACTGTTTTATTTCCAATTTTTCTATTTATTAGTCCAAATTAGCTTTTTCCATAAAATTTCTTCCTAAAATGATGGAATACAACATTGAATTATTTTTAACTACATGTAATTCTACTTTGTAACTAGCATTATTAAAGTGTACTAATGTTTTGCTAATGCCTAATATACATAGTGTACTATTATTAATGCCACAAAAGTTATACTTATCTGATTCCACTGGGGTCATCATACAGGGTGGCAGAAATTTTTCCTGAATAAAACTGATGGGACTTCCGAAATCCAATAGTGTGAATAAACTGCACTCAAAAGATGCTCGAGGATCATCACCAAAAGAATATGTAGCATGCATCTCAAAATCATTTAATGGAAACTGTTGACTTTTCGTTGAATCACTCACAACTTTTTCAACCGCATGTATAGGTTTTTCAGGACATTCTTTGAATTTATGTCCTAATTTACCACAATCATAGCAGGAACCCTTTTCTCGACGAGGACGTGGACACTTATTGATGTGATGACCAGGACGATTGCAGTTGTAGCACTTATATTCTTGTTTTTTCTTGATGTCATTATTTCGATTCTGCTTGCGACCCTCCGTAATGTAAGGCTGACGTAACTTCATCTTGTCATATTTCTCGAAAGCTTTTTTTAGAGCAGTTATCGTGTTCGCGTTGTACAAGATCATTTTGTTACTGATTGAATCATTTATTCCATCTATTAAATACTGAATTAAATCAGATTCATCAATTACTATGTTTATACTTGCTGTTAAATCGCTATAACACAAATCGATATGACATAGAACGATAGTATAAACACTTTTCATATCGATTTAAAGCTTTCGAATCGCTTTTACAAAAGTCGATAAATGAAGTGCTTTAACTCTTTATATCGATATGAAAAATAAGTATAAACAGTTCATATCGCTTTAAGCAACAATATTAATATCTTTCTTTTGTTAGTCAAACCTGTTTTATAAAGCGATTTATCTTAAATCGATATATTGTCATTAGTATAAACACAATTAAATATCGCTTTTAGATAAGATGATATTCGAAACGGTTTGTGTTATAGCGATTTAACAGCAAGTATAAACATAGTAAATGTCTGCTTCTAATGCAATTTCCTGCATAGCGAACAAATACTGTTACCAAGTTTCATTATGTCTTTTTTTTCTATTGCGTAATTCGTTGTGTGCAGTCGCTTTAGAGATTTTTTTATCGAATTCTTTCAACAGCGCGTTCTTGAGTTCATCCCATGACCTCACAGAAATCGTCCTTAAAAACATTTTCGCTGTTCCTGACAACAATCTGCGTGAATATACAAAACGTGCTTTCTCGGACCAACCAAAAACTTCAGCCGCTTCTTCGAACTGCTGGACCCATTTTCTTGTACTGTACTTATCCTCGCCATTAAAGGAATTCAATGATTCTTCAATATCATTATAATGAAATGCCGACGAAGTAGAAGGTAGTGTGTCCTCAAAACTGAGTGCTGCTAACTGCGATTTTAATTCGTTGATTTCTTTTTTTTTCTTCACCAATTCCCTTAAATTTTCTAATTCTTTGTCAACGTTAATAATTTCGTCGTTTTCATTTTCATCACGTGATTCATTTGAAATTGGGTAATTATTATTTAAATTTACAGGAAAATATTTTGCAATTTCATCCGGTGAAAGATCTTTTGCAGCATCTTCTAACCTCATAAAAAGTGTAGCTTTATTACCTGTGGTCGTAAGATTCATCTCTTGTAACTTGGATCTCAACATTACAACAGTTGCTTTGTCAAGGAATTCTATAACTTTTTCGTCCATAATTTCTTCTATTTTTAATAACAAATTTTCTATTTTTCTTAAAATTTTAATCTCCTTTTTTTTCAATTTAATAAATGCAAGAGATCGAAAATATGTATTTATATATAGATATTAAAAATACAGTCTTACCACGTGTGCAACACCAACATTTTAAGGTACATATAAAACATGTGCGCTACACAAATATCACAATTTTTAAAGTTTTTCTTGACTTTTTTACCAAAAATTAATTGAAATACATCTGTTACTGATTATCAAATGTCTCAAAAATTATTCGATTGCAATAATTTATTATCGATGCCAAAGATATTTACGGATTAATA
Organism: Villa cingulata; assembly: GCA_951394055.1. Taxonomy (NCBI): domain Eukaryota; kingdom Metazoa; phylum Arthropoda; class Insecta; order Diptera; family Bombyliidae; genus Villa; species Villa cingulata. Next base: position 22,014,201 of record OX596017.1, read on the forward strand.
AATACACGTGAAAGTTCTTAAGTACACACATAAAAGTACAAAGCCTAAAGTACAAGAGTCACGTGAAAAAAAAATTATTCTCTACAAAATTACATAAAAATTGTAGATTTTCCGTAAATATATTTGCATACCAATAAAAACACAAAATAATTTTTCTAAAAGTACCTCATAAAGTGTCTAATACAATAAAATGTCCACAAGTTTTTTTTTTACAAGTTATTAATTTAAAATAAACAATATTTTAAAATTTTGGCAAATTTGTATCCCACTTCTGAATTTGTAGGGGGTTTGTTTTTTTGAATATATAATTTGATTTTATTTTTACTAGAATATAAAATAACGACTACTACTTTTTACGACTGATGAGATGAGAATAATCTCTTATATCAGTCTAGTCTACCTGCTTTACATGTTTTTTAGTACATAAAATCATTATATTTTACATAGTTAAAATAATTAATATTATTACATTATTTTACCAATTTTACGATACTTTACGAGTATATATTAATGTGTTATTTTTAGAACTAAACTAGAGCAACTAGAGTCAGGTAGACTAGCACTGTTACAAATAAATTTTAATAATTTATTATAATATTACATTTATAACATTTTTCTTATTATGGCTGGAGTTCCGAAAAGGTGTTCCCTCTGATCCTCTTCAAATTTTGACCACAGATAGTCCTTGTGACGCAAAGCACAGAACTCTAATATTTTTTGTCGGAAAGCCCTCTATCGGGCACAATTCGCATTTAAAATTTTTTGTCAAAATTCTTATTTTAGCAATATGTCTGTAACGGTACATGATACAGGTATGTTTTACATCTCAAAAGATGCGTCTTAAGATGCTCTATATTCTGAAAAAAAGAAATTTTCAAAAGCTCCTAGTAGAAGGATAATAAAGGACATTTTGTGATTTTTGGCTATTTTCACATTTTTGACAATTTCTCAGAAAGGAGTAAGGATAATCGGTTCAAATTTTTTGCAAATAAAAAAGGACATCATGAGCAAGATTTTTCATTCATTACTTTGATCCTAATGAAAAAGGAAAATGTCCTACAGAGAAATAATTTTATTAATGCTGAATTTTGCAATTTTATGTTCGTGTGCACGTGTATGTATGTGAGTATGTGTATTTTTAGAAGTCAAATATATGATATTTTTTGTATGTGCGTATATATGCGTGTGTATGTGCATTTGTAGAAGGTAAATCTAACAGTGTGTTCATTAAGTATTTTCTATACAGGCATACATATACACTACACGTATATCGGCAAATATGATAGAGTACGCTTGCGGGTTTGTGTGTGTATGCATTTGTAGAAGGCAAATCTGGTAGTGTGTATGTAAATGTATGTGTGTGTGTATTTGTAGAAGGCAAATCTGATAGTGTGTGTGTGCATTTGTAGAAGGAAAATCTGGTAGTGTGTGTGCATTTGTAGAAGGAAAATCTGATAGTGTGTGTATGTACCGTATAACATACCTGTATCATGTACCGTTACAGAGATATTGCTAAAATAAGAATTTTGACAAAAAATTTTAAATGCGAATTGTGACCGATAGAGGGCTTTCCGACAAAACATATTCCTTGACTTTTCTGATATTGTCGAGTAGAATCTGTGGTTAAAATTTGAAGAGGATCAGAGGGAACACCTTTTCGGAACTCCAGCCCTAAGTAATGTTATTTCACAAAACCTGAATTAAAGTTCTTGTACCTTAATTCAATTATGATTGTGCTCAAGTTCTTTACCTGCGCACACAGATTTCTACTTTTCAGTGCCCTTGGCAGCCTCACCAAGAGAAAATAAAAGGCTTGTTTCACTGTTGGTAAAAATCTAAAATCTTTATTGAAAATTCCAGCTTTTATAGTACATAAATGCTTAGCTTAACAATATTATTATAATTACTCAATAATGAATTAAAAAACAACAAAAAAATACATAATTATTCATATTAATGGAAATGAAAATTAATAATAAAGAAAGTGAAGAAGGTAAATGACCTATATAACATTTATAGTTGAACAAAAGAACATTGACCTAAAACTGCTTAAGTTGCAAAACTTGCAATTTAAATTATACCAAAAAATAATTCTGTAACTCCAGGCAAAAAAATGAAATTAAATACATATTATGATATATAATAAAACAATTACATTATAGCATATTCATAGTATAGTATATAATATAGTATAGTATATTCATAAATTATATATCTTATGCTGAATGACGTAGTTACTTCAACATCCTCCCCCCGTTGAACTGATTGTTCAACAACCTTCTTCGAGTCTGAATTGTGGAGCTGCTTGGCGTGGTGCTGTTATTGGTGGCTTAAAGTTTTTGTGACTGCGCTTACAGATGTATCTAATTTTTTTTTTTTTTTTTTTTTTTTTTTTTTAAATATACATATATACATAAATGTATATAATACATATATATTAAGTGCACGCGGATACTCAGTCCATGGCACCGCCGATCAGTAATTTTATGTCAGATATACATATTATCCAGTTTATCATCAGTAATCAGTTACTGGTGTACATTGCTGATGGGAAAAATTTTTGATCGACTTGGGCAAGAGTAGTGCGCTGGCTGGGGTTCGAACCGTGATCGTTGTTGTGTAAATCATTAATAAAATTATAAGGAAAAGACAACCGTATCCTATGCTGTACTGGTGAATGTCATGACTGCTGATCACAGTAGAAATATCCTCTTGATTTTAAAGATTTTGTATTTTATTTTTGATGTGGATAATGTCTTGCGTTACATTGAATGAATTCATCGGCTGATATTTAATTAGCGTTGATAACTGCTCTGGTGGAAGTAAATCAGTGAAATTTATAGAAGGCAGGAACCTGGACTGAACAGTGCTAGTATGTAAGTCAGTAGTCTGAAGTGTGGTTGCATCGTCCTTGATTGAACAGCCGTTGGTGACGTTTATAATTCCTGAGCCTACGAGATGTTTCTGAATGATTTGAGTACCGCATATTACCTTTATAACTGTATCAGTTTTTAAGACAAATATCCAATGGTTTGGTGTTGATAACGGAATCCATCGTGTTGTTTCTGAAGACTTAGTTATTTCGCAGTTTGGTGTTGTGGAAGTTTGCACAAGAATGTCAATTTCACAAGAGTGATTTTTATGTCCTACGTGATATAATGGGTGGTGTTGTCTGCAAAGATAATTTGAATTTCCCAGAATTGTGCAGGATGACATTTCTTGATCTGACATTGGATAGTATTGATAGCGGTGCATATTCAGAAGCAAATAATTAGACGTTGGTTTTACTATTATGAATGAATTATTTACTAATACTGGAACTGGAATAATTCGCATAATTTCATAACTATCGTAAGAATAGACAGGCAGTTTAAGTCTAAATATTATGTGTGTAGAAGTTATTCTACTTTCTAGTGTCATTATACTGTAACTGTATAACTCCAGTAAATTTGTTTCGTCTGATGGTGATCGTAATTTTGGTGGTAAATTTGTCTTGATAATTTTTAGTTGATCCTTTAACTGAACTGGAGAGAGTAAACGAGGATTTATTTTGCCATGATTGGTGTCAATTAGCACATCGAGCAAAGTCACTTGCATTCTTTGGTAATTGGTAATGGCCAAGATCAATCTCACTGACAATGCGTTAAATAATGCGAATATGTGCTGATTGTTCAATTCTGTTGTAAATACCATCATCGACGCTATTGTTTGATTAAGATATTTATCGAATTCTTGTAGTTGTTTTTCTGTTGTTTCTTGGGATTTTCTAATAAGGTTTACCGTGGAATCAATCACTGTTGTTTGATTTTTTATCAATTCTAATAGATGCTGATCATTGTTGTTCAAATTGTTAATAACATTCGTCATTCTTTCTGCGTATTGAGAGTCCAAAACTCCAAATAAAGAACTGGCTACGTTTCCTATTATATCAAGTGGTGCTCGTTTAAATCGGTTTGACGGTGGTGGTAACAATAATTCGTTACTATTTATTATTTCAATTAGTATATGATTAAATTGAGACACAGTTTCATTGCAGACTTTTGATTCTGAAATTGTATTACATATTAATCCAAGTTTGTGTATACCGCTCTTGATTAATTCGAACTCCTTCCAGTACAATTTCATATCATAATACACGATGATATTCCACTCAGTTGAAACTAAATGAGTTGGTCCTAATTCTTCGAAATATATGCCTGGTTGTGAAGAAAATTGCACTACGTCAATTTTTGCACTTATTACTGGAATTATGAGTCCAACTAGCAATAATAAGCTTAGTAAATTTGATGATGATTTACGCATTCTCTTGCTAGTGGTAGGTCCGTCCTCATCCGGATCTGTTGGTTGAGATTGATTATCTACTATGGCCCGTGAGCTGTTTCCTGAATCTAGAGATCTACTTTCTTCTTCATCCTTGATTGGCAAAGGTGCTAATTTATGGATTGGTCTACGAAGTACACCTGAAGAAGTTTTAACATCTGCAACTCGAACGATACCATCGTTTCCCTTAATCGTTTGAATAATTCTTCCTAGTATCCATGACAATGCTGGTACGTTATCTTCTTTAATAATTACCATCATTCCTGGTTGAACATTATTCTCGATATTCTTCCATTTGTAACGATGTTGAAGCTCGCTTAAATATTCCTTTGTCCATCGCTGCCAGAATTGATTTTTTAAGTGAGATACTAGTTTCCATCGCTGCAATAAACTGCCCTGTTGCGGTTCAGCATGTGTATCCACTCTACTTGTAAGAGGTTCACCAATCAAAAAATGGCCTGGCGTAAGAGCTGTAAGATCGTTAGGATCATTGGACATCGGAATTAATGGTCTAGAATTTAATATTGCTTCGATTTCCACCATCACGGTTTCAAGTTCTTCATATGTTAATGAAGCTGTTGTAACACTTTTGTAAAATAGGTGCTTCGCTGATTTCACAGCTGCTTCCCACAGACCACCGAAATGTGGTGCTCGAGGCGGTATAAAGTGGAAGTCGATGCCTTTAGTAGTGCAATAATTCGTAATTTGTTGTTGTGAATCATGACTATGAATATTGTCTTGTAATTCCTTGAGTTTGTTTTTGGCACCAACGAAATTTGTGGCATTATCGCAATATATATGTCGACAATGCCCTCGTCTGCTTATAAAACGTCTTAATGCACCTATAAAAGCTTCCGTGCTCAAATCGCTGACCACTTCGATATGAACTGCTTTTGTAGCAAAGCAGCAGAAAATGGCAACATATGCCTTTTGAGGTTTTTTACCTCTTATTTTGAAGTGCGTCCAGAATGGTCCACAAAAATCTATTCCAGTATTAATAAACGGTCTGGATGGTTGGACTCGTTTCGGAGGTAAATTACCCATGACTTGACTTAGCAATTATTGTGGTTTGAATCTAGCACAACGTACACAACTTTGAACAATCGACCTCGCTGTAGTTTTTCCTTTTAACGGCCAAAATTTCTGTCGAGTGATAGCTAACAAACTCTGAGGTCCAGCATGAGCATTTTCTATATGAATTTCAGTCATTATTAGTTTTGTTAACGGGTGTGGATACGGCAATAGTATTGGATGTTTAGCGTCAAATGATAAGTGCGATTCTTCTAACCTACCACCCACTCTTATTATTGCGTTCTCGTCCAAGAATGGGCTTAGGCTGCTTAATCTGCTTTTGGTATCAAAACCATTCGTTTTTCTGAGTTGAATTAGGTCTTCCTTAAATCCTTGTTGTTGAATTTCCTTGATTATCAGCGTCAAACTTGCATTTAATTCTTCTACCGTCAGGTTAGTCTGAGTTTGATGATTTCTTTTACGTAACCTTTTTGTAAAACGAAGTACATATGCAACTACCCGCTGTAAATGTTTGAATGAGTTTCGATGGTCTATTGTTTGAATAAGATTATGTTCTTCTGGATTCACTAATAAAACGGTTTTAGTTTGCCTTTTTTCCAATGTAGTTTCTAATTTTTGTGGCTTAGGCGGCCATGATGATTCTGGTGCATGTAAAAACAATGGTCCATAAAACCACAAATGGCAAGAAGAGAACTTCTCTGGAGCCAATCCTCTTGAAACAATATCTGCTGGATTTTGTTTTGATGGTACATGATTCCAGTGGTCAGCTGTGGTCAGTTGTTGAATGGCAGCTATTCGATTCGCCACAAATGTGTGGAAGGAAGATGATGGTGCATCTAACCAAGCCAAAATAATTTCTGAATCTGTCCATAAGTAACATGCTTCCTTCCAATTCAAATCCACTTTCACTCTATGAAGTAATTGTGCAGATAATTTAGCTGCACATAATTCTAATCTAGGCAACGTAGTTGTTTTCAAAGGTGAAACTCGAGACTTTGCACATAATAATCGCACAATAATTGTTCCATCTGTAAGAACTGATCGCATAAATTGCAGCACCATATGCCTTTTCAGACGCATCCGAGAATGCATGTAATTGAAGACACTTGGCTGATTTGTGAGCAAATATGTGTCGCGGTATTCTTATATTATTAAGTTGCTTCAAACCTTCACGAAATTTAACCCAACGTGAATGTAATTCTAGAGGAACTGCGGCGTCCCAATCAAGTTTTAAACTCCATAAATGTTGCAGAATAATTTTTGCAGTCACCACGATTGGACTCATAATGCCTAAAGGATCAAACAAGTGTGCTATTTCTGATAATATTTGCCTCTTTGTTACTTTATTTTCTTCTAACTGTGTTGTAGTTATCTGAAATTCGTCATTTTTTGGTAACCAAAGAAGTCCTAATGTTTTTACGTGACATTCCTCGTTGTTGTGGAATTCAAGATGCATGGCTCTTTCTTCTTGTGGTATATTTTGCAATAATGATACATGGTTCGAACACCATTTTCTCAATTTAAACCCCCCACTGTTTAGAATTTTCATGATTTGCTCTTGTTTTTCCACGGCCTCATTTAACGTATTTGAACCAGCCATTACGTCGTCTACGTAAATATTTTGTTTCAATGATTTTGACCCTTCAGGATATTTAGTTTCATGTTGTGAGGCTAGCTGTTGTATGCAATTAATAGCTAAATATGGCGCACTAGTAATACCATAAGTAACTGTATTTAATTGAAAATATTGTATTGGGGAGCTAGGATCACTTCTCCACAGGATCAACTGATATTTTTTATCTTGTTCTTCTACTAAAATTTGCCGATACATTTTCTCAATATCAGCAGTGAACACATATCTCGGCATTCTAAATCTTAGTAGCACTGAGAAAAGTTCTTCTTGTATTTTTGGACCTGTGTGTAAAATATCATTAAGAGAAACATTTGATGAAGTTTTTGCCGAGCCGTCAAATACTACTCGCAACTTTGTAGTGGAGCTATCAGGTCGTAAAACGCAATGATGTGGCAAGAAATAATACGGAGCACAAATCTGTTGAAAATCAATCTTATTCATATGACCCAAACGAATATACTCTTCCATAAAATCAGTATATTGCCTTCTTAAATCAGGATTTTTCATTAGTTTCTTTTCAACATTTAAGAAACGTTTCATCGCAATGTCCTTTGATTCTCCCAATGTATTTGGATCATGTGCAAATGGAAGGCGTACAATGAATCGTCCTTGCTCATTTCTTTTTGTATTGTTCTTGAAAAATGTTTCACATTTTAATTCTGCTGTGGTTAGAGATGATCGGTTATTATCGGTTTCTTCTAAAGTCCAGAATCTCTCGACTTGTTCACTTAATTTGTTATCTTCGTGTGTACATATGTTGCAACTAACTTCAGAAATTGTTTCAGCGTGTGTCATTTTTCCGGAAGCTACCCAACCAAAAACTGTGTTTTGTAAAACTGGTAGATTTTTACCCAATCTTATTTGTCCAATTGCTAAGAATTCATAATAATATTCTGCTCCAATGAGAAGCTCGATAGGTCCTGGTTTGTAAAACTGAGGATCTGCAAGTTTAATATTTTTTGGAATTGATATGCTTGAAATGTCTAATAACTTGGTGGGTTGATGATTAGTGATTTTAGGCATAATAAATGCTTCCATTCTCGTTGAGTAGCCATTAAGTCTAGATTGAACTTGTATATTAATACGATTCAATGCTTGGTGTGTTCCTTTCCCTATTCCTTTTATAGATAATGGTTCTATTTCTTGATGTGCCTTTAATTTCTTAGCAATTTTCTCGGTAATCAGGTTGACTTGAGACCCAGAATCGAGTATAGCTCGACATTCTAGTTCTTGTCCGGTTTTAGTAATCAACTTTACAATTACAGTGCTGAGAAGTACGTACTGGTTTGGATTTTTTGCTCGTGCTACTAATGTTGTAGAAGAGTTCGATTGAGCTGCTTCTTCAAGATTTTCATGTTTTTGTTTTGAAAGATCTTTAGTATAGTGTGTTGATTTGTTCGATTTTACTTCATCTTGATGTAATAGAGTGTTGTGCCGTTTAGAACATTTTGTACATGCGCGTGACGTACATGTGTTTGCCAAGTGTCCACCTTTTAAACAATTTAGACATAAATTGTTTTTCTTTACAATTTGTATTCTAGTCGACGGTGTTTTTGTTAAAAAACCTTTACATGCAAATAAGGGATGATTTTGTTTACATACAACACAAGCTGAATTGATGGCAGTTGTCATTAATGTTGATGGTTTTTGAATGGTATATGGCTTTTGATATTTTCCACCCATGGCCTCTAATGCCTGAAATCTTGTTTCAAGAAATTGTAAAAACTGTTGAATGGAAGGTATTTCTCTTGGAGCTTGAAGAGATTGTTCGTACAAAGCATGTGTGTTTTTGTCCAACTTCTTAATTAATATGTGTATTAATATTGGATCCCAGGAACCTGTTGCAACTCCTAAATTCTTCAAACCTAACAGACATTCATTGGTGACATCATGGAGTGCCTTTAGACTCGCGGCTGATTCTGTTTGTATAGTAGACTGAGATAAAAATCTATTTAGTAGTGCTGTAACTAATAATCGTTTATTATCGTATCTATACGTTAAAGTATCCCATGCATCTTTATAATTTTCATTCGAAATCGGTAGATGCTGAATAAGAGATCGTGCCTCTCCACTTAAATTAGTTATTAAATAAAACATTTTTTGTGCATCGCTTATATTTTGTTGGTGTATTAACTGCGTATACAGATCTCTGAACTGTATCCACTTGGTATAATTTCCATCAAATATCGAAACTGTAATTTTTGGTAATTTGATTTGTGTTGCATTCTGATTTTGACTGATATGCTTATGTTGATGTGTGAAGGTAGGTATAGAATGGGGAATTTTTTGTTGTAATGCAATTATAAAATCTTGAATTTTATGATCCAGCTCATGATACGACCCTGTATCATACCCTTTATCATACCCTTCTGGACCCATTTCGTCACTAAGTAGCCATATTGTCTGGTGATTGGCACTTAATTCGTCTTCGTAGTTCATTAATGTTTTAATTTTAAATTCGTAGTATTGAACTGGTTGACTTAAATTGATTTTGCCTTCAACATCGGTTAGAAAACATTCTACCTTTTCAAATAACGCTCGTTGCTTCTTTAATGCTTGACGTAGTTCACTTTTTACAATATCCTTATTTGTGTTAAAATCCGATTGTTGAAGTGTAGTAGAAAATGAAGCTTTGGGTTCGGTTGATTTAGTCTCCATAATTGATGGTGTGTTTGAATCTTCTGAGGGTTGAAGTTTTACCAAAAATTCATTTATTATCTCCTTGTATTGTGTATAAATTTTACGAACTTGTTCGTAGTAATTACATTTAAAATACAAATAAGATGGATTTTCTTCTTCATATGGTAAAAGTTTTTGATGAGTCAAATGAAATTCGGACCAAGTGTTTCTAAAATTGCTAATTTTTTCTTCAAGTAATCTTCTGTTTTCCTTGAAGAAGAATCTTTCTTGAAATTGGATAGTTGCTTCTCAATGCTTCTACCCAATTCGTCTTGTGTTGTTGCAAGCTCTTCCATCGTCAAAAATGCCTTAATTCTGGATTATTCTGTTTAATTATAGAGTCTTAGATACTTGTACTTAGGCTGATATGTAGAGTGTATGAGTGGTTCTATGTACCACCATACAAATCACGTCGGGGTCACCAAATGTTTTGTTGAGCGGTAAATTCCTTTATTTATCGCTTGGTTCTACAGGAAATACAAGTTCTGTACCTGTTTAATTTTAAAAAGAACAAGTTCTAGTACCTGTTCTAAGTAATGTTATTTCACAAGTCCTGAATTAAAGTTCTTGTACCTTAATTCAATTATGATTGTGCTCAAGTTCTTTACCTGCGCACACAGATTTCTACTTTTCAGTGCCCTTGGCAGCCTCACCAAGAGAAAATAAAAGGCTTGTTTCACTGTTGGTAAAAATCTAAAATCTTTATTGAAAATTCCAGCTTTTATAGTACATAAATGCTTAGCTTAACAATATTATTATAATTACTCAATAATGAATTAAAAAACAACAAAAAAATACATAATTATTCATATTAATGGAAATGAAAATTAATAATAAAGAAAGTGAAGAAGGTAAATGACCTATATAACATTTATAGTTGAACAAAAGAACATTGACCTAAAACTGCTTAAGTTGCAAAACTTGCAATTTAAATTATACCAAAAAATAATTCTGTAACTCCAGGCAAAAAAATGAAATTAAATACATATTATGATATATAATAAAACAATTACATTATAGCATATTCATAGTATAGTATATAATATAGTATAGTATATTCATAAATTATATATCTTATGCTGAATGACGTAGTTACTTCAACAATATATATGTAGGTATTATGTAAGTGCATATGTAGCTACATATAAAGCATAAATATTTTTGCAGGCGAACACCTTATTTTTTTTATATTGTGCTTATTGCAGTACATATATGAAATCAAAATCGTTAGGAATGTACATACATACGCGATGTACATTTTTATCTATTTGATTCTACATACATAATACAAATATATGAGTACACATTTATGTATATATAGCAATAATTTTGTATGTTGTATATTAGATTCATATTATGACAAACAATAAACATTTATAACGAAACTACATAATATATTGGTTTGGCATTTTTTATATGAAAGGTGAACAGTTTATTGTTGGTGGTATACATACACAAATCCTACCATGTAGATACAACTACAATTTTCGTTTGCCTTTCGCTGTAACAATAAACATATAATTGTCGGTTGTGCTTCTGCTTACCCCACTTCAAATCAGTTCGTAAAAATCAAATAATATATAATACCCGTCGCACTGTATAAATATATAATAAGTAAATAAAAAGATAAGTAGAAAAATGAAAAAATAAAAAAAAACATTGATTGTGATGTTCGGTATAAATCGTTGCACTAACACTAATAACTGAAAAAATTTGTAGATGTATTAGAAATATTTTTCCGATTTCGATTTTGAATTCCAAAAGATCTTCCTCTTAAGGATCTTTTACAAAAAATATTCTTTTTGAAATCATTTTTAAAAAAAAAAAAAAATTTTAATTTTTAAGAAAATTGAAAATTTAAGAAAAAGTAAATAAATAAAAAAATTGAAGAAACTTTTGTAGATTTTTTTCTAATTTTATCAACCTTGTAAATCAAAATCAGAGTTTGAAAAGTCTATTTTATAAAAAAATTTTTTAAAATTTTGTGTGAAAAATTGTACTATATTTCTTGTAAAAATTTATGCAACTCACCGAAAGTTAGAATTTTCGGGTATTAGGAAAAAAATATTTTTTTTTTGAATTTTGATAAAATGTCAATGGAAAACATTCAAGAAGCAATTAAGCAATTGACAGGAGCAGTCAATGCTCAGATTGAACAAATAAGAAATATAGAACAGCGTTTGTTAGCAATTGAATCGAAAAACCAACCACGCGTTCAAGCTCAAACATCCCTTTTAGCACCTAAAAACGAGCAAGATTTGAAAGATATCAGCAAACTCCCTGATATCGTAAAAGAACTTCCAATTTTTGAAGGAAACCCTGTACAGTATGTTTCTTGGGTACACAATGTTGAAGGAATTCTAAAAGACTACGAAATCGTGAAAAATAAACCTATTTATAGAGCTATATTAAAAGGTATTAGGCAGAAAGTACGTGGAAAAGCAGATGCAGCTCTTATATCGTACAACATATTCGATGATGACTGGGGAGCAATAAAACAATGTCTTTCGCTTCACTATGCTGATAAAAGGGATCTTCGAACCTTAGAGTACCAATTGAGTATCATGACACAAGGAAATTCAAGTATTGACGAATTCTATGCCAAAATAAACCATCAGTTCTCCTTAATTATAAACAAAATAAAAACTGAAGATTATTGCCAGGAAACAATGTCTGTTCTCACAGAAACATATAGAAATATGGCATTAGATGTATTCATTCGAGGTTTGAATGGTGAACTCTCGAAGATGCTAACAATTCAAAGGCCTCAGACTTTACCAGAAGCATACTCATCATGTCTAGAAATACAAAATTTAAACTATAGAAATCTAAAAATTTTTAATAGAAATTTCAACAGCTCAGTTACAAGTCCCATGAATAAATTGCATGAAATCAAACGAGAACAAATTGGAATGCGTAGACCAATATATCAATCTCAAAATCTACCACTACAGCATAGAAATCTGATACACAACATTCAACATAATATTAATAACAGACCTCCACCAAGACCATCTCAACCTAAACCACCAGAGCCAATGGACATAGATCCATCTGTCCAGACAAAACAAGTAAATTATATGAACAGGCCAAATCAAATCGGGAATGTTATGAAACGAGAGAATGAGTCCGACGAAAATGTCCGTAAACAGCAAAGAATGTTCCATATAGAGACGTCGGGAGACGAAGACAATTATGAATATTACACACGATACGCTGACTATGAAGAACAAGAAGAAGAACCAATTTTTGAAGAAAATCCAGAACTAAATTTTATGACGCAAGCCTCTCTAGTATACCATACTTAGAGTACAAAACAAGAGACGGTAGCATCTTGAAATTTTTAATAGATACTGGAGCCAATAAAAACTTTATTAAACCAGAATTAGCATCGAATGCTGAACCCACAAAAGCTCCTTTTAAAATACAATCTGCTACTGGCAGTATACTAATCAACAGAAAGATCAGTGGGACATTTTTTCAGTGCATTGGTAACAACACAGTAGTAGATTTTTTCGTACTACCAGGCCTAACAACATTCGACGGAATAATCGGAGACGACACTCTCAAAACAATAGAAGCTGTTATAGATAGGAAAAATAAAACAATGAAAATTTCTCCTAATATAATAATTCCTCTTAAAGAAAAACAATCATCGCAAGTTAATACTATCGAAATCAGAGACGGCCATCTAAATGAAGAATCGCGATTAGAAATTAGAAATCTAATTAAAAAATATTCAAGTTTATTTGGCCCACTAAACGAACAACAACTTATAGATACAAATGTTGAAGCGGAAATCAGAACAACAACCAACGAACCAATTTATGCAAAGACATACCCATACCCAATTAATATGAGAACTGAAGTAGAAGACCAAATAAAGAAACTTTTAAATGATGGGATTATACGACCATCGAAAATTCCATATAATTCTCCTATATGGATAGTAGAGAAAAAAATGGACGCATCTGATATTAAAAAATACAGGATGGTAATTGACTTTAAAAAATTAAACTCAGTTACAATACCAGACACGTATCCCATACCAGATATCACTAATACAATTGCGAACCTCGGAAATTCGAAATACTTTACGACCATCGATTTGACTTCAGGATTTCACCAAATAAAGATGAAAGAAAGCGATATCCCGAAAACAGCGTTTTCTATGATGAATGGAAAGTACGAATTTACAAGGCTACCCTTCGGTTTAAAAAACGCTCCATCTATTTTCCAGAGAATGATTGAGGACGTATTAAAAGAATATATCGGCAAAATCTGTTATGTATATATAGACGACATTATAATATTCGGTGGAGATAATAAGAAAGAACACTTAAAAAATGTTGAACAGATATTTTCAAAACTCGAAAAGAGCAATTTACGGGTCAACTTAGATAAAACAGAGTTCTTAAAGAATGAAACTGAATTTTTAGGGTATATTATAACTAATCAAAGCATCAAACCAGACCCAAAGAAAGTCATGGCTGTGCAGCAAGCGAAACCACCAACAAATTTAAAAGAATTAAAGCAATTTCTGGGCTTAACATCATATTACAGGCGCTTTATCAAAGACTACGCGAAAATAGCCAAACCTCTAACAAATCTTACAAGAGGACAAAACGGGCAAACAAAGGCTAATCAATCGAAAAAAGTTGAAATAACACTTAAAGAAGACGAATTACGAGCCTTTAACCAACTAAAGCAGTCAATAACATCATCGGAAATACTTATTTTTGCAGATTTCAGCAAACCATTTATACTAACAACAGACGCCTCTAATTTTGCCATTGGAGCAGTACTTTCTCAAGGAGAAATCGGAAAAGATCGACCAATTGCATATATTTCACGATCATTAAATAAAACAGAGGAGAATTATGCTACCAACGAAAAAGAATTACTAGCTATAATATGGGCTTTAGTTAACTTAAGGAACTACCTTTATGGAGCAAAGAATATCAAAATAATTACTGATCATCAGCCTCTAACATTTACATTTAGTAGCAGGAACAACAATGCTAAGTTGAAGAGATGGAAAGTGAGGCTAGAAGAATACAATTACGAATTAATTTACAAACCAGGCTGCACAAACAAAGTTGCAGATGCCTTATCACCGGACTAAAACAGAAGTGAACTCCTTGACATCAACATCTGGAACAGTACATAGTGCGGATGAAGATAGCACCAACTATATACCGCATTGTGAAGCTCCAATTAACGTGTTTAGAAATCAAATAATCATTAATGAAAAAGAGGGATCATGTGCTCTTACGATTAAAGAAGAACCCTATCCAACACATCATAGGCATTACATAAGTGTACCCGTAATAAATAAAGAAGTTTTAGCAAAAATACTAAAGACAAAATTGCAACCAACGGTAATCAATGGTATAAAAATTCCTGAAAAGCATATACAATTGTTGCAAGATATTTTTAGATCACATTTTTCAAACTATAAAATACGTATAACACAGAAAATAGTGAAAGACGTGAACACAGAAGAGGAAATATATAGCTTAATTCAAACAGAACATAAAAGAGCTCATCGAAACTGGAGAGAAAACAAAGAACAAATATTAGAAACACACTATTTTCCACAAATGGCAAAACTACTCAGGAAATACACAAAAAATTGTGATATTTGTAACACAAACAAATATGATAGACACCCACATAAACCAGAATTTCAGGAAACACCTATCCCTACTTACCCTTCGGAAATATTACATATAGACATAGTCGAAATGCAAAATGAAAAATTCATATCGTGCATAGATAAATTTTCAAAATTTGTAAAATTCTTTCACATTAAGAATAAATCAGTATTGCATTTGAGAGATAGGATAATTAAAATTTTACATTATTTCACAGCACCAAGAATACTTGTTATGGACAACGAAACAAGTTTTATAAGTCCTATCATAACTGATTATCTAAAAACTTTAGGAATACAAATTTATCTAGCACCACCTCAGAAAAGTGAAGTAAATGGCGCAATAGAAAGAGCTCACTCAACGATAATTGAAATCGTACGCTGTCTGCAAAATGAATATAAAGACCTGACACTTAAAGAACTAATAAATATCTCTGTAGACAGATATAATAATTCTATACATTCGGTAACAAAGAGAAAACCCACAGATATTTTCTTAAGTAGGTCACAAAGAATAAGTTATCAGACCATGCTAGAATTCTGAAATAGAGTGAATGAAGATCTCGTAGAACGAATTAAAAGAAACCAGAAAACAAGATTAAAAAGGGAAAATTCAAAGCGAAATGAACCCAAAACATACAAGCCAGGCGATGTGATTTATACAGCTATAAAACAAATTCAAGGAAAACACTAACCTAAGTTTAAGAAAGAAACTGTTTCCAAAAACAATAAAGCTACAGTTATTTCGACATCGGGACGACGAGTCCATAAATCACATATAAAAAATTTAACCAATTAAAAATTTCTTTTCAGATGTTTGTTATGCGCATTAGCAACATCCTTCGAAATATATAAATACGACACACCTATAATAACGGTAAAACAAGGAAATGGACGGATCATAAGTCGTAATTTCAAATTAATTCATATTATAAACATAGAATAATATATATTTCATATAACAAAGAAAGGCAGGCTTGAAGAAAACTGCTGATTTTACTCGTTGACCTCGACTTATTTCTATTGTTTAAATTACAATACATTCAAACTTTTTTCACTAATCCATAAATTTTAAAAAAAAATAGATAGACATAAGAGTAATGAAGGATGGAGAAAGAAAAAAAATGAAATCATTTTTTTAGTTGTCATCGGCCATGTTTACAGCCATGTTTATTTTTAATTTTGTTTTTATTGTTTCGTTATGCAGTGTTACCAGTGTTGTTTTAAAATTATTAAAGATGATATGTTTTTGAATTTTCAATAAAAATGTTGTTTCTTTGTGTTATTAATTCTTATTTATTTATTTAATTATTATTTATTTATTTATTTATCTATCTGTACATGAATTTTTATTACATTAATTATTTGTACTCCTGCATATATAACAATTGTATTCTTGTGTAAAAACTTAGCTAAAAAGTGTAATGTTCACAAAAATACCATTTGATATCAAGTTCTAAATAAAAAAAAAGTAATTGTATTATACATCTTTGCTATGCACAAGTAATTTTTGTAACATTATCAGTATCATAAATTTAAATAACATGTAACATTATCAGTAACGGTAACTGTAAGTACTATATGCTAAATTAATGCTAGTTATATATCTAACTTTTGTTGAATTTGTTTTATAAAAATATATAATTTAAATTTATTCTTTTATGTTATTTAAATTTATAAAGTTTATTTATATAGGTATATAAATTATTTATTTATATATACTTATATTTTTAATATAAGTATTCTAATTATTTTTCATATTACTTACACATACAAATCTTAAGGAAATCTAAAAAATCTTTTCCTATGATCATTGTTAACATCTACACTTACTTAAATTTTACAACTTCTTGCACAACACTTCATCTTTAAAAAATTTCAATATTACTAAATATGTCAATTTAAAAAAATTTTAAAAATACTTTAATTTTAATAAAAAAATTTTCTATTCAAAAGTTGTATACAATTTTATACATTAGCGTATAATATAATTTTTTGTACTACGGTAACACCATACAACAATAAATATCAAACGATTAACATTTTTTTGTACATGTTCGTTTCGCTGGATTTATATTTTTGTACATTTTTGTGAGTGAAATTATTTAATGTTTTTATTATATTTAATTTTTTAATCATATAATTAAATAATTATAATATAATTTTTCAACTTTTTTTATAATTATTTCCTTTTTTTTAGTGTATTAATTAAAACATTTTAATGATTGAATAGTACAAATAGTGTTGTTTTGTTGTTTTAGTATACATTTTTGTGAGTGAAATAATATGATGTTTTTATTATATTTAGTTTTTAAAAAAACATAAAATTAAATAATAATAATGTTTTTCAATGTTTTTTTTGCTCATGCATTAATTTTCGAGACATGACAATATTTCTAAATATTATTTAACAATTTTTAAAAAATATAATTTTCATGCAACCATTACAATACATTCTCATTTCAATGTATTGAAGTAGTGTTAGTGAAAATTAGTAAAATTGAGTAAAAATGCATTGTACAGATAGGTGATACAAATACATATTCAAAAGTTGACTTCAGCCATATAAAATTGGAATTTGTTTTTTTTTTTTAATGTATAGTGCGATACTGCTCTATCATGTTTTAATTTTCTATGAGAAATTCTTTTGCCTGTTTCCTCTTTAGAGAAAAAATTTTTTTTATTTTATTTGTTTTATTTTTATATCTGCAGCTCTTTTCTTTTGATCTCCATTGCGAGCTTCTTTACTATATACCTTTATACAATGTTATAAACCTTTCAAACTACGAAGACGCGTTGTCAAAAATTTCTCAAAATGCTCAAAAAATCGATCACAAAAATACGTGAGAAAATTGGAAGAATTATTTTCGAAACACAATATAGCAATTACCACTGATCTGGGCATTACAGTAGTTGTCATCGTAATTATTATTGTTATTACATACAATTTGCTCAAAAAACAGCGTAAGTCTATAGCATTGTATCCAAAAGCAACAGAAATACAAGAAACTAGGCAAGACGGACTGCAACCAGTCACTTTGAAATTTTGATCCACGAGGACGCGGATTTAGAAAGAGGGAGGAGTTAACACAAGTCAATTGCTACCATATTGATTCAGCACAAATCAATCACACGCGCATCCGGTTAATTGCCGATCTAACAATTTGTTGCATTTTCTTTTATTTAATTATAAAAAATATTTTCAATATTAAAATCAAAATGCTTACGCATAATCTTTCCTTTCTTTTTACTTAAATATTAAAAACTATTAACAATAAATTCTCGATATTAAAATCAAAATGCTTACGCATAACTTTTGCTGATGTTGCATAAATTTGCAATTTTCAATATTTTGTATTATAGAATTAAGATATAAATACCAATTTGTAATAATTGTAATCAGTCTTAAAACGGAGTTCAATAAATCATGTTCTAAAAAGTAAAATTTCTTTTATTTCGAAAAGCAGTAACCTAAAGACTTTAACTTACATAATATTAAATAAAAATAGCCCTAGTCACAAAAATAAATCAAAATAAATTATTTAAAAAAAGAACAGAAAAAAAGAATAACATTTTTGCCAATACATATGTACATATATTGTTATGCGCATAATGAAATAATAAACATTTAGTTTTTTAAACATTCAATAAATGTAAATGAATGTTAAATTTTGTGAGTTTAATTATTTGATTGAAGATGTTTATAATTACTATAACCCTATAACCTTATAACCAACAACTTATCTATAGATATCTACTTAAGTATAATATGTATAAAAAGAAAAGTACCTATGTATAATGTTCAAGAATTAAATTTATAAAAAATTGTGTATAAAATTAGAATGATCGTACAACATATGTATATATATGTGCATAAGGATTTTATTTTATTTTAATTTTTAAAATATTACATACCTAGATATATATATACGAGTACATACAATGTATATAATGTATATTAAGTGCACACAAATACTCAGTCCATTATGGCACCCCGTCGATCAGTAATTCTGCCAGATATACATAGGTATATCGACCAGTTTATCATCAGTAATCAGTTATACTGGTGTACATTGCTGATTTGGAATTAATTATCGATTTGAGCGGGAGTAGGCGCTGGCAGGGATCAACAAAAGTATACCAGACCAACACCACAACCATCGAGCTATTCAAGCTCTTTATATGTTCATAAAGATGTAATATTTTTTGAATCTTTCATACGTAAATTTTTTTATACCAATGATTGCCTGTCAATAATGCCTAAATATTGCCTGTCAATAATGTATTATAGAAAATGATGTAACAGGTAAACGCAAATTGTGCACGCAGTGACAGTGTATGTTTACAATTTTTTTTTTCATACTCTGTATTGTACAGTTTTGTTTTGTTTACACTTTTTTATTTTTAATTCATTAATAATTATTCATATTTCAATTTCCCTATTCTCATTAATGGATTAGTAATGAAGTGAAAATTAAACTGTACCCGGTAACACTTAAAATTTAAATTTTTAAAAAACAATCTTTTGCCTGTATCTGTATGTACTGATGTACTGTAATATCCTTATCTGTAATACTAATCGTTCACAATATCTAATTGTTTACAATGAAACAAATCACATCTTCTGTGATTAAATCACAGGTTTCAGTCACTGTGATTTTGAAACAGCAATCACAGGTTGTTCCGGTTCTCTTAAAATCACAGTTTATATCATTTCTATAGTTTACATACACTCATACAGAAAATAATATGATATGATATAAGTAATAATTATTGAAAAATCAATTCATCTAGGATAATATTTTTAAATTGAAATTAAGTAGTAATTAAAAATAATAATAAACAATGCATACGCTAATTATTTACAATTAATTAATTCTGGAAAATTCTTAAAATTTGAATCAATAGTTCAATAATAAATTATATTATTAAATTCAATGATATTTAATGAGATTTTTATTCAACTCAACTTTTAATGCATAATGACAGCATAAATATTTATAATTATTATACAGATATTCGTAAAATTAAATAAATACATATGCATACATATATTCGTATACATTATAGTATACATACAGGAGTAAATTTTATATTAAACTCTATTACACGTATATATTTGAAATTAATTTAAATTTAATTTAATATTATTTTTTTTTGTACAAATTAAATATCAATCTACACATCTACATATTTTTAATGCAAATTTTTATTTTTTCCAGTAGTATGTAATAGTATAATATGTATTTTCATAATCAAATCACTGTACGAATATATTGTAATATTATATAAAAAGTTAAAAAAAAAAGAAAGAAAAAAAAATAAAAATAACTATAAATATTAGTACATGGTGTGCATAATGTCATGTATTTATGTTATCATATATGTAACTACTTAAATTTATAAAAATTATATTATAAAAAAGTGATAAATAGTTTTATATGTGGCGCTCTCTATTATAGGAAACCATTTATTGTAATCAAATCAAATTAACCACAATCATTTTTATTACATGTTATATAAATTGAATTTAACAGCAAAAAAAATACTGAAATGAAAATGAAAATTGCTCAACTTCAATTTTTTTTTGTTTTTTTGTTGTTATTACTTTATTCGAGAATTGTTGAAAAACTAATTTTCATTTTGTTGAATGAAAAGTTAGTACCATATCATGAATAAGTTTGAATTAAAACAAAAAACGAAAAAAAAAATTAGAAAGAAGGATTTTTCTATATTTCATCACATTTTATTTTAATCTTTTTATTTTGCTCTGTCTCTCTCTCATTCAGTCTCATCTTGTTAAATTAAGATTTTTATTTTTATCAATATCACATATCCTATTATGTAGTACTACGTATACATTATTTATACAAATGTATGTATGCATGTTTGTGCATGTACATGTTGAAGTGAATCTATTATGCATGTATAGTAGTCATTTATGCATTCCATATAATACGTACATAATGGTATATTTTATATTACATACAATGGATACATACAACATGTGCATTCAAACAGTAAATTGAATGTAATGATAAAACGTATGTGCATGTTTTATATACATGATCATAATATATAATATACTTATATATATTTTTATATAGATAGATGTATAGAAAGTATTTTTATTTATACGTTTTATTTATTTGTCAAATAGTTATAAGCATTAAGTAATGTGATATTCCAGTTAGATAAATTAGTTAGTAGTAAATTTAATATCCTTTTGATATAAATGTCTATCATTTCATATTTTTTTTATGTTATATATTCACATACGATACATGTATGTACATATGTGTAATGTAATAAATAGTAATGTATATGTATATACTGATGTGATGAAAATAATGCATTTATGTTAGTTATATGTATAGAAATTTATCTATTTTATGTAATTTTGTTTTTTTGTTTTTTACTTTAGATTTAGATATTTGAATAGAAAATAAAATTTTAAGTTCTTAAAATTTAATTAGACCATTTTCTTTTATATGATGCGTATATATATATGTAAGATTGATATAACGACATATATAAAGATATATGTAGCTTTGATATGTAAACATTTTTATAAAACTATATATAGGTACGCGTATTATATGTATAAATATATACGTACATATATTGTATTCTTATATGGCTAATTATAAAATTGGTGACATATAGTTTGAAGATAAAAAACGAGTTATAACTCGATAGCATTCTTTTAATTATTCAAACTTCTTTAACGATTTCAATGTAGAAATCTTTGTGAATAATTACCAAAAGCCTTTGATCAAAAGTGTTTCAATCAAAAAAGATATAAAAAGAATAAAGTCCGTTGCCGACATACTCGAAGAAATTAGACCAAATTGACATCTCGATAAAAATTCTAAATTCGAAGTTTCAAACCGTAAATTCAAATGATTTTTATTAATTAGTTCCATAAGTAATAAATTGACATTTCATTCACTAGTTTAGAAAAATTGTAATTTTATAGATTTTAAACTTAATTTACAAAGCTGTTGGCGGCATATAGTTAAATGTTGGTGACATACATCTTTCATTATCAATATGGATTTTTATTACGAATTTTCAACTTTTCAAAAATTTTTTAAGAAAAATTGCGAAAAAAGAACGGCAAAAAATAAAACGATGAATATTATTTTATAATTGAAATAAATATTTTGAAATATCTGTTTTTTTTTCTTAGATTCGGAAAAAAATGAAATCTAAAAAATGACATATAGCTAGGTTGACCTTTTATTAGAATTAACCATATATGTATAATTTTTACTTTTGTCTAGTAGTTTTTTGTTATTATTATTTTGTGTTTTTATTTTTAATTTCTTCGTTTTTTTTTTGTGTTTCATCCACAAAGTAAAAATGTTTTAAATAATCCAATTTAAAGTTACAATTATTATTCATACATATATACACATAATATAAGATACAAATAAATCATACGTGGTCATACATATGTATTACAAACACATATACACTAAGCATATATGCATGTATTTAAATAATACAATATAATACATGCATGTAAATATATATTTATAGTGAATACAAAATGTGGGAAACGAAAAAAAAATAAGTAAAAAATAAAATTTGAAATAAAAAATAAAAACGGTTTGTATGAAATAAGTATATTATGTATAACATACTTATAATACGATTGTGAGAAAAAAAAATTTAAATTCACATTGAAACGTTACAAGGATACGATATGATGTAAAAATATTATACACTTGAATTTGTAAGTTATGTTTGGTATTTAAAAAATTTTAATGTGTACAATTTTTATTAAACATTTTTTATGTTTTATTATGAATTATAAGAATATAATATAAGACCACGTTAATCAAACCAATTTTGACTGAACGCCTTTGAAAGGAAAGTTCTAAGAAAAATAATAGAACCGCAATACGCAAAGGTGATTATTAGAAGATTAAAATACTTACTTTAATTTTACTTTAATTTTATTGAGACTTTTTTTATAACACATATTACATTAAAACTTAAGTTTAAAACTTGTAAATAAAATAATAATTAAAACGCCGACTATTTCAAATTATGCCATGCTTACATCAGTGTATAAATATATATTTCTATCATAAGTATTTTTCTATTACTTTATGTTTAATAAATTATAATTAAGTTTTTACAACTAAACAATACACATCCGCGCCTGCTCTCGGTACTAGCCTACAGGACCTTCTTTTGGGGTCCAGTTATATTTCTTAATATATAGATTTAAATCGTATCATGATTTCGTCAATTTAAAAGTATATTTACAAAATACAAAATACCACTTTATAATTACTCTACCCTAAGATTAATAATTTCTATAAATTATACATTTTTTTTTTTAAATACAGGGTGATTCTCTACCGGATGAAAACCTTGAGACAGGTGATTGGTCGTGCCGAGAAACGAAAAAAATTGTATGGAAAGTGGGGGGGGGGGGCTATTCTCAAGTGGTAAGGAGTTACGGGGCTACGAAGTTTTTTTTCTAGGTCAAGTCACTTGTTCCGTATTTTTGGCCATATACATGTATGCATATTTTCCTTATAACTATATATTTACAGTATCACAGATAATAATTTTTCTGATAGTTTAAGTAATTACGCGAACTACCAAAGACCAATATAACTATATGTTATATTAGTCTTTGATACCACACATACTTACATACCATCGTTCGTCAGAATTATCAGAATATTGATAAAATATTTACATATTTACATCTATTGTATCAAATTGATTAAGTCGTATTTCGTTTAAGAAAAATGTTCTTTGTGTCTGATAATCTAGTTATCCTCTGTTGTTGTTGGCATGGGTTGTATTTTCATAAAATTTCATTGAGATTAACAGGCTCAAAGAGTAGAGTGGAATTATCATTTAATATATTTATGGGGGAAATATAAAAATTGTCTAGTACTGAATTGTTGTGGTTATCTTCATATATTCTTTTTATTACCGGGTTTACATCGTTCTTGATTCTATTTATGGACCGTTTGGATAAGTTGATTAGATAACTAATGAGAGGAGTAATTTTACAGTTTGAATATATGTACTGGTTTGAATACCACTTTTTATTCGGTCTACGGAATTTGGTAAGACAGTGTCTAAGGATATTTCTCTCGAATTTTTCGAGTTCAGAAGCCACGCTTGGAGAAATTGTGAACCATGTCATGAAGTTGTAACCAATTACTGGTCTAATTAGGGTTTTGTAGACCAGTAATTTGGTTTCAACTTGGACTGCTTTGGAATTTAGCAAAGATCTTAAAAGTGAAGTAACGTATTGTGCTTTTTTGAGCACTACTCTAGCGTGTGGATTGTAGAGAAGTCTGTGGTGAAGATTAATACCTAAATATTTGATGCTATTAGTTAAAGGAACGCTACTATTATTCATGACAAGATGGAGATTTTTGCTCTCTTTCACAGTATTTTTATGAGCTCTACTGTAAGAATTCCTAAAACAGATTAGCGAGCTTTTTGTTTCATTAAGTTTTATGCCCCATTTGTCGTAGTATCCTAGGAGGACTAGAATGTATTTCTGAAGAATTTCTAATGCTTTAAAAGGTTTGTCTTCTGACACGAAAATTATAGTGTCGTCCGCGTAGAGACTGGCGTAAATTTTAGAGTCCACTGTGTTTATGAAAGGGAAGCCATATAAAAAGATGTTGAACAGCTTCGGACCTAATACAGAACCTTGAGGAACGCCAGATTTTACTGGAACTAGGTTAGACATTTTTTTCGCCAATAGCAATAGTCAGAAATCGATCTGTTAGAAAGCTATATATTATTCTGGTTATAATAATGGGACAATTAATCTTAAAATGTTTAAAAAGAAGACCTTTGCACCACACGTTATCAAATGCCTTTTCTAAGTCAATATCTAAGGCCAGAGTGCATTTCTTATTCCTTAAGTTTTTTACAATGGAATTAGTTACGAAAAGTAATGCGTTTTCTGTTGAATGGAAGTTCCTGAAACCGAACTGATTGTGTGGTATTATGTTATTTTCGTCGCAAAAACTAATTAATTTATTTGAAATGAAAGATTCGAATAGTTTACTTAGGTTTGAGACCATAGAAATGGGCCTGTAGTCTTCTATACGCAACGAATTTGATTTTTTAGGTATAGGGATTACTTTCGCTATCTTCCATTTTTTAGGGAAATACCCGTTGTTTAGACAGTTATTAAATAAAATAGCAAGTATTTTATCTAATTCATTGGGGCATTTACTTAATATGAAATTAGAAATGTTGTCGAGACCAGCAGATTTCTTACGATTAATAACAACTGTTCTCATATGTTCTATTTGTTCCTTTGGAATAAATGAAGAGTCAACTTGAGGAATGGGTGTGATTAAAGAATTATCAGGACTAAAGTTTGTTATATGTGAATCTATACAGTCAAAGGAGAATTTCTCTACTGAAAGAACAACTTTTGAATACAGATTTGTATCCGACGTTGGTTTTTTTTCGCTATATAATTCTTCGAACGCTCTTAGTTTCTGATCTATATCCTTAAGTTCCGAATTCCTAAAGGTAAGCCTATCCTTTTCTAAGTTAGCTCCTACCAATTTTCTACCAGTAATTTTATTTATTTCCTTGTAGCAAGGGGGATATGGTTTGATTTTTCTTAGTCTCTCAGAATAATATTTATTCATTTCTAATGTTGTTCTTTCTTTGATTAGTTTGCTAAGGCAATGGATACGACTGTTTAGTTCTTGATAGTCCCTATTTATTCTATTAAGAGTTCTATGAAAAATTCTTTTTAATTGCCTCAGCCAGGAGTTACGGACTTTTAGGAGATTAATTGTTGCATCAGAGATGTAGTTGTATTTAGCTTTAGAAGGGATAACGGATATATAGTGTCTATTGACGTATCCATCAATGACATCTACTACATCGTCTGTAATTTTGTCGATTTCCAAATTATGCAGATTCCTATTATCTGAGATTTCGAGTTTGTTAAGCTCTTTTGACATATCCTTCTGAAAGTTAGCCCAGTTTGTTTGCTTAAAGGATTTAAATTTACGGAAATCGACTTTAAGAAAATCGAAATGCTGGCAAGAGATATCTAGAAGAACGCCAAAATGGTCGGAAGCAGAAGGAAGACTTAAACAATTATTTAAATTGAAATCTCCTGTTGCATCCTTTATAGAGTTTGATACAATAAAGAAATCCAAAAATGAAGAGCTTCTTGGGAAAGTCAGACTATTAGGAGCAACAATATCTAGATTTATATATCGAGCGATGAATGGATCGCTTGGCCGTTAGAATTACAAGTGGAATCATTCCAGTAGGTATGTCTGGCATTCCAGTCACCTCCAAGAATGCAGTAGTCGGAGTTTCTGCTGATATCATAAAGTTTTTCTGGATCACTCTTGAGAGCCCGACCGACATAACAGGGAACATATACAAAACCAAGAAGCATAGACTTGATTGAAGTGAATATTTTAAATTTTATTTCAACTAAACTAGCTGAGATAAACTGTAAGTCAACGTTGACAACTTTAAATTCTACGGAATTTTTCAGACATATGGCCGTTCCTCTACCATCGTCATTTCTAATAAAGTGGAACCCATCTATTTCTACTTTGTGTCTCGATTTCAGACAAGTTTCAGAAATCAAGGCTGCTAACGGGTTTAATTTTTTTAAATTATGCACTAGACTTAATCTTTTCTCGTGAGAAACTATTGAATTTACATTTTGGGCAATTAGTTTGAACTGCTTGGTGTTTCTAGCAGGAGGTTATACGCAAAGCTCATACTATAATAGATGTGAGGAATTGCAGATAATCTGATATTTCTTCTTCTTTTGAAGCTAGATTTTTATAATTTGGCCAGAAATGTTTAATTTCTTTGATCAGATCAGAAAAAGAACTATTGAAAAGCGTATCAGCTTCATTCATAAATTCCAAAAGTATATTATCCCTACCTGACGTATTAGGGAGTATATTTTCCCGGCCTTTAGTACTACTAGGGGCAATTTTTTCCTTTTGAATATTATGTCTGCCAGACTTTGCCATATCTGCAAATGAAATATTTCCACTCACGTAATTATTTACAGGGGTTTGAACAAATTCTTTTCTGGAAATAGTAATTTGTTTAGTTTTTTGCTTCAGATTTTCTTTTTTTTTTTAAATAGCTCGTGTATTTTGAACACCCCTTGTAACTAGCTGTGTGTTTTTCTCCACAGTTAGCACAAGTTGGAGAGATTTCAACGCTATTATTTTGGTTTTTATTTTTAATTTCAGGACAACCAGATAAATCATGTTTGCCGCTGCAGAACACACAAACTGGTTGATTTGAGCAATATTCGCTACCATGACCAAACTTCTGTCACCGAAAGCATCTAGCTATTCCAGTTTTTCTAACTTTATCCCATGATATCCTTTGGTGAAGAATATACCTAATTTTCAACAATTTATCTAACTCTGCACTACTTTTCAAACGAACAAGGGACATATTAAGTTTCCTGTTTTCTTTTTTTGATTTAGGGGTTGTGCTTGTGAAAGGGGATACACTTAAAAACTCAACTTCCTTATTTGTTTCGCTTATGAGCGATTCTAATATTTCGGAAATATTATCTCCGATCTCGTTGAAAATGTGAAATCTGTTGTCATCGTTGGTCTGCGCTTGTGTCTTGTCCTTCTCTTCCGTTATTCGCCTCCTTTTAGATTGAGTGTCCTGTCTATTCTTTTTAGAATTTTTAATTTTCGATGCCAATATATCGCTGAATATATTTTTGTCATATTTATCTGTAGTACAAACTACATCGTTCATTTTTTCGTACCTGCATTTGGCATTGAAACCGTTGCGTTTGCAAACTTGTACGTGTATGGCTTCCAGATACCACCATTATCGTCACTGCTTGTAATTTCCATGCCCAACACCTGTGCACTATTTTTCCTCTACCTGAATTCATCTCTTAGGAAGAAAAAAAATTTTTTTTTTCCCAAGAGTATCTATACTATTTTCAGAAATCGAAGTCAGTACAGGCAAGATAGGCATGCTTTTCTATATTCTTTCACATTGCGTTTGTATAAATCTGTCTCGTGTGTGGGGTGATCAGATCTCAATTTAAATCCGAGGGAAATATTTTGCAAAAAACTTTTTTTTTAGATTTTACAAAAAAACAGGTAATTTTGTGACATTTTGGGAAATTTTATGAAATATGTTCATTTCTTTACAAAATAACATATAATAGAGGTATTCACTCTCTCTAGTATTTGGCCTTGTATATTTATACTCGAAGTATTTTTACTACATTTTGCTAATATACTATGCCTTGTTATTTTCTCCCATATAAAATCAAGTAAGCCAATCATTGTAATAAAACAATAGGGTTAAGGCATGTTTTTTCTGTGTAGTATTTCGTAGTAAATATTTTGACAGTTGAACAGACATAGTAGTCATTTGGTAAATTTTGATAAAATTTAAATTTAAAAATTTTAAAATTTTGATACAACAAGAGTATTTACAAAGTATGTTCACTCCACACTAAATTTGATTATGTATTAATACACAATAGCTAAAATACTAGCCTGAGTGAATACCTCTAATAACAAGCTGATTTGAATAATATGATAGCAATTTGCATTGTAAATAATTTTCTTTCTTATTCTAAGAAAAGACAAAACAAAAAATAAAATTCAGAATGTAACGGTAATGTAAAGAAATCATTAACAAGTACATAAAGGGAACAAAATAGAAGAAAATGGACAAATAAACAAATATAAAAATGAATGTATGCACGTACCTATGTATACAAAATTTAATATCAAATTGAAACTGAACACATACTTTTATAAATAAAATTAAAAATACTGAATATTGTTTAATCAAAATTTCATATTTTTTTTATAAATTTAATCAATACTCCCAGTAGCTACGGCAACCCTGAATTATCATCATTTTCTTTTATGCCCATCTTCCCGCTGACACGATTCAATCAACATTTTATACTTTGAGTGGACATCGGCTGCGCAACGACTTCATATTTTATAGTTCGGTTTTTTATTTTTCATATAAGCAAAATGGTGTTAACTGATTAAATCAGTTGCCTTCACGCTGTGAGATAGGCAACATCGAAGGGGGGAGGGTGTATTTCTTTTTCCCAAAAAAAACGGGGTGATTCATTATTAGAAATGAAAAAATCAGCAAACAAAAATTAAAATTTGTCTTAAAAACCGAACATTTTTATGATATTTTCAAATAATGCTACTTTTTTATCAAATATAAATTTACAGGAATGTGAAATTTGTACAGAATCTCCCTTTTAAGAAATATTTGTGAACAAAATTATAAATTTATTTATGCACAATTTGGAACATCCTGTTAACATATTTTAAAAAGTACCTTCTTCAGGGTTGACAGAGATATATTATTCAGAATTTCCTACAAAATATTATATGTGAAGTTATCAGAACCTCATCGGGTAACTATTTCCATAAGCACAATACTGACTTCGATTTCTGAAAATAGTATAAACACAATTTTATTTTTATTTATATCTTTTTCGCTCAAATTTTTATTAAAGTACGTCTTTACTGCTCGAAGGTTCTATATCTATATCGAATCCCGAAGATTAAGATACAATATTCAATACTTATACTTGGACAGCATGCATATACAATAACCTTGATGTTATGACTATGTCGTTAAGTTAAATAGACTCAGGTTGGTAGAACATATGTACAGAAGATATCTCATAATTGAATCCCAAAAAAGATCCCAAATAGACAGATAGGTACTAGAAGGAGGGAACACACATTTAGAACGCCCAAAAAAAAGGATGGATGTAATAAAATAAACAAAGATTCTACCATACCTTGTTAAACTACTCAATTGAAGAGATGAGGCGTAAATATACACGAAGAATGGTCAGTCTGGATCCGAACTGGACTGTAGCGCTCTAAGAAGAACAAGAGGAATATATTTCCATATTTGTTTTCTTTTTTTATTTTCTTTATTTTATTTTGTTTTCTAAAAAAAATATTTATTTGATGTGTGATTGGACTATGAATAATAGAGGCGTACAATAACAATCACTATATATTATAAAGTAACGTATTATTGTAATACTTTTTCTGGTTCTTCTAAACTTTAGAGTGTCAGACTTATTAAAGTAATTATTGGTATTATATAATTTAATCATAATTCCTATTCATTCTTTATGGGTCTTTTTGATAAAATGCTCATATATTTTATTGAAAAAATTTTTTTTTATTTCGAAAATGTTGCATGCATTTTGCCTGACAGAATCAAATTACATTCATATAAATTAGGTGTCTACATCGAATAAGTATATACCTATAACAGTTGCGGTATATGTAGTTACTGTACTATAATGAAATTATTTCTGTTCTAGAAGTTTTCATCACATAGATATAATATGTATGGTATGCGTATGGAGGTACGTAATATGTTTAAATTATAAACCACTGAATTGTTGTTATGTAGATGATGATAGATTCAAATTACATAAAATTAAAAATGATTGAATTATAATTTCATAACCAAGAGCAAATTTATATTCCGAAAATTTTATATTATGTTATTACATTACATGTATATGTATTTTGTTAATAATTTTTATGTAATATAATAATAATATTTTATATATACATACAATTTTATACATGAGTTTATTGCATTCAAAATTCATCATCATGATTAAATATTATAACTATTCATAGAACTATGCGTATGTTACATAAAATATAATATAATGAGTATCAAATATCAATAATACATTAATGTTAACATACATATAAATATTTATGTATTCATGTACATATACGTAGTAAATTCAGTAAATAGGTATATGTAATTATAATAATTGTGATAAAATTTTAGTTTTCCATAGGTAAATTAAAATTTTTGTTTTCTTATAATTATATACCGCTTAGTTACTCTGTGGCTTTTTTTTTCATGTTACATATTTTTTTTTATTTTTTTTTATTTATTTATTTATTATTAGGTCTCTGAACAGTTTTTCTGTCATTTTGGACCTTTAAATATTACATCATTTATTGTTTTTAATTTTTATTATATATTGTTGAATATTTTTATGTCCTTCAGAAAGTTTATAATTTGTTTCATGCTTACGATGTCATCTTTTCCTAGTATGGGTGGAGTAGTTTACTTTATGTTTCTTTCTAAGGTTTCGGTAAGTCTGGCAGTCATTAAAAATATGTTTGATATCCAGATCGCTATTGCATGTATTACATTTTGGTTTCGGTGACTTGTTTATGTGATGAATATGTGTAAGGTTAGTGTGTCCAATCCTAATTCTGGTAATTACATTGGCTTCTTTTCTGTTCATGTTGTTAATATTTTTCCAGGGAGTTATTGTCTTCATGTGTTCTTGAAGTTTGTTGTTGTTTATTGAGTTCCATATAGTTTGAAAGTGAGAATTTATTTTCTTATTAATTTGGTTGTGAATATCTTTATATAATATTTTATTATTCGAATCAATTTTCATGATGGTGTAAGATTTGTTGATGAGTTTGTGTGTTATATTATGTATATCTATTGCAATAGGGTGGTTTGGATATATTTTAAATAATATGTCTATTGCACTTAGTGAATCTGTTAGTATTAATATATTATTATTTTCTATTAAAGATGATTTTGCTATTGCAGTTTTTATGGCGTACAACTCGGCGTTGAAAATGTTTATTTCATCATACAATCTGAATTGTTCTTTTTTATCTTCAAAAATTTTCTTTTTTTTTGTTACATATTTTTATACATTTTTTCGTACATTTATGTATTAATATATCAATAGATAATTTTACATATATGTATGTATAACGTGGTATAACTCAATTATATTTCATTTTTATTTATTTTTGTTTTATAATACATTGCATTATATTCGCAGTTTGACATGAAAATATGTATACACATAATACATATGTATGTTTTATTATACGGTGTAATTTAAATTTTTTATTCTTATTTTTTTTTAATTCATTTTATTTTATTTTATTCATTTATTTATTTTTTCATTTAATTTTTTTTTCAATTTTGACCATAAAGAATAAGGTACGTTTATATGTACATCTACATCTATACATATATACATAACGTGCTCTTATTTTTATTATTATTTTTTTTTCACTAAATTCTAATGAGTTTTTCCAAATGACTGCATGCGGATTTTTTTTTTTCTATACGTGGTGTGTAAGATATATATACAAATAATATGCATATATGCTTTTTATTTGTGTGTTGTGAATACATTTGTGTATGTACGTAAATACATAAATTATATGCATTTTATATACATATAATAGGTACATAATATATATGTAGTTATAGAACATAAAATTATATTTGCAGCATATAACTAGTAATAAACTATTAGGTACATACATACCATAATATACATATGTATCGAAACTAAAAATTACTTTTTAAATAAGTGTGTATATATATATAAATATAATATTAATGCATATATGTATATGCTTATTTTTTTTCAATGCTTTCATTTATAAGGATATATATACATAATTTATATACATACATATGTATATGTAGATATGTACATACAAATAGTAGTGTATATTTGCCGATAAAAAAAAATTCTATGTACATATGTGAATTATATTTTGATTAGATTGAATATGGATGAGGATAACATGTATAATTCTTATGTATATATATACATTGAATATGTCTAATAATATATATTTAATATTTGTATATATGTATATACAAATAAATATATTTTGATATTTTTGTTAAAGCTAATTTGTCCCTAGAAAGTAATTACATACTAACGTACATGAATTTTCTTTGCACTTACATATATACATATTATACGTTTGTAATATGTACCTATATGTGTACATACATATACAATATACCTACAGCATGAAATTACGGTAGTTTATACATTTAATACAGTATTTATGTGAATTTTATGTGTTTCCACTTCACATTATATTTATATAAGATACCTATGAATATAATGTAAGTAATAAATGAACTCTTATATGTATATGTACATATATTTGTGTATATATAATATGTAAATACGCACATATATATGCATATGTAATATGTATATAGAAATAGATGAAACTTGAAATTGCATTTGGGAATATTTAAAACCGAATCTTCAATTATAGTCACACTTCAATTGCTGTTACAATTTTTGTTTGATTTTTGACTTTAAAAATGGACTTGATAAATTTTTGTTATTTATATCACTATATGTGTACATAATATGTATAATATAAAAATTTTACTTGTATATCATATAGGTACATACATATTTTCACTATACAAATTTTATGTTATATATACATATATGAATAAAGTATACTTATATAAAAGCTATAAATATTACATGCATTTATATGTATGTTTTTAAAAGCATATAAGGCCTGTTTCAGAAAGTTTTAACGCTTTTTTGATTCCTTATAGAATTTTCTACGTATGTAATAAATAAAAAAATGATATTTTTTAAAATCTAAAAAAAGTTCTGGAACGTTTGGAGGATTGAGTTCTTTAGGTACCATAGATAATTACTTCTATACTGAATAGTGACTGGTTGCTAAATCAGGCTAAAAAATCGTTCAATCCTCTTATCTTTGTAGAAGTAGTAGAACTCTCTTCTGCAAACACCCTTTTACGTACACCTCGTTATTAAATGTCCATTTTGCAAAAAAAGCCCTGAATCGAAATTCAAATTGTCAAATTGCTTGCCATGCTAACATTTTTGGACCGAATTTTTCTGTTGAAATTGTCCGTTGATCTTCTGGAATATCAAATCTGTCATTTCCGGAATACAACTGATCTCTAGGTATTGCAAGGAAATCGTATTTGAAATCGTAAACGAAAAGATTTGCCGGGGTTATTTAAATTTTTTTCAAAAAAATTTTTTTTTGTGTCTGATCTAGTTAACAATATTCTTACAAAAGATGTAAGTTTTGGATAAAAATCACATTTATATATTTTCAAGGAATGGGGAATTCCCTGAATACAATTTTTAAAAAATATACTTGTTATTTTTTTAGTAACTATAAGGTTAGAAAATGCGTTGAAACTTTCTGAAACAGGCCTTATGTATTACATCAAATAACATACTATATATGATGGAATATGAATATGCAATTTATTGTATTATATTAAATATTCATGTCAACGTATAATGCATATGTACAGCGTTAATGTATGTAGTTAACATTTATTAATGTTTTATCATAATAAATAGCGTATATATACAAAATTGTATAAACATTTGTATGTATGTATAATATACATACATAAAAAAATTGCCAAACATCTATCTTATGTGAATAATATGTAATACGTGTTTGTAAGAATAATTTGTTTTCCGTTTAAAAAAAAAAAAAAATAAAATATATTTTGTTTTGATTTTTTATATTATTTTTATTTCTATTTACAATTTTGTTTTTATTATTGATAAAATGTTAATTCAAATTTTATCTGCGTATATTTTACACATAATATAAATTTTGTTTTAATATCATAATTGTACAACCATATATGTATGTATATAAACATGCAACAATATATGTATGTAAATATATAGAGATAAAATTGTTTATACATATTATGTATGTATATGTATAAATGAATAAATGTGAAATTTTATTTTATATAATATGCTTTTCCTTTATTGTCAATTAATAATATACAGATGATAATAATATTGTAATCTGCATACATATATTACAAACTGTGTGCTCTATATATTTATATGTACGATTATGTATATAATCGTACAAATATATATGTAAATGTAAATACAATATATATTAAGTAGATATATTTTTGAAACTAATTTAATGTATTTGAATATAAATTAATTTAAATATTTTTCATTTAATTTTTGCCCAATCATATAATGAAATTTAATTTTAATTTTATTATAATTTCTATAGATGTAAATGTGTATTGATTAAAATCCACAAATATGTATCTACAATATATATAAATTTATTCATATTATGTACACACATTATCAAAAAATAAAAAAATAAAAAAAAAGTAAAAGATAAAAAGATAAATAAAATGCATAAATTAAATTGAAAAAAGTAAAAAAAAAATAACAAATTAAAATAATATTAACAATCTAACAAATATTTATGCATATACATATATGCATACATACACATATATAATGGGTAGAGATTACGGTGAAAAAAATATGTCATATATATGTACATACATAATTAAAGATATACGATATCTATAACAATTATTTAGTGTTTTTTTTTTATTTTATTTTAATTCATTCAAATGGAATTTAATTAACTGATAATAAAAGGACAATCAAAAAAAAAAAATTAATACATATATTTATAATATATAGTATATACAAACACACATTATATGAAATAAATTATACATATTGTATTATAGAATTTTGTTGATAAATGATATATAATTCATGATTATAAATACTTATTTATAATATCAATACGCATGATTTTGTCTAATTGTCACCAATTATTATTTGTTATTAATAGTGTGTTGAAAAATTTAATCGTAAATAGTAAAATTATTATGAATTGAAAATACATATATATGTATATGTATATCCTTTTTAATTTTCGATAATCCATCACGAAAAAAATTTATAATAAGTATATATATTATATATAATAATTACATACTATATATATTTTCATTTAATTGTAATGATGTTTGAATTTATGATAAATTAAGATAGTATGTGCACATAATATCCATTCAGTACACTTACACTGTAATGATCTTTTATGTAATTTCTTAGATTTTAAAAAAAAATTGGTTTGGTATGAGAATAGTATAGTTTATTTTTGACTTAATTACAATGATAAATCCTAAATAAATTTATTATAATATTCAATAAGAAATTTATTAGCAATCGATAAATTTGTAAAAATTGAATAAATAAATTGTTGAAAATATCAATAATGATTTCCAACAATTCACTAAATTTGAATATAGCTAATATTGGTAGGTGGGTGTGTATACATAATTTGTGAATAAAATAAATGAATTTTATTAAAGTAAAATTAAATTCAATCAAATTTTTATAATTTATATTATGTATTTTCATATGTCAGATTTATGAGCATATATTGGGATTCATTCATATATTATATATTCGTTAATTTAAGTAAAGGTTTAGAATATATTAGAAAAATATTATATATGTATAATGAAGACAAAATAAATCGATAATGGAATTCAGTTCAAGAGGACTTTAACAGACTGGAGATTTGAAAATGGTATAGAACTGTTTCCTTGAATAGGGTAATAACATGGCAACAAATTATTTCTGAGATTAAGATTCTTCCGAGGACTGTAACACCGTAGAAAAAGAAAAAGAAGAAGATTATACTGAATTCATTTTCACATATAAATTTATGATATATTATGACCAAATAAAAAAATCTATTTTAATATCTTACTCGTATATCTAAATAGATCTTTTATTATTATTATTTTATTATTTCTTTTATTATTATATATATTTTTTATATCTAAACAAAGTTATTCAAATTTTATAGTACCTACCTAATATAAAAATAATTATGATACATAAAAAAAAATATATATGTACTTGAAAAAATATAAAACATATATAAATGTACAGTAAGTATTATACTTTATAAGTACTTTAGTAATCAATTATTTCATCATATTTAAAAAAATTTAAATAAATGAACAATTTTAAATTATACGTAAAAATTCATTTTATATTGTACTGTTATACGCAAATATTATAAAAGAAATAATATTATGATATACATATACTAGTTATACATGGTTATACTCAACATTATTGTTTGCACATGCAATTAAATACGTAGCATGTTATTATAATTTAATTTATATTAATTATAATCCATTTCAGTGCTATCCGTATGTATGTAGGTACGTAAATATGTGTTATGATGTATAATCGTATACATTTATAAATATATATGTATACGCATAAAATTTACCTAGATATATACATATGTACATTAAATTCATTCATTATAAGGAAGAATACATAATACAGTGTATTATTTTACCTCTTGAGGAAATACGGAAACACTTAACAAAATCTAATTAGCACCTTCCCATCATTTATATAGAGTAAATATTACATATAATACATATATATATATATTATATATATTATATATTATATATATATATATATATATATATATTATTTGTGTATATTAATATAATATTGTAAGTATATGTATTATAACGATCAACAAATGGATGATTAATTACGTACGTAACTGTGGATATTATATACTTAAAGTTTGAAATTCAATTCTGCAATTTTAGATTATGAAAATAAATGTATATATATGCGTACTTAGTATAAATTTAATATTTTTATAAGTACATAATATATATATTTATATGTATGAAAAATATACGAATATATATACGAGTATATATGCTATATATAAAATAAGATTTTTATGAAAGTGTATACTAGAAAATTGTTTAAGATGTTTATACGTATACAAATGTATATGAACATATAATTTATTTTATACATTTAATTTATATACATATATACATACATATTGATATTACACTTATGTATAAAAAGATTTAAATTAATGAATGCATGAATGTATACTATAAATGTATTTACTTGTATATGTATTCATATTATACATTATCACATTTTGTTAAATATAAATGAAATGTAAAAGATTTGATGTTTGTCTAATGCTTAAATTTACTGTAAATGTATAATTCTATATACACATAATACACATAATGTGTATAAATATAATATTATGTGTGCGTTATGCAAGAATATCAATTTTCTATAATGATAGAATTACTTCAATCTAAGTTTAATTGAAATATAAAAAAAAGGATAATCAAGAAATGAGAAAAAAAAAGAAGTAAAAAAAGAATTATAATGAAGTAAAATTAAAAAAAAATAATAATAATGTATAATAACGAATTCTATATACTACATTATATACGTACAGATATGCATACCATACATATACTTATACATATAATTAATATAATGAGAAAATAAGTGAAAATATATGGAAATGTGTCTTGAAAGAAAAAATACATTACTATAATATAGCATGTAAGTATATGGTTATATTTTGATTTAATATTTATTTTTATTACACACTCACGCACACATATATATATAATAATATATAAATAATATACCTATATAATGTTGTTTATTATATGTGCACATATTAGATATACATATGTAAATGCTCAAACACATTACATATTATATGTATATGAATTACCTAATTTTGGAATAAAATTGAAAATAATAATAATATATTTATATGCGTACATAAATATTGTACGTATATATATATCATATATACACATTATATACTCTCGTATACACATGTATTTACATAAAAATGTAATATGTAATATTATATATTATATACAGATTATTCCTAAGGGATATTTGGATTAATCAAAAAAAAGAAATATATATACATATATAGTATTTGAGCAATTTTATTGACGAGAATTTTCGTTCCATATATGTATATACATGTAAGTATTATATGATTGATTAACTATATCTAATGTAAATGAGCTTTAAATAATTTTTCATTGTACATACATACATAATATGATGGGGAAGTATTAATAGCATACAAAAAAAAAATTAATTATATAAAAAATAATAATAAAAGGCAAGAGTATTGGAATGAATGAATGAAATTATTTGATGTTAATGATCCTAATATTTCTATAAATATATGTACGGGTATATTCATGTACAAACATAAAACATACAT
The DNA here is from genome assembly GCA_951394055.1 of Villa cingulata. Taxonomy (NCBI): domain Eukaryota; kingdom Metazoa; phylum Arthropoda; class Insecta; order Diptera; family Bombyliidae; genus Villa; species Villa cingulata. The sequence continues at coordinate 22,053,310 of OX596017.1, forward strand.
AAAATACATATATAATAAAATATAATATTTCTATAAATATATGTACAATATATTCATGTACATATACATATATAAAAAAGATATTACATATATTGTGAATCAAATAATAAATATATAATAAATATAATAATATGTACATATATTGTGAATCTATTTTTCACGTATACATATTTGAGTTATAATATATGTTAATACATCAAATAGTATTATATATTATATTTAGCTACATACATGTGCTGATATGTTTGTTTCATTCTTTTTTTTTTTTTTATAAATACAAAAAAACTTACACAAATATTTTTGAACATTTTTTTATATATATTTTTCATTTATAATATTAACATTTTTTGTATTTTACTTATAAAACTAATTTGTTCTTCTTCATCGATAGCCAGAAGCAATGGTTGATGTTTTTTAGAGGATAAATCGTCCCTGTGACTGTGCCTCCACTTTCATTGAAGTGAAGATTTTTAGACTTTATTACTATCTATCATGAATACACAAATTGTTTAACATGTATTGCGAACCGCTAAGTTGCTGGAATAGAAAAGGAAGTTTTTTTACATGATAGGGCTTAGATTGATTAATATTATTAGAATGATCTAATGCTCTAATACTATAAGTATACATTTTTTTTTTTACTTATTGTTAGAAAGTAAATTACTTATCAGCATTTCTAAGCTCTATTTCCCAGCAAGTTCGAACTTTGTTGGGAGTAATGGAAAATTGAAAATTATTTTTCTTATATACTTTTGTTTTAGACGGGACAATTCAATAATCCGAGACTAAGAGATCTGTAGGTCAGTTGCTCTACCACCTAATAACATAAAATTTAAAGTAATAAATCATAAAAATTATTTTTTTCTTCAGAAATTTTATAAATAAAATAAAATAAAAATAAAATCCAATAAAATAATTTTATAAAATTTACATTTTTATAAAATTAAATCATAAAATTGATTGAAACGAAAAAAACGTTTTTTTTGTTTTTTTTATTAAACATCAAATAAAATATTCCAGGAATATAAATATGGATGTACATATGTACTTGTATATAATATTGAAAAAAAAAGTAAAAAATTATTAAAACTGTGTATCAAACAATATTATATTAAAACTGTAGTTAACAGTGATTCAATTTGATTATAGTTCAGTTAAGCGTATATCAATAAACCTTAATTAAAGGAAAAAAAAATTGTTTTTGTTTATTATATGATGATGATGATGATGTTTCCCGGTTAATTATATTCGAATGCCTAAAAAAAAAAAAAATGAAAGGCGAAAAATAAATATACATGTACATATATTTAAATTTTAAAACCGCACACACCGTATACCTATATATACATGTATTGAGTACATACATATATGAAAAATATATTTATACATAAATACATTAATGAATGATGCAAATTTATAATTTATAATGGATGTACGTACCATGATGAGTATACTCGTATATATCCAAAATAATATGATCATAACTCTATAACGATGCTGGTGATGATGATGATGATGATGATGATGCGATGATGATGATGATGCTATGATGTATAGATAAAACTAGCAAAAAATTTTAGTGGAAGAATCAATCGATATACTTATATATATTTTTTCATATATAATTACATATATGCATGCATAAGAGTATGTAATTTGCATGCATATACATACATAATATTTACATCAAATGTATAGATTTTACTTACATAAGTTTTTAATAATTATAATATATACATATATGTACATAATGTAGTATTATGTACATAATATAGGGTAATCCTTTAATGTATAAATAACACACTTAAAAAATTATTATATAAATACATATGTATGTATGTATGTATATATGTACATGAACATTTGATATATGTATGTATATGTATATACACACATGTTGCTTATATGCAATATATGACAAGTGTTTAATATAAATTATAAAATCATAATTAGAGAAGTTTTAATTGAAAACGTCAGACTTAATAATGGTTAATTCACTTAAGTAGCTGTTATGTAAAGTTTATTTCATATACATATTATTAAATATTCAAGTATACATATAAATATTATATATATTAAATATATATGTTATATACATATATATATATACATATACATAATATATTATTTTATGTTGTGTTTGTGTGTTATTATAAATATAAACATAATGTGATTATAGTATCGTAAATTTGTATATTTGGAAATTGATTTACATGCACATGTATACCTTCATTAATTATATGTACTTTATACCCGCTTACACCCAATTCTGTTGTTACACTCGACGTGAAATTTTTTTTGTTTGAAAGAGGACACTTTTCCACTGTTTTTTGTTAAAATGGGAACATTTGTCGTAATGCAATTTTTTTCAGGAAACCTGTTTGTAATAAAAGTGGTTTTTAAAAATGAATCATAAATTTTGACTTCAGGATTTTTTTTTACTACGAACTGAATTCTTAATTACCTGTTGTAGTATATCAAAAGAAAGATAATTTTGTTTGCTATCATTGACTAGAACACTAAATTTTCATACGTGGGGTATACAAAAAGTTATACATAATTTTGTGTTGAAAGGTCTTGCAAAATATTCAAAATTTAAAACGCCCTCTAGCGTCGAAAATAAAGCGCAAACGAAAAAATGTCATATGGAATTTTCGATTGCAAATCGCGTCCACTTTTGCCCCTTTCAATATTGTTCACGTTTTTTGGAACACCCTGTATATATATATATATATATATATATATATATATATATTATTTACTTAAATTTGGAATTGTTATTTTGATGTATCTATATATTATGTGCTATAAGCACTCTAATCATTCTTGAATTAATATTCGTACACACCTTATTTTATTTTTTTATTAAATATATATATTCATAATTACAGATATAAAATTCAATATATGTATGTACGTAGAAATATATTTTTGCTTGTAATAATATGTTTTGGTTTTTAACTATAACGTTCACCGTGTATAGTAAGTGGATTATAATAATTTGAAATATGTGTCATGATTTTTTTTTCTTATTTATTTATATGTGTAATGTGTATATCGTATAAATAAATATTATATGAAATGTATACGTATAAATGTGTTGCATATAATATGTAATACGTATTTATTTGTATATGTATATGTAATCGATTCAATATGGGATATTGAAAAATACTTGTTGATTTTTATATAATATTTTATTAATTTATTCAGAATATTTTTGTATTAATATTTACAAAAAAAAAAAAATTAAATAAATTAAATTGAATAGAATTCTTTTAAACGATTAAATATCATTGTACTAGGCTGTTTGATAAGTCTTTGGTCTCGGTAAGAAAGAAAACTGTTTTTCATGAAAATTGTTTTTATTATTCGACATAGTCTCCTTCCAACTCGATACACTTTATCCTGCGGTTTTCCAGTTTTTTTATGCCTTAAGCAAAATATGATTTTTCAAAACCTTCAAAATATGCATTTGTTGCGGTTATTACTTCATCATTTGAATAAAATCGGCGTCCAGTGAGCCATCTTTTCAAATTTGGGAAGAGGTAGAAGTCACACGGCGCCAAATCTGCAGAATATGGTGGATGTGGGAGCACTTCGTATCGCAATTCTAGCAGTTTTGCAGTCGCGATTGCGCATGCGTGAGCCGGTGCGTTATCATGGTGGAAAATCACTTTTTTCTTTGCTAAATGCGGTCGTTTTTGTCTAAGTGTATCCTTCAATCGATCCAATAAACTTACGTAATACTCTCCTGTTATAGTTCTTCCTATTTCAAGATAATCGACAAATATTGTTCCATGCGCGTCCCAGAACACAGTTGCCAAAACTTTTCCAGCTGATTGACTCACTTTTGGCCGTTTCGGTGCACTTGTACCAGGCTCTGTCCATTGTTTTGACTGTTGAGTTGATTCGGGCGTGTAGTAATGAATCCATGTTTCATCAACAGTGATGTAACGCCGCAAAAATTCTTGTGGATCATATCGCCATAGCCTTAAACATTCCTCCGAATCGTCAACTCGTTGCTGTTTTTGATCAATTGTTAGTGAACGCGGCACCCATTTTGCAATCAGTTTTCTCATTCCCAAATGTTCGTGTATAATATTAAAAACACGTTCGGTTGAAACGTTTACCATGCCAGCTATCTCACGAATTTTTATTTTGCGGTCGTTTCTTATTATTTTGTGGATTTTTTTGATGACTTCTGGAGTTGTTGCCTCCTTTGGTCTACCAACGCGTTCAGCGTCCTTCGTGCTTGTACGACCATGTTTAAATTCATTCAGCCAGTATGTGATGTTGATTTCGATGGTGCAGATTCCCCGTAATGCTTATCAAGCCATTCTTTGGTTTGAACACCATTTTTCCCAATTAAAAAACAATGTTCAATTAAAACTCGAAATTCACTTTTTTCCATTATTCCAAAAACGTCACAAGTTGCTTGCTTCTAATCACTGTCAAACACAGACTAATTACCGTATCTTGAAGAACATTTATGTACAGATGTTTGAAGTATCACTATTGTCAAAAATTATTTCAAATTTGAATTTAAGACGACATCTCTTTGTGAGACCAAAGACTTATCAAACAGCCCAGTATATACTCAATCTCTACCATACTCTATTAAATACATATATGGTAAAAAAACCGCGTAAATTAAAAATTAAAATAATATTTTTTTCCTCATATGTACGTATACATATATATAGAATTGTATATACGAATATATTATGTATATTTTTCTATATATATACAACATGTATTTATATGTTTGATTTATTTTCAATTTACTACAGAAATAATAATGTTTCTTTTTTTATATTTTCTCGAAATTTATATTACTTTTTCCAAGAAAAAATTTTCTTTAGATGTTTTGCTGTTTTTCTTCGAATTAATACACATTTATGTAATATACTTATGTACTTTTAAAGGTATAAAATTTTTACTTTTTCATGTTAAATTACATTTTTTTTTAAATTTTGCTTCAATTTATTTTTATTTTTGTTTTAAATCGAATATTGTGGGAACAAATAAAATAATTATATATACATATGTATGTATTTATTATATGATATTTATATGTTGTTTTTGTGTTTTGTTTAGAATTGAATAAAAAATAATTGAAGAATATTTTTCAAAGTAAATTTTTTTTTTTGTTATGAAAAAGAAAACAATTTTTTTTAGATAACTTTTTAATTAAATACAAAATAATAATATTTTTTTTTGTATGGTAATGGTATAGTATGAGATATAATATAAATATATATATAAATAAATTTTTTCTAAAAAATAATTAATTTAGAAAAATAGAAGAAAAAAAATTTATAAATAATAATTGATATATGTTATATAATGTTAGAATATTCGTTATTTTCTAAGTACGAGGAGTATATTATTTAAAATTGTGTATTGAAGCAGTGTAGTGAATTATTATTTGTTTATTAGTTTCATACAAGCACTGTGTATATTCTTACTTGCTTGATTTAATTTATTAAGACATGAGGAGAGTAAACTGCCTGAACTCTGTCGACACCATGGCGCATCAGGACCTTTTGGCGATCTATTTCTTAAGCGGTGATTACAATGCTTTCGTTTCGTTTCGGCTAATTGTCAAATTTAATTATACGTAAAATAAATGGGAGCGATTACAATGTGCTGAATCGAGACGAAGCGAAACGAAAAGTTCAATTGAATTTTAATATTTTCCGAATCGAAATGACATTTACTTGAGTTGGGTAGCCACCATCCTCTACTTTGTTTTTATTTTTCATACAAGACGAAACGAAAACATTGTAATCACCGCTTTACTGGTCTTACTTACTTGAAGTAAGCAAAGTGTATATATATACCTAATCACCTATCACCTGTATATTTACTTTGGTATAAGTTCGAATGAAGTTTCAGGAACATTATTCAGCGACAAATAAAAATGGTGAATTGGAAATTTTCAGTGGTGAAAAAAAATTACAGCAAAAGTCACAATTTATGATTTTAATAATTTAAAATTGACAATAAAAACTGAAATTGACAATAAAAATACAAAAAAATATATGACAGCCAGAATGATCATTGAAAAAATGTCATGTGTCAGATGGTTTTTTTTTTAAGTACTTATCACTCTGTGACGAATGAAGACTGAAAGAAAGATCGTTGATTCACTTCCGTCTGTCTATCACATAAAATATTCTTAACAAGATGATAGAAAATAATAATGGATTTGGATTAGATTCAATTTACTATACTAAAAAGTGTACTTTACATACATACTGTACTTTACATATGTACTGCTTTTGTGATTTCTCATTTAACATGAGTTCTTATTTGAGAGTTATTATTGAATATGTTTTGATATTTTTTATATGAAATTTGAATATAATTTTTTATTCAACCATCTTATTTATATAAATATATTATGTTATGTAGAGTATATTATTCAGATTTTCAAAGCTTTATTTAATTCTCAATAGATAAAAATTCATATGAGATATCAAATACAAGTGTAAAGTGTCTTTAACAATGCAATATCATTATACATTATTTATACATCATATGGAGTACAAAAGAAATTCAAATACAAGATGAATAAAATGAATAAAAAAATAATTTATTGAAATATAATAAATTATGAATATTATATATTATAGAGAGAGAAAAATATAAAAAAGTTAAGTATAAAATAGCAAAGTAAGTTAAAAAAAATACAAATAGTAGTGATATAGTGACAGTAAAGTAATCTATATACATATATATATAGAAAGAAAATGTGATAATAATAATACAAGAAATATATTATTGTATATTCTCTTTTGTATTATTCAATATCAAAAATTTGATTTAATATGCGATAATGGATGTAGTCATGCTTTTTCCTATTATGTATGAATATATTATATAGATACTAGTACAATACATAAAATACATATCGATGGCCTAATCTAGAAAGGCCCTAACATCAATTTTTTCAAATTTCAGTTTTTGATGCTAAACTGTAAAATATACGTAAATACACTTATTCTAAAATTTTTAGGGTCGTACAACAAAAATTTACAGTGTTATTGACTATTTGGTAAAAGCCCTAACATCATTATGCATTTTTTATACCTGAAAAGGCCCTAACACAGTATATAGTGTAAAAATACTTTTGTCATAAGAAGCCATAATTATTTACCGTTATTTTCTCGAAATTTACTGAACATCTAGGCTAAAAAAATACAAATTGTTTTTCTAAAGAAAACACAAAACAAAATGCAAAAGAATTGAAAATGATTCATCAAAAAATAAAAAAGATATGCAAATTTAAAGTTTTTTGTTAGAAAAAAATTGCTTTGTAAAAATAATTATGACCAATAAGTTGGTGCCAGTAAGAAGATGGAAAAAATAAAGTGAAATTGAAAATCAGTTTAATTTAACCATTTTTAATAATTTAATTTTTCGTGTTTTCGTGTAATTTTTAACGTTTCTGAATTGAGTTCATATTTTTTTTAAATTAATATTGTGTTTAAACGATAAAAATTTTAATCAAAATTTTAATCAGAATAGTGAATAAAAATTTCTGTGGTCACAAGGAAAAACCGCTTAAGTCGAGTTATGACAAAAGTGAGTTATTATCATTTTCATATTTTATGTTCTTTGTTCTGTTACCACACAAAATTTCGTAAATGTACGACACTTATTGACAAAGATACATGCAGAAACCATAATAGCTTATGTATTTTGATGGTGAGATTGATTTTGGAATATCGGCTTATTTTAACATAAGAAATAAAATATTCTGCTTGTATGTTCACAATAAGATCCTAAATATATATAAGTTTATTATTTAATTAAAGTAAGTAAATTACAATTTTATTAAAGTAACTCAACACCTTGTAAAATGGTTTAACCAAATTTTTCATAATCAACTTCAAATCTTTAAAACGTTCTCCTGTAAAATCACGTTTTTCGACTTAAGCGGTTTTTCCTTATGACCACAGATTTATTTTTGATCTTAAGACCTGGTACTCAGTTCCCGTGAAATTTTTCGCTTGCAATTGCATATATAATTCTACAAGCTAAAAATTGTGGAAGGAAATGTATGTAGAGTACATAGAGTTTTGAAATTTTTTGAAAAAAAATCGCGGAGGCTATGAAATTAAATTAAGTTAAAATAAATAAATAAATATTTATTAGTCAAAATATATGACTTGTCAATATTTCGCTTGCCTTTTATATGCTCGGCCATATAAAATGATTGTGAAAAATGAGTTCCACAACTCTCCACTATTAAGTTCGACCGTAAAAATTTAGCTTGGAAGTGAGTACCAGTAAGCGAAATTTGAAACTAAAAATTTAGCTAACAATTTAGCGACATTTTTTTTACATAGTTTTAAAAACTTAAATTTTAAAAACTTTATAACAATATGAGTGAAGTGAATAGTTTAAGTGAAGTAGCCGCCGAAAAAGGCTTACGTACGAGAAAATCTAAGCCTGACAAAACAAAGTGGTCTGATGTGTCGAATAGGAAAAATCGTATGAACGGAAGGCAGTACTTCGGTTTCTTACAGTCGGAAAATGGAAAGGTCATACGTCAAAGGGATTCACGAAAATTGGGAAAAACCTGCACGTCTGAATATTGTAAAAAAAGTGCCTTTCGTAATTGTTCTTCTTTCAACGAAAGTCAACGTAAAGAAATATTCTCACTGTTTTGGGAGATGTCATGGGAGCAAAAAAAATTATATGTCGCAGGTCTTGTAGAATCTGTTGAAAAAAAACGTATATATTCTGAAAATTCGAGACGTTCAGAGTCAAGGATATATCATTTAAGACATGATTCTAAGAGATTACAAGTATGTCGACAAATGTTTCTATCTACGCTTGGAATCAAAGAAAAGATGCTAAGATGCTGGATCAATGACCTAGAAAAATACAGTATTCAGAAAAGTCCAGAGAAATCATTGAATTCAAAAAAAGAATCCAAACAATTATCTGTTGTAGGTCAGGAAAATGTAAAGAGACGAACTTTTTTGAAAAAATGGCTAGGTGATATTCCTAAATTAGAATCACATTACTGTCGAAAAGATACTAAGAAATTATATTTTGAAACAACTCTCCGTTCAAAGATGGAAGTTTACACATTGTACACATCTGAATGTGAAAAAGATGTACAAAACAATAATTCACCTCTTTCTTACCCCATATTTAATGAACTATTGAATGACCTGAATATTTCCATTTTCAAACCGAAGAAAGATGAATGTGACATGTGTATGTCATTTAAAGCGAAAAATTTATCAGAGGAACTATTTAAAAAGCATAGAAATGACATAGAAAAAATGCGAGAAGAAAAGCGCAATGATGTTGAGAACGCAAAAGAAGGTTTGTGTGCTGTATTTTGTATGGATGTGCAAGCAGTAAAATTGATTCCACAATTAAATGCAAATGCAGCATATTACAAAATGAAATTGCAAATGCACAATTTTACAATTTATAATATAGTAACACATGATGCAGACAACTATATTTGGGACGAGACAGAAGGAAATGTTGTTTCATCAGTTTTCACCACCTGCATTATAAATCACATGAGAAATTTTCTTGACCAGTCACCATCAATTCATCACATTATTATTTACTCTGACGGCTGCTGTTATCAAAATCGAAATACTGTTTTGTCTAACGCCTTAAGTTCTTTTTGCGCAGAAAAAAATATCACAATAGAGCAAAAATATCTAATAAGTGGTCATACGCAAATGGAGTGTGATACAATACATTCATTAATTGAGAGAAAAATAAAGGCACAACAAATTAATCTTCCTTCTCAATTCACACAGCTGGTACTAGCAGCACGAAAAAATCCATTTCCGTTTCTAGTTCATCATTTAGACCATAAATATTTTCTTGATTTTGAGTCTATACCTCTTCGTTACAAAACTATTCGACCAGGTATGATTTTGTAAAACTATTAAATTTGAATATCAGTTTAAATTATACATAAATTTTTCATTGTTGAAAATCTAGGCAGAAAGACTGGTGATCCCACTGTTAATTTACTTCGCGTCTTAGGTTATGATACAAATGGAGATATATATTTTAAAACCGACGTTGAAAACAGTTATAAAATCCTTCCGCAAAAGACGAGAACTAAATTTATTCAAGTGGAACCTCAACGACTTTATCAAAATAGATTAAAGATTTCAAAAAAGAAATGGGACCATCTTCAAGATCTCAAATGCTTGCTGCCATTCGATTGCCATAGTTTTTACGACAACATATTATTCAACAATAATTAATCAATGTTTTTCTTTTTTTAATTAAAAATGTCATAATAAGTAATTAATAACTGTATCCTAACACACAATACGCGTCTGGCAAAAAAGCCCTAACATCAAAAAAATTTCACCATTTTTTTAATAAAAGGGCGTAACACACAAAACCTATTAAATATTAAATTTTTTTAAAAAATATCAAAAGAATATATTTTAAGATTGTTTAGGCAGTTTATGTCTCGAATAAATAGATTAAATTTAAAGAAATGTAGTTTTTAAACGTTTTTTTCCTCTCCTGTAAAATTTCAAAAATGTGTGTTAGGGCCTTTCTAGATTAGGCCATCGATATACATATTTGCATATTATATTATGCAGCATATATAATGTCAAATAAATTTTATTTATTATATGCATTTATGCATGCTAATATATTTCATGTACAACATATCCGGTTCTTTAATAGGTTGAAATGGTTCACTGAAAACCGGGCGCCAAATCTTGGGGTGTGAATTAATGTACGACGTACAACCTTTGATAAGGGGAACAATATAAAGAATATCGAATCAAGAGCTTATATTTATTACTCATATGCTTTTCAAATTGCAAAAATCTGAATTCCTCCTTCGTACTTGCCTACTACAGTGCAGTACATAATTTACACATACAACAAAAAGAGAAGAAAAAACTACTGATCCGTTATTTATCTACTTATTTTTATTTTATCTCCAAATAATCAAGAGTTCAAGGACCATGTTAGTTAACACATGAAAATATACATATGTATATGTATAGGTCAAAACATTTATCTGACAGACATTCTCCTTCGTACACGACTACTACAATACAGTACATAATTTACACAAGAAAAGGAGAAGAAAAACTATTATTCGCGTATCTTTCTACTTTTTTTTTGTTTTTCTATTTCTCAAATTCTCAAGAGTTCAATGGCCATTAAGTAATTCTCATTCTTAAAATTTCTGAGTTAAATATTTAAACTTTTATCCAATCATCATCAGCTCGACAGCCCGCTGTGGGCCTTTGCTTGCTCCAAGATCTGCTGCCATTTTTTCTTTTGCTGGCCATTGCTCTCCAATTCCTAATTCCAATTGTTTTGATTTCCTCGTCTTCTTTTCTTATCTGGAGTGTGTAACAGTGTTCTCTTCAATATGAAGAAATATGTACGTATGCATAAATGTATTTTTATTTTTAATATAAAATAATATCAGCTAAAAAAAAAAAAAGATTAAATATTTACAAAATTTCAAATAACTTTTTCTTATACAAATAGCTTAAGGAATATTACCATTTTTGAAAAGAGAGAAAATAAAATTTAAAAAACTATCAAAAAAAAACTTAATCCAAAACCACAAAATTTTATATGTTTCACTAAAATATTTTTTCATAGTGATTATTTTATTTATTTATTTTTATTTTGAATTTAATTCATTTTCACTTTAGAACTTTGATACTTCATTTTATAAGAAATGTGTTGATATACGATATACATATGTACATATATGTACATACATATATAGTATATGGATGGTATACAATTATTGGAATGTATGTAAGTACCATCAAATGTAGTATAATCAGAAAATAGAAAAGTATAAATACAAAAGTAAAACCAAAAAGTATTTTTCAAATTAAAAGTTAGATCTTTAATTAAATTTTTATTTCTATATATCTTTTGTTTTATCAATTTTTGTTTTTTTTTGTTCTTATAATTTATTTCTTTTCTTTTTATTATTTCATTTTGTTTTGTTTTATTTTATTTAGGTATTTTATTGGTTTATTTTTACTTTTGGTCGTATACCACATCTGTTGTAAATATAGAAAATATATATTTTTTTTTTTTTGATAAAATCAAAATGTTTGTCTTTAATTATATTTTATTTGTTAAATTAACATTGTCATCATCGTTGTCATTATAATCATTTAGTTAATATATAAGTACATATTACATACATATATAGTTTTATTGTGATTTGAAGAAAATTAAATAAAAGAAAAAGAAAATTAGTGATGTTAAGTTTAACAACATGAAAAAAGAAAAAAGATAAATGAAAAGAGAAAAGCTCATAATGAAAAAAAAAAAAATTAAATCTTTATGTTATACAGTAAATGTTTCAAAAAAAAAATTTTATGGATTGTTTTATAAGAGTTAGTATTTATGCGTTGATGTAAAATTTTGGCAGAAGAAATTTATGAAATTATGTTATTATGGTATCAATATATGATATAAAATGTACATACATACATATATATTTTTAATTTGATTGATTTGATTTCATTTGTTTTATAATAATTTATTTATTCTCACATACACGTACTATATGTAATTACGCGTATCTCTATCTATAAAACAAACAAAAAAAAATGATGGAATTATTTTAAAATGAAAAAAAAAGAAAATAAATAAATAAATATGTAAATAAAAATAAATTCAATTTACAGCACTAACATTTTAAGCAGCAACTAACATACATACATATGCACATATAATATACGTTGAATAATTTTTTCATATATACATAATATAAAATCAACGTTGGGTATTATTTTCTAAAAGCAATGGTATATAAAGTATATTTTTTTTTTCCTGTTCATTGGTAGAACTATACGAGTACTATGTACTAACATGGTTACCTTTCTGTATGTGTACTTACTTTCATTCATTTTAAAACCTAATACATATTTTTACCATTATTATAATACCATTTTATACCATGGGCTTTAAACATAAAAGACGCATTTTAGAAGAAGAAGAAGAAACACACACACACAGGAAAAAAAAAATATTTATATGTGCACGTATAAATTTAACATTTTTATATACTATGTGTATATCTGTATATGGTTATGATACACTAATAAAACGTATATAACAGCGATATTTTTTATATCACATCTTTAACGCTATTATCATCACCAATAAACAAACCATTTTTACACTTTTTCTTCAAAAAAAAAAGAAAAAAAAAAGAATAAAAGTAAGAAAAAAATCGATAAAGATTTTCTAGTACTCTGTTATTAAAAACAATCGTATACATAATACAAAATACTTCACATAAACATTAAATATATGAATATATATATATGTATATATACGTACATGATATTTTTTTATTTTTTTATATATTTTGTTCTTTTATATAGATTTCTTTTTTATAGATGAAATATTTCTTACATTTGAAATTATATATTTATTGGCCATCGATTAAAGCCCTTCAAAAGGTTACTTGAAAATTCAATGTACATATTTTTATTTTTATTAAATATTAGAAGACTATATACATATATATTATATTATATTATATTAGAAGACTAAAGAATATATTATTTTATAAAATTCAAATGCACTAGGAATATTTGAAAGTAAAATCCTAAGACAAATATATGATGGAGTGCAAGAAAATAGAATATGGAGAATCCGCTATAATGGTGAGTTGTACAACCTATATAGAGACGTAAGTATATAGTCCATTCCATTAGAATAAGCAGAATACAATGGTTAGGAGGATTAGGACACGTATACAAGAAGACCGCAGCATGCGCTTATGAGAAGATTGATGTCTTACACCATTGTTAACAGCAGAAGATCGGGAAGCGGGGAAGATTTAAAGCACGCTGGATAGACAATGTTGAGAGCGACCTGAAAAACATAAATGTCATCAGGAACTGGAAAGTAACAGCTTAGAATAGGGAGGAATGGCAGCGAATCCTGAAACAAGCTAAGGCCCACCAAGGCCTGCCAGCTACTGATGATGGTGATGAGTTTTATAAAATTCGAAAACATTACTACATATATTTTCTATTCATAAATATGATCCAATGTATGTATGTATATACATATATTTTACAAAAATTATATATTGTTATAATACTTGTATACGAGTACATATAATTAATGTGATTTGTGTAATATTACATAAATGTCTTAATGAATATCTAGAAACAAATTTTCTGGAAAATCTACTTACTACAATGAATATATAATAATAGAAAGAAATATTTATACAAAATAAAAAAAGAAAAAATTTTACATGTATAAAATATAATATATAATATATGTATGTAATATAATACTTATTTATGTTTGGTTTGTACAAAGGGAATCAAAAAAAAGAGAAAAAAATTATTATATTAGGTAGATATGTACAATTATATTGTGTAGATATTATGAAATTTTATTACATATTTTGTTCTAGTGTATCATAAATATTTTGAATTTTCGTAATAACTTGTAAAAGGATTTGCTTTATACATACACGTCATAATTTAAATTTAATACATATGTTTATAACTATATATGTATATATATATATATAATATACTTATATCTTATATGTTCATATAAACATATAACAAATTTCTATGTAGATGCATGTTCTATAAGATTAGCGTATGCTTCTATTTATACGTCAATCTAACTCAATAAATATAATCGTTTTATTATATAATACGAGTACCATCATATACATTACATGCATATTATATATCACATAATGTACGAATATAAAAAAAAAAATTACATATGTGTATTACCTAATTTATTACATACATAATTTATATACTATATGTATACTAAAAGACATATAATAATGTTGTTTAATTATAAATTATAAATTATGCACCGATTAATAATTACTCACATCTTATACATACATATAATATATGTAAGTAAATATTTTTTAAGTAAAACATTGTAGAGGTATTCACTCAGGCTAGTATTTTAGCTATTGTGTATTAATACATAATCAAATTTAGTGTGGAGTGAACATACTTTGTAAATACTCTTGTTGTATCAAAATTTTCCAGTCAGCTGATATAGTTTGACAATTAAAATTTTAAAATTTTTAAATTTAAATTTTATCAAAATTTACCAAATGACTACTGTGTGTTCAACTGTCAAAATATTTACTACGAAATACTACACAGAAAAAACATGCCTTTACCCTATTGTTTTATTACAATGATTGGCTTACTTGATTTTATATGGGAGAAAATAACAAGGCGTAGTATATTAGCAAAATGTAGTAAAAATACTTCGAGTATAAATATACAAGGCCAAATACTAGAGAGAGTGAATACCTCTTGTATGTTTTAAATAAACTTAATACCAACAACAGTAAATGTTTTACATTTTTTTCTTTCTTCTTTTAAATTTTATCTTAGTTAAAATTCGATTTAATTTAATAAAATTTAATATTGTTTGTTGTGAATAATTGCAAATAAAAATAATAGAAAAATAAAGAAAGTAACAAAACAAAATTTTTTTGTTTTGTTTTTAAATTAACATATACTCGTGTTCATAATATATTTATACATAAAATTAAATTAAAAACTTTTATTAAAGTTTTATACATTATCAATATTGATTAATTTTATATACATACATACATATACATTTATTCATATTTTAATAAATTTGTTCTGATTTAATTGAAATACGCAATTCAGAAGTCTGGATAGAAACCAAGAGTTTCTTGATGTAATGTTGTGTTTATGTAATATAGATTTTTTAAATTTGAAGAGAATCAAAAATGAATATTCAATAACTTTATGTTTATAATTAAAAAAAATTGTTTATAAACATGTTTAAATGTAAACATTTATTTTAAAACATTGCTTATAAACATTTATCAACAAGAATTATATTCTCTTAATAAACTTCAAAATTCATGTTGTCTTGTATTCTTTTGCTTGAAATGTGCTGATAAAAAAGAGTTTTATATGATTACAAAAGAGTACATAATACATAATTATAATTTTATGAGCGGAAATTATTATTCTTACAAAAACGTGTATATAACAATTGACTCTTAAATTCATTTATTCAGCAATAATGATGATAATCAAATGATCGTCGGTACTCGGTAGATACATCGATCTTATAATATAAAAAAAAAAATGTTTGATTAGAGTAATTTGGGATTATTCTTTATATTTTATATTATTTCTAACTTTCAAAATATTTATCTAAAAATATAGATGAAATTTTTTATTTCTAATTGAATATTCATACTTGAAACAAAAGTTTCTCAAAATTATATGGTTGATTACTGTGATTTATATGACTAAAAAAAATTATTTATATAATCAATGTATAGTTAATTATATAAGTTTAAAAGTAAAAAAAAACAACACAAGAAAAGCAAACAAAACAGATAGGTATAACAAATCAAAATTACTTTTAACAATAATTTTTTTTTTTGATAAATGGCAGAATCTTGCAAGTTATTTCATATTTTTAAATATTTTATTTGAAAGTTTTGATTATTTTTATATCATAAATGTAATATGTAAAATTTATGAAATATGTATGAACAAAATTAACTTTTATAGTAATCAAAAATATTACCAAATATATAAGTATGTATGTCATATGTGCGATAACTATATAGGTACATAAGTACATATTACATTTTATACATAACAGACATATAGATATGTCTAAAATAAAATTTGTACTACTAAAATATTTTTTGTACATATATACACATAATGTATGTATATTTACAAATTTCACAAAATAAATATATAGATAAATATATGTATGTATGTATGCACATAGATGCAATTTTTCGATACGAATAACGGAACTTAAATAACATACAGAAACCAACAGATTGTCCTTTTTTTTTGTTTTTGTTGCTTTATCTTTTCATTTTATAGATAATTGTCTACATTATTCATATATGTATATATTTATATATATGTATATATTTATATATATGTATATATAATCTATATAGTATATAATGCATGTCCATATAAATTTAATATAACTATACATACGAGTAAACAGTAAATAAACATAAGCAGTATAATATGAACATGTAATCATGATGTGTCTGTTCTACACAAAAAGCAGGTATCAGATCAGATAATGTAATTCTTGATTTTTGTGTACGTTTATTTATCATCATATAAATTACATCATCAACACAGTATGTATACTACATATAGTAAATAGTACATATAGGTATACGATATATGTTATGCGGAATACATATAATATATACATATAATGTTTATACGTGATGTGTAGATTATTATATTTATTTGATTAAATGTATAGCATAGCTATATGTTTATGTATCTATTTGTAGGTGTTACATTTATGCAGTGTATAAAATATAAATGTATCCTTTAGTATATTATAAATCTCATCAAGGATATTGTTACTGACTTGAAAGGAAAGTCTAATTTTCAAACTGTCTAGTTTTTGTTACTGTACTCTATAATAGTACATACATACATATGTATGTATATCTTTTTACAAAATTCTATATTGTTGTAATTTTATACAATATTTATACATATATTACATATATTATCATAAGTATTAGAAATATACACTCAACTATATAAATTTATATATATATGTATGTATTTAAGTTTACATAATATATAAACATCTATTGTACAAGTATATAAACGTATTTTTGATATTATATATGTATAATATTACATATTCATTCAAAGTACATATAGGTATATACAATATGTATATATATATATATGTATATAAATTGTATAAATATATATATATATATATATATTAACATACATGCACTTTAACAAACAATATATTGTATACCTATGTATATATAATTTAATTTATTTTACATATCACGTTATCAATTATTATTATTCTCACCTATGAATATTGCATATAAGTATTTTATTTTTGTTTTATTATATTCATTTTATCTGCATATACATATTTAAATGATTGTTTTGTAATTTATTCATACATATACATATGTATTATTAATTTTTTTTTATATACATATTTGTATCTGCACATCTGCATATATATGTATACATGCATATTAAACTTTCCAAAATTTTACATCTTAAATTACACATAAAAACATAAATTTTGCATATTTATTTATATACATTATTTAGATATGAGTACGAGTACAATAAATAACTAAGTACCTATTGTTGAAATATGAAATTTTATATATTACATAACACACATTAAAATCATATAATATCCATATATGTACATACTTAATTTATTTATATATAATAATATATAAATGTATGTATATGTTTGTATCTGTCGCAATCTTTTTAAATTCAAATAAAATGTATATAATCTTTGTCTATATTATGTCATGTCCATCTTCTTGTGGGTATAATATGATTTTCTTATTTTAAATATAAATATACATTTTCATTTTATGTATATGTACTATGTATATTTATTTCGTATAAATATTTTTATCATTTCTTTTGTGTAATATTCAAAATAATTTAATATAATATACATAAATGTAAGATTGCATTATGTAATATGTATTTACATATAATCATATATATGTTATACATATATTTGTTACTAAGTATGTACATTATATATGTACATAAAAATGTAATTATGTATGTATGTACCTACAACGAGTATATAAACTTTTATCATACCATATTTATTATATTAAATAAACTCATACCCAACACTGTTCTGTATATGTATTATGTTCATTACTCATACAAAAATGTATCCGTAAAATCATACAATAAATTTTCAAATACGAGCGCATTATTTTTCTGTGTAAAGTATTCAATCGGTTTCAATTTCATTTTAGTAAAAATTTTAAGATAAATTTTGAATTTTTAATATCTGCTTTTTAGAATTTGAAATTATTAAAGTTTGATTGATTTTCAAAATCATCTAAATCACTTAGTTTATTCAAAATGAAAAAAAAATATATCTCGATTTCAACTTCAATATCAAAATCAAAAAAAAATGTAAAGGTAGAACTATAATCCACATTGCTGACATAAGCTATGACATATTTCGTAGCCGAACACAGTCAAATCAATGAGCTAAACTATAATTGACATTACCGACATTCGTTAAAAATTCGTTTAACATAAGCTCGACATAAGCAGTACGATCGAAAGCGTACATGACATAAGTAATAGCGAAAACCCAATGTACGCTGTGCTTGCTTTGCTTGCTTTACTTGCTTTGACAACTAAGTAGAAATAATGTGTTTAAACGAGACTGCCCCCAATGAGCAAAGCAAGTAAAGCAAGCAAAGTCGAAAGTTGGTCTACTTTCTACTTTTTAACAACTTTGAACGCTTTGACAATTAATACATGATATAATTGATTATTGATGTTGGTGTGTTGTATTGCATTCCATAATAAATAATCAATGTATATATGTGTATATTAAATATGCATGTATATTATATTAGATTATATAATATTATATGTAGATAATATTATGATAATAATTAAATAATTTTACTAGAAAAAATTATTAAAATGTATTGTTTTTGTAGCATCTATTTTTTATTATAAATTATATTGTATGTATATATAATATGATATAATATTATATATATAATGTGATATAATATTATATATATAATATGATATAATATTACATATATATATATATGTAATATTATTGGCTGGAGTTCCGAAAAGGTGTCACCCCAGATCCTCTTGAAATTTTGTCCACAGAACGCCCTTTTGGCCTAAATCACGGGATACTCGTCTTTTTTGGCGCATTGCCCCCTATCGGCCATAATTGGCATATTATTTGTTTTGCCAAAATTTTATTTTTACTTATAACTTTATAATAGTACATTATACAGATATGGTATATATCTCAAAAGATGCGTCTCAAGATGCTCTATATTCTGAAAAAAGAATTTTTTCAAAAAGTCATAGTAAAAGGATAATAAAGGAGATTTTGTAATTTTTGACTATTTTTACATTTTTGCCAATTTCTCATAAATGAGTAAGAGTAATCGGTTCAAATTTTTTGCAAAAGAAAGTACATCATGAGCAAGTTTTTTTATTTATTACTTTGATCCGGATGTAGAAGGCAAATATTCTAGAGAGAAATGATTTTTATGGTGCTAAATTTTGTAATAAGTTACAGTATTAGTTACAGTATAAAGTTATAAGTAAAAATAAAATTTTGGC
Organism: Villa cingulata; assembly: GCA_951394055.1. NCBI lineage: Eukaryota > Metazoa > Arthropoda > Insecta > Diptera > Bombyliidae > Villa > Villa cingulata. Next base: position 22,073,514 of record OX596017.1, read on the forward strand.
AAAAAAATTGAAATGTCATTTAAGGCCGACAGAGGGCGATGCACCAAAAAAGACTAAAATCCCGTGATCTAGGCCGGAAGGGCCTTCTGTGGACAAAATTTCAAGAGGATCGGGGGTGACACCTTTTCGGAACTCCAGCCATATTATTTTATATAGTTGTTATTCATGTTGTTATTCACAAAGCAAAGCAAGCAAAGCGTACATTGGGGTCGGCGATGACTTTGCTTGCTTTGACAACCAAAGCAAGTAAAGCAAGCAAAGCAAGCACAGCGTACATTGGGTTTTCGCTATAACATAAAGCCACAAGCTCATTTTGTGAAATTCGTATTGCTTATGTTTAGTTAGTATGTTATCTATGTTATTATAGTTAACCAAATGTGACGTTTTAACATTCGTTATTATTTCTCATGTTACCCATGTTAGCAATGTCGATTATAGTTCTACCTTAATACATGATATGTATGATAAATGATACGTATGTAATACATGATTTTTCGTATCTTCCAATATTACAATAGTGGCAAAAATAATATGACATTATTATACATAATATGGTCTATGTTATATTTATACATTCATATACAATATTTGTATTTTTGTTTTCTGCTTTTACAAATAAAATTTAAAATCATATGTTTAACCTATATACTTATATATATGTATATTTTTTTGTTTTGTAATTTCATTTAACACTACATTTCTAGAAAATGACCCACCACAGGCACTTTGAGTATATTTATTTAATGATTCTTATCACCATATAATAATAGCATATTTAATGGAGATGAAAAAAAGAAAAAGCAACAACAACAACAACGAATTTTTGATCAAATCAAGTATAACACTATTTATATTTAAATGGTATACATACTCGTATATTAACTGCCTTCATTTATTCACACGAGTATATGTATGTAGTACAGATTTATAAAATATTATAAACAAAAAAAAGTACATAATTCGGTTATACTATATTAGTCTATGGTTATACCATACAAAAACGTATAAATAGGAAACTTTATAGGTATATAGGTATTTTATAAGTTTGTTTAATATATATTTATGTATGCGTATGTGTATATTTTATAAATTATATAATATATATAAAAGATAAGCAAATTTTATGTTATATATACGTATATATGTATATGTATGTATGTATGTATATAATACACACAGCAACAATATAATAATGAAAGAAATGAAGCAAAAAGTAGAAGAACAAAAATAGTAATAATCATAAGAAAAAATTGTATCGAAAAATTGTTGTGCATTTTCACGGTTCAATGTAAAATATTATGTATAATATATAACATATACTACACATTATATATGTACTTATATAGTTATGTTATATATTGTAAAAGAAATTGAACTTATACTGATAACATAAATAAAACATTCACTTCCGTTAAGGCTGTATAATCGATTAATCCTGGTAAATTCCGAAAGCTTACAAAGAATTTCCGATTATATTGGTTTGACTTCCTTTCAAGCAAAAATACTTTAAATAAACAAATACTATATACATATCTAAATATATATACATATCATACATAATATAATGTATTTATATGTATGTATATAATTTTTACATTTATATGTACAATATATTATATATATACATATAGTGTAGTATACATTATATTAAAAATAACGTCATTTACTGTGTAAATATATGGTAAAAAATAAGTCGACCTCGCCAAAAATTTACTACTTATATACAATCAGCTCTATGTTTATTTAAGAAAGTTTAGTTTAATGTTGGTTTATTATTATGTTGTACATACATAAATATGTGTTTAAATATATATGAATATAGATATGTATATAAAAACTCTTTGTATACTTATATATGTACATTTTTTGGTTACATAAAAATATATTCACATTATATACAATATATACGTATTTATATGAATATGTATAATACATACATTTATACCTATACATATGTATATATATTATACATAATATACATAAAATTTATATAAGTAGAACATTTATATTATGATAAGCACGCACAATTATATACATTTAAGAAGTATTCTATATAAAAATAGCAGTATGCATAAATTTTTCTTCATTTCCAAATAAAAACTAAGATATAGTATATAAATACCAATAATAATAAACAAAGGATGTTAAAAAAAAGAACAAAAAGTAAAAAAAAGTAAGAACATTTTTTAAAAAAAAAAAGGGAAAAAAAACTTAACACAATAAAATGTATAAAATACATAAATACGAACAACGAAAAAATTCAAAAACGAAGCAATAAAACGAAGAAAAAAAAATATATAAAATAAAAACGAAAAATAAACATACGAATTTCGTATGGTATACAGAAACTAAAAGTATACTAAACATACACATACGATTGTATACACATATAAATATAATCATATAATGTAGATAATATTCATATATAAATCTGTATATGTACCTAAAATAATGTATATAATAATATTATATTAGATCAAAATATAAATAATAATGTACAAATAAATTCTAAAACAAAAATAAAACTTTTTGTCTAATAATAGGTATACGCATAAAACATATCAGAATATAAAACTTAAACTTAAGTATTACATATTTATTGTATATCGCATTCAATTACATACTTACGTACATTTACATACGTTTATTATGTATATTAAATTGTATATCACATTTAATAATTTATAAGATTACTTTAAAAATAATATCTGGAGTGGGTTCCTGTAAGGTGATAGGTGATAGCAAAGAATATATAACTAACATAACTAGTAGATATATATTCTTTGGTGATAGTCACCTTGGTGATAGTTCAAAAGTGATGACCAAAAGGTGATTGTTCCTGTAAGGTGATCACAAAAAAAGTGATGGAATTTGAAACGCGGCGAATTCCACAGTATATTTATAGTTGTCAAACGTCAATCAAAACAAATAAAAATTTAAATTGTGAATAAGAATAAAAGAAAATTCAATAACGTTTTCGTCTATAGCATTTTTTATTTCAGATTCTGAAAATGAATCTCAAATAAAAATAATTAGGAGAAAAATGCGAGATAGCAATAATCCCTTAGAATTACTGGATGTTCAGTAAATTGCAATTATTCATGGAGAATTTCATTGTAAAAATAACAATAGTATATGTACATATTTTAAATTACAAAATTATTTAAATAAATTATATACCATCAACAGCAAACACCAATTGTATGCGATTATGAGTATTTTTTGGTTAGGTAGAAGAAGAATAATAGTAAAAATTGGAAAAGTGACACCTCAAAGTGATAACATTTAGTGATAATTGTTGGTGATTGTCACCATACGGGAACCTAAATTTGAGGTGACTATCACCTATCACCTTACAGGAACCCACTCCTGTTTTTTTTCTTTTGTGAACTTCGTAAAAATCTCAAAGATTTGCGTATCACATATATGTATGTCGTTTATTCGTACTGTACCAAAATTGATGATAAATTTTAAAATTGATATATAAACATTTTTTATTCGTACTGTACCAAAATTGATGATAAATTTTAAAATTGATATATAAACATTTTTTATGTATGCACATCATTTTTATTTTTAAAAGTTTAACGACTTCTTTGATAAATTATTAGAAATACTTGTGCATTATAATATAAACACAAATCTTAACATTAATTCAATTTGAATAGGCATATAATATGCATATTATATTTAGGTATCATAAGTAGATACTCGTAATATTTTTTGTTATAATTCATTCAAATTAAAAATATAAAATAATTTGATGACACATTCATATCAGATGCTAAAGATCATGTTGTGTGTGTATGCGTGTGTGTTTACATTAACTCCATTTGGATATATAACATATATAGAGGTTTCATTATAGAGAATTTTATTATTTTACTTTATGCTTGTCTTGTCATAAATATCAATCAAACATTAATAATTATTCTTAAAAATTATAATTATTCGGTTGATAGTATATGTGATATGGATTTAATGTATTACTGATTGATTGAATTATTGGGTATTTGAACTTTTTAAATAACCTTCATAATAAACTAGTTATAGTCAGCCTTGTTTCAAAAAAATATTCAATAATTTCTCAAACTACAATATTCATCTTATAAGTTTGTTTAAAAAAACAATTTTTATTTTTATGCATCCACAACACATCAGTTACTCATAATTTAATGTATATTTTTTAAAATTTTAATTTAATTTGCTTACATATTACGCATATCATTTCCGTTAGATGAAAAATTTATTTTCTTTTCTGATTAAATTTCTGTAGTTGTCTTATTATTTATTTATTTTTTTTTTTAGTTTTCATCTATATGTGTTGATACTGGTATATGTAATATCTTTCGTATATAACGTATGTACATACATATATTTGGGAGTTGAGAGAGAGTTTTGTTTAATTTTTAATTTTTTTTGATAAAACTATTGTATCAGGTAGAGAAAATTCAAATATGTATAATAAATGGTAGTATCTAATAATAGTAAAGTAGAAAAGTATTAGTAAAGAAAAGATTATAGTAAAGGAAAGATCATAACACAGTAAAGTAAAGTAAAGTCTGTAATTTATAAGCCAAGTAATTTATGATTAAATATTTAAATGTTAATAAGTTCTTATATAATTAGCCTGTTTTCTTTAAATTGCATGAATTTTATTTTTTCAAATATTTTATAAAAATTGTGTACTTTTAATTGTAGGCTATATACTATATGTACTATATATTAAACTATAAATATATTTATACTTACTTCAATACCTAATTACTATATATGGTATACGTATAATAATGATATTGTAGACTATATATATAAAAATATATACATATATGCGTATATTTTATATTATTACTTACTACCTGATTTCTGAAGAATGTATTGATAAAATCAAAAACTGTACCGTACGAATACGAAATACTCGTAATAAAGTACCTAGTAGTCTAGATAAGATGTGTTTTTAATTTTGGTTCATAAAAATGGATGCTCTACATAATACAATAGTAAAATAAAAAAAAAGTGTTCTAAAATTTTTTTTTTATTTCACTTATTAATCCCACAGATATATATATATGTATTTATATATAATATATATATATATATATATTTATTTGTTTGTATAAGTACACACAGTTGTATATAATAAACTTATCGAAAATGTATTGACCTTGCATATTCATTTTAAAAAAAAAAATTTTATTGGATATCGAGAAAAAAATAATTATTAGAACTGCGGTAGCATATTATTTTTGTAGCCACATGTGTAGTATGATGATGCAGAGTAATTTTTATTTTTTTCTAAACTACCAACATATACATATGTATGTAAGTATGTACATAAAGAATCGTAGATATTTAGATAGGGGTTATTGTGTTTTTTAATTATTTTTTCATATACGATTATATAATTATACTGAACCTGAACCAAATGTATTTGACGTCGGTATAGTGTGTAGTGTGATAACATATATTATTATAACATAATATTATTATATAAAACTCATAGTATTACTGTTATACCACGATATTGTATTCTGTATCAGCTGCATTGTACCAAATTGTACTTTTATAAAAATGTAGTTCAAATCTTAAGAAACGTTGTTATATGAACGTAATACCGTTTGCATTATGAATGATATGTATTATTATGTGCTCGTCGTATGCTGTTGTGTTAAAAATGAACGTGCTCAACCAGAAGATTACTTGAATATTAAACATATACACATATACGTGTACTCTTTACTCATATGATATGGTATACTATACATAGTACTATAATATTTTATAAATTTTTGAATTACATACATATTATTATTTTATTATTATTATTATTATTATTATTATTATTCTGTATACTGTATATTTTACTTAAATTATTCACTCAGTATATACTCGTACTGAAAGAGAATTTGGAATAAAATTTATATGAAAATTTTTTCGTGCTTTTTTAACTTACTTTTTTCTATTTTATTTTGTTTGAATGGAAAAAAATTTTTTTTTCATATAAAAACTCTGATAAACAAACAAAAACAAATTACCAGTTTTAAATGAACGATAATATAATATTTTGATTATTTGTTATGAAAACGCAGAACTTGCTGTAAAAAAAAAAAAAAACAAAAAAAATTCTCAATAACTATAAACACGCATGCATACTGCATACAGTATAGAAGTACATATTATAATCTATAATGTACCTCGTACCTACATATTAAGTAATATTAAATTATTTAATAATTTTTTTTTTTTTTTTAATTATTACAGGTTTTTGTTTATGTTTCATTTCTATACATGCAGATGCAATCATATGTAATCATATTCGCGTACTCATATAATGTAGAAATGTATATTAAAAATAAAAAAAAAATACATAACCAGTAAAATATAATGTTTAATAAATTCAAATGTCAATTTTCCATTCAAGTAATTGAAATCAAAAAAAAAAAATTTTTTTTTTTGTATAATGTAGTAATATAGAGAATATATCGTCGCGTGAGAATTGGTTTGCCGTATACGCCAATTTGACGATTTTGAGATATTAGTTACATTTTAGGTTTTGCCGTACGCTGAATCGATTGGTTCTATTCATTTTACTCTACGACCAATAGATTCTGAAATATTAAGTTGTCTTTTTGTCGTATATCCATAATATCTACGAATTTTGGGAATTGGTGTGCCTTACGTTGTAAACCATTGGCTTATACGGCAAAAGTTCCATACAAATTAATCTATTCAAAAAATTATTATTGTTTTGCCGTACGATCAGTTTTATTTCAAATCCTTAGTTTTGGTTTGCTGTATGTGTCCCTTTAATACGACAAACGGCAAATCAATCGGAAATGTAAAGTAGTTTTGTTTTGCCGTATGAACACTGTGTAAGTGTAAGAGTGTAAGACAATAATTATAAAAGTACAGTACTTTTGTTGAAAACAGTCAGTAGTGGTCGAGCTTTCACACAGTGAACATTGAACATCATGTCGTCACCCGAGCCTGAAATTTCTTTCGCTATTTTAAGGTAATATGGGTTAAGATATTTAATTCCTGTTAGGTTTTTATTTATTGTTTATGTATTTTTATTTATAGATGCATGAATGAAATTTTATCACCTAATCATGATCCAAAGCCGGGAACTTCAAAGCAAGCGTTAAAGTAAAAATATTTGAAAATACATAGTTTAGGAATTATAATTCATTAATGTTATTATTCACAGGGTAATGAATAAATCGTCTTGTTTGGAAGGGGAAAATTCAGAGAACTCTTCTTCATGTTCAGATTTTGGTATAATTAATTTAGATATAATTTTGTTGCTAATGATAAATAAATATATTATTCTACAGATAGTGATGATAGTCAAGCTGACCCTGACTACCACGTCAATGGAATACGAAGCATTCCATCTAGTTTTACTACAGGCAGCGAAGCTGGTACTCCGAAAAATACTAAAAAGAAAAAATCTAATTCAAGCTTGTGGAAAAGCAACATACGCAAAAAATTGAGGGAGAACGGTGAAGAGTATATAAATATTAAAAAAATGGTAATGCCAGCGAGAAAAATTAAGCCACCCTGTAAATCTACGTGTTTTTTTATGTGCACGAAGAATTTCACAGAAGATAACCGCAAAAGTATACATAGTTCATTTTGGCGTCTTTCGGATCAAGAAAAAAATTCATTCTATTCAAAATTTGTGAGAAAAAATCTAGTGAAGCGTCGGCGAATTGAAAATTCGACTAAAAAACAAAACAGCTTTAATTATTATTTTGAAAATGACGACGAAATTCGACAAGTATGCAAAACGTTTTTTTTAAACACACTTGACATCAACGAAAAACGAATATATTATTATTTCAAAGTACTTCATGATGAAAATGGCGCTCCCCTTCCAAGAAGAAAAGGGAAGAATATTAAAAGAGTAACTAGTGAGGAAAAAATAAATGAAGTACGTGAGCATATTAACAGCTTTCCCGTAATGGACTCTCACTATTGTAGGGCTAGTTCAACCAGAAAATATCTAGATCAATCATTAACACTTAAGAAAATGTATGACTTCTATGTACAAAAAGTTAATGATCCTGTTTTAATTAATGTTTACAGACACGTTTTCAACTATTCCTTCAATCTTTCATTTTATAAACCAAAAAAGGACCAATGCAATTTATGCTTTTTATTCAAAAATAATAAAAACCCATCTTTACCACAAACAGCTAAATTCAACACCCATAGAAATGAAATTAAAGCATTAAAAGCCGAAAGAGAGATGGATAGAAATAATATTGACCCCAGTCGAGTGGTTGTGTGTTTTGACTTACAGTCTGTCTTCTCACTGCCAAAAGGACCTGCGTCTATTTTTTATTATAAAAGAAAAATAAACACATACAATCTAACGGCTACGGCGTGTTTCTTTGATCAAACTAAGAAACATTATTGTTGCGTATGGGACGAAATCAGAAGTGGACGTTCAGGTAATGATCTAGCAAGTGCTTTTTATTCAATTTTAGAGAATTTGATTCATGAGTATCCCAATATAACAAAAATCACTTTGTGGAGTGACGCATGTGTTCCTCAAAATAAAAACCAAATAATGGCCACAGCTCTAAAGTATTTTATTGCACGAAATTCACACATAAGACAAGTTATCCAAAAATTTTCAGAGCCTGGTCACTCCTTAATTCAAGAAGTTGATAGTCTGCACAGTGTAATTGACCGAAATTTGAAAAGTGTAGAAATTGGCAGCATTTTGTCACTAATAAAATTGTTAAAGTCCATTCGAGTAAAAAACGAACCACTTAAAATAATTCAGATGAAAGTAGAGGATTTTTACCTTTATTCAAAGAAATCATGTTATCTTAATTACCAAATCGTGCCTTTTTCTAAAATTCGATTTTTGAAATATGAAAAAGATGAAGAATATATAGTCTACTATAAAGAATCAGCGTATGCAATAGATTTTAATAGTGCTTCTATATGTATAAAACCAACTAGGAAAAATCTAGGCACGCCTTCAAATCTTTTTAAACAAAAGCTTGAAAATCTACAAAAACCAGAAATGAATAAAGACAAAGTAAATGATATTAAGGCTTTGTTGCCTTATCTGTCTGAGACAGACAGTAATTACTTTAAAGTAATGTTAAAAATTAATTGAAAAACTATCTATTCTGAGTATTATTAAAGTAATTAAGAAATCCGTTTATATTTCGATTGTATATGAATCGTATACAAATCTTAAAAAATGAGTAACTACTTTTCTTGATATCTTATGCAAATGAAATAATTATTCGAAAATAATTTTTGTTTCTTTTTTTTTGTTATTTTGAATTTATTTTTGTTGATTTTGAATTATTATAATCATTTTGTTTACTTATCATAAACAATAATCTTAAAAAATGAATAACTACTTTACATGATACTTATTTTATGAAAATGAAATAAGAATTCGAGAACAATTTTTGTATTTTTTTTGTTTTGTTATTTTGAATTTGTTTTTATTGATTTTGAATTACTATTATAATCATTTTGTTTATGTATTTTCCAATGTTTGAAATAGAGAAAAATAAAGTAAAAATAGAACTAAAACTAAATTTTTTTATTTTTTTTATTCACGCATAATAAGGAGTAATATGGCTCGAAAAAACACTTCCTCGACAAGATATAAAACTTTGTAATCTTAAGTACTTATAAAACATGAGCCGATGGAATAAATTTTAGTTTTTTTTGGTCTAATGAAGTTCTATTTTGACGAAAATCATATAGTGCTCATGCAATTAATCACAAAATTCTGTAAATATTGGTTTGCCGTACGTGCAATATTTTTGTAAATTTTAGTTAATAATGCAAAATTTTTGTACTACCTGCTATCTACAAACGTTTTAAATCAAGAGAACACATAATGAAATAGCATGTGAAAAAAAATTGGAAAATCCTATCGGCTAGTTTTTGAAATATTACAAGTGCAACATTAATTCCCATTTTTCTCAAAACTTCATTTTGGCGTATACGGCAAACCAATTTTCAAGCGACGATATGTAATTTGAAAAGTGTAATATCAGATATTATACATATGTACAGTAAATGTATATACCATACATCAGGTATGTATAAATTATTTTTATATACACTCCTTTTATGTATATAAAGTACATATAGATATTATAATATCAGATAAAATTGAAAAGTTTAAAAATAAATACTATAAGAAAACTCATAAGAAGAAGAAGAAAAATAAAATAAAATAAAAGATAAAACCAGAAAATATTTCTAAAAGCATTTTATAAATTTAAATTTTTATTTATTTTTTATTTTTATTTATTTATTTCTGAATATTCGATTTTTTGCATTTGATCTATAATTCTTTATCCTATACGTATAAGTTATATAACTTTGGTATAACTTTGATATCATATTTACCATATACCATCGACAACTCTGCGCTGCTCCGCTGTATATGATGCTCTACTATACTGAAACTGATATAAAATAAATTCAATTATTCTTTATCTCGAAATACATATTTCAATTTTATGAGATATTTATTATTCATTCATTCTAATATACAGTTCAATGAATACCATATAGGCCATCTACTATACATATACATATGTACTAGACATGTATGATTGTAGGTACCGTTTTTTTTATTTTGTTTTTATTTTCCACAGACGTTAAATATATATGTACGAAGTATGAGTATTTATTTTATTTTTTTATTGTTATTTTTTTATTTTTTATTTTTTATTAATGTTTTATTGCTTTAACAACTATACATAAGCACAAAAATGATTTGAATGATTTGAATTCGATATGTGTTTGAAGTATATTCATTTATCGAGACTTTTTTTTTTGACACTATCTTCTTAAAAATAAAATTTAAAATAAACAAACATTAATATATTAGCTGACTACGAGTATTTTACTTATGGCTAGGTTAATTTATATTTTGGTTTTTTTTTTTTTTTTGAGAGTTAGTTTGTTCAATAAGTATTAGGAAAATAAACTTTTGATGTTCTATACATATCCTGTAGAAAAATTTGTTTTTATTATAAAATATATTTGTCATCATAAATATAAGAAATATACATGAATCACTCATTGACACATACATATCTATCTAAACATATGACAAATGTTTATCGAAATTTTGCACAGTGGGACTAAAATTACTTATCTTTGTTTATATTTAAAATAATGAAGATATATAATTTTTGTTTATTTTATATTTATTTATATAAACAAGAGAACATGGAACCATTTTTCATGAAATATTATATGAATAAAATAAAAAGTAAGAAAATTTAACATTAATACAAGAGTGTATATGATTGTTTTGAATAAGTGATTATAATTCTAACTAAATAAGATGTTATATAATGTATGTATGCAATATTTATGCACATAAATTTCAATATGATAAGTATTTCAAGGAATAAAAATACATGTACTGTTATTTTTGAAATATTTTTTTAGTAATAAATTTAACATAAATAAAAGTATACACCCCGTGCCACAAAAATGTTCGAGCAGGTGTCAATTTTATTTTTTCACATGTTTATCTTAAAAACTGGTTTACCTGCAAAATGTTGAAAATTTTGTATATTCTACGTCATTCTTAATTGTCCTGCGATTCGTTCAAGGTAAATTGTGAGTTTTTGTGATTTTTATAGATAATAGAAATAGAGTTTATATTGAAATTAAAAAAAAAAGTGAAAGTGCAATAAAATAAAATGGCAAGAACGAAGAAGTTAAGTGTTGAGGAAAAAGCTAAAATTGTGGCTTTTAAAGAACAAAAACTGTCCAACTGTGCTATTTCAAGAAAAATTGGTTGTTCTGAGACCGCAGTTAGAAATTTTTTTAAAAAATATTTAATTACTAACTGTTTACATCGTACTAGTGGAAGTGGTAGAAAAAAAGTGACCAGTGACCGAGAAGATCGTATTTTGAAACGATTAACGTTGAAAAATCGTTTTAAATCAGCGGCTCAATTAAAAACAGAGCTTCAGGAAGCCACTTCATCTACTTACTCATAAAGAACGGTGCAGCGAAGGCTCAATGAATTAGGCCTAAAAGCCAGGAGGCCCGCAAAAAAGCCTTTGCTAACCAAAGCAATGAAAAATAAAATACTTTCCTGGGCCAAAAATAGAAGAAATTGGACAACACAAGATTGGGAACGTGTGATTTTTTCTGACGAATCCAAATTTAACCTTATTGGACCAGATGGATTAACCACAGTCAGACGAAGAGCTGGTGAGCGGTACAAAGATGAATGCCTTGCACCAACAGTAACTCATTCATCTTCTGTAATGGTATGGGGGTGCATTACTTCAAGAGGTGTTGGGCCTTTAATATTCGTGGAAGGTACACTGAATGCTGAGAAATACATAGCAATTATTGACAACGGTGTTATACCAGCTATAGAAGAGTTGAACGCTGATGTTAGTGATCCGATTTTTCAGGACGATTCAGCACCATGCCATCGAGTTCGTTCAGTAATTTCACTTGCTTCCTATGATGTTACTAATTGTTAATTTTAGTAAAAATAAACATTTTTTCTTTGCAGATACAAAGTTACAAAGAGTTTTCGGGTATTGCCTCACTAGAATGGCCAGGTAATAGCCCGGACCTCAATATTATTGAGAACTTGTGGGCCTATATAGGCAGAAAAATAAGACAGAAAAAACCAAAATCTGTCAAAGAATTGGAAAATGCAATTGAAAAAATATGGTACGAGGAGATTACAGCGGAAATGTTGAAAAATTTGTATGCTTCAATGGAAAAACGAATAAAAAAACTTATAAAAGCAAAAGGTGGAGCTATTAACTACTAAATAAAAAATAAAATTAACAATGTGATGAAAAAATGTGTTATTATCTTTTTTAAAATAATTTTAACTTAGTTTAAACAATAAAATTTTTATATGCAATCGAATTTGAATTTAAAAAAATAAAGAAAAAAAAATAAAATAAAACAGCCTGTGTTAAAAATAAAAATGGAATTGTGTTTGTACTGAAATCATAAAATACCGCTTTTAGTGTTTTCTATAAAAGATTGGGTTAAATCGAGAAATATATTATCTTCTTTTCTTCGAAATTATATTTTTATATAGTAAAATACTCGGGAAATAAAATTCAAAATTCAAAAATAAATATGTACAAAAAGAACAAAATTTGACAGGCTTATTCTGAAAAAAATTAAGTTTAAGCCGATTCGAACATTTTTGTGGCACGGGGTGTATATACTTATACATACATATCTACATATATAATATGTATATATACTTATACTTATACATATATAAGTAATTAATATGTATATGTATATATATTTATATACTTATACATATTTATGTTTTTCTATTATAAATTTATTATGTAAATGAACAAAATATTGAATTAAATACAATAAAAATAAAAGTTTTTAAATTAAGTACCTACATGTACATAAGTATTAAATATTTAAAATGAAGTATGTATTTTACTTAAGAATAAGACAAGATTGAATTGATGCAGGCATAGACTAAAATATAGATAGGAAATGACCGTATAAATTTTTAATACACTTTTGAAATCGATCATAGCTGGCAGAAACTTGAAGAATGGCTGGCAGGAGCTTTTACTGAGAGGAGAGATAATTTTTCGCTCACGAATTTCCATATATATTACATATTTTGTAGATTTCAATAGCTGGCAATGAAAATACATGCATATTTATTTAAAAAACAATACACAATACATGTTCATTGCAATAGCTGGCAGTAGTACTGGAATCAATATAGAATATTTATCACTGATCAACAAAGCAATAAGATGTGACACTCTTTTTTTTTTTTAATTTACTAACACACATAATTACTTATTTTAAAATAATAAAAAAAATCAAAATTCAATTTACAAAAACAGTACAGAATTAATGTACTTATGTCAAATCCATATTTCCTTATAAACCGCCGTAATGAAGAAAAGATACAAAACAATATATACATGTGAGCAATACAATCATATTGTACATGTATACGATTTTTTCACAATGCATTTTTAAAGGCGATCTGGAACTTTTTTTTTGACTACCTGACGCGTCATTATATCAAGATATAAGGTGATTTATATAATTTCTGAGAATTTTGAAGACAAGAAAAAGTTTATTTTGTTAAGCTATATATTAGAGTAAGAATTTAATTTATAATTAAGAAATTTAACAAAAATGTAAAAACATTTGATATCAAACACAAAATTTTAAGTGTAATGCATTTACAATTAATTTTGTTTATTTTAGATAAAAAATTTTAAATAACAAAATTTGTACTTTTTTTAATGAGTAGGTATACACTGTAATAATGTTATATTTTTTAAAACAGTTGATGTTGCAGTTCCATTTTTTTTGTCTCTTTTTCGTATACAAAGGCTCTTAATTGCTATCGACTTTTAGCAAAACCGTTAAGGCCGAATGAATAACGGGACAAAGGTCATGAGAAATTTTTGCTAACGCGTGCTCAGTGTCATTACTGTATGAATATAGATATACTGTGATTTCAATAGCTGGCAATGAAAATACATGCATATTTATTTAAAAAACAATACACAATACATACTCATTGCAATAGCTGGCAGTAGTACTGTGTTATACGGTTATGTTATACTTATGTTATACCGTCATACATGGTCTTACTTGAATCATGAATATAGAATATTTATATTCATGTAGCCAACAATACAGATTGCATAGTATCAAAGAATATATGTATAACTAACGTAACTAGTAGATATATATTCTTTGATAGTATGCATGCACATATGTGTTAGATACTTTCAAAACCAGTTTTAATTGTATATATAATATCACAGATAAGGATATTTGTCTGTGATAATATATATTATTATATTCATTGCCAGTCATAACATAAATTTGTTGAAAATTTAAATTTCCTTTAAAATATACGATTTTGTACATTTGCCTGTTATTTGATATTTTTTATCATTTCCGATAAGAATATAGCTACATAGATTTTTGATTTTTAAATATGTTTTTTCTTCAAGATATACAAGATTTCAAAAGATTACAAAAGTTCTCTCATTTATTTTCCTTATTCTGATTTTATAGCTTTTTCAAAATCTCTCAAAAGCTATTTTGATGTTTACTTAATAGTTATGAATACGATTCCTGCCATAAGCATTTCCTATCTATATTTTAGTCTATGATGCAGGCAAGCTATACATACATATATCTATTTACATAGATATGCACATAAGTATATCTATATAAATACTATATATAAATATAGATATAATGTATACTTAAAAATACCGATTAATACATTTAATATAATAGATAGAAGATAGAAATATACAACAAATAAAGAAAATTTTATGAGTAATAATAAAATTTAAACACAAAATGAACGTAAATATAAATTTTAAGGTGAAAAACAAAATTTTTTTTCAGAATCCATTCAGAAGATGTGCAAACAGAAAGAAAATGAAATTTAAATATAAAAAAAAATTTTTTTATTTTAATTTTAAATATTTTTGCATAATTTGTAACATTACAATTATATGTACATACATATACAAATGTACATAATATTCGTATATATATTTAACAATTTATTATGTGTATAATGTAAATGTATATGTAAGTGATGGAGAAAATTGAATCATGAAGGTATTTAGACAAAGATTGTATGCATGTATATATTATATTTATTTTAACGATGATAATAATCTATACAGTTAAAAATGCTTATATACTCGTATATGTAATTAAAATTAAAATATTTTTCTTATTGAATTTAATAAAATTTTAAAATTAATTTGAAATTTATGAAACAAATTCAATTCTATATAATATAAAACACAGAGAACATTGGAGTGTATAAGCACGTATAAGGTATAAAAAGAGTTTTGATGTGCGTACATAATATATACAAAGAATGCGAATCGATTTTTTTTTTTACTACTTGTTACTTATATAGACACATAAATAAATGTGTATTTTAAATAAAAAAAATAATAATAAAATAATTATTATTGATTTAATTAAAAAAAAATATTATATACTTATCTATCCTTTCGTAATCCAGACAATTGAATTAAATTAATTACAATTTATATACGTATGAATAATTTTTGTAAGTGTTTAGGTGTTTATAGGTGGTACCATAGACTAGATATAGATTGGAAATGACTGTATAAATTTTTTATACACTTTTGAAATCGATCATAGCTGGCAGAAACTTGAAGAATGGCTGGCAGGAGCTTTTACTGAGAGGAGAGATAATTTTTCGGTCACGAATTTCCATATATATTACATATTTTGTAGATTTCAATATTTCAATAGCTGGCAATGAAAATACATGCATATTTATTTAAAAAACAATACACAATACATGTTCATTGCAATAGCTGGCAATAGTACTGTGTTATATGTTATGTTGTTATACTTGAATCATGAATATAGAATATTTATCACTGATCAACAAAGCAATAAGATGTGACACTCTTTTTTTTTTTTAATTTACTAGCACACATAAATACTTATTTTAAAATAATAAAAAAAATTAAAATTCAATTTACAAAAACAGTACAGAATTAATGTACTTATTTCAAATCCATATTTCCTTATAAACCGCCGTAATGAAGAAAAGATACAAAACAATATATACATGTGAGCAATACAATCATATTGTACATGTATACGATTTTTTCACAATGCATTTTTAAAGGCGATCTGGAACTTTTTCACTGTGTTAGTACTGGTTAGTACTGGTTAAGGCCGAATGAATAACGGGACAAAGGTCATGAGAAATTTTTGCTAACACGTGTTTAGTGTCACATCTATTTCTAGAGGTTGATCAGTGATATTTATATTCATTTAGCCAACAATACAGATTGCATAGTATCAAAGAATATAAAGGGTCATCCAAAAAACGCGCCTATATGTTTCTTTTAAATAAAACACAAACTATTTGCAATTTTTTCAAGCTGTTTTTTTTATTAAAAGTATGATCCATTACAATTATAAGTGGAATAGAATATCATTCAAATGTCCACCACGACTGCGTCTGCAGGCATCAATCCGAATATCGAAATTTTCAATGATTTTCCGACATGTTGCTGGTGTTATTTCACGAATTGCAACTTGAATGTTGTTCTTTAGATCATTAATTGTTTGTGGCTTGTTAGCATACACTCGACTTTTCAAAAAACCCCACAAAAAAAAATCTAATGGTGTTAGATCACATGACCTTGGAGGCCAATTGAAATCTGCATTTCGTGAAATTACACGTTGAGGAAATTTTGATCGCAAAAACGTAATGTTTTCTCGAGTTGTGTGACACGTAGCACCGTCTTGCTGGAAATAGAAGTCAGACACATCAATATGACTCAACTGTGTCCATAAAAAGTCTCTCAACATTGATTGGTATCGCTCAGCATTCACAGTAACAGCATTTCCAGCATCATCTTCAAAGAAAAATGGCCCAATGATTCCATTTGCCCAAAATGCACACCAAACAGTAACTTTTTTTGGGTGTAGAGATTTTTCATGAATAACACGAGGATTTTCATCACCCCAGATACGACAATTTTGCTTATTGACGAATCCATTCATTGTGAAATGAGCCGATTATTTACACCAAAAAAATCACGAATTTTGCGATGGGTATTTTTCAAAGAACGCCCATTTTCATAATAAGTTTGAATGATGTAAACGCGTTGTTGCAATGTGAACCTGTCCATGGTTAAAACTGTACTACCTTCTACTAAAATAAAATGGCTTATGTCATTTGAAAAGATGTCACGTGTAAAAATTATATAGTGCTGACATCTAGGCGTCACATTTGGATGACCCTATATAACTAACGTAACTAGTAGATATATATTCTTTGATAGTATATGCATGCACACATGTGTTAGATACTTTCAAAACCAGTTTTAATTGTATATAATATCACAGTTAAGGATATTTGCCTGTGATCATATATATTATTATATTCATTGCCAGTATTAACATAATTTTGTTGAAAATTTAAATTTCCTTTAAAATATACGATTTTGTACATTTGCCTGTTATTTGATATTTTTTATCATTTCCGATAAGGATATAGCTACATAGATTTTTGATTTTTAAATTTGTTTTTTCTTCAAGATATACAAGATTTCAAAAGATTACAAAAGTTCTCTCATTTATTTTCCTTATTCTGATTTTATAGCTTTTTCAAAATCTCTCAAAAGTTATTTTGATGTTTACTTAATAGTTATGAACACGATTTCTGCCATAAGCATTTCACATCTATATTTAGTCTATGGTGGTACATATTTTATATATGTGCATAAGTATGCAAATATATATTTTCTTTTTTCTAAAATATACATATATGTATTTATGTATACAAACAGTGTACATAATGTACATTTTAAGTGGACACGGATACTCAGTCAATTATGTCACCTAGCCGATCAATTATTTTGTCAGTTATGTATCATCACAGGTATCATTCAGTTTATCATCAGCAATCAGTTATATATTGCTGATTTGGAATTAATGATCGATTTCAACACTTCACAAGCGCAACCATCGAGCTATTCAAGCCCTCTAAATATATTTTAATTTTTCTATTTTTGTTTTTTTTTTACTATTTTTATAATACAAGCTACAAAACTTATTAAATAGATGCGGTAGTGGAATTATAATAAAAAAAAAGACAAAAATGATAAAACTAATCTTAAGAAAATAATTCAAGAGCGTATAAATCCTGCAAAAATAGGTGCTCCAGTTGAAGTTTTTAAAAACATAAAAGATGGGGTATTGATAAAATCAAATAATGAGAATAATAATAATAAGATTATGTTGGAAGCGGAAAAAGCACTAAAAGAAAACAACCTTGAAATAAAACCAACGAAAAAAAGACTATCGACATTAATACTAAAAAACTTGAAAAAAGAATACACAAATGAGGAACTATTAAATGAATTAAAAGCACTAAATGCAAATATAAGCAAAGAAGATCAAATTAAAATAAGATATATTAAAAAGAACAAATTTAATAAATACACATTATTCTGCATTGCAAATAGTAGCATGTATAAAAAAATAGTTAATAAATATATAAATATTGGTTGGAATACTATTTATGTGAAAGAAGAGTATGGAATAATAAGATGTTATAAATGCCAAAAGTACAACCATAAAGCAGCTGATTGTAAGAGTGAATATGCATGTGCAAATTGCTCAGAAAAACATCAAACGAATGAATGTAAGAGTGAGATATCCAAATGTGTGAATTGTATGAATAATGTAGCTTGGATGAATGATTGTGATGTGACCATAAATGTAATAGTATGAACTGTCATAGCTTACAAAGAATAATTAGGGCTGTGATCGAGAGAACAGATTACAGTGTTGATAACATAGAGTGATGGATGATGAAAAGGGATGTGATAATTCAAATGAAAAATTTACAAAGACAATAAATGTGATATTTCTAAATATAAGAAGTCTGAGGAATAAACTGAATGAATTGAATCTATTGGTATCGAAACTGAAAAATGTAAATGTAATAATATTAAATGAAACATGGTTGTATAGTAATGAAATAGAATATTATGGAATGGATGAATACAATCATATATTTAAATGTAGAGATGATGAAAGAGGTGGAGGTACTGCAATATATGTTAAAAAAGAGTTAAATTTCAATGTTATAGAGAATAGAAAATTACATAACATAATAGTAATAGAAATATATGCTAATAGTAGAGAAACATTGAAGATAGGTACATTCTACAGATCACCTGTATATGATGAAAAACAATTTATTAAGGATATAGAGAAATATGTAACTAGCCAGAAGAATATAATATATTTTGCAGATACTAACATAGACCTATTAAAAGATGATTGTAATACAGCAGAATATAGAGATCTATTAGAAATAAATAATTTTACCATCATGAATGATAAAATGAACACAACGAGGGATATACAGAATACAGCAACTATAATAGATCATGTCCTTATGAACATGGAACAGAATCATGTAGTTAAGATAGATATAAATGATTGCTCATTCTCTGACCACAAAAGTATACATACTTACATTACATTAAATAATGAAGTAATGTTAACAAGTATAGATAAGAGGAGAAAAGTCAAGGTAGAAAATATATGCTATAGAAAATATAGAGAAATCATTAAACAGAATTTAGAAGAATAGGGTAATAAAAAAATGTCGATTAATGATCTTATTAATATTATAGAAAAATCTAAGAGAAAATCGATGGTTTCTAGGATGGTAAGACGCAAAATAAATAAAAATTGGATAACACAAACTATATTAAACAAAATGGAAGAAAGAGATAAAATTTACAAAAAAATTAAAAAGAATCCACAGGATCTACAACTTAAATCAGGTGTGGCAGCACGTAACTTGTTTCGACTATTTTTTCTTCGACTAATATCAAGTCGTTTCAACTTTGGTTTCGTAGCACGTAAGTTGAAACGAGTTTGACTTGATATTGCCATATGGAAAAAAATTTTGTTTGCTGTCATTAACGTCAAAAGTTTTAAAAAAAAGAAAAAGAATTTTGAAAAGTTATAGAAATAGTGGTAAATAATTTTATAAAATAT
Organism: Villa cingulata; assembly: GCA_951394055.1. Lineage (NCBI taxonomy): Eukaryota > Metazoa > Arthropoda > Insecta > Diptera > Bombyliidae > Villa > Villa cingulata. The sequence continues at coordinate 22,094,121 of OX596017.1, forward strand.
AAAATTTAATAATAAAAATGATATTTTTTGCCGACTCCAGTGATTCTGAAGAGGAAAATAAAACATTAAATAAACTCCCACGTAAAAAGTTGAGAGATAATAGTAATATTTTAGACTTGCCAAGAGAAGAGTAAGTTTTTTTCTTACAATTTTATGGCCTAATAAAATATTAATAAATATTGTTATTTATAGATTTATTCAAAATTTTAGAGTGAATAAAGAGTGCTTCCTAATGATTTTAGAAACAATAAATATTAAAACAATACGCGAAACTGCCATTCCTCCAATAATTCAGCTAGGGACAACATTAAATATACTTGCCAGTGGAAGCTATGAAGTTAATGTTGGGAGTAATAAAATTCTTTCAATGGCGCAAACATCAGTTTCGAAGGTTTTAAGGAACACCCTTAAGTTGCTAGAAGAAAAATTTTGTCCATTATGGATTAAGTTCAATGAAGGAAATTTTGAAGAATGCAGAAAATACTTCTACGAAAAATATAAACTACCTGGTGTTGTAGGTGTTATAGATGGCACACATGTGCCAATACTAAGGCCAAAAGAAAACGAACACGTATTCTTTAATCGAAAAGGATTCCATAGTTTGAATATTATGATAGTAAGTTCGATTTAACAACTATAATTTTTAATTTAACAATTTAATTTTTTTGTGAACAGATTTGTAACCATAAAAACGAAGTATTAGCAGTTGATTCTACTAATGGTGGTGCAGCACATGATTCAGCCATTTGGAATAAAAGTAGAACTCATGAATATTTTTCTGGAAAATACGAAGAGGGCAACACAAGCCTTCGTATTTTAGGTATGTTAGTTTCTTGTTTTGTTTGGAAATTGGTAATTAATAGTTGTATTTACTAGCATCTGTTTATTATTTGTACTTGCAGGTGATAGTGGCTACCCTCTACAACCTTGGCTATTAACACCTTATAGAAATGCAGCTGAAACAAGTCCCGAAATGCGCTTTAATAATGTGCACGCCAAAGCCAGAAGTATAGTTGAAAGAACGATAGGAATGCTCAAAGGACGTTGGCGTTGTCTTTGTAGTGACAGGAGACTACGGTTTTCACCTGAGCAAGTAGCTAGAATAGTAAACGTATGTGTCGCTTTGCATAATGCTTGCATTTACTACAAGCTACAAGTTTATGAGACTCAAACTACACAAATAACAAGTGAAGAAAGTAGTTTAGACACAGAACTAACACATTCTAGTTCTTCAAATAATTTACAGAGAAGAGCAGAAACTATAAGAAATAACATAAGAAATTCTTTATAATTTGTAGAAGATTATAGAAATAACATCTTTTTTAAAAATAAAATATTATATTTTCAATGTTATATTTATTTTATTTTTCTTTAAAAAGTGACAAAAATTTATTTATGAAAACACATTGAAAAAGTCTTCTTGACTATAACTAAAATATAAAAAAGTCTTTTTGACTATAACAAAAATAAAAAAGAAATAGTTTAATCACAAATAAAACTTATAACTTCATTGCACTTTCTATTTCTAATAATTTTACTCTGTTTTCCTCTTGCTTCACTTCGATTTCTAATTTTTTTAAAGCTAATGATTCTATATAATTTTTTTCAAATATTTCGAGTTTCCTTTTTTTTAGTTCATAAATTTTTTCATCTATTTCATACTTTCTTTTTAAATATTTTTCAATATTTTCTACTTTTGCAGTAAGTGCTTCTACGTTGTTATTTAATTTCTCTATTAAATCAACATGCCGTTGCATGAGCACTTCTTTTTGATTTTTTCTTTTATTTTTTTCTGGTGCAGGTGCCACATTTGTTGGAAGAATCTCATTTTCTTCTACATCCTCGTTAAACGCAATATCTTCAACTAAAATATCCTTTGGTGAAGCTTCAGGCATTTTAGATGAAGGTTCAAATGTTTTAACATTTTTCAAACCTTCAACAGCAGGTTCTAAGCCTGCACATTCGATAATTATTTCATCTAATTCACTGATTTTTTTCTCTTTGAAAGGACCTCCACCAGTTTTCATTTTATTTATTTTATTAAATGATAATTTATTTTTTGTTTTATATTTTAAGTCACTCCAAGTCTGAAATTAGAGAACACATGAATTGAGATATATAAATTACACAATACATATAGTATATGGATGTATATGGATTACTTTTCTGTATGTCGCCAAAAGAACTTATATTTAACACTACCTTGTTGGCGTTATACAAAAGTGTTTTATATGTAATTAGGTATACATACTTTTTTCCACTCATGCATTTGTTTTGTAGGTGGTCCTCTTTGATTTAGTTCTTCTCGTAATTGGGTCCACAATGAAGCACTTGTTCTACGTGCTTGCAATGTCTTCAACCTCCCTTTAGCTAAATCATTATTATTTTTCATGAATTCAACAATAAATTTCATTTGCTCTTTGTTAATACTTAAACCTATTTTTTCCTCTTCCCTTAAAATATATAATATAAAAATAAAATAATAAATAAAAATAAAAGGTACTATATATTACAATTTCCTTTAAATACTCACATTTTGTATAATACTCAACAAAAACTCACTAAATCTTTGAAAAAAATTAAAATAAAAAAACCTTCGATATCACCTTTGCTGTCGACCAAATTTCTTTGTTACAAACGCTAAAAACACTCGAAACAACATTTACGCGCTACCAACTTAATCGAAACAAAATTTTAATTTAGTCGAAACAAATTTTAATTTGGTCGAAACAACTTATGTGCTGCCATATTAAAAAAAACTCGTTTCAAATCTTCTGTTACAAGTTACGTGCTGCCACTCCAGATTTTAAAACTATGAAAAATGTAGTAAACAGATTAGTTAAAGAAGCTAAGAAAAAATATGTTCAACAAAAATTATTGGATGTGGGTAAAAACAGCAGAAAGCTATGGAATGTAATCAATAAAGATATCCTGAATAAAACTAAAGATATTAGTGCAGATATAATTGAGAAAATAGAAGATGAAAATGGAAATATCCAAACAGAAAAAAAAGAAATAGCTAATACGTTTAACAAGTATTTCATAGAAATTGGAGAGAAAATGAGAAAAAATATAGGTCAACATCATACCACAAGAAACAAAGATATACAAAAAACGATATATCTTGAACCTGTAAGAAAATTAGATTTAATAAAAATAATAAATAATCTTAAAAAACAAACTGCTCCAGGTATTGACGGTATATGTACAAAAGATATCATAAGTATAAGCGATCTAATAACTGATATACTAGTTGAATGTATAAATAACATGTTTGATGAATGTGAATTTCCTAACTGTCTAAAAAGAACTATAGTTAAACCCATTTACAAAAGTGGAGATAAAAATAAAGTATCAAATTATAGGCCGATTTCAATATTGAGTACCATAGCTAAAATCTACGAAAAAGTCATAGCAGAAAGAATTACAAAATTCATCGAGAAAAATAATGGTTTTGATGAAAATCAATATGGTTTTCAGAATAGAAGTGGAACTGAATCAGCAGTTATTCAAGTAATTGAAGAAATAAATGAGGCGATGGATGAAAACTACTATGTTGGGGTAATATTTGTTGATTTGCAAAAGGCATTTGATACTGTAGATCATCAACTACTACTACAATTTCTAAATCAAATGGGAATAAGAGGATGTTGCAATGAGATAATTAAAAGCTACTTGAGTAATAGAGAGGTATATACTAAAATTAATGATACTATTAGTGACAATAGCTTCCTCAAAACTGGGGTGCCACAGGGATCAGTATTAGGACCTCTTCTATATCTAATTTACATAAACAATATCAAGGAGATAAAATTAGATGCATCATATAAGATATATGCTGACGATACATGTCTAGTTTATAAAGCAAGATCAGGAAAAGAACTAGAAAACATTATAAATACAGATCTGATATGCTTTAAAAAGTGGATTGAAGGAAATCGTTTAACAATAAATCTTGAGAAGACAAAATATATGATATTTAAAAACAAAAATAAAGCAAATATAAATATTGATATAAAAGTAGAAAATGTAAATATAGAAAGAGTTAATACAATTAAATACTTGGGTCTACAGATAGATGAAAAACTAACATGGAAAGAGCATATAAATAATATATCTAGAAAAATAATACCAGTGGTAGCAGCGATAAAAAGAAGCCATTACATTGATAAAAATATAGCAAGATTGATATATAATGCTCATATATTATCACATGTTAGATATCTGAGTATAGTTTGGATACAAACAAGTAAGCAGAATGTTAACAGAATAAATAAGTTATTAGCCATAGCAATCAGATTGCTAAATAAATTAAACAATATAGAATCAACAGAAGAAGTCTTCAAAGTTACAAATAACATTAATCTGCAAGAAATAATACATATAGAAAAGGTTAAAATTATATACAAGGTCATTAATGCAGAAATAAAGACAAATATTAAAATTAAATATAACAAGGATGTACACACATATAACACTAGAAAAGCTGAAAACATAAGAACAGCAAAAAGCAGAACTAATAGAGTGAATAAAGGGTTAAAAAATACAGCAAGTTTATTGTACAACGAGCTTCCAACATGGGTTAAAGATGCCAAAAATATAAAAGAATTTACAAAAAAGGCGATAAAATATATAAGGATTAAAAACAGTTAGGGTAGAATTAGGGATTATACAAATAATATAATTTATAGATTTGATTAAATTAAATAAATTAATTATGAATTTATGTAAGAGAATAATAATGTGTATTGTGAAAAGATATTATAGGAATAATTGATTAGAAATGAATGTATTATTTAAAGATAAAGTTCTATATGATTTAGTATGTTTTGTATGAATTAGTATGAATGAATTAGTATGATTTAAAGATAAAGTATAATCATAGACTAAGATATAGATAGGAAATGCTTATGGCAGGAATCGTATTCATAACTATTAAGTAAACATCAAAATAGCTTTTGAGAGATTTTGAAAAAGCTATAAAATCAGAATAAAGCCCAAAATACATTCGATGCGGTCGTGAGTTGTGAGTCGTGAGTTGTAAGAATCTTATAAAATCACAACTAGTAGAAAATATACAGAATTCTTACAACTTGAAATACATTCGCTGCGGTTATAAGAATTCAACGCAAAGATTGTTTCGATTTGAAAGTCATGAGTTTGCGTTCGAATAAAATGATGAGAGAAAGCTTTTTCAGTCTTTAAAATCATTTCGAAGTGAAAGGTTATATTTTTTCGTACGCATTTTGATTTTCACGCTTTACCTTTAAAAATGTTTTTATATGAAATGCATGTTTATTTTTTTCACTTTCAGTGTTTAACGGTTTTGTCCAAACTCTTTTCTTTCGTCTTTTTTTAGCAGAGCTATTCCTAATGCTAATCCCAATGCCAATTCTATATTTTCACCAAGATTAAAAATTTCTTTAATTAATTAAAATTTTAAAAATTTCTACAATTAATTAATTGGTGTACTTATTAAAGATTTTCTTTATTGTATTTTTATAAACCAATCAATCTAATATTCATAAACTAAACAAATCACATATAATTACAATTTTCAATGATAAGTTTAAGTTGTCTTACAACTCACGACTCACGACCGCAGTGAATATATTTCAACTCTCTTGTGGTAGTTTAAAGCTTTTGCTTACGACTCACGACCGCATCGAATGTATTTCAGGCTTAAGGAAAATAAATGAGAGAACTTTTGTAATTTTTTGAAATCTTGTATACCTTGAAGAAAAAACATATTTAAAAATCAAAAATCTATGTAGCTATATTCTTATCGGAAATGATAAAAAATATCAAATAACAGGCAAATGTACAAAATCGTATATTTTAAAGGAAATTTAAATTTTCAACAAATTTATGTTATGACTGGCAATGAATATAATAATATATATGATCACAGGCAAATATCCTTAACTGTGATATTATATACAATTAAAACTGGTTTTGAAAGTATCTAACACATATGTGCATGCATACTATCAAAGAATATATATCTACTAGTTACGTTAGTTATATATTCTTTGATACTATGCAATCTGTATTGTTGGCTACATGAATATAAATATTCTATATTCATGATTCAAGTAAGACCATGTATGACGGTTAACATAAGTATAACATAACCGTATAACACAGTACTACTGCCAGCTATTGCAATGAACATGTATTGTGTATTGTTTTTTAAATAAATATGCATGTATTTTCATTGCCAGCTATTGAAATCACAGTATATCTATATTCATACAGTAATGACACTGAGCACGCGTTAGCAAAAATTTCTCATGACCTTTGTCCCGTTATTCATTCGGCCTTAACGGTTTTGCTAAAAGTCGATAGCAATTAAGAGCCTTTGTATACGAAAAAGAGACAAAAAAAATGGAACTGCAACACCAACTGTTTTAAAAAATATAACATTATTACAGTGTATACCTACTCATTAAAAAAAGTACAAATTTTGTTATTTAAAATTTTTTATCTAAAATAAACAAAATTAATTGTAAATGCATTACACTTAAAATTTTGTGTTTGATATCAAATGTTTTTACATTTTTGTTAAATTTCTTAATTATAAATTAAATTCTTACTCTAATATATAGCTTAACAAAATAAACTTATTCTTGTCTTCAAAATTCTCAGAAATTATATGAATCACCTTATATCTTGATATAATGACGCGTCAGGTAGTCAAAAAAAAAGTTCCAGATCGCCTTTAAAAATGCATTGTGAAAAAATGATTGTATTGCTCACATGTATATATTGTTTTGTATCTTTTCTTCATTACGGCTGTTTATAAGGAAATATGGATTTGAAATAAGTACATTAATTCTGTACTGTTTTTGTAAATTGAATTTTGATTTTTTTTTTATTTTAAAATAAGTAATTATGTGTGTTAGTAAATTTAAAAAAAAAAGAGTGTCACATCTTATTGCTTTGTTGATCAGTGATAAATATTCTATATTGATTCCAGTACTACTGCCAGCTATTGCAATGAACATGTATTGTGTATTGTTTTTTAAATAAATATGCATGTATTTTCATTGCCAGCTATTGAAATATTGAAATCTACAAAATATGTAATATATATGGAAATTCGTGAGCGAAAAATTATCTCTCCTCTCAGTAAAAGCTCCTGCCAGCCATTCTTCAAGTTTCTGCCAGCTATGATCGATTTCAAAAGTGTATTAAAAATTTATACGGTCATTTCCTTTCTATATTTTAGTCTATGGTATAATATTGATTATTGCATGATTGAAGTAATTTTAAATGAATGAAATAAATTAATTTAAAGTCATTATGTATATTTAAATATTACTGCGTTCTCTTAGATCAGTCGTTTGACTGTTTGAGGCGTATGTAAAGTAAATAATAGAATAGATAGGGAATAAAAGAAAATAATTTTTTTAAACTGAAATATGATAAAAAGTATGATGTAAAATAATGTAAATAAAATAAAATAAAATAATTACAAAATTATGTACTTACGATATATTGTATTGAATCATATACCTCTTTCAATTATATACTTATTTCAGTTAATTTCAAATTTTGTACTTACCTGCTTATCGCTATATGGCTATATATTGAATTCTATTTCTCTCTTAATTATGTGCTTACAATAATTTATTAAATTGTATACCTCTTTAACTATGTACCCATTTTAGGTAATTTGAAATTATGTACCTACCGATAGTTATTGAATTGTACGAGTATTTCTCTCTCAATGATGTATTTACTCATATTAGCTGTGTTCCTTTCACGTGAGCGAAGTACTTCTATTTGAAAAGTGAAACAAAAGATAACCTTAAAATTATTTTACTTTAAATTTGAAAAATTTATATTAAAGATTTATATAAAACACTCCATATGATATTTGTTTATAGATACCAAGAAATCTAACCTCAATAGTCAATTTTCATCTGTTGGATAATCTGAAACTAAAAAGACATCTGGTAGAAATAAATAACGTAAATACTTACAAAGTACGAGTGAACTACTTTTGAAAAATTGTTTGAGCATTTCACGCATAAAAATTTAGTGAAGTATTAAACCAAACTGATTTTTAAGTACTTTGCTCACGTGAAAGGAACACAGCTATTGTATTCTCTATTTCTAATTTCTATTATTTTTTCCATTATCATTATTAATAAAAATTGTAACTGTAATATAAGTAAAGTATGTAAATGAAATTTAAAATTAGAATATTTCTTAAAAATGAAAACAGTGGAGTGGACTTGGAAAGACATACGTATATTAGAGCAAAATTATTATATTTTTTTTTGACTTGTAATTTATTTTTTTCTTTTGCGTATTTCACTGTGTATAGGAAAAGAATTTTTTTGCATATCATATCCTTGTAATGTACTATATTTATATTTGTTTTTTTTTTATACACTTTGAATTTTTAATTTTTAATCTGAATCTATGTACTCGTATGTATACGATAATTTAATTTAATTTTAATTTGATGTATTCATATGCATATTAGAAAAATCATAATATGTACAATATGTACTTATGTATGTATACGATGTATATTTATGTATGTATGTATTTATGTATATCAACATATAGACTATAAAATACAGACATATTTTATTATAATTTATACTAAAGAATATAATATACATATGTATAAGTGAACATAAAAATTTTATTTACTTTTAATGCATATAAATACTTACGTTTGTGCATAAGTGTATAATAATTTATTTTTTTTGTTCTTTTTATTTTCATTTTAGAGAAAAATAAATTTGGGAAATCAGCCAAACTATTAAAAGAAAGAAAAAAAGGCGAAAAAAAAAGAAAAAAGAAAATTAGTCAAACGCTTTGATTTTATCGTTTTTTAAAAGTGATATATATAGAGGAAAATTTCACAGAACAGTGAAGTAAAAAAAATATACGTACGTATAGAAAAAAATTTTTTAATGCTTTGAAAAATTTAAAATAAACGAAATAAATGATAAAAAAAAAAAATTTATGTACGAATTATATTATAGTCATATATGTAAGTAGTTAACAAAAAATTTTTTTAAAGAAAATGAAAATGTATATGTAAGTAGTATATAGAGAAAAATAAAAATGAAAAAGTTAACTATAAAAAAAGAAAAGAACATGAATAAGAAAAAAAAATTATAATAAGAAAAATTGTATAAAAGGTATGATATATAAATTTAAAAATTTGAATTGATAAAAGTGGAAAAAAAAATAAAGAATTTTTTTTATGTTCAAATTGAATAAAATATTATTTAAATAAAAGTCATAAATTTATTTTGGCTCACAAGATTTTCTTTCAAGCATGTACGAGTATAATATATGGATGTACGTTCATTTTTTAAATATACATATATATATATAATATATATATATATATATATATATGCATATATACATATTATGGGTACAGAGTTGTGTTAATTTAGATTGCAATTTTTTTTTTAGTATCAGAATATATAAAGATGTGTGTGTATGTGTGTCTTTTTGTATAATATATGATGTATTCGAATAGTCACGTATAGGTGATAATGTATGCATTCAATATAATCAAATATATTATATAGAGGAAAATTAAATTGGTAATATCTTCTTCTTTTTCTTCTTTTTATTCTTCTTCTTTCGGTGGTGCTTTAGCCAAAATTTAACTCTGACCTCCTTGTACAGTTTGTCTCCATTCATCTTCATGATGGTTATTATATATTTATATGCCTTTGGATATCTGATAATGTGTTTAACGTGTCATGTACACTATATAACAGTGTCTATATTCATATTTTTTTGAGTCTATATGTATAATGTCTAACTTGTAATATTATGTATTTTGCTTTAACCTTTTATGTCTGGATTCGAGAATTTCGTATATATAAGAAATTTGTTCACCATACAAATGCGAGTAACATATGTTCTGTCATCTATGTATAACAGAATCTGTTTTAACTTGAACGAATTTTGAAAAATGGAATGTTTTCGTAAATTTATGCAATTCATAATATTTCAAAGTCAGTTTTCACACACATCATTTTGCCCCATTGTGAGTGTATATATTTCCATATAATCCTTTCAAAAGTAATATTTAACATGTCTTCTATAGTTTTTGTGTCATCGAGTCTTTTTAATGTTTTATAAAGTCTATAAATTTTTTTTTAATTGTTGTGAACGTTTTTTTTTGAATCTACATATAGAATCCTTCGTTCAGGGTATGTTTTGCCTGATTTTAGTTACATATTTGTTTAGCTAATATTTTCATTATTTTTACCAAAAATTTGAACTCTTACTATATTTACTTTAATATCAGGACATAAAATATGTATTAAAGATTTATGTAAGTTTATAATTTTATTTTATATATTTAAATGTACATTATGTATATGTTATGTTTTTATTACATCATTATACTTACATAAATAATATTCGGAACATATATGAACATATATTCGTGAAGGCATATCTACATAATGTTTGATATAAAAACATTTTGAAAATATGTATATGTATGTAATGAAAAATAAAAAATAAAATAAAAAATATAAAAAAAAAATACATACCAATATATGAAAATAAAAAAGGAAATTGGATAATAATATAAGTTTGAAAAAATAAAAATTGAAAAATATAAAAGAAAAAAAAGAACAGAACAAAAAAATAAAATAAAAATATAAAATAAAATTTAGAAAAAAAAAATATATGTACATATATATCGAATTGAAAATAAACTGTAAACAATAAAACTGTCATCGTAATTTTTAAATTTCAATCGTTTTCCGGTACGATTTATTGTGACTAAAATTATTTTAGCAATTTTCTTTTTCATATTATATTAATATAAAAATACTCTTATATAATATAATATACTAACATTTTATACATATAATACACACACATACATTTGTATAATATGTATTTTTTTTTCACACATACTCGTATATAAACGATACAACGATATAACATACACAAATTTATGTTATAGAAAGAAAACGAGAAAAAAAAATAAAAGTTATTTTTATTATTCTGGTAATTTTATGGATGCCTCAATCTCAATCCTTTTCTAATCATAAAAGAAAAATCATATATATATATATATATATATATATATATGTGAGTGTGTATTTGTGTATGCATGTACATATACGAGCATGTATTTGTATGTATGCATGCGAGTATACAAAACAAAAAAAGTTTTGAGCTTTAATATGTTTATCTGTATGTAATATGAATATAATATATGAGAATTATACTATATAATATATAAGTAAGTTGCGAAAAATGAAGAGAATATATGTATGTCAAAAAACAAAAAAAAAGGAAAAAAATGAACAGAATGTAAAACATATTATAATGAAAATGAAATAAAATGAAAAAGTAAAAATAGCCAGTGAAAATATTCTCAAATTTGGAATAAAAAAAGAGCATCTTATTTTATTTTATTTTTTTTTTGCTTTTTTTTCCTTTCACTTACTTCTGGTTTTATTTATTTGTTATTATTTTTTTTGGTTGTTGTTACTGTTGTGTTGCTTAATATTTTCGTTGTGTTGGTTGTTTTGGATGTTTTTTATTAGTTCTTTTTTTTTTGTTTTTGTTTGACCAAAAGTTTACTTTTTCTAATTTTTCCCTTCCGGTTTTTTTTTTTTTACTTATGTATGTGTTGAGTGGTATTTTCCTCAAGAATTGCCTTTATAACTTAAAAACAAAATTGTATTTTTTTTTTATTTTTTTTTTGGGTTGCTTTATCCTTTTTAAATCTTTTCTTTTTGTTATGTACAGTATACATACATGCATAAATATGCATGAAATGTATGTACGCACATATAAATACGTGTTGTGTACATTTATTACATACATACTGCATACATACATATATGTTATGTATGTTTATTTCTATTTTTGTTTTAGTTTTATTTTTTGTTTTTATTTTATATTTTATTTTTTTTTTTAATATCTTTAATATGATGTACTTTAATATCGTACATTAATATATATTTTTTTCAGAAAATTTTCCGCTTTGATTGTACATATACGATTAAATATATTATGTATACGTATTAAACATTACTATTTAATTTATTTATTTATATTATTATTATTTGTTTTTTTTTCTGCTGTTATTTCACTCTTAGATTTTGTTTATTTTAGTTTGCAGTTGTTGTTTCTCGATTTTCTCTGTTTATATATCTAATTTGTGTACGTTACGCATACATATAAACTGAAATTTATTTATTTATTTTAACCGCAATAAAAAAGCACTAAATCTAACCCTCCTATATACATACAATGTAGGTAGAATGTATAAAAATAAAAAGCAAAAAAAAAAAAAGAAATTGTATATAAAAATTAAAAAGAAAAACTATATACATTTAGTGCTTTTATTTTGATTTTGAAATGTTCATATTCAGAAACAAATCCTTTACTTAATTTTTTTTTCCAGGATATTATGTATGTTTTTTTTTTTTGTTTTCCTTTCAAAAATACCTTATTACATATATACAATATATCCTCGTATTTATATAGTTAATGCGTAAAAAATGAAATATAATTTCTATAAAAAAAAATTTATGTTTTATATATACCCCGGAACATTTATATATACTTAGGTTCGTTTGTGTATATACGTATATGTATATAAAAAAACGTGTTATGTGTTATCATAAAACACTGATATATTTATCTTTTGTTTTCCCATTTTTGTTACTCAATAAGTTTACCTTTTCAATAAAAAAAATAAATAATATTTATTGAAAATTTGTACTTAGAATGACTAAAATATAAAGGAAAAAAAATAAAATTAAATCAATTCAATCAATTTTTTTTTATATTGGATTAAGAATATACTATTAAGAATATTGCAAAAACAAAAAATAAATAAATAAAACGTTTACGTGACAATTTTGTATATAAATGTTGAAAAATAAAAAAAAATTTCATAAAAATTGTTGGTATATTAATAAAAAATGGATATACATACATACATACATATGTACATACAAAATGCTTCATCGAAGAGATTTCAAGACCTATATTATTATTATTATTATTATTATTATCATTACTGCACCTACTCACCTACAGTTTAGCGTAGATTTATGAACCACTGAATTGTTATTGATTGTTGTTGAAGAGAAACAAAACTCAATTTTTTACATGATAAAGCTTAGTTTGATCTATTATTGTCTAATAATAAAACCACATAATACATAATACTTTGTGTTATGTAATTGTCGTCAGCAAATAGAAGCCCTGGTCAAAAACGTCAAATTTTATGATTTGCAGAAGCATTCTGTTCAAAAACAATTATTTATTGTCGTCAGCAAATAGAAGCCCTGGTCAAAAACGTCAAATTTTATGATTTGCAGAAGCATTCTGTTCAAAAACAATTATTTTTATTCTTTTTTTGCATGCTGCTACTGTACTAAATGCTTATGCTATCAAAATTTTGATGTTTTTGACCAGGCCCAAACTAATCAATATTTCTAAGCCATTTTTTTTTTCTCAGCAAGCAAAGTTTAGTAAATTTGGTTCTGAGGGGTAATGTAAGTTAGAAACAGTTAAAGCATAAAAATTGAAAATTATCTTTCTTGCTTTTGCTTTTAACAGGAATTTGTACCCGCAACTTCGAGATTAGTTGGCCAGTTACTCTACTACCATTAAACATTAAACCATCCAGTTAAAGTAAAAGTTAAAGTTAAAGTAATATGTTTGGTAATAAAATAAATTCACAAATTAATCTGCAATCAAGAAGATATAATACCTATTTGAGTTTCCATCGTTCAAATTCAGTCCATCAATTTTTATTCCAAATTTTATATTATCATTCTTTTACGAAAAAAATTATTATTCTGTAAAATTTCAATTATTATTTGATACAAAAGGAAGGAAAGAAAAAAAAATGCAAAAATTTATTTTACTTGAGATATACGTTAAAATTTATTGAAAATGAAATAAAATTTGTAATTACAATTTTAAATCAATACATAAATATATATTTCATATTTTACATTATTATTATTACATATTGTTATTTTTAAATATTTTTTAATTATATATTTCAAAATTTTTTTATATAAACAAGAATATTTAAAGCCAAAATAAAATACTGATATGTAACAATTTTGATGTTGGAAAAATTTTTTTATTTTTTTTTTTTGTATTTTTGTATTTTTGATTTTTATTATTTTCTTTATAAGCAATTTAATTACAATTTAATATCAGTATATATAACACTTTATCAATTTTATACAATTGACTGTCATTTATAAATGATGTACTATGTGGTTTTTGTTGTTTCGATGCGGTATTAATTTTATTACTATATCATTAACCACACGGGAATTGTATAATTTTGCGGTTAAAATTCTCATAAATGTGTACAAATGTATTTGTGTATATCAATAAATAAACTATAAATAGTATATGAATATATATTATATGTATACTGTATACATTAATATTGTAAGGATATTACGATTTTTCACGAAGAATTAAGTTGGTTATGTTATATTGAATTGAATATACTATATGTATGTATAATATATATGTATATATATTTTTTATTGCTATTTAGGGGATTCATGTCATTTTTCAGTTAACTATAATTTTTCAGTTTTAAAGTTTCGCAGTTCTGTTGAAATTAACGATCACGTCAAATTTTTTTGTAGTTTATTTTTCTCATTTTTGTTTTCATTTCATTTGTTATATTTTTATTTTTTAATATTTTAATTTCTATATATACCAACATCTAACTGAAAACTGTCAAACAATAACTACGAAATTACGAAATACAAAATTTAGAATTTGTGAAGCATTTTACCTTCGCAGTTTTTCAAAAATTTCGTAGTTTATAAATGTATGGGAATCAATTACAAAAATTGAAAAACTATGAAGATTACGAAGTTTACGACAAACTGAAAGGTGAAATGAATCCCCTAATTATATCTTATCCTTTTATGCTTTTATGTTTTACTGATTTTACATATATGTAATGCAGACTATACATTAACGAGTGTATCTATTTACAAGCATCCAGAGAGAGAGAGAGAGAGAGAGAGAGAGAGAGAGAGAGAGAGAGAGAGAGAGAGAGAGAGAAATGAGAGAACATTTTAAAAATTCTAATTAAAGTTTTAAAATAAAAATAAAAATGAAAATATGAAAATATATTTATATAGGTGTATAATGTTATACTATATGTATGATATATATATAATAAACATTTAAACGTTTGAAGTTATATTTTTATTAAGAAACATATATTGTGCTATATGTATTAAAATTTAATATATGTATATGTACATATGTTTACCTTAACGAATTAAATGTTATGTTTTTAACTTAAATAATACAACATTATATTAGGTATATGTATGCAAGGTATATTAATAATTGTATAAAGAATAATATATATTTGAATATTTTATTAAAATACCTTGTTCATTGTATTGTACCAGAGATATATGTATATTGTATATATTTGTATATTGTATATATGTATATTGTATGTATTTGTAAAATTTTTGATAGTCTGCATTTTGTATAAATATTATTTTTGAAGCATTATATTTTACACTATATTATGTACATAATTGTATTCGTTATTATTTTATTAATTGTCTTATGTATATTTTATTACATAGTATATGTTGTATGCATCTCATAAAAGTAAAATAAAAAAAAAAAAAATAAATAAAAAATAAAAATTTGATTATTATTATATATGTATTTAAAATTCCAATAAGGCACTAAATCAAATTTTTATTGTTATTTATATTTTAATATTTATATATTTTTTACTGTTAATATTTAATTGTTATTAATAATGTGTAAGCATTTGTAACTGTAAGCATGTATATATTTGTATGTATGGCCATGGTCAAAAACGTCAAAATTTTGATCGCATGAGCATTAGTGCAGTCATAAAAGTAGCAGCATACAAAAACATGGCAAAAATAATTGTTTTTGAACAGCATGCTTGCAAAGCATGAATTTTGATCACTGCCTATGTTACAACCATCACCTCTTCATAAGTTCGATACTTATTTTCAATGAAAATTTTTTTATTTTTCAATTATCAATTTTGTCAAACTAAAAATATAATTTTTTTTTTATTTTTTTTTTTATATTTTTTTTTACATTTTTTTAAAATTTTTTAATTTTTTTTTACATTTTTTTTTATAATTTTTTAAATTTTTTTTTCAAATTTTTTTATAATTTTTTTTAAGTATATAGGATATTTTAATAAGCATATATTATATGTAAGTGTAATTAATAATTTTTAATTAGAAATATTCAATGATCTTTATGATCATGTATAATAATTGAAAAAGTATAATTTTTACAAAATTCATAATAAAAATATTTAAGTAGGTAAGAAAACAAAAACATGTTAAAAATGATTCTTAAACTGCTAAAAAGATTATTTGAAATTTTTCAAATTTTACAATATTTAATTTGTGTATACAATAAAATAATAATGATAATAATATGTTAAGATTACAATATATATAAGTACTTATATGTATGTATTTTTTACATATGTACTGTTGCTATTGATAGTCCAGAAAAAAACATTTTTTTGTAATGCATGTTTTTTTTTTTTTTAACTGAGGCATTACTGTACGCGCTTATATGAAGCGATTTGAAAAAGAAAAAAAATTATTTTTCACAAACCACAAACTTCTTAAATTTATAGAAAATTATAATATTATGAATTACCAAATAAAATCAATATTTATGTATATTTTGTTTTTTAAATATACTTAATAAATATACTTTAAACACACTTAATAAATAAAATGATAATTTCTTTAAGTGTGTGAACTTACATGAACTTATACGAATATGTAGGTATATACTAATAATTAATTTGGAGAAAAAAAAACAAAAAGCCAAATGTTTTAAATATTTAATTTTGAAATCAAAATGATGTGAAATGTAAAGGACAGACCAGGCCATCTAATGTTTGGAATTGTAACATTTGTTATTTTGATTTTGACACAGGTTTAATGATATTCATGAGTTAATATAAATTTAGTTTTATCTTCGATATTTACGAAATGGTACGCTTTACGCTTGAACAAAATTGAGAAATCTTTAAAACTTACTTTCAAAGTCTTCTACATAAACGGTAAGAAATTTAATAAAAAATCGAATAATCCTCCGAAATTGTGATGTCAATTAGCCATTTGGAGCTGTGATTTGACCCCGTTCGATTTTTTTTTTTGGTGGGGAAACCTTAATGATAAGTATTGTTACGCTAACCACCCGGAGAAGATTGATGCCTTGAAATACGAAATTTAAGTTGCTATTCATGCGTTTGGAGCCCAAACAATCGAAAATGTACTGAAAAATTGGTTTGATCGGAATGGATACTGTCAAGCCAGGCGTGGCGTGGCAGTCATTTGAATGATGTGGTGTTTCATTCTTAAATAAAAATGTTCAATTTTTAAAATAAAATCATAATTTTGAAAAAAATATTAATTATTTTATTTTTATAGCCGATTCAATTCCAAACGTTAAATGACCCACCCTTTATATGCATGTGCATACATTAATATTTATGTATCCTAAAGACATGTGTACTATAGGTACGTGTACATATACAGTTAGATACGATATAACATATACTTAAGAAATGAATTGAATTCTGAAAATTTTAAATTTCAAAACAAAACTTTAAAAAAAATATATGTATGTTTAGCTTCGTATTTTAATCGTTTATTATAGAGTATGTATATTCAAAATATCGAGAAATATATTAATACATGCCAATACATTGAGAAATTATGTAGATATACATACATAATTATATGAAATACTATTTATATATAATTATATCTAGTTTATGTGTATGTATGTATAAATCTATGTAATTTTATGTATTTATAGAGATTATACATAGGAGGACGACACCAAAAATGTAATCAATTATACACATGATTATGTGGTAAATTTGTGGTCATATTTACATTTACTTGGACACACGAAAAATTACTTTTAAGTACAATGTATATATATATCTCAATATAAGGATATTTTTTGTACTTATGTATGTAAATATATGTATATGTTTATATGTAGATATATGTATTTATTTATAATTTACACATAAAATATGTGAATATGTATTATATAAATATAGGTATACAGTATATTTTATATAATAGTTTTATATTAGAAACATATACACATAATTTCTAATATGTATATACATGCATTTTTACACGTAAATTTATATGTACATTATACCAAAGTTTTAATTCATCTTTGATAATAATTTATTTAATATTTATAAGAAAAACAATAATGATAAACTTTTCTTTTTGTTTTGTATTTTTGCATGAATTTCATATTAAATAAGGATTTTCCTACAAAAAGGTATGTACATTATATACATGATATGTAAATGTAATATACATAAAAATATCTATTTCTATAACAAATTTTTATACATATTATATTTATAGATAAGTAATTATGGGATGCATTTCACGTTTCAGTTTGTCGTAAATTTCGTAATCATCGTAGTTTTTCAATTTTCGTAATTGATTCCCACACATTTATAAACTACGAAATTTTTGAAAAACTGCAAAGGTAAAATGCTCACAGCTTCTAAATTTTGTATTTCGTAATTTCGTAGTTAATGTTTGACAGTTTTCAGTTGACTGTTGGTACAGAAATTAAAATATAAAAAAATAAAAATATAACAGATGAAATGAAAACAAAGATGAGAAAAATAAACTACAAAAAAATTTGACGTGGTCGTTCATTTCAACAGAACTGCGAAACTTTAAAACTGAAAAATTATAGTCAACCGAAAAATCACATGAATCCCGTAAATATGTATGAGGGTAGTTGAAAAATGTTTGCGGATTGATATATTTTTTTGGGAATTTCCAGAATCTGTTTTATATATATTGCCGATAGATCGGATCCTTAAAGGCATATAAACGAGGTTTGAGATTAATATGATATCTAGTAATTTTATGACAGTTTTTTAAGGAAAGTGATCTCGCGTGAAAGTGAAAATGAATGAATGAAAACGATGAAGAAGAAGAATTGAAGTCAGCCATAAATGAATACTTTGACGGTCAAAATCAAAGTTTCTTTTTTAGAAGATTAAAATTACTTCCAGAGCTTTGTAAAAAAAGCATTAGTAATAAATAATGGGATTATATTGAAAAATAAATCTAACGAGTTTCATTTGTACCTACAAAAATTTACTATTCCGCAAATATTTTTGACCTGCTTTTGTATATAATGTACATACATATATGTAGATTTATGAATATCCTTATAAAATCGTTTATATTGATAATTTCATCTAATTGTATATTTATACTCGTACATACTTATTTTATCGATGTAATTTCACACAATTTGCCAGAAATATGTATCTGCATATATAAATTTATATAGACATGTAGATATTTATATATATGTTTAATTTTTTTCCTATTTTTAAAAGAAAATTTTGTTCTATCTAATAAACAATTAAAAAAAAAAAACCTTTTTTAAAGTTACACATCATAATGTATATGTGTGAATATTAAATGTATAATTACAGTTACATGTAAAACACAAAAAAGAAATGTAAATTATTAGATTTTTTGAACAGTTTAATTTTACATTGTTGTAATTTTTTTTTTATTCGTCTTTTTTAAATAAAAAATTTAATATTTATTAAACAATATTATGTTTACCTATGTGTTTATATGGATGAACGAAGATTAAAGATTTATTCGAGACAAAACATTACATACTTTTTTTTCAGTATTTTCTTCTGATCCATGAACATTTTTTTGTCTAATTAATTTGGCAGTTCGATGATATTGATTCTCATGCAAATAATTATAATATTTTTTATAGATTTTAGGTGTAAAAATATTTTGAGGTTGACGAGGATTTGTCGTTAATTTGTGTAATTTACGAAGACGATCCAAATTGTAAAAATCTTTAGTATCTAATACTAATTTTATTTTTTTATCATTCTGTTCAATTGAAATTAAAAAAAAAAAAAAAATTTAAAAAATTAAAAATTGATAAGTTAAATGTAAAATAATATTTATGTATTTAAAAGTGAAAAAAAGGATGAAATGAAAAAAATTTTTTATGCAATTTATTATTTTTTTTTTTTTGAAAATTTTTTTATTCCATTTCATATTTATATATGAGTTTTTTGTTAACTTTGCTTTTTCTCTCATCTCTTCTATTCTTTTTGTTTTTCCCATTTTTGTTATTTTTATTATATTTATAATTTTTTTCACATTGATTATTTTTATTGTTTTTGTTATTTTTTTTATTTTTTTTATTTTCTTCGATTTGGTTGTTCTTGTTATTTTTTTCATTTTTATATTTTTTGTCATTTATGTAATTTTTTTCAATTTGATTATTTTTGTTGTTTTTATTGTTTTTGTTGTTTTTGTTGTTTTTGTTGTTTTTGTTGTTTTCGTTGTTTTTGCAATCTTTTTCAACTTTTTGATTTTTATTATTTTTGAAATTTTTTTCATTTTTATCATTTTGATTAATTTTATTTTTTGAATATCTTACTGGAAGCGGTTGCTGTATATATTTTACTGATAAACTGGAACGAGTAATACGTTGGTTTTTAAATTTCAGTCGTTCAGAACGACGTGACATACACTTTTTGCATTTCGGTTTTTGTTTCGGTTTTTGTTTTACCGTTTCAATCTATTCAAAATTATAATAACTAAAATATTTTTTCTTAAATCATAATAAATATATAGTAAATATGTACATATATCATTATATATATTATATACATATATATATGCATGTACATGTAAAAAAATTTACCTTACATTCACTCGTAACGGAATTGGATAAATCATTAATTTTCGATGGCTTCAAATGAGCTAATGCTCCATCGTCTAGAATTGACTCGATACCATCTTCTTTCTCGATTTTAATATCTTCAATGGTTTTTTTTAAATGTATATTTACTAATTTTTTTGTCATTCTTGATTCTGTTAAATTAAATTCAAAATACATACAATTAAAATATGAAAAAAAAAATTTATATTTTCAAATATTTGTATATTATTATTATAGTAATTTATGATTATATACATTAGTATATTTTAATTAGTAAAAATTAGTTTAAGGGCATTAATATTAGTTGTAACTTTTTACTAAAATTATATGGGGTGAGGAGTTAAGATGATCCAATATCAACTTTCCTGGTAGAACCCACAGTTATATTTTTTTTCCATAATTCGAAAACCACGACAGATAATTAAATAAGATAAGCTGCAAATGAAACGTAATAAATTGGGCAATATTTTAAGTAAAGAAAATTTAAAAATACAAATATACGGCAAAATTTTGAGATATTTGACCTTGAACTCATAATTTTGCATTTTTTTCCACGAAATTTTTAATTTGATATACCATATTTTTGGCATCATTTGGCCAATTTGGACAATACAAGAGTATCAAAGTAAGGACTGATTGATTATCTTTTCAATGAATGCAAAATAATTAAAAAAAAAAACTCCTCATCTCTTGATATTGGAACAAAGCCACCATCCCCCCCCCCTCTCCGCCCGTGCCTAAAGATTTTTTTCATTTCACAGCGAGACCTATTGACTGGCAATATGACTGCACCCGAACTCGGGACACCCTGTATACATATATGAAATTTTAAAAATTTGCTGAAAGTTCTATAGTTTTATATATGATCTAAAATTTTTGATTTTATAAAATGATTAATTTTCTTTTATATTAAATTGTAGCCTATTATACACCCAAAGTATTATACTCGTATGTATCTATGAGCATCTCAGTAATGTTTTTAATGAGAATAATTTGTATATACATATTGATGGCTTAATCTAGAAAGGCCCTAATCCACATTTTTTGAATTTTACACGAGAAGAAAAAATATGTTTAATATCTACATATATTTGAAATATATTAAACTTTATTTTTAAAAAATTGTTAATCAAGCTTTCAATTTCCGTTTTATGACCTTTAAAACTTCGGAATATGTCTAGTTACGCATTATTTTACAATTTAACATCAAAAACGTAGTTTTGAAAAATTTGATGTTAGGGTTTTTCTAGATTAAGCCATCGAATGTATGTACTTTTAAATAATTTTCATAAATTGCAAAAATTAAAATTAATTCAAATAATACTACTGTACTCGTATTTATGTATTAGAACATACATTTATATTTATATTTACATCGAATTTTCTTTTTCTTTTATCAAGAAGTACATATACATATGTATGTATGTAAATATATTAATAGTATTCAAATTATATTGAAATGAAAACAGAAAATTCTAAAATATGTAAATATTGAATATAAAATGTATGCATAAGTATATATGTAATAAAATATATAATTTTTTGTATATATACAAACATTTTATTCTTGTACTCTTGTAGTCTTGTAATATATTTTATAAGTAATTTCATTTAAAACGATTGAAGAAAAAAAAAATACACACATACATAAATGTGAATGCATATCCTAATATAGGGATGATAACATATTGAGAAAATTAAGAAAAATTTATATACGTACACAATACCTACTTGTATCAAAAAAAAAAAACAAAAAAAAATGTATTTATAAAATAAAATAACTGTGACGTTATATACATATTTAAATATGTATGTACTTATAATGTAGAATATAATATAATGTATGAATGTATCTATAAATTCAATATATATAATACATTAATATTTATGTACTATATATACATACATATATACCTATACATACATATTTAGTATATTTATATATTTGTATATGTACATATATGTATGCATATACATATGTACTATGATTTAAGTTTCAATAAATATGAAAGATATTTTATATTGCCACATTTTCATTTTATCAAGTTTTGTGAATTTTATCGAAAAAAAATATATTTCTTTTTTTTTCATTTTACATTTAAAACTGTATGTAGTATAGGTATAACTAATCTATAAGTATGTATATGTATAGATTTATATCATATAACCTATACTTATATAATATACATATACATATGTACATGGTACGAAATATTGTATGTACAATCGCATATCAAAAAAAAAAAATATTGTTTTTTATAATATCCTTTTATATTATAATAAATATATATACATTTGTATAACACTATCGTTATGCATATACCATGTATACACATTACATACTACATTATATATTATACAAAAATCCTAAGAAGAAGAAAAATATGAAGAGAAAAAAAAAAAAATAAAAAATAAATGAATGAATATATTCACATCTTATTGTAACATATTCGATGAAAATTCATGTTACATGTATGTACATATATAATACATATAAATACATAACTGCATATTACATACATATACACACATTTAAATATATATGCATGTGATACAGCTGAAAAGCATATGTTTTTAACCGATAAAAATCTTATACATAATGTACATTATATATATGTATATAATATGTACATATATACATGACATACTTATATACTTACATATGTATTGTATTTATATGTACTTTAAAAAAGCTAGTTACATTTTGTGGTGCATGCATAATTTTCCTTAATATAATATACAATTATTCCATATATATATGTATAAATCTATATATGGATGTATGTATAATATATTTTTTTTTCATATTGTACATATTAGTTTTGATATACTTTTCTAAATTAACGAATATTATAATACATACATATGTACTATATGGTATATGTATGAAAATATTATCAAAATAAAATCTTACAATATGTACTTGCATAAAATTTTTGCAAATTTGCATATGTACACTATAGAATTTAGAATATCTCTTAACAAAATATATATTACGAGTGCATTATATACTTAGGTATATTTAGATAATTTCTCTTATTTTTTGGTTTTTTTTTAATTTTATTTTTATTCATGTAATACAATATAACAATATATGTACATATGTATATATGTATGTGCGTAAATTATAAAAAAACTTGAAAATAATAAATGTAATTCCAAAATGAAATAAATGTTTTATAAGTTTTAAAGAAATAACGCAGATGAATATATATATATATAAAAAAAATTAGAGCGTACTAACAGCAATAAAAACAACAACCACAAAAGAAATGAAAGTATAGGCAAAAATATTCAAAAATATGTAATATACATACGAGGTCTGTTCAAAAGAAAAGGTGAATTTTGAAATTTTCGCGGGCTGTGTACATTCGATTATCGAAATTTTTTTTTGTTATGTTGGTACACATGTGTTTATCATATGTTGACATTATTAGTCATTTTGGATTAGTAGTTTGTTTTTGACAACTGAAAAGGTTAGTAACGTTTTTGTGTGTTCTTCGAATTTTTACTTTTGAAAAAAATGGATCAAAGAATATGTATTAAATTTTGCGTTAAAAATGGAATAAAATGCTCCAACGCACTTAAAATGTTGACTGTGGCATTCGGTGAGTCTACTTTGTCTGAAAATTGTTTATAAGTGGTACAAGCGCTTTACAGAAGGCCGAGAAGATGTTGATTACGATGAGCGTCCTGAAGTTGCAACCATGTCAACAAGCGAAAAAAACAACGAAACATTGAAGAAAATAGTTTTGGAAAATCGTCGAATCACTATTAGAGAAGTTGCAGAGGATGTTGGCATATCAATCGGCTCATGCCATGCAATTTTCTCGGATGTTTTGAGCATGAAACGTGTGGCAGCGAAGTTTGTTCCGAAATTGCTAAATTTTGAGCAAAAGCAACGTTGCATTAATATCGCTCAGGAGTTGTTAAATGGCGTCAACGACGATCCAGATTTGCTCAAAAGGGTCATAACTGGTGACGAAACGTGGGTATATGGCTATGACGTCGAAACCAAGGCCCAATCATCCCAATGGAAGCGGCCAGAAGAGCGAAGACCGAAAAAAGCACGCCAAGTTCGATCAAATGTGAAGGTTTTGCTCACTGTTTTCTTCGATTACAATGGCGTGGTGCATCATGAGTTCTTGCCAACAGGTCGTACGGTTAATAAGGAATACTACAAGGAAGTTATGCAACGTTTGCGTAATACGGCTCAAACGATCGGAATTGAGGAAAAATAAATCATGGATTCTGCATCGCGATAATGCACCAACTCACACATATAATGATTGTTCGTAATTTTTTGACCAAAAACAACACCGTAATCATGCCTCAACCACCGTATTCACTAGATTTGGCTCCCTGCGACTTTTTCCTATTCCCAAAACTGAAGAGACAAATGAAAGAAAAGCGTTTTACCACAATTGATGAGATAAAGTCGGAATCGAAGAACGAGCTAATGGCCATACCGAAAAGCGCATTTCAGAAGTGCTTCGAGGATTGGAAGAAGCACTGGCATAAGTGCATTACATCTGAGGGGGATTACTTTTTACTAATTCACCTTTTCCTTTGAACAAACCTTGTATGCATAAGAAGGTAGGTATTAGAGGAAAATCAAAAAAAAAAAAATTTGGAAAAAAAACCAAAAAAATAAAACCCGAATTTAGAAGAAATAAAATAAAAATTACACGTATTATAGATCAATTTCACGGTGTACAATTTTTCTTTAAGTTGAAATTGCATAATCATGAGAAATTTATCATTTAAATATATGTATTTTCGGATATTTATATTCGTATGTAATATCTAATATGTATGTATGCATGTAATACACATGTATATAGTATGTTGAATATTATTTTTTTTTAAAATTAGATATGTATAATTTTTACATTCCTCCTACTAACCAATATGTCCTAATATGTATATAAGCATGTACATAAATATATATATATTGTATAGTATACATATACATATACTCTTATAAAATATATATTTTTATAATATAATATTTTGGTTTTTAATAATGTATATATGTATGTATAATACTTATAATACTTATCTATAGTTGTATATACTATAAATGAAAAATAAAAATAAATGAATAAAGTCACAAATCATTTTCAAATTTCTAGTATTCGCATTTTTTTTTCTATACATTTCACACAAACACACACACACATATATATGTATATATATATATATAATATACATATATATATATATTATAGATTTTTGTGTAATTTTTATATAATATAGTGATCAAAAACAATAAGATGAATCTTTATTATTTCTTTCAAATAAATCTTTAAATCTTAAATTCAAAATTTAAATGCATCTAAGATTTTTTTCAATCCTCGAAACAGTCAAAGCAAAGAATTTTTTTTTCTTAGATTCGACTTTTTTTTATCTACAGTTGAAAAAGGCGGTTGTGAGTTGTGGTTATGGCGGATTTTTGGCGTTCGAATTTTTGGCGAAATATATTCAAGCACAACCAATACAGTGTGATACAATTTATTATTGTGATAAAATTTTTTGCATTTTTTTTTTTTTTTTTTTTTGGATGAAAATAAAACTAATCTGTCGTATTTCATTAAATGTTTAGTACATATTGACATGAAATTTATTCACAGATGTCTAATTACACTATACTATAACGTAAGGACAGAAAATTTAATCGTTTGATTTAGCCTATACCTATCTCATGATTTAAATACAAAAATTAGGGCTTGAATAGCTCGATCGTTGGGTGTCGGTCTTGTGATCTTGAGATCACGGTTCGAACCCCAGCCAGCGCGCTACTCTTGCCCAAGTCGATCATCAATTTCCCATCAGCAATGTACACCAGTAACTGATTACTGATGATAAACTGGGTGATATATCTGACAGAAATTACTGATCGGCGGTGCCATAATGGACTGAGTATCCGCGTGCACTTAATATATACTATATACATTGTATGTATATACATATGTATATTTAAAAAAAAAAAAAAAAATACAAAAATTCATCTTGTGTTTTGATCACAGTATTAAATAAGGATTATGCTCGTGTTCATGTTTTCCATTGTTCTTGTTATATATATATGTATATATATATTTTTTTTTTAGTTAACCATAGAAAAATATAGAGAAAACAGATAAATATAAAAATAAAAAAAATATTGTTACATATTATATATACATACTGTATAAATCTAGTTCACATTTGTATTATAATCCTATATACATACATATAAATATGTATGAATTATAGTGAATCTCTGAAATTATTTTATACTGACTATATTTATTTATGCATGTATGTATGTATGATGTATGTAATATCGAGTAGATATATGAAAAAAACAATAGATCATACAGGATGAAAATAAAAATGAAAATCTAAATTTCTCAGTATATAAATACATAATGTACATAGTACATGATATACTCGTTTATATATATAGAGCAGCACCTACATGTGTAATTTAAATGTGTTTTAAATTTTGTTGTTATTTATATTTTTATCATTTCAGGACGATAAAAATTTACTAAATAAAAATATATATTTTTTTTAAAAACAAAAACAAAAAATATACGACGTTGTATGTACATACATATTTTTATTTTGACCGCATACAAAGATAAATGAATGCTATATGTAATACTACTGATATATATATCATATATATACATATATATATTTTATATTATTTTTTTTACTTTGATATATTTTGTTTCACATCAAGGATTTATTGCATTCCGTGTACTGAGTAAGTAAGATGAAATGTACATGATTAGAAATTCCGATCAGTTGACTAAACATGATATATGTGTACTTAAATCTATTCACATACATACATACATATATATATATATATGTATAATATGAATATTATATATGTGAGTAATCATATGCTATATTTTTATCTCAATACATACTCATATATGTATATAGATGAAAAAAATTTTTAAATCATGAATATGAGTAGTATGTAGTTCCATAGTACGTAAGTATATGTATTATTCGCATATAAGTATGTATATACATACATATATATTTATTATAAACATTATGGTTACAGAGAAATAATATATTTAAAAATGACTTTAAGATCCTTAAAAATAAATATATACATATCTATAAAAATACTTTTAAATAATAATAAGAGAACGATATGAATGATGAACTATCTTTATAGTACACGGCAACATTTCAAAATGACTGTTAAGCCATAATTATATAGATTATGATAATAATAATGATGACAATAATATTGGAAAATGGAGTCGAGAAAGAGTCGAAAAATATGTAGATATACATTTGTATATGTATACATATATGCAAGAATATACTTGGAATTAAATTAGTTTAGCACCTAATATGTACAGTGTTTATTATTTTTTCTATCTTCTTATTATTTTAAATTGTGATATAATTTTAATTTTTTTGAAAATTTATTTCAACATCAATCATAAAATTTTTTTTTGTTCTTTTTCATTGAATTTGTATATATGTATGTGTTTTTATTATTTTTTTTATATTCGACAATATAACGCAAATAACCCAAAACAAAACGAATATACAATTTATATGTATGTGAATACGTCTGTATAAACAAATAACTAGAAAGACATATGTATATATGTGCGTGTGTGTATTTTATAAAGAAAAGGAAGAAAAAAAATAAACTTAAAAATAAATAAATAAAAAAATATAATATTCTTCTTATTTGTACGGATTTTCATTTTTTATATTTTTAAAGAATATCCCTCAAAGATTTGATGAAAATTCTTTTCATATTCTATAGACATTATATACATATATGTATATAAGTATGTACACAGTGTGCGAATATTATACTACACTATATATATTATAATATATAGTATAGTCTTTTGTTTCTATGTAAATTATTTTCACTTTTTAAAAAGTGAATATTTCGTTTTTTTTTTGTTTGGTTTTTTAATTAATGTATGTAAATAAAAATGTATATTTACAATAGAACCTTTATATGTAATTTAAAACTCGTTAAGTTAAATTCATGTTTAACTCGAAAAAAAAATATTTTTGTCCTCATTTTCTTCCCCTCACGTTCAATAATCACCATAACTCGAATTACATTATATATGTAATAATATTGAATATTAATTTGTAGAATTGTTTATTCAAAGTATTAAGTTGGCGTCCTATATGTAGCATAGAATTTAAACCATATTGTAAATCGAAAACTCTCTGCAGCTCGAATTTATTTACATTTACTTTGAATTTCGATTTATATAGGTTAGACTGTATATGTATATTCGTATGTACATAATATTATATCTAGTAATGAAATTTCATTAGTGGTATTTCATTATAAATTCCATATATGTACATATATACGTATGTACAATGCAAAATATTGTATATAATGTAGATACCATTTTTATACCAATAGACAAATTTCACCTTTTTTTTTTTAGAGAAGTTTCCATTTGATTTTATCATGTTACGTTTTTATTTTATTTTATTTTTTTTTTTTTATATTTATACAATATTAGTTTTTGTTTGAGGCGTTTTTTCTAACCATTTTTTTTTGTTCATTTTGCTTAAAATAAATTTTTGGAACGAAAAAAAAAATTTAAGAAATACACATTGGTATTTATATATGTATATGAAAAAAATGAAAATAAAAGAAAAAATCTTATGTTTTTCTTCTACTATTTTTTTTTTCTTCATTTTATTTTCTGTTTTATTTTTTTTCATTTTAATTTTTTTCTTTTTTTTTTTCTTGTACTCTTCTTTTGTTTGTTTTGCATTTTTATATTTAATCAAAATACATTTGTATGTTCGTATGTTTATCTACATAAGTAGGTACATAAGTATATGTGTATAGAAAATCTTAAATACATATGCATTATCACATTACATACTACATACATTATTATGATATAGTTTTCAAAGTAAAATCAGAATTTTTCAAATATCTTACAAAAATACATACTACATAATGTATATCTGTACATACCTTAATAACTCCTAATACAAGTTTATTCATAAAATAAAGTAAAATAAGGCATCAGAATAAAATGAGAAAAACGAAAAAAAATATAAGTACATATACGAATAAAATTTGTTCCATATATATACATATGTATTATGTATGATACATAATATAAAATAAAAAACTATAAAAAAAGGCAAAGAATTTAGAATAGAAAATGTTTCTTTTCATTTTCTTTAAGAAGAAAATTTTTCTTCTTAAAATTTTTTAAAATATTTATACATACATATTATTGTCACATTTAGATAATACGAGTAGTATATATAGTATGTATGTATAAGTAGAAAATATTTTTTATGAAAATTGTTCAAATTTATTATTATAAATATTTTTTCTTTTTTTTTTGTTTCGTTGTTTAAATATGTCGTATACATACTCACATTTATTTCAAATTATGATTCATTCAAAATACAATTTCATATTTGCATATGTATATAAATGTACATGTGTATGTCATTTATTTCTAAATGGATTGGTTTTTTTTCCACAGTAAATTTCTTTATAAACAATGCATGCAAATACAATTTTCTGTTTGAAAAACCTTTTTTGTGTATAAAATGCACTACGCAATAAATAAATTTCAAAATAACAAAAGTAAACTCATATATTATATGCACGAGTAAATATATATACATATACATATTTATAAGTTGGAGGTACAATTACAATATTCCGATATCTGCATGTTTATAAATTACTTGCTTGAAAGCAAATTCTTTGAACGTTATATTGAAAAAAATATTAAATATAAATATAAAACGAACAACCAGTCCAATCAAACAATAATAAAAATAAAAAACATGTATAAAAGTATTATAAAATTTTATACCTATATGTATGTTGGTGATATAAAATTACAGTCATACATATGGTCACACAAAATACATGTTTGTTTTGATTTAAAAAGTCGTCAAGTATACATACATATATTTAAACATACGTACAATACAAGTATGTATGCATTATGCGCTTATCAATAATTAATAAAAATAAATTCAAAAGAAAAGTATTTAATGTACACAAGTTAATATATTATAATATACCTACTATATAGGTACTCGTATTACTTTTATAAGTAAGAAAAATATGAAATTTTAGAATTTTAAATAATAATTATCGTATACATACATATATATACATATATATGAATTTTATTGTGAAATATTTTTTTATCAATCAATCATCAGACTATGTATCTACATATTTTTAATAATTTACATTAGAATTTTGGAAGTCATAGGTATTCAATATTTTAATTGAATATTCTTGTCCTTCACAATACAATAGTAATTCATATTTCTGGACCATATAGGCTTATTCAACAATATTAATTTCTCCTAAAGATTTTTTATCATGTATGCGCGCACCTATACTATTGACTGAACCACTGAATTGTTGGTACAGAAACGAATTCAATTATATTATAGGGCTTAAACTGACCCTTCCTTAGAATGATGTAATAATAACATTTGATTTACTTTGGTATTGGTATTAACAACAAGTATAGACACGAATCTAGGTCAGTATTTCTAAGCATATTTTTTTTTTTGCTAGAAAATTGGTACTCATTCAAATTAAGTGAACTTAAGGGGTAAATGCGAAATTCGGCAATTGTAGGCATAGCGGTAGCGGATTGAACCCGTGACTTAGAGATCTGTAAGACTGTTGCACTACCACTAAGCTAACGAGCCTCCAAATTGAAAAAAAAATATTTTTTATAAAAAAATTATATACCTTTGTATATAATATTTAAAATATGTAAAAGTATTATACTGATGTGCATACATATGTACATACGAGTATATTCATATTTCTATCTTCTATGTTGTAATATTATCACTAACTTTTTATATATTTATTCAAAGTACAAAGTATTTTCAAATGTATCTACATATGGTATTTGTAAATGGATGAATAAATTTAAATGTATCAGCATACTACATACATGGATATATAGCATAGAATGCATGTATCTAAGTATTATAATGATGTAGAGAAATGAATGTATGATAGATAAATTGGATATAAATTGTAAGTAAAAGTTTTTACTTTGACATCATCGTATAATAACGGAAATATAATTCTGTATTATATTTTCATTTTTAGTTTTTAATTGGAGAAGAATAAGAAAATCGAGAAAATCAGGAACTTATTAAAAATAATTTTCAATACAATATTTTTTTATTTTAATTTTCTTAGATTACGCGAGTATTATATGTGTTTTTTTTATCTTATATTTCGTAGGATATATTTGGGTGTATATTATAAAATGATTCATTTGATAATATTTATATGTAGTTGTATACATATTATGTATGTATGTAAATATGCTTTTGTATTATATGTAGGTATATTATTTTTCTAATTTTATTTTAATTGAATTAAGAAATAACTTCTTATGTAATATGATATCGTATACTAATGAAAATATTGAAATGAATTGAATAATATAATTGTGAAATATAAGAGGATTTTGTTTTTCAATGGTTGTCCTAAATTATATTTTGGGAATAAATCAAACAGAATTAACATGTTCAAATTAAAATGAAATTTTTTTTTAAGAGAATACTAAAAAATTCATAAAATAAGTACATAAGTCGAAAATCAAAAAATTAAAAACAAAATTAGAATATTTTTCAATTAAAATTTTCTTCGTAGATTTCTTAAAAATATAATTTAATTATGTACTTATAATTATAAATTCTTTGTAAAATAAGTTTTGAATTTAAATGAAATTAGATGAATATGGTAAGGTAAGATATTGAATTGCTTAAATATTATTTGAACTAGAAAATAACAAAAAAAAAAAAAAAGTTCATCATTATTTAATTTTTGCACAACAAAAAATATTCTTTTATGTACCTATATAAAAATTAACCTGAAAGTTTTATGTTGGTATATAATAAGAATCATTTTGTAGTTTTCAATATAAATGTAGATAATGTGTAAATCGTAAAATTATATAAAAGTATACTAGTATGTACACTAAGTGCATTTTTTATTTTTATTTTTTTATATTTAACATTTATTTTCAGTTACAAATGTAAAATATATACAATCAATCAAAAAAAAAAAACGGACGAAAATTTCTAGTTAAAACAAATCAAATTCAATTCAATACAATTTTTCACATTCTAAGTTAAAGCAAAACAAAAAACCGAAAAACATTACATATAAAAATTAAAATTAAATATACAACAATCAACAAAATTAAAGTTCTTTAAAAAAAAATTAAAAATTCCTCCATATAATATGTAAAAGTTGTATAAATTACAATTGTTAGATATGTTATTTATGAAAAATAAAAATATAAAAACAAAATATCCAAAAAAGAAAAACACTTACAGTATACTAAAATTCTGTAGGTTTAAATTCACTGATATTATGAAATTTAATAATTTCTGTTATAAAGTTTAAAATTTTTCAAATATAGAATTTTTTTTGAATGTTTTATTTTTTACCAAAAATTATTACAAAATTTAAAAAACAATTTTATCAAATTTTTCTCTATACATACAACTGTTATTACTGAAACTAAATTGTTATTTGTTTAATGTTCACAACTATATAAATAATATATTGTTATAAAGATTATAAGTATTATCCGTGAAAATCTATCGAAGAATGTTTGAAGAATGAACAAAGCAAAAACACAATTAACTCTGGAATTGAGAGTAGATTAACAATGAAAACTTTTAATTTCTACATTCTCCTATATGTCACGTAATAACTCCTATATATAGTTACGACTTTGCGACGATCACGATCATCGAACTTTTTGCCGACGTCAAATCTTGATCGAAGTGTTATCGTCTCGTCATCATATCTAATGTATGTATATATGTATGCATTTTAGAAATGAATTGTGCATGTATTTGCACATATTATTTTATATTATTAATATGAGATTCATACTTATATAATATCTACGTTATATACGTAGATGTGTAATGTGTAATATAATATAAAGCTTAAAACAAAAAGGAGAAAATATTATATAATAATGTCTCTTTCTATATATCAGATTTTTTATTTGAAAAATTCATGTTAACGAGGAGGAGAAAACATTTCTTGTTTGTGTACATATCTGTGGTAGGGTCTATACACTTGTTTTTTTTTTTTTTTTTTGCAATTTTATTTCAAAATTCAATTGAAATTGATGAAATATTATTATAATAAAATAAATTAAATTATTTTGAATAAAAATACTGTAAATGAATGAAATGTATAAAATTGTATTGAATTGAAATGAATTTTGTACAATTTGTAGGTAAAAATCTTAAAAAACTTTGAGAATAATTTACAATATAGAAAAGAATATATATAGAAAAATTAAAAATTTTATTTAATGTTCCTCCTGTTTATCATAACATAAATGAAATGAACTATGCTCATTTTATTGAAAATAATGAAATTGATTAACAAATTAATTATTCTTCTAGAATATGATGTTAAATACAAAAAGTTCGTACATACATTTATGTATGTATGTGTAAGTAATGTTAAAAATTTTCCATTTATGATCTCAGCTCATACGATACAATATTATCGATTTTCTATGAAATTTGACTATTTTTTTAATGCATGTAATATGAATACATAAAAAATATGAAATTACCATGAATATGATATCATATACCATATGTGTAGGAATTCCACGAATAAACGTATACCTAAATCGATTGTATGGAAAATTTATTTATATTTATTATTCATTATGCAATTTACATACATATGTTTTGATATTGTATATAATTACAAAGTAATTACAAAGAAATATTACATATGTATGTTGTAGATTTGTATATTCTGGTGAATTTATAAATTGTAGGTATGTAATTAAATTAAATATTCAAAATCATACTTTTTTGAATATGTAATTTAATTTTATGTATTTTTAATTCGATCTTTTTATGAAGAATTCATTTATAATTCGTTTATAATGTACATTTGATTTATATTTTCACTGATTTCGATCGAATCAGAAACAATATCAAATACGTATGTATATATATATAAAAAAATAATTATTATACATACACACATAATTATATTTTTACACATAACGTTATAAATGAAAATTAAAAAAAAATGTTGATATAGTATACATTCATGAGAGTTCAACAAGTATATAAATAAGAAATAATATATATATACAATATATCTGATGTGATGAATAATCAATGTTTTTCTGATACCATATTATATAAGCAATTCTCAGAAACGATAAAATTATAATGTATGTCTCATAAAAAGGAATTAATAAGAGATTTTTAACGATGTATATCATGTATTATAAGTGTTGGTGAAAATATTGTACATCCATTATGCAAGGAAATGTATAAATATAGATATACGAAAAATAGAATTGCGTTTGAAATAACAAATAACAAATAGTACATGTGTATTTAGATAAAGTTAAAATTTATATTATGTCCGTTTAAATATTGTTTATAAAAATTATTTATCACCATAACATACATATTTATTTAAATATATCAGTTCATTCAAAATTGAATAAAAACATATATGTATAGAATTTAAAGTGTTATCAAGAGATGAATCAACTACTGACTGTTATAGGGTTTAATACGATCCATATGAAAAATGTATAAAAATTTGTTTAAACTAAAAAGTTTAAAAATATAATACTTATTTCCTTTAGAAAAAATGAGAACAAAATATAATTTAGATAAAATTATATTGTAAACACAGACATGTTAAAAAATATGGTTGAGCGATAAATTATCATACATTATCATTATATCATCATGAGTAAATATATGAAATATAAATATTTATATCATATCCTGTTAGTATTTTATAAAATGAAAACTTCTAGAAATATATTAATCATTATTATTTATTTCATGTATTCAATTATGAATAAATAAATAAATACTAAATTATTAATAAACTTTTATGTTTAAATATTAATTTTATTAAAAAAAATAAATGAAAGAAAAACTTATGAAATTATTACTATTATCATCATCATCATCAACATCAACCTAATAATATTATTATTAATTATTATAAATTCATATTAAAAAATGTTTTAATGCTCTCTTTTTCAAACAAATATTTTTCCTTAACTTTATAAAAATGATGATAACTTTATAGTCGTTACATATTATAGTGTATTGATGCAATACAAATATAATGCATAATATAATATGCGTCAATATTTTATATATAATATGTATGCATGTACTACATAATGTGTAAAATATAATGTTATAAAATATATTAGCATATAATAAAGAAAAATATAGCATATAATATTCTACTTACTTATATGTATGTATATAATGTTATAATAATTATAACATTTCATCATTAACAAAAAAACAAAAAAATATATACATATGTATATACATACTTATATATATATTTCATATTATTATGTACATATACGAGTAGTAATAACATAGTGAAAACTTTTTTTTTTTATTTTCTAGGAAAAGTTTAATAAAAACAAAATGAAAATGACAAACATTTTTACACATGTTTAATATTTGTAAATGATTGTATATACGAGTATAGGTGCACCTACATAACATATTATAACATAAATACATACATAATATTTACTAAAATCAATGTTTCAGGTTTAGTTTGTTGCTTTATTTTTTTTTTTTTTTTTCATTTTTCATTTTTCTTTGTGCTTTCATATCCGTTTTACTTGTAACACAATTATTCTGTATATATTTTACATTTTTTCAAACCAACATACCATCAACTTACTTATGTATGTATATGTACTCTATACTGCAACCAAAAAATACTTAAAATCGCAAGCAAGGATATACATCTATATTGTATATACATATAACATATGTATATAATTTTTTCGTTTTATTTCTTGTTTTCGTTGTTGTTGGTATTGTTATTTTCTTCTTCTTCTTGCTTTTCCGATTTTTAACAAGAAAAATAAAAGAATAAGAGTTTTATATTTACCAATGAATTTATGTACGTACAAAGTGTAATTATGCGTGAAAAATTTACGCCAGGTCTTTTCCGCTTTCTTTAACATCGTCAGTTATGTAGAGGTATTTTTCCGTACATAGCTATTTTTATATATGAATACATACATACATATATGGACTTATATTTATGGTACTTTTGTTCACATAACTACATTTGATTATAATATTTCTATGCATATAAAAGCTACACGGTAGTTATTTATGTATCTTATAATGTTGGTACATACATTATGTATTTTATAATAATATTGCGCTTTTCCTCTTTGATATACATAAATGTACTAATACGCATATATATATAAAAATAAGGTTATGAACATTTTTCATATATACCTACTACAAGTATATAATATATAAAGTATATTATATATTATATATATGTTTACATAATGTACATATACAATGAAAATTTATATACCTATATGTAATATTATTTTTATGTTTGGTAATATCTATTTAGATATACATTTTATATGCATTTAATGTACAGGGTATACTCGTACATAAGTACATTATATTATATGTATGTATAAATTTGCACAAAGTCTAAATTATTATTATAATACTCAAGTAACAGCATTGGTAACAGTTTCACATGTAGGAGTACATATGCACATAAATGTAAATGCAAAAAATTGTGTATATAATGTGAACATTTTTTTTATATATATTTTTTTAATTCTATTTATTTCCTTTGTTTATAAATCATTATTATTTTTGTCTTTGAACGAATTTTATTACTGAATTTTCCTCCTTAAAAAATCAACTAGTATCATGTAATATAAAAATATAAATGCATAACCATCATAAATATGCATAATATGGATATATTTATACATGTGTACATTATATATGAGTGGATAAGGGTTCCCATATCGATTTAAAATATCAAATTCAAATTTATATAGGTACTCGTATAATTTAAAAAGTTTACATAATAATATTTATAGGATATTCAAAATAATGTATATAATGTATGTATACGCAATATGTGAAATATGTATTCATTTTTGTATATCCATATAAATTGTACAAGTATAAAGATTATAATAAGTGTAAAAATTCATTGGAATCAAATTTTAAATCATTATATAAAATTTTATTTATTTTTCTTGTCTTTTTCAAAAAAAAAAAAAAAAAAAAAAAATATATTTTTTTTTTCTTTTAATAAAAATTCAATTTATTATTAAAATTATTATTAAAATTTATTATTATTGAATTTATTTTAATTTTTATACAAAATAATAATGCATTGCAAATGAATGCATGCAAATAATTTTTATTAGTGGATTTCATTATTTTATTTTTTTACATTGTATATTTATCAAATGAGTACATCTAATAAAATTGGTGGTGTGTTTAGCCAAAACTACACATCGGATACGAATCTTGTTTGTGTGTAATATTAGCCCTAAAGTCTCTAATCGATATCTATAAAGGTGAGAAAGATACACAGGTTTAAAATGATCAGCTAAGGCTGCGATATTCCATTGGATATTTCTTTGGAAGTAGTAGATCTTAAGCTGGTAGGTCATTGGTTATATGTATTTTTTGGAAAATAGTCATCTAAAACTGGTATACCATTTGCTATATTTCTCTAAAAATGGCCATCTACGGCTGGAATGGCTATCTAAAGCTTTGATCATATGTACTCAGATCATAGAAATAGACGATTTTATCAAATAAAACGGGAACTAGTAACTATTATGTATATAAATGTATATAGGAGTATATAAGAAAATTTCATGCTATATACTCATCATTTATATATAATTAAATATATGATAATGTACAGAGAGGATATCTATGTAAAATGTCGTATAAAGTATGTATATTTAAATACCCTGTATTTATTTTAGTTCATACAATTATACGTACATATATACATTTTTACATTTTATACATTATTATATCCTTTGAAATTTGCAAACACAAATATACATTCTACATGAAAATTATTATAATATTGTTATATGTATAAAAATATGTACATATATCTATTGACATTTATATGTACATACATAAGCATAAGAATATAATATTAGTAGACATTATTACCACAAAAAAAAATTTTTTTTTCATTTTTACACTTTTTTTGTTAAGGAAAATGTAACGTATGTACGTATACTGGTGAAGTAAAAAAAAAAACAAATAAACAAACATCTTAAGTAAAAAATAAATAAAAATAAAACGAAAAAAAAAATAAATAAATAAATAAAAAGAATGACAGCAGTAACAGAATATGTATCTTTTTTAAAAAAAAAAAAAAGAAAAAGAAAAGCCATGCAGAGATGTTTTTTAACCACATAACACATATCATTGTGTAATATCGTTAATTAGAAAGGAGTAGACATTATATGGTGTGAAAGTATATCTACTATAATAATATAAGAATAAAAATGTATATATATATATATATATACTCGTACATATATAGATATAGAAATTATATACTACATACTCGTATATTCTTGCAAAAATCAAGTTATATATAACACATTTTTAAAGAAGTACAAGTACTTATCATATACATACGTACATATATATTCATATAATCATATGTATTATATATTTATGTTTTGCTGTAATATGTACATACATTCATTTCTTCACCACCTATGTATATTGCATATAAGACGAAAATGAAAGTATGTACATATTTGTTGTATCCTTTTCATAATATTACATACATAAATAATCTTACTTAATATATATCTATATTTTATTTATATACTTATATGTTCATATGTATGTATTAAGTATATAACATATCTCCTATAGTTGATATTTCTTTTATACTATATATTTTTTTGTTCGTTTTCTTTGATTCCTTCTTCTTGTGTTCTTTATATTTGTTTAGTTTTTTGTTACTTATTCATTTTTTTTTCTCTGCATTTTTTTAAGGATGCTTAAAGTAGGTATGTGTTATTGTAAAAAAAAAAAAAACATGAATACAAGTATCTATCTATATATGTATGTACATATAACAGTACAATATATTATGAGTTTATATACGTGTATATATGTTCATATCGATGTGAATATGTAATGTATATTACACAAATACATACGTGTGTCATAATGTACACGTACAGCAGTAAGAACAAATGGTCTAATTAGGCTTTTCCTCTATATACTCTTTGTATACATTTGAGTATATTCTCTGTATTCTCTGTGTATGGTTTTTATTTGATTTTTATTTTGTTTCATTTTATTTTCACATTTTATTTTCATTTATTTTTTTTTCTTTTCTTTAGACTCATTATTTCATTTGTTAGTCATTTGTTTGGTACATATTTTTCAGTGTATTGCTATTATTGTTGTTGTTGCTGCTGCTACTGTTGTTATTATTATTAATACATATTATTATTGATGCTGGCTGCTCCTGCTCCTAGTGTTATTCACTTATTCTTAGCTCTGTTCCTTTCAAGTTTTTTTTTCCATTTCATTTCATATTATTTTTTTTATTCTGTACTGTTATTTATCTTTAATTTTTGTGTTATGTTGTTACATTCCACCAGTATTTTTGTGTTGTTTGTTTTTTTTTTCTATATGTCTTCGTTTACTTTTCATTTTATGTTTTTTTAATGTTTTTTTTTTGTTATTTATTTTTTCGTTATATGGACTTCAATTCATTCTTTTCCTTTTTTGTTTGTTACTATTTAGGTATTTTAAAAAGTTTATACATTTTTGGATATACAAAAATATATGTATATGTACTCGTATATTATTTTGTTGATGCTTTGTGTCGATTTAGCAAAGGAAAAAGAGTCACTAAAGTATCTAAGTTAAAAGGATATCATTTTTATTTTTTTTTTAAATTCAAAATGTCATAAGCATACAACATTGCATACATACATATATATACATATGTGCATATATGTAGATGCATTTTTATTTTACTGAAATATATTTATTGTTTCCAATTATATATACGAGTATATATGTATTATATGTACATATTCATATATATATTTGGGTTATATTTTTATATTCATTGGTATACATACAGTGGTGGGAATAGCTATAAACTCACTACAAAAATTTGTAAAATTTTGAAATAAAGCAAAAAAATGTAACTGTACTTCATATTGTTAGTATAATTGATCAAAAACAAAACTGCATGCACAATCATGTTGATTTATCTTTAACGGTATTTAGCAGATTAGCAATTATTACTAAAATATGCGTTTTAAGTTGGGAATAGCTATAAACTCAGTTAATAATTTTTACAGTTGTACTAAATTTATTAAAAAGAAAATGATACAAAAAGGATAATATTTTGTTTTACAACCATTTTTGTCAATTTACACCTAAGAAATAACAGTCTGTCTTTCATACTCTTGACAAAGTTTTTTAAGAGCTGTTTTGGGATATTATTGCAAGCTGCAAAAATCTTTGCTTTTAGTTCGTCTATATTATTTATTAACGGCTTTTCTTTATTATACACTTTTCTAATAATTATTTTCCATAAGTTTTCTATCGAATTTAGGTCAGGGATTAAAGATGGCAACTGCAATACCGATAATTATTGCAATAATTGCTTATCTGCTAAATACCGTTAAGAGATAAATCAACATTATTGTGCATGCAGTTTTGTTTTTGATCAATTGTACCACAGATAAGGATATATTTGTCTGTGATTGTACTAACAATATGAAGAACAGTTACATTTTTTTGCTTTATTCCAAAATTTTACAAATTTTTGTAGTGAGTTTATAGCTATTCCCACCACTGTATGTATGTATGTATTTTTTTATTTTATTATTTTAGTTAACTGATTGTAACTGTATGTAATAGCTTTGCTTAAATCAAAAATGAAATGAATATAACAAAAAATTTTCAAATAAAAATATTTATATTATATACATAAGATATACATCATATATGGTTATTGTTCATTTTATATATCTACGAATATAAATCTTATAATATCTACAATGTATAAACAATCCTTATAATAAGTATGCATATAATAAAATCATTTAAAATTTCAATGAATTTAAAATGAGCGAAAATAATGAAACGTTATATATACAAATGGAGATTTAATTTAGATTTTTTTTTACCATGTTATTCAATAAAATGAAATTACACATTTCACCGTATATATGTATATGTACATATATGTAAATATAATGTAGTCCATATGTGAAAAAATACTATGTATTAGAAGGATTATCTTTAATAATTGAAAATATATGTGCATAAATACGACTGATCCCTATACAATTAAAATGTATTTACTCATTGAATTTTTTTAGAATATAATACATTTGAATATCTCTGTAAGTCAAAATTTAAGGAAGATACAAAATAAATTTGAGTTATAAAAATTTACGAATTACATGAGATTTAAAATTCTATGCCTCAAATTTTTGAATTTTTCGTTTAACAAAATACTTTTTACAATATTCGAATTTTCCGTAATGCTGTTATGACACTGGCTTAATTTTGTTCTGAATTTCACTCTTAAAATTATTGAATTGTGTGACATGGATAGCATGATAAATGAAAGAGATGCATAAAGCTTTCGAGAATTATTTCGAAGCCTATTTTGATAGTTTGTTAAAAAAAAGTTACAAAAACCATACAAAATAAAATTAAAAATGTAAATGTCACAAATTAAGACTCTCTGTCAAAAAACTTGTTCTTAACTTCGAACAATTTTATCTTCTAGATGTGCAATTTTTCGATCTTGCAGCTAGTTTGAAACTTAGTGTGCATCGTTTTTACTCTTTCTAGCATAAGTAAATTTATAATGTTAAAATTTCATCTCTTTCAGTAAAAATTTTAAGAATGAAATTCAGAACAAAATTAAGCCAGTGTCATAGCAGCTTAACAAATGTCCCATAGTGAAAATCCTGTAAAGAAAATAATGAATGGTTTCGAATGACAGAGATCTTATAATTCGAGTTACAGGGAGAGATATTATGAAAAAAATATTTTTTCTTATTTTAAAATTAATTTTTAGAATAATATATATTAATTGTATAGCAAATAAATAAAAATTTGGAAGAGCACATTACACGAACAAGAGATATGGTATGGAGGTAACTTCTGTTAGATTTGAAATAAATACCCTCAAATATCTATATATAATATTTATCGAGAATACAGAAAATTTATATATAAATACAGCGAAATACATATACATTGTACAAATGTCTTCTAAATTCCGTAATGTATATAAAAATTGTATACATATATGTATGTAGATATCATAGGTATAAATTTTTCTATAATATACACATGCATTATATATACATATATTGTACATAGATATATATACATATTCATTCATTCATATACATATATACCCATATACATATCTATTGTAATGTGTAAACCCATCATATAGCCCAGAGAGTTGCCTGATATCAATTAAAACAGTTAATGAGCCAGAATCTCATTTTGAAGAAAATTTGGTAATACTTAGTTCAATTAGAACCGGATGTTATGAGAGCTATGTAGCATGTATAGTGTGTATGAAATAGCATAGGAAAGAAAACAATAAA
Organism: Villa cingulata; assembly: GCA_951394055.1. Taxonomy (NCBI): domain Eukaryota; kingdom Metazoa; phylum Arthropoda; class Insecta; order Diptera; family Bombyliidae; genus Villa; species Villa cingulata. Next base: position 22,137,479 of record OX596017.1, read on the forward strand.
AACAACAAGAAAAAAGAAAACAAAAGAAAAGGAAAAACAATGGAAAACGATAAACAACAACAAATACAGGAAAAGATAATAAGAAAAGAAAAAAAAATTAAAATATAATAATATTGTTATACCCACACACAGCTTTATACGCGAACATATATTGTGTGTACACATATACATATATATTTTGTATATATTGAAAATTAAAAGAAATATTTATCTATATAAGAAAAAATCCTTTATACTTTAGATATTGTGAATTTATAGTATATATACCGGTACGAATACATATTGTATAACCATATTTTTTTTTTTCAGTATGTACATAACTATATCCAGCACCGGTTAATAGCCTTTTGGGCGCCCGGTGCACTTCTAAATTTTTCGCCTTCTATAGGTTCAAACTTTAATATTTAATATTTGATTTTTTTTTCTTTTATTTTAACAGCACAAAATTCCAAATTCAATGGTTTTTATCGTGCAGTAGATAATTTCACAAGAAAAAAAGAAAATAAACTACTATTCCCGTAACCTTCTACTTTTATTTCTACTTTTGAAATACTCAAGAGTTTAATGAACATTTTTGTTTACACATAAAAATATTGGTGAAAACATTTATTGGATTTTCTTCTTTATACGGATCTAGTTTCGATCTACATAGTTTCTCGTGTATATTTGATATTGCACTGTAGTAGGTGAGTGCGATAAATGGATATATTTTCATTTGTAAACAAAAATTGTCATTGAATTCTTGATTATTTGGAAGTAAAAAAAAAGAAGTAGAAAGATACCGGAGTAGTAGTTTTTTCTTCTCCCTTTATTGTGTGTGTAAATAGCAATTACATTCTTTTTACTGTGATTTGCATTATTGTACATTAAATTTAATGGTTCCCTTTGTTGATACTGAATCAATCATATCACATCAAAATGCTTAGAAGTTTTATAATAAAATCTGAGTAAATATGTTTGTATATAATTTTATATTTACAGTTATATATGGAATACGACACTTAAGGCATACTTTTTAAGCTGGTGAGCTATACATTTTTTCTTCATAAATAATATTTGCCATGCGAACATTTAAAGAGATCATTTTGTTTTAATGTGATTTGTAAAATTATTTTCCTAAAAATGGATATGTGACTTTTATTTTGTTCATTTATTAGTGCTCCCGAATTTCGGCGTCCGTTTTTAATAAACCATTTCATCCTATTTAAAGAAACGGGTATATGTCTATGCATATAATATTGTATTGTAATGGTGTTAAATATGAAATGGTTGAACGGGTGTGATTAAATTTCCTATTATATAATATATAATTTTATTTAATATCCTTTTTTTTCATTTCTCTTCTTATTATTTTCATTTTCTTTTTAGGATCAATTTTTATATTCTTTCTTTGTTATATATATATGTATATGTATTTTTATATGTTAATGTTACGTATGCGTATTTATATAGATTTTTTTTCATGCATATAGTAAATAAATTGCTTTATTTTTTCTATCGTGTATAGAATGTGTTATAAGTGTAGTACTATTCATGAATATTTTGTTTTCCTTTTTCCTATTTGTTGGAAAATTTACTACCTGACGAACTAAACACTTTTCACTATGCATTATATACATACATATGTACATATACATATGTATATATATATATATATTTTTTTTTTTTTTTCAAAAAAGTATACATTATATATACGCAAATAAAATAATATACAAAATGTATATGTATGTACATACATTGCTCTGTGTATTACTTATTATTGTTATAATCATTATTTTGAACATGAATACGGGTGTACTACATACATATAATAGTACATCACATTTTTACACATAAATACATATACACATATTATAAACAGAAATATATTATAGGTTAACTTGAATGAATGTAAAAAAGAAATAAAGGATAAAAAAAAAGTTGAAAAATTAAAAAAAAAAAATTGTAATATAATGATAAAAATGAAAATTACAAAAAATATAAAAAAGGAAAGTACGAAACAAAGAAAAGGATAATACTATATAAAATGTATACAAGTATACAAATGTATCGATATATAAATGTACATATTATATGTATTGTATGTAATATTATAACTAAAAGTAAAAGAATATTAAATTTTACCTTGATTATTACTTGAACTTACAATTTTTCATTTGTGTATAAAAAGGATTAAATTTATAGGTTGTTTTGTTGTATTATTTTATATACATATTGTATATTTATGCGTATACATTTATAGTAAATATACATAAATATAAACTACAAATACTGTATGTACATATTTATGTATGTTTGTATATAGACGCAATATGATAATAAAAATTTGTTATTTCATTGTACAGGAATATGTATGTATGAATAAGGATGCATACGTAATATAAATAGATGTTCTATATATTAATTCTAAGAAAAATATATATGTAATTAGATGTATAAGTAATAAATTTGTATTTAAATTTGTATAAATAACTGTACATAACTACACTACTACACTTGTATGCAGTGTATGTAAAATTTTTAGGATATATATGTATATATATCTTTATATATATATATATATATATGTATGTATATATTTACTAATATATATAATGTGTTGATATACATAGGTATATTTTAAAAATTGTGTCTAAAAATATGATTGAAATTTTTGGAATATTTTCATGTGTAAATATGCATATCTATTTATGTATAATATGTATTGTATATATTTTTGTTTTATATTTATGTATATCAACTTACACACAATAATATATCCTAATTTATATTATTCTATTCTGTATTACAATAAAGATATAAGTACATAATATGATATACATACATACACTGAATATCAGTTTGTAAAAGTTACAAAACAAAAACAAAATATACATCTATGTATGTATGTACAGGTTGAGTCAACTTGGTCTGACTGATGTGAAATGCCTATAAAAACAAAGAGTAATTTGTTAGAAAAATATATTTTTTTCTTTTTTTAATTTATGTGTGAAAAATAAAAATAAATAACCTCTATTTTCATGTTGACAATAAAATAATGACTCTTTTTAAGACATTTTACACTACACAGTACGCAACATACATATATTTCTTTAAATTTGCAATTTCTGGACGAATATTTTTTGTTTAATCTTCTGAATTATTGTTGTTGACTTTTTGTAAAATCTTTCCTTTGAATAGTCACACAGAAGGAAATTTGTGATTTCTTTTAATCTAATGACTGAAAAGATCAAGAGAAATCTGCATTTATTTATTAAAATAATTCGTTCATCACAAAGCTCACGAAGAATCTTAATGATTGCCCTCATGGGGTGTGCTCAAGCTCCATCGTACTGGAATCTTATGTAAGAGTTATTCTGAAATGATAAACGTAAACATTTTTCTATCACAGTTCACTTGCTACATATATAACTCGATGAGATGATTTGTGAATGTTTTTGTTCATGTTCAAAACAATTATAAACTGAAGACTCTACCGGTCGTAACTTATTCACACAAAACAGTGCATCTAAGAGGATGGTATTGACGATAATTTTGTATCTTCGGGTTCTTCGTCATCGAGATTTGGCAATTCTGTTTATTTACATATTCATTTAATTGAAAATTTAATTTGTAATTAAATTACTGAAGAATACTGTTACTGAAGAAATTTCCTTTATATTGAAACAATTAGATCGCGTCAATTAAAATTCGTCCATTCTGTACATAAACTCCTACCTCGTATATTGTATACAAATATAAAATAAAATTTTTAAAAACAACAAAACTAATACTCATTCATCATTACTTTATGATTGTTATGTAAAGTTTCAAGTTATGTACATATACCTATATTTTCATTACTGATATACATTTCAAATGTAAATATAAACTTTGATAATTTTTTTTATATACATTTGTATAGTTGTATATGTTTTTTGCAGCAGAGTAATATCTATAAATAATAAAAAAATATATTTTTTTTTTGTTTTTTGTAAAAAATAAATAAAAAAATTTCATTTTCCATTTGTTTGTTTTATTGTTTAAGTTCTCTTATCAAAATTATTATAATTTTTTCTAAAGTTCGTATAACAAACAAAATTAGAAATATGTATGGATTTTCTTTCTTTTTCTGTTTAAAAATTATTTAAAGTGAATGGCATATATAATTATGAATATAATTAAATTGAATTAATTAAAAACAAAAACAAAACAAATAATTTGACATGACAGACATGATTTTTCAATATCGAATCATTTGAATCTTAAAATTTATCTTTCCATATAGTACCATATTTTTTATGTTTATTACCGTATACTCAATGCTATTTATTCATACATATACGATTCAAGCTTCATTCATTATGTTGTCGGTTTTTTGATATGTTGCTGCTTTTTAAGAGTAGAGAGCGATATCGGTATTTGATAGTTACAGCAGTACGGTTTTCTTTCTATATGTGTTGTTATCTGTAGCCCAAATTCCTGATACAAAAAAAAAAAAATATTATATGGCAAATATATGTATATATACATGTACCAGTGTCCTTTATTCGTTATTCAGTTTTTTATTCATCGTTTATTAGACGTTCATATATCATACAATCGGGGACGAATAGTTCGTGGAAAATGATGATGGTTTCATTATATACACATCCGTCTCTCCCCTTCGAAAGTAAAATAATAAAATAAATTTTCTTTGTTTTCATTTTCATTTTTTTTCTCTTCAATGTTTTTAAAATTATAGAAGTTTTCATCAAGTAAACAATTAAAGTTTTTTTTTTCTTCTAACTTTTATTTTCTTGTTGTTGTTTATTTGTACCTATATATATATTATGTATATATGTACCATATATTTTTTTATTTTTAAATGACTCGAACACAAAAAATTAAGAATAAAAATAAAAATGAAAACAAAACCAAAACAAAAAAAAAACCTGAAAATTTTCAAAATTTATAAATATACATTTACATTATAAAACAACGAAAGTTTCCTTAAAAACCAAAACAAAAAAAAAAAACCGAAAAATCAACAAAAACAAAAAATACTTATAAAAATAAATGTGAAAAATCTGTAATATTTTTTCATCAATTTTTATTTAATGTATATGAAATATTAAAAAAGAAAAATAAAGTGAAAATAAAAAAATATTTGAAATTAACATTTTGTAACACTGACATGAAAATAAGCTTTCAATTTCATTTTATTTTATGTTCCATTTATGTCTCTATTATTACAATCATTTTAAATTATTGTTTAATGTTTTACTTTTTTTTTTTATTTTTATTTTTTTTCTTTCTTAGATAAATTGTCGATGTAAAAGTTTTATATATGCATTATTACGTACATATTAATGTAAAGTATATACAAGAAAAATATAAGTATGTACTTATCCGAACATATAGCAGCAGGTTATCATTTGAAATGTAAAATTTATCGTCATTATGGGCCAAATAACTTTTTAAAGGACTTAAAAACACAAAACAAAAAGGATAAAAGGAATAAATATATATAAAAAAAAAAACAAAAATTAGCAAGAACATAACATTTTTTTTTATTAAAGATTCATTTAAATCGAATTATAAAATTAATAGATAAATCATACTGAATTTTTTAAAAACAAAGAACAAAAAACAATAAACATTTTTTTTGTTTTTGTAAAAAAAATTTAAAATGAAATGTTTTTGTGTGTATGCAATGAAAATGATCACGATGATTAATCTTAGTATCTTGAATTTTTCTTTATGATATAGATATATTTTTGATTTGTATTACATACATGTTTTGGTCAGAGTGTATTAAGAAATGACAAATAAGTATATACGCCCCTATTCCACAAAACGCGTGAATTGAAATCGCAAGTGAATTCAAAATTGGTATTCCAGATTTCGTACGTTTTCATTGTGCTTTCGAAAACGGACAAATTCACTTTCGAAATCATTTGTTTGATGTTTAATTTCAAAAATACATAACAGTGTTTTTGTTTATGTGCTTTGCTTTATATTACAATTATAAATAATAAAATAAATAAAATAATTAAATATATTTAAAAATTTATTTTATTATTGTTTTTGAATCAGATCAAATTTATTAATTAAATAAATTAAAAAAAAAATAGTTAATTTTAAAATTAAAATAAATATAACCAATTCCTTAAAAAGAAAAATTACGAAAATAGTAAAATTCTTAATCGCAATTTTTTGGATAATGATTCAATTCACAAAAATTTAGTGAAAAGCGATTTATGAAACACCTATGTATATTTCGTTTTCGAAAATGGAAAACGCAAATTAGATTCTATAACATCGAAATTCACTTTTGTTAATTCAATTCACAAAACGTTAGTGAAAGTTAATTCTGGACTTAACTGACTTAATTTCATTCTTTTTTTAAATGATTTTATATTTCTTTTTTTATGCAAATTTAGCACGTATTTTTGCATTACTTTGAATTTTGTTTAATCTCATTCTCTTCAACATTACTCAAATATGAAGGTATTAATTTAGATAATGTATATATTTTGTAATTATTTAATCAAAAAGCCAATTGATAATTATTCACAGAAAATGTTGTCTGAGAAACATTGCAAAGAGTTATTAGATTGCAACACAATCAATATATATTTATTTTATCGATTATCATGGTATAAACAAAAAATACTTGAACAAATTTTTTCATTGGAATTTTTTCAATTTATCGATCCAATTTAAAAATTGCTTCTAAAATGCAGACATTTTATATAGATTTTGATTCGACGATTTCAGATGTTCGTTCACATTTTAAAATATTGATAAACTATACGATCTTAGCAATTTTTATCTGACATACAGCCAGAATATTATTATTATTATTATTATTACTTTGCGGCATTAAATATGTTGATGAAATTCTTTATCTGGAATGTAAATGCTGCAAATTGAAAAATATCCTAACGTTCAATTGTAATTAAATCAATCAAATAATTTTATATTTCGATGAATCATTTTTAACAATATCTTCAGAACTCATTTTTCAAATTTTATAAATGATCAAACTATAGTTTAAAAAAAAATATTATAGAGAACATTTTCAAATAAAAATTTTACTTTTTAATCTTTGAAAAAGTTATTCATCAATTTGACAAAATTTATTGAATAACAAAAAATTTTTACTTAAATTTCGTACTTTTTTTTGCATGTTGTTAAAATTTTTTAATTTATGATGAATTTTTACTAATAAAATTAAATTTTATTTTTTTTTTAATAATAAGTACACAAAGATTATAAACTCTTATGGAATTATGTGTATTATGTGAATTATGGAGTAAATGAATGTTAGTTATTATTCGAATAACAAACAGTAAGAAATGTTTATGTCAATTTTATTGATTTTTTATTTTTGAAAAAATTTCAAAATTTCAAAACCACCTAGCTATACTTCTATGTGTTAATATTTTTTTTGTGTTTTTTATTTTCAAAGTTAATTCATTTCATTCTAAATTTTCGAATTCATTATTTCAGTATGTCCTTGCAAAAAAAAAAAAAGTTTTATATAAGTTATACTTATTCCTATTTGTGATTATTATATAATTTTTAAAGTATTTATTCTTCATTTTTAACTTAATACATTCCATATTTAATATAGTTTGTTGTTATTTTATTGTATTTATAATTTATATAAATAAATATTTATAATATGCATATGTATATGTGTATAGTATATAATTTTTTTTTCTTTTTCAAAGGATAACGAGCTATGAGGATTCTTTGTCCCATATGAACTGTTAGAGCTAATGTCTTTTTATGGTGTAAACGAAAAATTCTCTTATTATAAAAAAAAAAAAAAAAAAAATTTTATTTCATTTTTTTCTTTTGCATACTATATTACGAATACTTACATATAGCTAACTTTTTTTTCATATTTATAAGTAAAATTTTAAAAATACAATATTACAATATATAGCAAAAAGAAAATAAATATTCATGTATGTACATACATAGATGCATGAATACAAAAAAAAAATGTATTTTTCTTTTTTCCACTCTTTTGCTTACACTCTTTCGCTGTGTATGTATAAAAATAAAATAAACAAAAATAACAAAAAAATTGAAAAAAAAAAGAATACAAAATAAAAAGATGATTTATGAATTTTGTATGTCACACAGAGCCGAGCGAGAGCAAATGAACAAAAAATATAATAAAGAAAATGGGTTGAAAAAAAAGAAATTATAATGATGATACACACAACACAATACAACAGAGACAAAAGTGTAAATTTTCTTGAAAATTTGAATTTAAAAAGCATGTAATATACATGTAACACACAGAGACTGGTGTATGTCAAAAAATATAAATATGTACATATATACATATTTTTGAATGTGAAGAAAAATGATTAGGTTTGATATTTAAATAATTTGTCAAGAAGGAAAAAGAAAGAAAAAATAAACGAACAAACCTTTTCATTGTGTCTAATTTGTCTGTTGTCTTTTGTTGTATGTATATTTTTATTTTTGTTTTTTATTAAAGTACAAAGTATAGGAATGTTGTCTTTATTTTTTTTTTATTTTTATATTTTTATTTTTTTTTTTTATTTTTTATTTTTTTATTTTTATTTTTTTTTTATTTTTTATTTTTTATTTTTATATGTTTTTTATATTTTTTTATTTTGTATTTTGCATTTTTTGTTTTTTTTTTTGTTTTTTGTTATTTTTTTTTTTTTTTTGAAATAAAATGTTCTTCATAAGTAATGTATTTATTTAAGATATTTACGTTATATTAAAGTTTTATGTTTATATTTATATTTTTAACGTTATATAAAATAATATATTGTAGTCTTGGCAATGCCATTGATTATTTATTATATCTCTATACATATGCATATGTTTATAAAAATTAATAATGTTAAATAGGTGACTGAAAATATGTCTGACATTTATGTTATGTAATTGTGAAACATACAGACATGTTCTTTTGAAATAAACCTTTCAACTCTTTGAAAGACGTGTTTCTTTTTTTTTTTGAGCCACCTACAATGTGTAATCAAATTTTTTTCATGTATGCTTATGTGATATTATTACCATAATTACTTATATACTAAATATTTTTTAATAATATTGAATAAACAACACTCCAAATTTCATATTTACATATGCTCATTTATGGAAAATGAGTGTATTTTATTTTTATTATTTTGAATATGATATTCTCATTCATTTTTATAAAATTTTTAATATGAAAAGGCAAAAAAAAGTATAATGTATATACATATGTACATTATGTACATAAAAATATGTATATAAAAATAGCTATGCGTTTTTATGTATTTTTATACTCTTTATAATGCATGTTAAATTTAAATTTTATATGTACTATGTACTATTACTATGTATTTAAAATATAATGCATATTATGTTATTTTATATGCTTGATTTTGTATGTGATTATATTTATGTGATATTTATATATTTTAACTTTTTTAATTTATATTAAATGTATTTTTATAAGAAAAAATAAGTAAAAAATTATATAAGTGTGTACATATATATTCAAATTTTAATCTATGTATACTTTGAAGTAATTTATAGCTTTGGGGTATATTAATTTTTTTTGTTGCCTTCTTTCTCATTAACAAAAAAAAATAATAATTTCTTTTCTTCATTTTTCTTTTCTGTTTCAAAAGAATTTTCTTTTAACGAAATTTTAGTTGAGTTTTAATATAAGTTTCTTACATTTCATTTCATTTCATTTTGTTTTTTGTATTTATACTTTATTACTTTAAAAAAAATCAATATATCTAAATTATTTTATAATAATTATTAATCATATAATTAGTTATTTGAATTACGTAATTTTTGATATATTAATTTGCAAATCATCTTTTCATCGTAATTATTTTTGTTTTTTTTTTTATTTTATTCATCGCGGTTGTAGGTATCTTCAACATAATGAATAAAATTATATATATATATAAGTATAGATAAAATATGTTTGTATATATTATTTTTATAATAATAGAAAAATATGATATTGAATAATATCATATACAAATACAATGTATACAAAAAAATATAATGTACAGTAATATAAGATAAGAACTAAAAATAGAAAATGAAATGATAATTGTTACTGAGTTAGTTGGACCTAAATTGTAGAAGTGAAAACATTAAAATAAAAGAAGTATATACAAATATAAAATATTTTTGTTTCTTTTTTAACATAAAATATATAACATGGCGCAGCCGGTTATTTTATTAAAAAACTGAGGAATTTAAATAAAAATACATAATTAAATTAAATAAGTGGATAAATAAAATAAATAATAAATAAATTAATTGCAAATATTATTAATTAAATAATTAAATCAGTGGTATAAATAAAACGGAGGTTATGGATACCACGAGGTTACTTCGAACTCCAGGTCCTCTCACATTTGAAGGAAATATAAGCAATCAGTGGACTAAATTTAAAAGACAATTTGAAATCTTTCTGGCAGCAACAATTAAAGAGGCAGATAAAGTCTCGGATGAAATGAAAATAGCAATGCTACTAAATTTGATGGGTGAACAAGGAACCGACATATTTGATACATTTGACATGAAAGAAGCAGATAAAAAAATTTTCAAAAAAGTTATAGATAAATTTGACGAATACTGTCAACCACAAAACTACGTTATCTATGAAAGATTTTTGTTTCACTCACGGAGACAACAAGCCGGTGAAAGATTTGACCACTTTCTCACCGAAATAAATCAACAAGCAAAAAAATGTGATTTTACAAGTTCAAGTGAACCAATAATTGACCAAATGATTCGGGATCGAATTGTGATGGGAATTAACAGCCCAGATGTGCAAGAAAAGCTGCTTCGAACAACTGGATTAACCTTAGCAAAGGCAGTGGAAATATGTCGTTTAACAGAGGCTACTCATACCCAGGCTCAAGAATTGCAGTCACAAACAGTTAATCAGGTATCGAATAAATTAAATTTTAAGAAAAATACTAATAAAGATAACAAACAGATGATAAAAGATTGCTCAAGATGTTCTAGAACACACAATGTAAATGATTGCCCCGCTTATGGAAAAAAGTGCAACAATTGTGGCAAGGCTAATCATTTCTCATCTGTTTGTAGATCTAGCAATAAGAAAAATAATAAAAATAAAAATTCAACAAAAAATGTTAGAGAAATAAAACAAAATATATCGATTTGTAGTGAGAGTGAAAATGAGATTGATAAATTTTTTATTGATTCAATTAAATATGTAAACAGTGTGAACAGGGGTTGGACTAAAATATTAAAAATAAATAATTGTGAAATTTTGTTCAAATTAGATACCGGATCTGATGTAAACATTTTGCCATATTACATATATAAAAAATTTGATATCGCAAAATTGAATAAAATAAATCCTATGTCAATTAATTTAGAAGCATATGGTGGTCAAAATATTACGGTTTTGGGTAAAATTGAGGTGAAAATATGTTGTGATGATAAAATGTTCATTGAAAAATTTATAATTGCTGATGTTAGGTCTTCTCCAATTTTAGGATTAGAAACTTGCCTTAAATTAAATTTGATTAAACGCACAGACGAAATTTTAAAAACTGAAGTTTTACCAGATGATAAAATTAAGTTCATAGAACAAAATAAATTAGTGTTTACTGGTCTTGGATGTTTTCCAGAAGAGTGTAAAATATATCTTAAAACTGATTCTAAACCAGTGATCAAAACTCCACGACGAATTCCGAATTGTATTAAAGATAAAGTACAAAATAAATTAAATGAAATGGAAAAAGTGGGAATCATCGCAAAATCAGATCATCCTACAGGTTGGGTACACAACCTTGTTATCATAGAGAAATCAGACAAAAGTGTGCGACTATGTCTAGATCCGAGAGAATTAAATACAAATATTGTTAAAGAACCTTTTGAAATACCACGTCTTGAAGATTTGTCATCGCGTCTTAAATATATGAAATATTTTTCGGTCCTTGACTTGAAGGAAGGTTTCTGGCAAGTTCGCTTAGACTCAGATAGTAGTGATCTTTGTACATTTAGTACACCATTTGGATGTTATAAATTCTTAAGAATGCCTTTTGGCTTAAATTTTGCACCTGAGTTATTTCAGAAACTTAATTTTAAATATTTTGGGGATATACCAGGTACATTTATTTATTTTGATGATCTTTTGGTTTATGGCAAAACGCGATCTGAACACGATAAAAATCTAATAAATGTTATTAATAGAGCAAAAACTTTAAACATAAAATTTAATCCTCAAAAACTTCAATATAGAGTAAATGAAGTAAAATATTTAGGCTATTTATTTTCTGAAAAAGGAATTGAAATTGATCCCAATCGAATTAAGGCAATTACAGCCATACCTGAACCTAAAGATAAAAAAGAAATCCAAAGATTTCTAGGTTTAATCAATTATCTCCGAAATTTTATACCCAACATGTCGGAAATAACTACTCCTTTACGCAATTTGCTTAAACAAAATACCACTTTTATGTGGTTAGACTCACATCGAAAAGTCTTTAAAAAATTGAAAAAAATTATATCAAATGCACCTGTTTTAACAAATTTTGATGAAAATGAATCCATTATCATACAAACTGACGCTTCACAATCAGGAATAGGAAGTTGTCTAAGTCAAAATAGAAAACCAGTTTTCTACGCGTCAAAAGCTTTAAATGAAACAGAAAAAAGGTATGCGCAGATTGAAAAAGAAATGCTGGCTATTCTTTTCGCCTGTAAAAAATTTCATAACTTCATTTATGGAAGAAAAGTAGTAATTCAAACTGATCATAAACCACTTGTATCCATTTTTAATAAATCTGTTAATGATATTCATTCTAATCGATTGCAAAGAATTAAATTAAAACTGTTAAAATATGATCTCAAAATTGAATATACTCCAGGAAAATTTCTGTTCATAGCCGACACCCTGTCAAGAGCATACGATTGTACTGCAACAGAAGAAGTTGATAGTGATCTACATGAAATGGATGAAATGGATGAACATTTTTTCAATGAACATTTTATCATCACAACATATTTTCACCTCAATTTTACCCAAAACCGTAATATTTTGACCACCATATGCTTCTAAATTAATTGACATAGGATTTATTTTATTCAATTTTGCGATATCAAATTTTTTATATATGTAATATGGCAAAATGTTTACATCAGATCCGGTATCTAATTTGAACAAAATTTCACAATTATTTATTTTTAATATTTTAGTCCAACCCCTGTTCACACTGTTTACATATTTAATTGAATCAATAAAAAATTTATCAATCTCATTTTCACTCTCACTACAAATCGATATATTTTGTTTTATTTCTCTAACATTTTTTGTTGAATTTTTATTTTTATTATTTTTCTTATTGCTAGATCTACAAACAGATGAGAAATGATTAGCCTTGCCACAATTGTTGCACTTTTTTCCATAAGCGGGGCAATCATTTACATTGTGTGTTCTAGAACATCTTGAGCAATCTTTTATCATCTGTTTGTTATCTTTATTAGTATTTTTCTTAAAATTTAATTTATTCGATACCTGATTAACTGTTTGTGACTGCAATTCTTGAGCCTGGGTATGAGTAGCCTCTGTTAAACGACATATTTCCACTGCCTTTGCTAAGGTTAATCCAGTTGTTCGAAGCAGCTTTTCTTGCACATCTGGGCTGTTAATTCCCATCACAATTCGATCCCGAATCATTTGGTCAATTATTGGTTCACTTGAACTTGTAAAATCACATTTTTTTGCTTGTTGATTTATTTCGGTGAGAAAGTGGTCAAATCTTTCACCGGCTTGTTGTCTCCGTGAGTGAAACAAAAATCTTTCATAGATAACGTAGTTTTGTGGTTGACAGTATTCGTCAAATTTATCTATAACTTTTTTGAAAATTTTTTTATCTGCTTCTTTCATGTCAAATGTATCAAATATGTCGGTTCCTTGTTCACCCATCAAATTTAGTAGCATTGCTATTTTCATTTCATCCGAGACTTTATCTGCCTCTTTAATTGTTGCTGCCAGAAAGATTTCAAATTGTCTTTTAAATTTAGTCCACTGATTGCTTATATTTCCTTCAAATGTGAGAGGACCTGGAGTTCGAAGTAACCTCGTGGTATCCATAACCTCCGTTTTATTTATACCACTGATTTAATTATTTAATTAATAATATTTGCAATTAATTTATTTATTATTTATTTTATTTATCCACTTATTTAATTTAATTATGTATTTTTATTTAAATTCCTCAGTTTTTTTAATAAAATAACCGGCTGCGCCATGTTATATATTTTATGTTAAAAAAGAAACAAAAATATTTTATATTTGTATATACTTCTTTTATTTTAATGTTTTCACTTCTACAATTTAGGTCCAACTAACTCAGTAACAATTATCATTTCATTTTCTATTTTTAGTTCTTATCTTATATTACTGTACATTATATTTTTTTGTATACATTGTATTTGTATATGATATTATTCAATATCATATTTTTCTATTATTATAAAAATAATATATACAAACATATTTTATCTATACTTATATATATATAACATCTCCCTGTTAAGTATATAATTTATAATAATTCAATTTCACAAAAAATTCATTTCATAGAAATTAAATGATATCTAATAAAAAAAAACAAAGTTATTGAATTGAAATGAAACAATTTCTTAGTACTTAAATCTGTCTGGTGGTTTACTAATTCTACCTGATTTTGTTATATATGGTTGATTCTCATTTACAGGGTGACCTGGAGTTGGAACTAAATTTGTACAAGTTTCCAGATCTGGAGTTTTATATATTGGTGGATGTTCTGACTGTTGGATTTGAGTAAGGTTTCTACGAATAATTTTTTGATGTTCATTTTGTAAGACAAATGATCGTGGGCTTGGATGTTTATCTACTATTTTTGCAGGTTCCCATTTTTTCCCCCTTTGGTAAACAACATTTTGATTTTTTATAAAATTTTCTTCTTTTCTTTTACGTATTTTCCTATCATGATAGTATTTATACTTTTCTTGATTCTTATCAATTTGTTCTTCAACATTTTTTGGTATTTTAGGTTTTAACATTTCATTTTTGATAGGTAATTTTGATCTTAATATTCGATTTTGTAGGAGTTGAGATGGAGAATATTGTAGACCTGTTACTGGAGTATCTCTATATAGCAATAAGGCGTTATATAAATCTTTTCCATCTTCAGAACATTTCTCAATGATACGTTTAGAAATATGTACAAATTTCTCCGCTAAACCGTTTGATCTTGGATAGAAAGGACTGGAGGTTTGTATTGAAAAATTCCAATTATTTGCAAATTCTCTAAATTCGCTTGAGTTGAAAGGGACATTATCAGCTATAATTTTTTCAGGTATTCCGAATGTTGAGAATATTTTCTTTAATTTCTGAATGACCTGTTCAGTAGTCTTTTGTTTAAGTTTCTTCACTTCAAACCACTTAGAATAGTAATCGACAACAACCAAATAAGATTTACCCATGGATGTAAATATGTCACAAGCAACCTTGTTGAATGGAAGGTTAGGAATATCGTGTGGAATGAGTGGTAAATTAGATTTTGCATTTTGATACCTTTCACAAACGCGACAACGTAGAATTAGGTTTTCAATGTCTTTATCTATTTGTGGCCAATAAACTGTGTATTTTGCAAGTTTTCTAGTTTTGGATATTCCCAGGTGACCTTCATGCAATTTTGCTAAAATTTGAGGTCTTAACGCTGTAGGTATAAATATTCTATTTTTATAAAATAAGAGATCATTTTCATAATAAATGTCACTTTTAATTTGCCATAATTTTTTGATGATAGGACTTGCATTTTTACGATTAATGGGCCAGCCTTTCAAGTAATTATTTATTAATATTTTAGATTCTTCATCATTTTTTAATGCAACTTTAATATTTTCTTGTCTTTGAGGAGACACATCAACAGAATGAACCATTTCATGTAGATCACTATCAACTTCTTCTGTTGCAGTACAATCGTATGCTCTTGACAGGGTGTCGGCTATGAACAGAAATTTTCCTGGAGTATATTCAATTTTGAGATCATATTTTAACAGTTTTAATTTAATTCTTTGCAATCGATTAGAATGAATATCATTAATAGATTTATTAAAAATGGATACAAGTGGTTTATGATCAGTTTGAATTACTACTTTTCTTCCATAAATGAAGTTATGAAATTTTTTACAGGCGAAAAGAATAGCCAGCATTTCTTTTTCAATCTGCGCATACCTTTTTTCTGTTTCATTTAAAGCTTTTGACGCGTAGAAAACTGGTTTTCTATTTTGACTTAGACAACTTCCTATTCCTGATTGTGAAGCGTCAGTTTGTATGATAATGGATTCATTTTCATCAAAATTTGTTAAAACAGGTGCATTCGATATAATTTTTTTCAATTTTTTAAAGACTTTTCGATGTGAGTCTAACCACATAAAAGTGGTATTTTGTTTAAGCAAATTGCGTAAAGGAGTAGTTATTTCCGACATGTTGGGTATAAAATTTCGGAGATAATTGATTAAACCTAGAAATCTTTGGATTTCTTTTTTATCTTTAGGTTCAGGTATGGCTGTAATTGCCTTAATTCGATTGGGATCAATTTCAATTCCTTTTTCAGAAAATAAATAGCCTAAATATTTTACTTCATTTACTCTATATTGAAGTTTTTGAGGATTAAATTTTATGTTTAAAGTTTTTGCTCTATTAATAACATTTATTAGATTTTTATCGTGTTCAGATCGCGTTTTGCCATAAACCAAAAGATCATCAAAATAAATAAATGTACCTGGTATATCCCCAAAATATTTAAAATTAAGTTTCTGAAATAACTCAGGTGCAAAATTTAAGCCAAAAGGCATTCTTAAGAATTTATAACATCCAAATGGTGTACTAAATGTACAAAGATCACTACTATCTGAGTCTAAGCGAACTTGCCAGAAACCTTCCTTCAAGTCAAGGACCGAAAAATATTTCATATATTTAAGACGCGATGACAAATCTTCAAGACGTGGTATTTCAAAAGGTTCTTTAACAATATTTGTATTTAATTCTCTCGGATCTAGACATAGTCGCACACTTTTGTCTGATTTCTCTATGATAACAAGGTTGTGTACCCAACCTGTAGGATGATCTGATTTTGCGATGATTCCCACTTTTTCCATTTCATTTAATTTATTTTGTACTTTATCTTTAATACAATTCGGAATTCGTCGTGGAGTTTTGATCACTGGTTTAGAATCAGTTTTAAGATATATTTTACACTCTTCTGGAAAACATCCAAGACCAGTAAACACTAATTTATTTTGTTCTATGAACTTAATTTTATCATCTGGTAAAACTTCAGTTTTTAAAATTTCGTCTGTGCGTTTAATCAAATTTAATTTAAGGCAAGTTTCTAATCCTAAAATTGGAGAAGACCTAACATCAGCAATTATAAATTTTTCAATGAACATTTTATCATCACAACATATTTTCACCTCAATTTTACCCAAAACCGTAATATTTTGACCACCATATGCTTCTAAATTAATTGACATAGGATTTATTTTATTCAATTTTGCGATATCAAATTTTTTATATATGTAATATGGCAAAATGTTTACATCAGATCCGGTATCTAATTTGAACAAAATTTCAAAATTATTTATTTTTAATATTTTAGTCCAACCCCTGTTCACACTGTTTACATATTTAATTGAATCAATAAAAAATTTATCAATCTCATTTTCACTCTCACTACAAATCGATATATTTTGTTTTATTTCTCTAACATTTTTTGTTGAATTTTTATTTTTATTATTTTTCTTATTGCTAGATCTACAAACAGATGAGAAATGATTAGCCTTGCCACAATTGTTGCACTTTTTTCCATAAGCGGGGCAATCATTTACATTGTGTGTTCTAGAACATCTTGAGCAATCTTTTATCATCTGTTTGTTATCTTTATTAGTATTTTTCTTAAAATTTAATTTATTCGATACCTGATTAACTGTTTGTGACTGCAATTCTTGAGCCTGGGTATGAGTAGCCTCTGTTAAACGACATATTTCCACTGCCTTTGCTAAGGTTAATCCAGTTGTTCGAAGCAGCTTTTCTTGCACATCTGGGCTGTTAATTCCCATCACAATTCGATCCCGAATCATTTGGTCAATTATTGGTTCACTTGAACTTGTAAAATCACATTTTTTTGCTTGTTGATTTATTTCGGTGAGAAAGTGGTCAAATCTTTCACCGGCTTGTTGTCTCCGTGAGTGAAACAAAAATCTTTCATAGATAACGTAGTTTTGTGGTTGACAGTATTCGTCAAATTTATCTATAACTTTTTTGAAAATTTTTTTATCTGCTTCTTTCATGTCAAATGTATCAAATATGTCGGTTCCTTGTTCACCCATCAAATTTAGTAGCATTGCTATTTTCATTTCATCCGAGACTTTATCTGCCTCTTTAATTGTTGCTGCCAGAAAGATTTCAAATTGTCTTTTAAATTTAGTCCACTGATTGCTTATATTTCCTTCAAATGTGAGAGGACCTGGAGTTCGAAGTAACCTCGTGGTATCCATAACCTCCGTTTTATTTATACCACTGATTTAATTATTTAATTAATAATATTTGCAATTAATTTATTTATTATTTATTTTATTTATCCACTTATTTAATTTAATTATGTATTTTTATTTAAATTCCTCAGTTTTTTTAATAAAATAACCGGCTGCGCCATGTTATATATTTTATGTTAAAAAAGAAACAAAAATATTTTATATTTGTATATACTTCTTTTATTTTAATGTTTTCACTTCTACAATTTAGGTCCAACTAACTCAGTAACAATTATCATTTCATTTTCTATTTTTAGTTCTTATCTTATATTACTGTACATTATATTTTTTTGTATACATTGTATTTGTATATGATATTATTCAATATCATATTTTTCTATTATTATAAAAATAATATATACAAACATATTTTATCTATACTTATATATATATAACACTATACATATGCATATGTTTATAAAAATTAATAATGTTAAATAGGTGACTGAAAATATGTCTGACATTTATGTTATGTAATTGTGAAACATACAGACATGTTCTTTTGAAATAAACCTTTCAACTCTTTGAAAGACGTGTTTCTTTTTTTTTTTGAGCCACCTACAATGTGTAATCAAATTTTTTTCATGTATGCTTATGTGATATTATTACCATAATTACTTATATACTAAATATTTTTTAATAATATTGAATAAACAACACTCCAAATTTCATATTTACATATGCTCATTTATGGAAAATGAGTGTATTTTATTTTTATTATTTTGAATATGATATTCTCATTCATTTTTATAAAATTTTTAATATGAAAAGGCAAAAAAAAGTATAATGTATATACATATGTACATTATGTACATAAAAATATGTATATAAAAATAGCTATGCGTTTTTATGTATTTTTATACTCTTTATAATGCATGTTAAATTTAAATTTTATATGTACTATGTACTATTACTATGTATTTAAAATATAATGCATATTATGTTATTTTATATGCTTGATTTTGTATGTGATTATATTTATGTGATATTTATATATTTTAACTTTTTTAATTTATATTAAATGTATTTTTATAAGAAAAAATAAGTAAAAAATTATATAAGTGTGTACATATATATTCAAATTTTAATCTATGTATACTTTGAAGTAATTTATAGCTTTGGGGTATATTAATTTTTTTTGTTGCCTTCTTTCTCATTAACAAAAAAAAATAATAATTTCTTTTCTTCATTTTTCTTTTCTGTTTCAAAAGAATTTTCTTTTAACGAAATTTTAGTTGAGTTTTAATATAAGTTTCTTACATTTCATTTCATTTCATTTTGTTTTTTGTATTTATACTTTATTACTTTAAAAAAAATCAATATATCTAAATTATTTTATAATAATTATTAATCATATAATTAGTTATTTGAATTACGTAATTTTTGATATATTAATTTGCAAATCATCTTTTCATCGTAATTATTTTTGTTTTTTTTTTTATTTTATTCATCGCGGTTGTAGGTATCTTCAACATAATGAATAAAATTATATGTATCTTCATTATAATCGATATCACTTTTTTGATAAATATCAATTTCAATTGAATTTGGGTATGCACCCGTTTCCAACATATGAAAACTAAATGGAAAAAAAAAATAATAATAATAATAATAATTGTAATTATAAAAAGTGAAAAATTTAAATCAAATTACTTTGGAAAGATTTCCTGTATATTTGTATTCCTTACGCGCTATATGAATTTTGTTGATGGTTCACAATGCGAAGAAATTTTGATTTAAAAAAAATTAAAAAAAAAGAAGAAAAATGAATTAAAATTAAATTTAATTAAATTTTTTAAAAAAATATATTTTAGTTTTATGTTTATTTTAAATTTAAATAATTTGTTGCTTCAAAACATTTTTATTTTTATAGAATAGTGTATAATACCAAAGATACTATAAAATTACATTTCTAGTATCTTTGATAATACACAAATCAAATTAAATTTAATAAAACGAACATTTAATATGAATGGAAAAAATATTTGAATGCAATAAAATAAACAATAATAACACGAAACATAGGATGCGTCAAGATGTATAGACTAAGAAGGTGATCCATTCCGACAGAAAATCTTATTTTTTAAAAGCTTGTGACGTCATTTCAACCGAAAAATTGTATTTTTCCTTCATAATTTTCACAATTTCATATAATATCAGGTGGATTGTTTAATGTTTAGTTTAATGAGCTTATGTCGATTTAAAAAAAAAAAATTAAAACATTTTTTAATTTAACGGTGCGATTCTGCATAAGAGATCTCTTATTCCTCTTATTTCTCTAAAGTTTTGGTGAAATATATTTTTTAAGAGGAATCGGTATTCTGGATAAGAGATTCACCTCATAAAATGACATAAGATTTACCATAGGTTTTAAACCCACCTTATTCAATTTACTACTTGTCATATACAATGATAATGTAGTTACACTGTTTTATCATCTTTGTTATTAGTAATTATTACAATTTTTATTACTAATTATTAAAATTTTTATTATTATTTTATTACTATTATTATTATGATTATTATTATTATTATTATTATTATTATTATTATTATTATTATTATTATTATTATAATTATTATTATTATTTTATTATTATTATTTTATTATTATTATTTATAATTATAATAATTATTATTATTAATACAATTCTATTATTATTATTATCAAATTACTTACAATATGCACGACACGAATACAATATTTGAATATCAACAATATAAATAAAATAAATAAGAGATATAAGAGGTCCTCATCGATGACCTCTAAAGTTTAGAGATTTTTGTCCGTTAAAACAGAATTTTTCGGTTATAAACGTTCAAAAGTAGAATGTCAAAATTCATTAAAAAATTCACCACTGAAGTTAAGAGATCAGCTGATCACATCTCTTATCTAATTTAATTTAACTCCTAAAAGTATGTATTTGTAATGTAATTTGCACTAAAAACGATAAGAGGAATAAGAAAAATAAGAGATCTCTTATCCAGAATCGCACCGTAAATCTAATTATTTTACGACTACACGAGCAACATATCCTTTTATTTTATCATCACTTTGACTGCTTGAACTTGAACTGATTTCAAATATAATTTTTTTTAAACAACAATTATTTATGATTTCTTGTAGGACACAGTCTAATACATCATTTGCGAAATTCATTACAGTTAAAATTAAAAATATGATAAAATTCCTATCAATTGTTGGATGAAAACTATTTAATATTAACAAAATCTCTGACTTTATTCACCGTTTATCAAAATCGTGGTGGAGCACCAAAGACAACCAGCTGTCGGGTAATGTTTACATTGAATTTGCTGGTGGAAACTAATTTGTTGAAAAAATTCACGCGCCCATACATTTTTTTTTTTTTTAAATTCATTAATAAAAAATTTGTCACATAATGTACATTACTTTTAGATTTATTAAAAATGTCAATTTTCAATTATAAGGAAGAATTGAATAATAATGATAATTGAATATAATATAAATTTTATGTAGGGTATGATTTAGTGTATTATGTTATTTTATATTCACTCATGTTCTGAATTCCGCACAAAATGAAAGTGGAATACGAATCCAATTCCACGCGGAATGAAAATTGGTGTTCTGCATTCAAATGCAAATGCAAAGATGCAAATTTTTTTATTTTTATTTTAGTTAGCCTTTCTTCAAGTGTCAAAGTTTATATTGAAATTGTTATTAGGAATAAAATTGGAAATTAAATATGTATATCATATAAATAATATTTGATTTCAATATAAATTAATTTTTTCCACTTACAAAAACTTGGCGGAATCAGATTCACTAAAAATGAGTGGAAGTAGAGCGCAGAACACTCAGTTCACTTTTGCAAATGGAATTTAGAAAAAGTGGAATACAGAACATGGGTGATTAACTTTGTTATTATTATTATGTATGTATATATACATATATATATATATATATATATATATATATATATATACGAATAAAAGTAAAATATGAGTTTGAAGCAATAAATAGTTTAAAAATAAAATGTATAGAATATTTTGTGTATTTACGTTTTCTGTAATACATGTATTATATTCTTCATTGTAGCTTGCATAACCTCTTGCACATAATTCTTGGTGTAATATGGCTTCTTCATTAGGCCCATCAAACAGAATCATATTATAAACATTTTGCTAAAATCACCAAACAAAAATAAAACATGCATGGTGTAATTAAATGACATAATATTGAAAAAAAAAAAAAAAAAAAAAATTAAAATTTAATATTTAAGTAAGTAATATAATGCATTGAAATCACCATTACCTCAGAATCAATTTCAAATACGTCTGGTTTCAATTCTTTGAAACATTCTGTTGCTTCTCTTGACCATAAACGATAATTTATTGGCTTTACATGTCGTGGTATGTTAATAAACATTTTTATTAAATATTTAATATGTTTAATACAAACATATGACACAATTCCATAATCAACAAAAAACACCTATTTTATATATTTTAAATATGTAATGCAGAAAAAGAAAAAAAAAAATTAATAAAAATTTTACTATTTTCAATGTTATAAAAATTTTATTTTGTCAAACATTATATTCAAAAATTCAAATGGCTTTACTGCAAAATAAGAAATATGATTTGAAAATGTTTGAATAAAATTTATTGTATGTAATATAAAAATGAATAAACATTCCAGATATGTTTGCATATAAAGTTGATTTAAATGAATATTTATAAAAATGCAGGATTGCTTTTAGCCATTTTAGCCTTTTTGATTATTATTTTTAAATTATCTTGAAAAATTGATAACAGAAAAATATTAAAAACAATAAAAAAAAATTTTTTTATACCTTTACCATACATTCTACTGGTTCGTTAAGTATTCTACAACGATACCATTTTCCTGCATATAAAGCAGCACATATTTGACCGGGCTTTATGAATGCTGGAAGTATTAACAGTTCTTCACTTAATAAATCACTGTAAAATGTTCTAAAAAGACAAAAATAAATAATGATAAAATAAAAGTGTAAAGATACATAATTTAAAAAAAAGTATATAATGTGATTTTCTTACGTCATTTCTCGTTCTAAGCTCCAATCGCAACTAGTTATATTAAACCAAAATTTAAAAGGATTATGAATCTAAAATTTAATAAAAATGAAAAAGAAAATTTATAAAACGATTAAAATTAAATTAATAATAAAATTCATGAAATGAAAAAATATTTTTAGAAGCAAAGATCATATTGAGTACACAACTTTAGGAAAAGGCAGCAATGAATCTACACGTAACATCATAAAATTTCTAAAAGACACCAATCTATGTAATAAAATTTAAATTGTAATAAAAAAAAAAGAAACAAGTATACGGTCCGAAATGACAGAAAACTGTTGAGAGACCATTAAGTGAAAAAATAATAAAAAAAAAAAAATGAAAAAATATTAAAAAAATAAAACTTACTTCAAAAATGAAAATTCTAAATAAATTTGAATTTATCATTTCAAATGGAATACTTGAGATTGGAATTTCATCATTTTGAGTAATGTTAATTTGATTTTCGACTAAACGTACATAAATTTCATTAGGAATGCTGATAGTAGAATTTATGTTTGTTCCGTGAGCTATATACACATCTGCCATTTTAGGTTCCCCAAATCTTGGGGTTATAATTGAAGCAGTAGTTAGTCGTTTAGTTTCTATTGGAATTGTTTTGTCATGATTTTTACAATATAGTTTGTGACAGTTAGATAAAATCATAAAATATTTTGATATTGGCGAATCCAAAGAACTATTTGGGTGTTCTACTTGCTGATCGTGATCATTGTTGTTATCACTAGTACTACATAAATTACAAGTATTTGGATGAACGTCAGTGACGGTAGATTCCTAAGAAAAAAAAATAACTATCATTTGAACAATTATAATTTTTAAAAGTTAATGTAACCATCGAATTTTCCGATGATATCACAGAATATAAATTATCTTGTTCCGAACTCGAGCAAATATCTTTGTGTGATTCGTTACCAGAACTAGTACATAAATTACTAGTAGTTGGATGAACGGCAGCGCTAGCGGTAGGTTCATCAGTTGTTGTTGAACTCATTGCATCTTCAGCACTTTCATCAATTTTTCTATCCTAATGAAAGAAAGAAAAAAAAAAATTATGTAATATGTTTATGTATATTTAAATATGTATGGTTAAACATTAAATTTCAATGCAGTGACGCGATCATTAGATTTTGCTGAAAATAAATACACACCCTTATTACAAAAATCGACAGCATTGATTTTATCGACTCGTCATATTACAAACATCGACATTGTCGTTGAATTCGATGTTTTTTTAACGACGACGTTTGACATGACGATCATCTGTCGATTTGTATATTATTACATATTGCAATTGATTGTGAATGTGAACATTAAAATTTTTGTGTGAATAAAAATTTTTGTGAACAAAAGAAAAATATTGAAAATATAAAAGCATTAAAAATATGTAAGTTTAATTATTTTTTTTTTAAATATAAATATAGTTCCAAGTACAAAATTATTGTATTTTATTTTAATGCATTTAATAATTATTAGTCTCCAAATACAAATTTAAAACAGTATGAAATCCTCATTTCATATAATAGAAGAAAATATATGGCTGGCGAAAGGTGTTAAATGCAGCAAAGAAACAAAACAAGCCTGGATCGAACTGGATGTGGACCTCCGTGTAGAGATCCAACTGCATGGAATAAAGTAATTTTTGAAAAAATGCAATTTGATTACAAGTATATTTTATATTTTGTTATTATATTACTACATAGATATGGCGTGATTTTAAATATAATGTCAGAAAAAAATTATCTGAACAAAAATCAGAGATGAAAAAAACTGGAGGCGGTAGAGCAAAAGAAATTTGTTTTTCGCCTATCGAAGAAAGCCTGATAAGGCTTTTAAATTTAGAAGAAGCGACAAGTGGGTTAGCTGGTAGCAAATCATTTGGTCCTTGCACAGCCATGGAAGTTGATGATGCTGAAACGACTTCAGCAACAAGATCTGCATCCAATGAAGCGACTTCATTAACGGCATGTGCATCCAATGAAACTACCACAGACACAGCAGATAGTAATAATAATAATAATAATAATAATAATAATAATAATAATATATCTACCTGCGTAGGTGCAGCTCGGAAGAAAAAACCAGCAGATACTTCCAATTATCAAAAATTATTGGAAGATCAAATAGGACTGCAGAAAGAAATGGTAGGTTCATTGAAGGATTTACATGGAATGATACAAGCCACAGGAAGTTATATCAATAGAATAGCGTCAGCTGTAGATAAAATGTATTATCTAGAAAAACAAAAATTCGAGGAAAGTAAAAGGGTGAATGCAGAAATGCTTAGATTAAGGGCACAGGAAATTGAAATAAAAATGGAAAAATTGGAACTCGAAAGATTAAAAAAAACTGATGTTGAAAATAATAAGATATAATAATAAGTTCATGCATTAATTTTCATTTTTATATTTTTAAGTTTATAAAATAAAATTAATTTAATAAAGAATTTAAAATTAAATTTCTTGTATTTTGTCCGCTTCCATCTTCTTCTGAAGTTGTGCAATCTATTTCCTCGATGTTTATGGGATAATCATGGTCCGCCCACTGCACATTGTAATTTAAACAAATATTGTGCAGCGAACAAACTGCGTTGACTATTTGGCAAGCTTTTTTAGGAGAATAGTGTAATTGTCTTTCTCCAATAATTGCTCTAAATCGGTTTTTAAGTGTTCCAATGGTCCTTTCAACAACATTTCTAGCGCTCACATGCTTTGTGTTGAAAAAATTTTCTCGACTTCCTTCAGAAGCTGATCGAAATGGAGTAATCAGCCAAGATTCCAGAGGATATCCAGAATCTCCTGCAAAAATATTTATTTAAAAAAAATAGCAAAACTTTTACTGCCAAACGTACCTAATAACTAATTCCTTTCTCCACCTGTATGTAGCTCTTGTAAATATGCTCTAATAGAGCTTTGTCTCCATATTGCTGAGTCATGTGTAGCTCCACCAAATCTTGCGTCAACACTTATAATATGTCTCTCATGATCGCACACCTAAATTGAAAATAAATACATCTTCTGAAATTTATTTATATGCATTTATTGTTATTCTTACTATCATGCAGTTCAAACTGTAAAACCCTTTTCGATTAATGAAGAGGTGTGGATCGTTTTTTGGCCTTACTATTTTAATGTGCGTCCCATCGACACAACCTATCACCCCTGGAAATCCAAATTTTTCAAAAACTAATTGCTTATTTTTTGTTTTTGCATCATTCGTTAGCGTAGTCGAAATCCATATTGGACACATATCCTTTTCAAAAAAATTTAAAAACAAATTCAAATTTTTTGATACAGATGATTGGCACATATTTATATTAAAATCTTGACCAGTGCCCAGCTGGTAACTTCCGTCGGCTAAAAAACGTAAAAAAAGCTGCTAGTCTAAGTATTAAAGGAATAAAAGATAAACGTCTAGTTGGTTTCATTCTTCTATTGCTTTCATTCAATAAATATTCAAATGCCGCTTTATTTAGTCGAAAATATTGAATAAATCTAAATTGTTAATATGAAATTGTGTATGTAAAATGAATCATTTGTATTTATAAATGTAAGAAATTGTATTGTAATATTCTTTACTTACAAGGTTTCAGGAATGGTTAAAGGATTAGATTTGTCTCTAAGAATTCTTCTTCGTACTCGTACCACTTGTAAATCACTTCTTTCTATTCCATTATTCTCTTCAGAAGGAAAAAAATGTGCAACACTATCCATTTTAATAATTTTAATTTTATTTCACTAAGTTTATTTTCACTATAACAATTTATTTCACTTTTTTATATTTAAGCATAACCAAAAAATAAATTTCCCTACAATTTCCCGTCGAAAGACATTTAATTTTTATCGACCGATTTTCATAATAACAATACTCTGACCTGTCGAATCGATGTGTCGATGATTGTCGATGTCGATGTCGAAATTGATAATACATGTGACAGTTTTATTTCTTATATTCATATACATATGTATATACATATATACATATTTTATTTTTATTATAAGAAGACGACAGGTAAATCTGGCTCCCCTGAAGTTTAATGATTGTACAGATTATAATATTACCAACCGATTACACAAATTTCAAATCCGATAAAATTTGATTATATATTACAAGATTACAAGTATTAGATATAAGAATTAAGCACATAAATGAAATAATAAAAATAAATGATTTTTCATATATTTTAATTCTCTTCTTTTGTCACGTTTTATATGTTAACAACTCCAATGAGCATAATACAAAATACAAGTATACGATGTAATAGCGAGGCTATAATAATGTTAATTGACGACGACATATCCAAATTCTAATAAAAAAAATTTCACAATTTTTTGAACATATAATCATAATTAATTGCGTAAAACAACCAGATCGAGCCAATAACTAATGTACATACATAATGTATGTATTTTCATCCTTTTCATCCTTAATTACGCGTTACAGAAACTTTAGACAGTTGATATTTTGTACATATTATATTGTAGGAATTGAATAAGAAATTTGAAGTGAAAAAAATTATTTTAAAATTATTAATACATAGTTTCAAATTTTCACACTAATTTTCTATTTTTGTTCTCTGTTTTTTTATTGTTTTCGAATTGTAAAAATATTTCTTCTTCTTAATTTCATGATTTACCCGCCTGAAAAGTTGAAAGTTAACCAACTTTTATCGGTTGTCGACTTCATACGCTTTTCATGCGTTTATTATTGAAACTCTTATTACATAATATTTTAAAATGTTATTCAATTTCCATGCTAAACATATACATACCTCAAGTTCAACAGATGAAAGGCATGAAAACCGTGAAAAGTGTACACTGGACCTTCAGCTACAATTTTTCATTTTTTTTTTATTTACAAAAAGTATCAGATATACATGTAATATAGTGAATAAATTGAATGAAAATGAATTGTATTGTACAAACCGAATGAGTAAATTAATGAACTGATGATAACTGAAACTTAGAGTGAAATCTAGAATAATAAGTTTATGTCTTATGTGTATTTATTTAATTGCTTATATATGTACATACATAAATGTTGGATAACTTTATATGTATTTCTTTGAATTTTTTTTTTAATGGAATTGTATGATCGGGTGTAAGATAATTTTTTTAATTTTTTATTGTACCCTTGAAAAAATATTGTTGGAAATTTGTCACCACCTGCAAAAGAAAAAAAATAATTAGCTATTAAATTAATTAGTTTAAATTAAAATAATTTTAATGAAAGTAATACTCATACTTACCTGCAACATTGACATCACTTTGTTTACATTTTTTTTTTTTACGTGGTCTTCTTCTTTCTACAACGTCAAATGTCAACGTTATAATCACTTTTTTTTTTTTTTTTTTATTTCGTTGACATTCGTTGTAGAAAGTTGTTCCACTTTCCACTGGAAGTCTCTATCAATTCGTTGACGTTGTCATCTTTCGGCGAATTGATAGAAACTTCCAGAAGATCGATTTTCTTTTTTTTGTCACGAGACATCACGTTTTTTGTTAGTAATGCAGTTTTTTTTTGTACAGTCAGTCTATGCAGTTTTTTGAGTGAGTTGAATTAATTTTCAATTAATGAAATTTAATTTAATTAGTTTTTTTTTTTAAATCGACTTGACTCGTTTTTTTTGTAAAAAAAAAAAAAAAAAATAAAATTTTGCTTGTAAAGAGAAAGTTGGTTTTTCTTTTATATAAAAAAAAAAAAGGTAAGTCAAATCTTTTATTTTATTAAAAAAAAAAGATTCCTTTTAAGGCTCCGCTCGGCCTCCCAATAAAACCTTTCTTTTCTTTTTTTTATAAGACTTTTAACCCTTTTTTTCTGCTTCTGTAGAATTTTCTACAGAAAAGGAAAAAAAGGGTTAAGAGTAGGAAAAATGTAATAAAAAACATTTTTCCAACATTGGTGTCAGGTGTGGGGTACTCCGATTGATCTTAGAAATAGGATCCTGCCACCACCACCTGATCTTATTACCCTTTTTTTTTTTTTTCCTTTTTTTTTCCTTTTTTTTTTTCCTTTTTACCATTTTTTTTTTACAAATTTTACAAATTTTCTTTTTTTTTTTGCATAAATTTTTTTTTTATGTACTGAAAAAAAGTACATGAAAGTTATAGTAGGGACACTTGGGGCAACAATCTTTTATTGTGTTGTTCCATTATAATTGGATATTGTGTTTTCTTGTGGTGCAATTATAAAAAAAAAGTACAGTGCATTAGTTTCTTTTTTTTTATATAATCTTGGTTGTTCTATGGACAACGTTATATAAAACACGTGTATTTCATTTTTTTTTACTTCTTTTCTTTTGTTATACACGTGTTTTGTTATACAGTTATACACGTGTAGTACATAGTTCAACCAAGGTTATATGAAATCAGTTAAAATTGAATTCTACAGGGTGTTCTAAATTCCTCTTGCAACAAGTGGAATATCTAAAAACTGTTTCTTACTTTCTTGCAACAGGGTGTATAATGCTTTGCAGGGTGCCCTAAATTCTTTTTGTTACAAGTGAATTTGATCTCTTCAGTCCTAACGAAGATCATTTTTTTTTGTTTGGTAACAGGGTGGTCCCTCTCTTTATCGCGCTTAAAATTGAAATTTCGATTTTTTTTGTTGCCTATAAAGTATACCACACCCTTTCTGTTACAAAAGGCCTACTTTCTTTTGTAACAGGTGGTCCCTTTCTTTATAGTGCTTCATTTTAGTAGAAATTTCTACCTATCCTGCTGCCTATAAAGTATACCACACCCTTTCTGTTACAAAAGGCCTACTTTCTTTTGTAACAGGTAGTCCCTTTCTTTATAGTGCTTCATTTTAGTAGAAATTTCTACCTATCCTGCTGCCTATAAAGTATACCACACCCTTTCTGTTACAAAAGGCCTACTTTCTTTTGTAACAGGTGGTCCCTTTCTTTATAGTGCTTCATTTTAGAAGAAATTTCTACCTATCTTGCTGCCTATAAAGTATACCACACCCTTTCTGTTACAAAAGGCCTACTTTCTTTTGTAACAGGTGGTCCCTTTCTTTATAGTGCTTCATTTTAGTAGAAATTTCTACCTATCCTGTGCGCATAAAGTGTACCACTCCCTTCCTGTTATCAAACTTTCTTGCTTCCTTCTTAAGACTGTTGTTCATCTTTTTACTTGTAAAAAATTTTGAATTTTACTTTCATTGTACACCCTTGTGGTTCTTTAATTTAGATATTCCTGTTTGCAAATTTTCCACTACAGTGTTGTATAGACTGCTCCATGACAGGGTGACCATTTTCTTGTCTGCAAGCAAAACTAGTAATTGTACGCGAATAGTGTTTAACCATTACAGGTTGTTTCTCACATTTTGATTTTTTTGGGGAAATTTTATCTATACCTTTCCTTTATCTGGTTTGGCCTGCAGATTGAAAACTTTTATCATTATTCCCCTCTTCTTCTTGTGGAGACGATTCCTATACCCTAAAGGTAGTGGTGAGAGGGATTGAAGGGCAAGATGCAATACAGTCCCCTACAATCTACTGGAAGGAAGTAGATGGATCTTTTCTTTTCGTTTCTCACGAAATCCGCCTTCTAAATTAACTAACGTCCCTGCTTCTTTACGGTGCCTAATCGAAATGGTCCTGTGCGAGGTCTCTGCGGCACATTATCGGGCTATTTGGGCAGTCCATTCGTTCGTTCCTGGACTTTTGAGGACTTCTTGTCCAATATGCATCTGTGAATATTGGAACTTTTGTTGAGGGAAAGCCATCAATGTCGCGGGAAAGTGACTTTTCGGGAGCAGTGCTGCGGTGACTCCAAGATGGCTAGGAGGTCAACGAGTCCCACAGTAAAACGCCCAGTGAGTAACCTATTTTCTGCGTAGTTCGAAGGAAGCTGCTTAGCTCTTTCGATCCTACCTTGTGAGACATCGACCCCTACTGCGTTGTAATGATTTTTGGGGTGGTTGATGGGCCCCTTACGAGCTTTCTGGACAGACACAGTTCAGAAATTCGATTTTCCCATCATCCACATTGCATGCAGAAATCATGACACGCAGATGCGATGTCTCAGGGGCACTACGCGGAAATCCCCTGAGCGTACTGTGGTAGACTCTAGGAGAAGTAGGCTCATCAGAGAAGACCTGATAGTTTAGGCTATTGCGGAGACCTACTGTGGATAACTGTTCCGCTACGGCACGATGTGCGACAGTGGCAGAAACACAATGGAAGTTTTGTAGCATATTGGACAACAATTGGACCTCAAAGGGGAAATAGGGAATGGAAAGTCCATTAGCTCTGAAGCTTAAAGAACGAAGAGGTGCTGGGCTATTGATGGGCTGAAACAGTGGCAGAGACGTTGGTGAGTTGGCTGCGTTTTTCTTCTTTTAGAACCATTGCGGAAGGAGGATTCAGGAGAGCGATTTGTGGAGACCATCTAAACCTACCTTCCTAAATTTGGGAAGCCTACTTGCCTTTCTTTCTCTTCTCTCGCTAATTTAGAGCACGGTAGTGGAATGGGATGTTTTATATGGGGCGAAGAGTTAATCATGTAGAGTACCCTAAAGCCTCAAACTTTCAATCGCATATGCATTGCTGTACTTGTCTAGCTCCTAGAATAATCTAAGGCTTCACACCCAAACTCTTACTTTCCTCACTTCTCCTCGTTCCGATCCAGTGAGCCTTTTCTTTTATTGCTTTTATTTTATTAAAGTGTCTAGAACTTTTCACTGCGGAAAGCCTGTTTTTCTTTTCTTTTCAGGTAATCCTGGCCTATCAGTGACGTCTGGACACTCGAAATGCTCAGTCGGAACATTGAGCCTTCAAACGGGGGGTCGTGTTGGAAATTTGTCACCACCTGCAAAAGAAAAAAAATAATTAGCTATTAAATTAATTAGTTTAAATTAAAATAATTTTAATGAAAGTAATACTCATACTTACCTGCAACATTGACATCACTTTGTTTACATTTTTTTTTTTACGTGGTCTTCTTCTTTCTACAACGTCAAATGTCAACGTTATAATCACTTTTTTTTTTTTTTTTTTATTTCGTTGACATTCGTTGTAGAAAGTTGTTCCACTTTCCACTGGAAGTCTCTATCAATTCGTTGACGTTGTCATCTTTCGGCGAATTGATAGAAACTTCCAGAAGATCGATTTTCTTTTTTTTGTCACGAGACATCACGTTTTTTGTTAGTAATGCAGTTTTTTTTTGTACAGTCAGTCTATGCAGTTTTTTGAGTGAGTTGAATTAATTTTCAATTAATGAAATTTAATTTAATTAGTTTTTTTTTTTAAATCGACTTGACTCGTTTTTTTTGTAAAAAAAAAAAAAAAAAAATAAAATTTTGCTTGTAAAGAGAAAGTTGGTTTTTCTTTTATATAAAAAAAAAAAGGTAAGTCAAATCTTTTATTTTATTAAAAAAAAAAGATTCCTTTTAAGACTCCGCTCGGCCTCCCAATAAAACCTTTCTTTTCTTTTTTTTATAAGACTTTTAACCCTTTTTTTCTGCTTCTGTAGAATTTTCTACAGAAAAGGAAAAAAAGGGTTAAGAGTAGGAAAAATGTAATAAAAAACATTTTTCCAACAATATGATCTATACATGTATGCGGACATTAAATATGTCCACAAACTTATATACAAAACAAATCCAAACAATATAGTTTACATAAAAAACTCAAGTTATAAAATACTTGTGTATTTGTGAGGTATGAAAAACTGAATAGTATATCTGGCATAGGTATAGAATTATGGATATGTTTGATATCGATCATTATTGATTTGTTTTGCAAGTACAACACTATTCGGCTAATTTTTGTTTTTTTTAATATAGATATCGAAAAACAACAACGAGTGAAATAAATGTATTTTTTATGCTTGTTCTGTTGAAAGAAAGAAAAAAAAAACACATATGTATGTAATATATTATGACTTTTTACTAAATTATGTACGAAACATATATACAAATTCCCATGTATGCGTATATTCGCTACTGTTTCCAATGTTTGCTTACTGTACTCCAATTCCAAATTACAATCACAACACAACACAAAAAAATGTATTATGTATGTCTGTGTATTTACTACATATACATACAAAAAATTATGTGACACTTTTTTGTAAAAAACAAAAGAAAAAGCTTAATTTCATTTCTATATATGTACTATATATCTGATTAAAGCAAAGTGTATTACATATGTACGTACGTATGGACATACATACATAAAATAAATAAACATACATAACGTTACAAATAATAATATACATATACCTACTCGCGCATGCCCGAAAATAAGCACATAATTATTGCTTAATGTTGATCTACATACATACAAACTATCCGCATAGATTTCTTTTTTTCATTTTCCATATTGAACAGAGACACAAAGAAAAATAAATGTATATGTATGTACATTTGTTTGTAGTGCTGAACGATATTCAAGAAGTTTTAGATATCACATTCATATTACCATATATCACCTCACCATATACATACATGTCCTATCCGTATGTACATATAGTCGATACTGATCGATTTGTTTTTTATTTTCCGATATTTTTTTCTTTTATTTCTTTTCTTTAATTTCAAATCATTGTAAATTAAAAAGCTATCATATATTCTGTGTTTATGCGTATAGAAAATACACAAAATATCACTTATGGCCAGTTTCACAGTGTGAGCTTAAGTTTGAGCTTAGCTAAACTCTAATGGCCAGTTTCACAGTGTGAGCTTAAGTTTGAGTTTAGCTAAACTCTAAGCTAAGCTTAGCTACTTTGCTTAAGCTCATAGCGTTTCACAGTATAATTTTAAGTGTCACTTAGCTAAACCAAATTTAACATGCAATAATGATTGAAAAATGAAATATTGCATTGTGAATTATAGCTGACATAAGTGAAATGTTGTATTGTGAACAACAGCTGATATATAAGTAAAGAATTTGAAAATTTATCTTTAAAAAAGTGAATGTGGAATTATAATAATAATAATAATAATAATAATAATAATAATAATAATAATAATAATAATAATAATAATAATAATAATAACAGTTTTTATCTTATTTCAGTTCACTTTTTTTCTCTATATTTATATATACACATATTTATATATCTACACATTTATTCACTATGAAAATTAAATGTATAATAATTCAATTATTAATTTTGTTTTGTAATTAATTTTTAATTAATCTAAAACAAATATATTTATTTGCTGTTCACTTCTATTATTTTAATACATATTTATTTTTACATTTCTATACAATAACATTCTAAAAAAATCAGCTATCAGTTGTCTTCTTCTTGATTAAGTGAAGCTTAAGCCTAAGATGTTCATCGCACTTAAGTTAAACCACACCTTAAACTCTACTTTTGGCTTAAGTTGTCACTGTGAAACTGAAATATTATTTAAACTTCAACTTAAACCTTGAACTAAACTTAAAGCTCGTACTGTAAAACTGGCCATTACCGACCATACCACCATGCCCGACCATACCCATAACCCATATCTTTCAATATTATTAAACCAAATAAAATAAACATGTGTTTGTGTACCCGATCATACTTCATAAAGATCGCAAAGGTGGCCTGAAATAAGGCCATATGAAAAAATGCCGAAAATTTTGAAATTCTTGTTTCTAATAATAACATTAAAATGAATTGGAAATTATTGTATTATTGTTATTAAAAGTATTGTACAGCTAATTATTAAGATGACAATATGAGATTAATTATGATGAATATGTATCAATAATGCGTTTAGCGTTTATGTACTTTCTATAAAATGGAAAATTTTATCACATGACTTGTAAATTGAAAATTTCTAATTGAATTTTTATTTCAAGTGATATTTTTTTTTAAATTTTTAGTAAAAGGTAAATTAGAAACACTTTTTTCTGAATTTTTTAAAATGTTAAAATTCACCTTTTTTAAACATTTTTAATATTTATAAGAAAAGATTAATATAATTATTCTCTACGCACTATTAATACCGTTCTAAAAATGTCCTGTTTCGATATCACGAGCTAGAGATTTGGAAATTCAGCCTTTATTATGTACAGGATTTTATTTTCATTTCTTTTTAAATAAAAATATTTTCTAAAATCAATTCTGTTTTAATTCGATCATAAATTTTTAAAATTGAAATAAAGCCATATGGCCTTATTTCAAAAACAAACTTGAAATAAGGACATAATCAAAAACTTTCAAATTATGGTCTTATTTCAATTAAAAATTTAAAATAAGACGATATGGCATTATTTCATATGGCCTTATTTCAGGGAGTTTCAAAAAATAATGTACTACTCCGGAAGATTTAAATTTACCATTCAATGACCATGATGACAAAGAAATAACCAGGCGATCATAAATGCAATAATGCAATTTTAAAATTCTATGGTATTATGGTTAAATTCATTCCATATAAAAAATGTCCAGTGTGCACATAATACATGGTGACAAAAAGAATAAAAAATCGGAAAATAAACACTCCGTTTGCCGATCAGTAGCGAATATAATATATGCACATACATATAAAATATGTATTATAATGTGTATATAAATAAAAAATCAAAAAATGTTCAATTTAATTACATACTACATACATATCTATAAAGTTTGAGCACATACAAAATAAATACTAATAAAAAGTATTTATTTTATATGTGGTTTGAGTTTGTCACTACAATCGAATGAGCAATCAGATTGAGCAATCAGAGAGTGATGAAAGTAAAATGAAAAAAATTTTTTTTTTGCGATCAATTAAAGTCTAACATGGAGTTCATCAAACTATATTATTTGTCAAATAAATAATCATAAGTTACCTATATAATTTGAAATTAAAAATTTATAAATTTGGGACTAATCCATGGATCGATCATCAACTATATAATCAATGTATATAATCAAAAAACAAAGAAGAATATTAAAACAGATCAAATATATTATACATATTCGATTTTATCTAGTTAACAATAATTATGTGCTCTGTTTTGAGTATTCAGATTACAATAATGAATGACATTGGAGTGCTTAGATTAATTCGATCTAATCATGAACTTAGTCAAAATGAGCATATTAACATGCACTAATATTTTTGAAATGACTCGAATACAAAACCCTTAAATAATTTTATAAAATATAATATAAATTAGTATACGTATTCAATATACAGGATGTCCTAAGTTCGGGTGCAGGCGTTTTGCCTCGACAGGTCTTGCGAGAAACGAAAAAAATCGTATGTTTTGTGGTCTAATATCAAGGGGTGAGGAGTTTGGAGGCTCAGAAGTTTTTTTTGAGGTCAAGTGACGTAGTGAAGTGAAACGCAAAAATTTTAAATTAAGTTAATTTTTAAATTCATATATTCAAAATTACTTTACAACAACATATCGTTGTACACAATATATGGCCGTTCTGATTAATGTTTTTTTTTTAATTTTTTCGAGGATAAAATATAAATCCTTAATATTCATTTGGTTTAACGATAAGTAGGTATTTTCTTCATTTCATAACTTTTTTCTTTTGTTCAATATAATCGTAAAAATCAGTAAATACTCGATATGCACTCGTATATATTCCTGTCATATAATAAAAATTTTCAGGAAGATTCCTAACTCTACCCATACCACAAATTGCCAAACCCTGATAATTTGAAGTGATAATTTCCAAACTAAACGAAATAGGTATAAGTGTAGGTAAAAAAAAAAATTTTTTTTTTTGATTTTCATAATTTCCAAATACATACATACTTCAACCCTGCTATATCGATCTACATTTCATTAAATATTTATCTAAAATCAACTTTGATACAGACATACATTCGAAACTAAAACAGCCGAAAATGAATGAACGTGCAGATAATCACTAATGAGAAAGAATAATATAATTTTTTTATGTAATTTTAAGAATAAAAGAAAATAGAAAAGAAAACCGGACAAAACATAAAAAAAATAAATCATAGAAAAATATATATCTAAAATTTTAAATTTTCATCCGAAATTTTTTTTTATAAAACGTATGAGTATACGTACGTTAACACTGCACTCTCGTAGACTATTATAATAGAACAATAATTTCAAATCATTCATTAGTTTTATCAGAGAAATCAATAAAATAAAAAATAAATACAAATAGTTGTTATAAATATACTATACCACTAGTTTTCTTTTTTTTTATTTCCATAGAAATAGAGAATGAAATAAATATAGTTTGTATGTATATGTACGTGTAGGAATAAATAAAAAAAACGGTCTTATCAGTTATACGTTTATTATACTAAAAGGAGAACAATGATTCTTAATGCTGACTTTTATAGTCTTACAAAACTAGTACCATAATTTTCTTAATCTAGTACATATGTGCTATAATTACCAAAATCTTAATTGACTTCATTATTTTTAGCGTTACCAGGCCTACATACGCTTGCTGTAGTCAAAAGTGAAAAAAATATATATGTATGTATAATGTACATTATAAACTTTTCACTAAAATACGAAGCATGGACATATTCCTATTCCCATAATCCCATCCATGTATGTATATATTTTGGCTTTGCTACTGATCGAGAGCGACATTTTTATTTCCTGAATATTTTATTCTTATATTTATTATGAAAGAATAAACATACATACCCAGTATATAACTTTGCAAAACATTCAAAACCCATATATATCTTTCAATACTAGTAATAAGTCAAATAAAATGAATATGCTGTTTACTCACCCGATCATACTTCATTCCGCGAGTCAAGAATCTGACAAAAAATAATTATATTCAGGTCGGGAGGGAAATCGAATAATATAAAACTGAAAATACTTATGAAGTTACGATTCATGATTTCCTGGTATTTCAACCTTGATTTTGTGATAGTGGTGTAAAAATGATAAGAGTGATAATAACAAATACAAAAAAATAATTTATTTTAACCTTGAAAGAAATATGATTTCACAAGAGATAAATGTCATTCATTTAATCTCCATCTACAGTATCATCGATTATAAAATATAGTAGAAAACCAGACAATTGGTCAATCCAAAACGATTTGTTACTCCGGAACATTTAAATCTACCAATCAATGACCACCGTAACAAAAAAATGACCAGGAGTTCATAAATACAAAAATGCAATTTTAAAATTCAGGTAAGTTTAAATTCCTTTCATATAAAAAATTTCCAGTGCACATATATATACATAATACAAGGCAACAAAAATAAAAAAAAAGAATCTGAAAATAAACATTCCGATTGCCGATCATTAGCGAATATATGTATCTACTACATATACAAACAAAAAATTATATGACACTTTTTTGTAAAAAAAATAAAAGAAAAAGCTTAATTTCATTTCTATATATATGTATATCTGATTAAAGTGTATTACATACGTAAGTACATACATAAAATAAATAAACATACATAGCGTTACAAGTAATAATATATACCTACTCGCGCAAGTTACGTTACCCTCCACCATAAGTAACATAGAAACTAGAAAAGAACTTTCAAACAGTAAGTTGGATGTATCGGATTTCATGAATAAACTCAGTGTTAAAGTCTAAAAAATAAAAAGCGATTATATTAAACGGAAATGCAAATATTGCATATAATTTTTCAAGGTAAATTATAAAAAAAATAATAATTTTTGATATAATGAAAATAATGATTTTACATTTCCAAATTATGAGAAAATGTAAAATCAAAAATCGTGTAAAAACAAAACAAATTAAAAAAAAACTTCTGTGTTAAAAGAAAATTCTAGATTTGCAGGCTATTTTTATTTCAAAAATTTGGAAAGAAAATTAATTTTAGTTGATAAAAGTTAAGTCTTAAGACCAACGTAAAATTAAAAACATCGGCTCCGAAGAGACCGACATTAACGTTTTTAAATTAGATTTAAAACTTAGTTCTAAGTTGTTTGTAAAATTTAGAAGTGTCTAATAAAGAAAAAGTTGTGAATAAAAAGTCTTATTTTTTTTTCTTTTCATTTCACATTTAAAAATAAATAGTTAAGTGTGCGCAGTCAGTCTACTGAAGTATAAGGATCCAGTGATATTTACGAACCTAAGTTTTGTAAAAAATAATTTCACTTCATAATAAAAATCTGAAGATTTTTATTTTGTGAATTAATGATAAAGAAATCAGAAACGAAATAGTTAACTAGAAAATCAGTAACTGTGAAGACACAAGATTTCTTATCATTTTAAATTTTAATAAAAAAAAAAAAAAAAAATTAATGATTAAATAATTAATTATAAAAATAATTAAATCTATTGTATGTTAAATTAGAAATTAGCAAATAAATTTTTATCAACATTTGTTTTAAGTTGAATCAAGAACGAATAAGCAATCTATTTAATATTGTGAATTTTGATTGTGAAAAAAAAAAAAAAAAAAAACAATTTGTGAAATTATAATAAAACAAACAAACCTTTCTTTTTCATATAATTTTTTAATAATTTTATGGAAGAAAATAGAAGATTAGTGTTTGATTTGAATAGATGCTTAAAAGAAAAAAAAAACACAATCATCATGGTTGACTAAATTCAAGAATTACAAAGAGTTGTACAGCAATTACAAGAACAACATCAACGTGAAATTGAAGCATTACGACTTCAGATGCAACAACCTGAAAGACTTTTCCAATTAACAGCGGATCAAGTCCTGAATAAGTTTGCAAAAATAACAACATTTACGGCAAGTGACGACTTTTCACTACAAGAATTCATCAGTGCTGTGTAGAATACTGCTGCTTTATGCGGAAATAACGCCCAACTTTTGCAACATGGCCTTCAAATGATGTTTACTGAGAAAATACAAGAGGAAGCTAAAATGTGTATACAACGACTTGGTGGTGAATTGAACTGGGAAATGGTAAAAACAGAATTAAAAATCCAATACAGGCCAAGAGGGAGCTACAAGAAACTATATGATGAAAGTCGTAACATAAAGGTAAATAGTTTAAGAGAACTTTTTAGTATCATATTAATTTTAAATTAAATTAATTGTATGAATTCGATGATGATAAACCATCAAATTATAGCCCTAAAAATAATGACAAAAATTTAATTGACAAAGTAAAAGATATGTTAACGGGTAGTTACCGTGTAAATATTAGAAATGACATGACATTAAGTGAAATGTTTAATACTTTCGATGATTTATGTTTGTTAGACGAGAGTGACGTGATTCATTATAGTTATAGGAAAGGACATGAAGATTTTCGAAATAATAATAATCAAATACACCGTAAAGATTTTAAACACGAAACAAATAATCGAAACTTTAATCATTCTCGAAACAGAAATTCCAACCAACGAAATAATTAATATGAACATTTAACAGAACAATATAGACAAAGTAACAACAACAGACAAGACAGAAATTTCCGTTCTAATAACAGATCCGGACAATACAGACAAAATAATAACTCTTACAATCGTTGAGGACAATACAGACAGGACAATAATTTTTATAACCGTTCAGGACAGTTTAGACAAAAGATAAAATACCAAGTTTTAACAATTCGAACAATAATTTTAATAATAATCAAATTAATAGCAGAGAGCCTATGGAAGTCGAAAATATTGAAAGTATACTATTTTCAGAAATCGAAGTCAGTACAGGCAAGATAGGCATGCTTTTCTATATTCTTTCACATTGCGTTTGTATAAATCTGTCTCGTGTGTTGGGTGATCAGATCTCAATTTAAATCCGAGGGAAATATTTTAAATTGTATATTATGAAGGGCTGCAGTTTGCAAAAAACTTTTTTTTTAGATTTTACAAAAAAAAACAGGTAATTTTGTGACATTTTGGGAAATTTTATGAAATATGTTCATTTCTTTACAAAATAACATATAATAACAAGCTGATTTGAATAATATGATAGCAATTTGCATTGTAAATAATTTTCTTTCTTATTCTAAGAAAATACAAAACAAAAAATAAAATTCAGAATGTAACGGTAACGTAACGAAATCATTAACAAGTACATAAAGGGAACAAAATAGAAGAAAATGGACAAATAAACAAATATGAAAATGAATGTATGTACGTATGTATACAAAATTTAATATCAAATTGATACTGAACACATAATTTTATAAATAAAATTAAAAATACTGAATATGGTTTAATCAAAAATTCATATTTTTTTTATAAATTTAAGCAATACTCCCAGTAGCTACGGCAACCCTGAATTATCATCATTTTCTTTTATGCCCATCTTCCCGCTGACACGAATCAATCAACATTTTATACTTTGAGTGGACATCGGCTGCGCAACGACTTCATATTTTATAGTTCGGTTTTTTATTTTTCATATAACCAAAATGGTGTTAACTGATTAAATCAGTTGCCTTCACGCTGTGTGATAGGCAACATCGAAGGGGGGGGGAGGGTGTATTTCTTTTTCCCAAAAAAAAAACAGGGTGATTCATTATTAGAAATGAAAAAATCAGCAAACAAAAATTAAAATTTGTCTTAAAAACCTAACATTTTTATGATATTTTCAAATAATGCTACTTTTTTATCAAATATAAATTTACAGGAATGTGAAATTTGTACACAATCTCCCTTTTAAGAATTATTTGTGAACAAAATTATAAATTTATTTATGCACAATTTGGAACATCCTGTTAACATATTTTAAAAAGTACCTTCTTCAGGGTTGACAGAGATATATTATTCAGAATTTCCTACAAAATATTATATGTGAAGTTATCAGAACCTCATCGGGTAACTATTTCCATAAGCACAATACTGACTTCGATTTCTGAAAATAGTATAGAGAGGTAAATTTTACAAAAGAGTCTCGGACAAAAAACTAAAATTACCAATAATTACCGTTACCATTGACAATGTAAAAATAAACTGTTTAATCGATACGGGATCTGAAATGAGTGTCATCAAACCAAATATTTTTAAAAATTACCCTGCAGAAAAACTAGAAAATCCTTTATATTTCTCTACAATAAATGGAATTTCTAAAGTTACAAATAAAATTAATACCCCAATTCCTACTGAATTTGAAATAAATGGTACTCTTAATTGGAAGTTAATGGAATTAGTAGATCGAAAATATGACGCAATT
Organism: Villa cingulata; assembly: GCA_951394055.1. Classification (NCBI taxonomy): domain Eukaryota; kingdom Metazoa; phylum Arthropoda; class Insecta; order Diptera; family Bombyliidae; genus Villa; species Villa cingulata. Next base: position 22,180,218 of record OX596017.1, read on the forward strand.
ATTGGTCTTAATTTCTTAGTGCCACTAAAAGCTAAAATAGATTTAGGTAACAACAACGTTGAAATAAATGGTAAAAAATTTTATTACAAATTATATGATCGTTACTATATTATAAGTGAAATTTGCAATCTTGAAACCAGTAATATTAAAAATATAAATCTTGAACACCTAAATTCTGAGGAAAAAAGAGCTACTATAAAAATTTTAACAGAATATGAAAATCTTTTTAATAAAGAGGGAGATCGGTTAACATTTACTCATGAAATACAAGATGAGATTGTCACCACGACCAATAATCCCATATATTCGAAAATCTATCGTTACCCTCGTGTTCATGAGTACGAAATAGACCGTCAGATCAAAGAAATGTCGGACCAAAATATAATACAACCTAGCAATTCTCCATATAACAGTCCTTTGTGGATCGTCCCTAAAAAATTCGATAATTCTGGTAAGCAATAATGGAGGATAGTGATTGATTATCGAAAATTCAACGAAGTAACGGTAAGTGACAAATTTCCTATTCCCAATATAGAGAGTATATTGTACAAAATAGGAAAAGCGCAATATTTCACAACCTTAGATTTAGCTAAGGGTTTCCATCAGATACTCGTAAAACCTGAAGATAGAAAGAAAACTGCTTTTTCAACTCCATTTGGTCACTTTCAGTATTTGCGAATGCCTATGAGTTTAAAAAATGCTCCTGATACTTTTCAGAGGCTTATGAACTCTGTTTTACGAGATCTTGTGAATAAAATTTGTGTTGTCTATCTTGATAAAATTTTAGTGTTCAGCACATCTCTAGATGAACTTATTAGTAACATCAAAAAGGTAATTCAATCGATTAAAAGATGCAGGACTGAAAATTCAAATAGATAAGTGCAACTTTCTAAGAAAAGAAACAGAATTCTTAGGGCACATTCTTACTCCAGAAGGTGTCAAGCCAAACCCAAATAAGATAAAATTTATTCAAGAGCTAAAACTACCGACTACTACAAAACAAATTAAAAGTTTTCTAGGTATGACAGGCTACTATAGGAAATTTATCAAAGATTATTCTAAGGTTACCCACCCTATTACTAGATATTTTAAAAAGGGAATGAAAATTAATACGAATGATCCGAACTACATTAGTGCCTTCGAAAAGTTAAAAGATATAATTACAAACCACCCTATTCTGAAATATCCTGACTTCAACAGAAAATTCAAGCTGATTACAGATGCAAGTAATTTTGCTGTAGGAGCAGTTTTAACACAGGACAACCACCCAATCTGTTTTGCTTCTCGGACGCTGAACAAACACGAGAAAAATTATTCAACGACGGAGAAAGAGTTATTGGCAATTGTGTGGGGAATGAAGTATTTTAGGCCCTATTTATTCGGAAAAGAATTTGATTTACAAACAGACCACCAACCAATTAAGTGGCTGCAGGCAAAATATTCCGGAAAAGACTTTAATCCAAGACTACAGAGGTGGCTAATATCTCTAGGAGAGTACGATGCCAGAATAGAATAGAATATATAAAGGGCAAAGATAACAAAATCGCTGATTTCCTAAGTAGGATAAATTCTAATACGAATGAAATAAACACTGGAAACTTATCAGAAACTGAAAATTTGAGTTTCAATTTAAAGGATATGTTTACCCAAAAATTTGTTAATGAAATGGAGAATATGAAACAAGAAATAAATGAAAGCGAAATAAGCGGGAATAAAAATAATTTAGAAATTGAAAATTTGAAATTTAATGATATAGCTAATTTAAGTAATGATGAAATTAATGCAATAGATGAATCTCTAGAAAATGTAACCGTTCACTCTGAAGAGGAGAACTTCGAAGACCATATACCGATATTAGAGAATATAATTAATCGGTTTAAAACGCAGACTATATTAAAAGAATCTAAAGAAAAAGAACATGAGAATATTTTTAAAAATAAAAAAGTTTACATAGATTTACAAGACCTTGAAAATGATAATGTTAATGATATTTTAAGAAGGTATATTGCCAAAGGTAAAGTAGGTATATATTCAGAAGTGAATGATAACGAATATAATAGGCTACAGCAAACCATTATTAATCTCTTTTCAAGAAATAGCGGAATAAAATTTGTTAAATGCTATTTTATGGCAACGGATATTAAAAGTGGAGAAGAACTGAATAAACAAATAGCACTCTTTCACAAAAACGAACTAGGACATTCAGAAATAATTGCAACCTATGAAGGTCTTAAAAATTTATAACCCTGAATTAAAGATCGTTGTTCACAAAATAATAAATAACTGCGACATTTGTGCAAGTGGTAAGTATGACCGAAACCGAATCAAGAAGAAATTTCATCTAACGGAAACTCTATCCACTACAAACGAAATAATACACATAGACACTTACGTCAATAGCAAACATAGATTTATAAATTTTATTGACAAATTTTCTAAACACGCAGTTACTTTTTATTTAGAGGATAAAAATACACAAACAATAATTGAAAAACTTCGAGAATATTTGGCAATCAAGGGTAAAGTAAAGAAATTTGTATTTGATAACGAATTTAATACTAGAAACATTAGAGAATTTTGCGATTCGGAAGGTATTGAATACCATATGACCAAACCAAATAGCCACACAGGAAATGGAGATGCAGAACGATTCAATAATACAATTACAGAACGAATTAGAGTTCTTAATATGGAAGAAAAATTACCAATCAAAGTCCAAATGATAAAAGCTGTTAAATTCTACAATAGTACTTTTCACTCAGCAATAAAAGCGACTCCCTTAGATGTACAAAATCACCAAGTAGACCATAAAATTGTTAGAGAAAGATTAGAAAAAATGAAATTTAAAGTAATTAATAAGAGAAACGAAAATCGTGAAAATTACAATGGAGTAAGGGAAGAGGGATATATAAAAAATTATAAGGCGTAAAGACATAAGGAGCAGCCAAAATTTAGGAAATTTGAACTCGAGGGAGTTCACGAAAGCAATATTAAACGTTCATTTAAAGTTTCAGGTAATAATAATGATCGTGATGCTAACATTGATGATTCCGTTCAGCAACCAGAGCCTTGTGATTGAGAAAATAAATTCCGAAACAGGATATGCAGAAATTCAGACGGATGAAGTTGAGATTTTTAATAAATTCACCATTGTTCTACACATATGTAGTTAACACTATACAGAAATCCTTAAAGTAGTAGATAAATTACAACAAACAATCAATTCACTTGATTTTGAAAATAACAAGGACATTGCATATCATCACATTAAAAATCAAATTAAAACACTTATTCCACATCGACACAAAAGAGGTCTTCTTAATCTAGGCGGAACTGTTTTAAAATGGGTATTTGGCACAATGGATGAAAATGACAAAAAAAAACATTGAAGAACACTTAGAGACAACTGACAATAATCAAATAATCACCAAATTATTCAGACAATTAATCAATAGATTAAAATTAATGACAGTTTTAACAAAACATTTAGCTTGATTAAAAGTACAGTTGAAACAGATAGACTAAAAATCATGAATAGATTAAACGAAATAGAAAGACGAGTATACGGCGAACATTCATTATTAGAGCAAATGATTAAAATTGATTTTATCAAAAAACAAGTAGATAATATTCAAGATAATGGCGGCAATTATGAGAGTCTATTCTATCAAGAATAGAATTGACTTCTTGAAGTCTATCAAAAAAAGGCACGGTATTACGTAAATCAATAGACTCGTGTACCTAGTACTGCCATATAAACTGATAAAAATTTCTATTATACAAATAAATGTTAGGTTAATATTGATTGTTTACTTATGTCAATTGTCATAAATTTTCGTATTTCTGTGAAGAAAGTATTAAAAAGTGAAAAATTGAAAAAATAATAGATATGATTTTTTTATATTTGTTAAATGGAGAAATGGACGAAATTTATCATAACGAAGTGTTATTCAATTTACGCAGAAGGAGGATATTAAGAGATGCATCAAATCCACTTGAAATGGATGAAATGCAGTATGTATAATTAATTTTAAGTTTTCTGGAGAATCATTTTCGAATTCAAATTTTAGCTTCATAGCGAATTTTCGATTGACACGTGAAGTATTTAGAAATTTGCTTGACGATTTGGAAAATAAACTGAGTCCTGCTTTGAGAACTACTTCAATACCGAACATATTGAAGCTTGCGTGTCTCCTACGTTTTTGTGCCCAAGGTAGTTACCAGATTAGTGTTGGTAATGACTATAATCTGGGTATGAGTCAACCAACAGTTAGTGTTGCATTAAAGGAAATAATAAACATTTTTGAAAACCACATTTGTCCAAAATGGATAAAATTTCCTTGCACCACTGACGAAGAAGCTGCAGTCAAAGTAGCTTTTTATGAAAAAAATGGGTTCCCAGGAATTATCGGCTGTATTGATGGGACTCATATAAAGATAAGGGCCCCCGAAGGACAATCACAACACTTATATTATAATAGAAAGGGGTATTTCAGCTTGAATGCCATGATAGTAATAAACAAATACATATTAGTAGTTGAGTCTGTAAGATGTAAGTAACCTTTTTGAAAAAATTGCAGGTTTGCAATCACAAAATGGAAATCACGTACATCGACGCAAAGTTTCCTGGATCAACACATGATTCAACAGTGTGGAATGCATCGCAACTTAAAAGAAAGTTGGTTCAGGATTTTCAAAATGGGGAGTGCAATAAATGGTTACTAGGTAAGTGCCACAAGAAGTTCGTGTTGATATAACTTTTTAAAACAAATAACATATCCACAAAATGCTATAATTCTATCTTTTCTATACATTTGAGGCGATGCCGGATATCCGTTAGCATCATACTTAATCACTCCATTCCGCAGTACACTTGAAAACTCCAGAGAAGCCCGATTTAATACGAAACATTCAGCAACAAGAAATATAATAGAAAGAACCATTGGAGTTCTAAAAAGCAGATTCAGATGTTTACTTGGTGCCAGGGAACTACATTATTCACCAGAAAAGGTGACCCAAATTGTAAATGTATGTGTAGCATTACCCAATATGTGTATAAGGCATGGAGTTCCGCTCGAAGAAGAGAATAATATAAATGAAATCAACGAGGACGATGTTTCTACCATTCGAGAAGAGGAACGTAATGTAACAAACACTGAAGGAATAGCGGCTCGTAACAGATTAATGTTGTCTCTAATTTCACAACAATAAAGAAATTAATAAAAATTATAAAATAACAATTTGTTTTTTATTTATATAAAACAAAGAAAAACAAACAACTAGAAATTAAACATTAATAACAAAACAAAAAGCCTCCATGGCATAGTAAAAATAAAACAAAAAATTCTTAATTTTAATAAATTGAGGCACTCATTTAAACATCATAAAAATAAATTCAGACAACAAAATTCTAGAAAAATGCTTTAATATTTATTATTATATATATTTTAGCCTTCAAATGTTTTCTTCTGTAATTCTATTAATTCCATTTTTAGTTTGAGCTTAATTGCTCGGTACTTTTGTTTTTCCTCTATTTCTTCTTTATAAATTCTTAATTTTTCTTTTTTTAACTTAATTAATTCACTATTTTCATCTTTTTTAAGACGATACATTTGTTTTTGGTATTCCACCATATTTTCCATGCATCCTTTTATGGCAGATATATCATTTCGAAGAATTCTAAATTCTTCATTGTGATTTTCTAACATCTTCATTCTTTCATCAGCGATATTTGTTCTTTTTGGTTTTGTAAAATTCTTGCTCGAAGATGATGGTTCTATCGCGTGGGTTACAGTTGATACAGGATTTCTTATTAATTCAATTTCATCATTGTTATCATTTACAATTATATTTTCCTTTTCTGCATTTTCTTCAGGATTTATCCCAAAGTGGCGTCCTGGTGGATCAACACAAGTTTTTAAACTTAAAAATTCAGTTACTCGTTCCTCCAACGGACTTAAAATTTGTAGATTACATCGTCCACCTCCTGTGCTGTTTATTTCAGTTTTATTATTCCGCAATTTTTTCTTAAGTTTCGCTTTCAGGTCAATCCACACCTAATAATAATATACCTATATTATATAAAAATAAATTTAAAAGCTAATAAATATTTACCTTCACCCATTTTTCGTCTGTTTTTATCGGAGGCCCTAAACTATTTAATTCTACTGCAATTTGTTTCCATTTTAAATCTGCCTCATTTTTCTTTGTTATCCCCTTGGCTATTAAGGGATTTTGCTCCATGAGAATAACCAACTTTTCCAGCTGATTTTTGTTACTGAAAGCTTTTTTCCTAGAAAATCACAAAAGAATTATTTAGTTTTGAAAATGTTAATGTATTTTTTATATTATTATTATTTATATTTATATTAATATTATTTACCTGATTTCTTCGCTTTCCATTTTCACATAAGTATCACACCGTTCACACTTTTGACAGAAAAGTATTTACATTTTATACCCTAACCTCCAATTTTAGATAATCTATTACAAAATTGTGGTAGATTTGTTATGTCTATAAAGTAGAAGAATTTCTACTTGAATAGATTTTCATAATTTCAAAAGTCTATATAGACTTTAATTCTATCAGCTGTAGACTCTCATAATTGCCGCCAATGTTGTATCAGCTAGAGTAGGTATTTTACACCCAAACATTTTGACGGACGAGGAAATCGAGACTTATGACATTGACTCTAAAAAACTGACACATATTAGACTAGAAGTAGCAAGGTATTATGATGAATCGCTCATTCTCGCTATCAAGATACCCACCCAAAGAATTTAAAAAATTTGACAAAAAAATTTTAATACCAATAACAAATTCAAATAAAAAACAAATTAATCAGGAAATGGAATTTATTATAGAAAATGAAAATAAAATATATATGTACTTATGAAAATACAAAACTTTTAAGAGAAATGAAAATCAGTAAAAATTGTATCTATAAGAATAATTGTAAGTTTATTATAAATAATGAAGAAGAATACATTGAAATCGATGATGATATCTTAATACTAAACAATGTAAAAAATAAAAACTTCAATAGTTCTTGTGATGATCGGAAATTAATTTTAAATGGTAATTACTTTATAAATTTTCAAAATTGTTCTAAACAGATAGATAATAAAATTTATAATAATGAAATAAATAAAATAACAAGTAAATTTGTAATTCCAACAGAAAATAAATTCAAAACAAATATGACACAACATACTTTTGAAGACATAATTTTGAAACAAGAAGCAAATATAAATGAAATAAAAGAATTAAGATTTCAAAAACATTTTAATAAAGGTTTAGGAATAGGATCACTTTTTATAAAAATAAATAGTTAAGTCGCATGCCCGAAAATAAGCACATAATTATTGCTTAATTTTGATCTACCTACATTCAAACTGTACGAATAGGTTTTTTTTTTTCATTTTCCATATAGAATAGAGAGAAAAATAAATGTATATGTTGATTATGTTTGTAGCGCTGAACGATATTCAAGAATTTTTAGATATCACATACATATTACCATATATCACCTCACCTCCTATCCGTATGTACTATACATATAGTCGATATTGATCGATTTGTTTTTAATTTTCCGATATTTTTTTCTTTTATTTCTTTTCTTTAATTTCATCGTAAATTAAAAAGCTATCATATATTCTGTGTTTGTGCGTATAGAAGTAATATCAAAATATCACTTAGCCAACGTCACCATACCCGACCATAGTCATAACCTATATCTTTCAATATTGTTAAACCAAATAAAATAAACATGTTGTGTTTGTGTACCCGATCATACTTCATATGCCTGTTTGATAAGAGCGTGTTTTGACCTGACGCTATACCTTTCATCCCACCCCTTTGATTCAGGTATATACGTAATATTTGAGTGATCTACTGCGCGTTACAATTTGTGATTCAGTTTCACTTAATTTTTGCAAGTGGTTACTACAATTCAAAATGAGTGTTGTATACAAAAAACGGTTTGAAGTGGTATTTTTAGTTCTTCATCCGAAAGGACCAAAAATGAGTGTGAAATCTGCTGCGAAGTATACGAAAGCATATGTTTCGTTTGTGAATAAGTGTATTAAAAGATTTAAAGACAATGGAAATGTCGACGAATTACCGGAGAGGGGCTCACAACGATGCACTTCTGAGACCCAAGACAAAATGATAATAAAAATGTTTGAAGAGAGTCCAGATATTACACTTCGATCTGCACAGCGAAAACTTGAAAAAAAGGGATAAAAATGTGTCTATTTTCACAATAAGAAGACGACTTTTAGAAAAAAATATAAAATGTAGAGCCACTATAAAGAAGCCTCTTTTAACACCTAAAAACGTTGAAAAACGACTGCAATGGGCTCATGAAAACAAAGACCGTGACTGGAGTAAAGTGATATTTACAGACGAGTCAACATTTTGTGTAAATAATTGTGTGAGGCGTATCTGGTCTAAAAGTGGGGAAAAATCAATTCAGCGGACAGTCAAACATCCTGCGAAGGTCCATGTTTACGGATGCTTTTCAGCAAATGGAATGGGAAAATTGGTCACTTTCACTGGAAATTTGGACGCGGAAAGAATGATAAAGTTGTATCGGAAGGGTTTGTTGGAGTCTGCTACGAAATTATTCGGACCCAATAATAACGATTGGGAGTTGCAAGAAGACAACGATCCAAAACACCAAAGTGCTCTCTGTCGCCGGTGGAAGGAAGAAAACGGCATCAACAGGATGGATTGGCCTTCACAGTCACTGGATGCAAATCCAATTGAAAATGTATGGGCGCTTATGAAGCACAAACTCCAAGGACTTCAAATAAAAAACACAGAACACTTCAAAAGAATGTTGCAAAAAATTTGGAAATATTTTAGTAATGACTATGCCGAAAATATAGCTTTAAGTTGTCAAAAAAGAGTACAGGCTATAATTGATAATAATGGTGATTGGATACCATACTAAATTGTATGCGAAATTGTAATTTCAATTAATATTATAATAACATTAACAAAACACCAAAAACTGTATTTGTTTTTATTTTATACAAAACACGCTTTTATCAAACAAACTGTAGATCGCAAACGGAAAGGAGAAAATTATTATATTCGTTTCGGGAGGGAAATTGAAATATATAAAATTGAAAATATGAAGTTACGAACAGATAGTATGCATGATTCTCTGGTATTTCAACCTTGATTTTACGATAGTGGATTTATAAGGTAGTGTAAGTAGGTTTAGGTGTGATAAGATTGATAATGAACAAATACAAAAAATAATATATTTTAACCTTGAAAGAAATGTGATTTTACGTGAGGAAATTGTCATTAATTTAACATCCATCTACATACAGTATCATCGGTTGTAAAATATAGTAGAATACCAGAGAATTGGTCAAACCAAAATGATGTACTACTCCGGAAGATTTCAATTTACCATTCAATGAACAGGAGATCATAAATGCAAAAAGGCAATTTTAAAATTCTATTGTAGTATGTTTAAATTCATTTCATATAAAAAATTTAAGTCAGTATCAGTAACGTAACTTTATTTCTCCGGTGGGTTGATTATCAAGTGCCAGATATTTGTATTATTTTTTATTTTTTCATGATTTTTAGTAGATATCTCATAGGGTAAAAATATGTGAATAATATAAAGTTTGGTTGTAAACTAATATTTAATTATCTTTGTTCTCTCTTTTTAAAATAATTACACAAATTCGTTTTTGTTTTATACTTGTAAACGTAAGTACATATTTTCTGTATGTGCCCTGAAATAAAACCATACGAAATTAAGCCATATGGTCATATTTCAAATATTTAAATGAAATAAAACCATAATTTAAAATTTTTTGATTATGGTCTTATTTCAAATAAAATTTTGAAATAAGACCATATTATTTTTACGAAAATTTTGAAATTCTTGTTTCTAATAATAACATTAAAATGAATTGGAAATTATTGTATTATTGTTATTAAAAGTATTGTATACAGCTAATTATTACGATAACAATATGATATTAATTATGATGAATATGTACAGGGTGGGCCAACTTGGACTGACTGATGTAAACTACTTATAACTTTTGTAATTTTAATCTTTTATTAATGTTTTAAGGCTTAAATTAAAGAGTAATTTGTTAAATTTATTTTGGGTTCATTTGTGAAAAATTATGTCATTTAAATAACCTCCATTTGCTTCCTGACAAATAATGGCTCTTTTTAAGGCATTCCGCATTACAGCACGCAACGTTTCTGACTCCAAATTTGCAATTTCTTCACGAATATTTTGTTCAAGCTCTTGAATTGTTTCTGGTTTGTTTCTGTAAACTCGTTCCTTAACATAGCCCCATAGAAAGAAATCAGGCGCCGTTAAATCTGGTGAACGAGGTGGCCAGGAGAAATCTGTATTTTTTGAAATAATTCGGTCACCGAAAAGCTCTCGAAGAACTTCAATGGTCGCCCTCGCAGTGTGTGCTGTAGCTCCATCCTGCTGGAACCATATGTCAGGATTATTCTGAACTGCTAGACGTAAAAAGTTTTCTATCATAGTCCGGTATACCGCCCCGGAGACGGTTTGTGGATGCTCATCTTCATACTCAAAGAAATATGGACCGATGACTCTATCGGCCATAACTCCACACCAAACAGTGCATCTAAGAGAATGTAATTGTCGCTGATGTAACGTTCTCGGGTTCTCCGTACCCCGAATTCGGCAGTTCTGTTTATTTAATATCCATTTACACTGGGAGCTGTTGCAGTATTAAAATGTTGACGAAATTTTCTTTGTGTTCTAACAATAGATCGTAGAGAAACATAGTAAAATTCAACAATTTTGACCCGTTCTTGCACTGTGTATGTAGCCATAATAAAATTTTATGAAATTCTTTATAATCTGCAAAAAAAATAAAAATAAAAAAATTAAAAACACAAAAGTTACAAATATTTAAAAACAGTCAGTCCAAGTTGGCCCACCCTGTATCAATAATGCGTTTAGCGTTTATGTATTTCCTATAAAATGGAAAATTTTATCACATGACTTGTAAATTGAAAATTTCTAATTGACTTTTTATTTCAAGTTATATTTTTTTTTAAATTTTTAGTAAAAGGTAAATTTAAATTCAATATTATTCCATTTCTTTTTAAATTTTTAGTAAAAGGAAAATTAGAAACACTTTTTTCTGGAATTTTTTAAAAGTTAAAATTCACCTTTTTTTAAACATTTTTAATATTTATAAGAAAAGATTAATATAATTATTCTCTACGCACTATTAATACCGTTCTAAACATGTCCTGTTTTGATATGAAGAGCTAGCGATTTGGAAATTCAGCCTTTATACCAGGTGTGTAAATATGAAACCGGAATTTTTATATAGAAAATACACGTTTATTGTATAAAAATGACACAAAATATTCTATTCAAAATATTTTCCATCGTTAGCTATACATTTTTCCCATCTCTCTGGCAATTTGTGGATGCCGCGCCAAAAAAATTGTTCCTCTTTGGAAGCAAACCAGTCATCGATCCATTTTTGCACATTTTCATAAGATGTGAAGTGCTGTTCAGCAAGTGCGTGTCCCATCGATGCAAAAAGGTAATAATCTGATGGAGCTAAGTCTGGTGAGTAAGCCGCATGTGAAAGTACTTCCCATTTAAACGCAAGTAAAAAAAAAAAAAAATAAATAAAAAAAAAAAATTTAAAATTTAAACCCATTTTACTTCCTATTTCACAAGTTGTTTTCCGGTTTTCATGCTGTCTTTCATTCAGCTCACGAGGAACCCATTTCCCCATCTTCTGGATCTTTTCCATGGCTTTCAAACGTATGGAAATAGCTTCTCGTGTCACGTTTAATTGGTCTGCTAGTTGTTGTTGCGTTTGAGCGTCATCCTCATCCAACAATGCTTGCAACTCCCTGTCTTCAAACTTTTTCGGTGGTCTTCCACGTTCTTCATTTCTGACGTCAAAATTGCCACTTTTGAACTTTCTAAACCACTCAAAGCACTGTGATTTCCCAAGAGCATGCTCACCGTAAGTTTCAACAAGCATTCGATGTGATTCTGCAGCAGTTTTTTTCAAATGGTAACAGAAAATCAATGCTGTCCGCAAATCGTAGTTATTAGGCACAAAACTAGACATATTCAACGCTATTAAAAACTATAAAACTGTATCACACTTGTATGATTATGAGTTACAAATAATTAACAGACGTCAAAACACTAAAATGGCGTCAATGATTTGGTTTCAAAGTAAATATATTAACAGCTAGCACCACGTGTAGGCAAATTCCGGTTTCATATTTACACACCTGGTATGTACAGGATTTTATTTTTATTTCTTTTTAAATAAAAATATTTTTCTTAAAAAAAATTTAAATATTTAAGGCCATACGGCCTTATTTAAAAAAAAAAAAACTTCAAACAAGACCATAATCAAAATATTTCAAATTAAAATTAAGAATTTGAAATATGACCATATGGCTTAATTTCGTATGGCCTTATTTCAAGGTCCATTTTCGTACGGATATTATATGAATTGTATATTGATATTATTATAAATTTATATTAATAATATAATTTTTTCATATTTGTGTATACGCATATAGATATGTATGTACATATGTACATATGTTTAATTATATATTAGTAGATTATGGGCGAGTTCGGAAACGTATTGATGTATTGTAGAAACACAGTATGAATACTGTCTTAATACTTATACTAACGACAACACTGTACAATGTAACTGTTTGACATTGTATATACTATACTTTGACGTTTTGAAACAGATCAAATACATTCAAACAAAAATGGATCGAAGAACAATAACAAAAAGAATTTTATTAAATAACTTGATTTATATTTTTTACAAATTTGAACAAAATTGTTTATTTAACATGTGGTTGAAATATAGAAAGAGATGTAAAAAAAGAAAATATTTATTAATATCTCAAATTCAGAATAAATATATACGAAAGCAAATACCAAAAACAAAAAAGTTTTTCTTAACTATAAACCAGTATCCGGATGATATTTTTCAAAACCATTTTCGAATGAATAGAAGCACCTTTCAGGTAAGTAATACAAAAAAATTTAATAATATACAGAATTTTGATCAATTATTCAATTTTTAGAAACTTAAGAAAATGTTGAAGTCAGTTTGGAAAAAGAAAAAAACAGGCCGCATCCCGTACACAGTGAAACAGTGCTTGTTATAACATTGTGGAAATTGGTAAATCAAAATAGTTTTCGAGAAATTAGTGACAGATTTGGAGTTGCGAGGAGCACTGCAGATACAATCTTTAAAAAAAACGACTATTAATATTGTAAAATTGAAAAATAAAGTAGTGAAATGGCCAGTAAATACAATCAGGCAAAGGAAAATTATAGAAGAATTTGAATGTAGCAGATCTAATCCTTTTCCTTTTGTCTTAGGAATAGTGATATTACAAGTAAAATCAATAAGAATATATGTATATTTCCAAGTTATATTTGTTTTAAAGTAGCAATTTTATTTCAGGGAGTAGTAGATAGCTCAATGGCGTTTTTAGATGCATTTGTAGGCTATCCTGGACGATGCCATGATGCAGCAATCTGGCGGGATAGTCCTTTACGAAAGGCGATTGAAAATAAGAGAATTAATATACCTTCTGATTGTCATTTGATAGGAGATTCAGCCTATCCATTGGAAACCCATAGAGACAATGGATTTTTTACACCAGAACAGAAGAGGTACAATTCCAGTCTAAGTTCGACACGAGTTTTTATTGAACAAGCATTTGGACTATTAAAACAAAAATTTAGAATTCTAAATTATATCGAAATCCGAAATCTTTCGTTGTCTAAATATATAGATAATAATGGCGTGTGTGGTTCTCCACAATATTATTATTGAAAACGAAGGTCACACCTCTTTGGGCAGGATTGTATTGACACATTATGATGAAGCACTATCGACAACTGAACAAAATGTTAGTAATGAAGCTCAAAGGAAGCGAGAAAGATTAACCACCTTTATCTCATAGCATAAAAATGTTAATAAAGATACTTTTGTAATTTTTAAATGTTTTTTTTTTCTATGGAATTAAAAATTAATAAAAGTAATAATTGTATGTAATTTTTCAATTTTTTTATTTAATATAAAATTGGTTAAAACAAACTTTAAAGATAAACACAACTTAAATAGCCTTCATGGTTTAAATACATATTTTTGAAATAAGCATAACCTGAAATCACTTAATTAAAGTTTTTATTAAGTCCTTCAATTCTCTAATCTCATTGATTTTTTCTTGTTCCAGTTTTAATTTTTTTTTTTCGATATCAATTATTTCTTTCATAAATTCTTTATCCTTTGCAGCATCTGCTTGCAACAATTCAACCATATCTACTTTTTTTCGTTTTCTAGATAGTCCTGAACTTGGATTTAAGACAATATTTTCTGTTGATTCATCCAAAAAAACACTTTGTGTATTTTCTTCTAATGACGACTCCAAATTTTTTTCCTGTGGAATGTGGATGAAATCTCGTGTTCCGTACACCTCATCTATCATTTCGAAGTACTCCCAACATGTAGCTGTTTCCCCTATAGAAGAGTTCCTTTTTTTTAATTCTTTTGTAGCTAACCATCAAATTTAGAAATTTTATGTAATTTTCGTTCTTATCAAAAGGAAAATCGGGGTCTAATTCCTTTATTTTTCGGTTCGCCCCACAGAACACTATTCTTTTTCTTTTTCAATTAAAAATTTTCTTCCATTTCTAAGCGAATGATAAGAAGTAACTTCTTTCTTTCATGTGTCCACTTTTCCGCTCTATAAATTGAATTACATTATTTTTATAAATAATTATACACAAAATTCATAAATATAATATTTAATGTGTATAATTTTTTTTACTACTTACGTAGAATCCATTTAAAAATGTTTCCAGTCGAATCGAAATAAATAAGTAAAATAAAAACACAATTTCATTTTCAATTTCGACTACAGCTGTCTGTCAGTTGTCACTGTGTATCAGTAAAATTATGGATGCGCTGTTTGCTTATTTGATACGCATATGATACATACACAATACATTTCGAAAAATTTGACTTTATTGTCATTGTGAATGATGACCTTTAGAAACTTGTGACATTGTACAAATACAGTATTAATACGTTTCCGAACTCGCCCTATTTAATTCATTCTGTACATCTAAATATATATTTAAACTCATTTATATAATATAGATAATACTTTTACATTCTTTTTGTAATAAATATCTTTTAGAGTGTATAAATTGCGTTCTACAATAAATATCAAAAAATTCGTTTATGGTTATTGCATAATATTCTTTGAGAAGATTTTCCGTATAAATTAAGGGTAAAGTGTCAACTTTTAAATTGAATTGATCTTATCAGACGAGCATCATTTATAAATGTCAGATGTTCAAATCGTGTCTGAAGGTACCATTTTATGGGATAGCATGTTTCTAATACTAATACTATTCATGCTACTACAAAATACAATTACGCATATACACACGTTATACTAAGTAGATATACATACATATGTATCTATAGCATATAATTTATATTCAAACATGTTTATATCATTCACATTATATAAATTGTACATATATTATTATATACATAATGTACATACATATATACGAATATAAGTAGTTACTAGAAAAAATTCATCTTATTATATATTTTTTTGCTATTCATACATATGTATACGTACATATATCTATGTACGAGTGATTTTCGAGGATGGTATTTTATTTTTGATTTTTATAAATTTTCCTTATTTTAATCTCTTTTTTTTATTTTATAAATCTATATTTATGTATATATACGTGTACATTTCATACTCTTTACACTCATATCAATAAGTATACTATATATATACGTATATAAATATACAACGCTTTGTATTAAAAAAAAATACCCAAGTATATATATAAGAATTTTCTTTTTATAATGTGTTAGAAGATATCCTTTCTATTACCATTCTTAAATAACTTAAAATGAACTGTATGACGTACAGACGTAGTTTTTTTTTTTTAGATAGATTTTTTGTTGACGTAAAAATTGTGAAATTCTAGGTGCTTTTCGTTGTCAGAGGCCTATAATATATGTAAATATAATCGTATACAAATCTATACATACATAATTATAATGTAGATTCATTTCATATCTACAAATATATTATGTATATAATATGTATCTACATATATTTTTATACAAAAATTAATACACATATATATAATATATGTACAGTGTGTTTCACTACAGAAAGCCTTCGATTTTATCTACAATCTTTTAGTTACAGATAAAATTTTTTGTCTATATAAGGAGCAATCGAATCTCTAATTCGCAGTATAATTTTTTTGCTGTAAGTGGCATTAATTAGTTTTTACAATATTAAAAGTGAAATGAGTTCATATTACAAGGTGCGGTTTGAAGCAACATTTTTAGTTAGCCATCCTAAGGGATCAAAAATGACCGTAGCAGAAGCAGCTAGGTATCTGAAAAAATCAAGATTCTTCATTAGAATAAGGATTCAACGTTACCTGGAAATTGGTTTTGTAGATGACGTGCATAAAAAGGACAGGCCTCGATCGACAACAAAGCGCAACGATAAAACAATAGAGAAGATATTTTTAGAAAATCCTTCAATATCGATTCGACAAGTACATGAAAAGTTATCGAAAAAGGGTATAAACATCTCCACTTCAACTATTCAGCGACGTCTCAAAGAATTTCAAATAAAAAACTTGTTATTGACAAGTTCCCATATGGAAAAAAAGGTGGTGTGGACCCGAAAGAATATTAACAGAGATTGGAGTAATGTAGTCTTCACGGATGAGGCTTCTTTTCTCGTTTCAAATCTTTTGAAGCGTGCTTGGACGAAAAAAGGTGATCGATACATAGAACGTACTGTAAAACATCCTGCAAAGGTACACGTTTATGGGGCCTTTTGTCAAAAAGGATTCGGTTATTTGATACGTTTCACGGGGATACTGGATGCGAAACGAATGACCAAAATATATAAAAATGGGTTGTTACAATCAACAAATAACTGGTTTGGACACGGAAATCGAGATTGGATTCTTCAAGAAAACAAATACCCCAAACATCAGAGTCAACTTTACTCCCAGTGGAAATCTCAAAACGGGATCAATACTATGGATTGGCCTTCACAATTCCCAGATTGTGACCCTATTGAAAATGTGTGGGCTTACATTAAGCAGAAATTGCGGGGGTTAAAAATAAAAAACACAAATCATTTAATTCGAGTGCTAAAAAGAATTTGAAAGAACCTTAGCGAGGAGTACGCCAAGAAATTAGTGGAAAGTTGTGATGAAAGATGCGGGCATGTTATTGAAGCGAGTGGAGAATGGACGAGCTATTGAATATAACGCGAATTAGAGTTTATATAGCTGATTAAAGTAAAGTATATACCTTTATTTTCGTTTACATTCGTTTTTTCATTTTTGCAGGCTTTCTGTAGTGAAACACACTGTATATAAAATATATTATATATGTATAATATATATATAATATATATATATAATAATATATATTATATATTATTATATAATATATATATAATACATACACAAATATATAAACATAAAGTAGTAAATTATAAGAAAATGAAAGAAAAAAAAATGTCTTTGCATCTGTCATTATTTATTTTCCGAATGAATAGTCTTAAACTTTATTAAGAACATTTCGTCAACTTATAATCTTCAAGATTTTATATGTAATATACATATATTATGTAGCTATATTTATATATTTTAATATAGATTAAAGATTCTTTGCTTTTATATCACCATACTTTTGCTGCTTTTTATATACATATGTATGTATTGTATGTGTAAATGTATATGTGGGCGAGTATATAAAATGTATGTCCTTATATAATATTGCGATAATTCAAATTTTAAATCGATTTAGTCTTAAATTATATTCTGTGTTTTTTTTTGTTTTTTTTGTTTTACTCAATTTTAATGAAAAGCTTAAATTTAATCTCTTATATTGTTATCTTTAATACACCTTTTTATCTTGATTATTAAAGTATTTATAAGTGTATATGTATGTGTATACTCGTATATATAATAATAATCGGTATATTAGAAAGTCAGTCAAAAATGAAAAATCAAATTTTTGAAATGTAAAAAAAAAAAGAAACACATCAACACAAATATTCAAATACACGTAAACACATAACGAAAAAGTAAAATAAATAAACGTTCTCAAATATAACCACATAAGTGAGAGTACTTATATGATGCGTTCATTTGAAAGAAAAAAAAAAAAAAACATCACACAAAATCTTCTAAATTATACAAATCAGAATATAAATTATGTAAGATCCTAGACACATACAGCTCGAAATTACAATAATTTTCGAAATCAACCTTTTTTCTTGATTTTGGCGACGAAATCAAGAACTTTTCATATAATTTCAGCTGATCGAAATTATGGTAATTTCATCGAAATCACGTAAAAATTGCTTGATTTTGATCAAAATCAAGATAACACTTCCAGTTTCCAATTTCACTTTCCAGTTTCAGCTGTCATTAATATCATAATGTTCATATAGTTATACTGGTTATACATTCTTATGTATTTAATGGTTACATTTTTAAAAAGCTAAAAGCTCTTTTTAATACACAATTATGTATAGAACTTCAAAATTCATTCATTCAAAATCAACAAAATGCAGTGTGTCACTATATGATTTCAAAAGGTTGATTTCGTAAAATTATGGTGATTTCGAGCTGTATGTGTCTAGAGCATAAGACAGTCAAAATTTTTGAAACTTGTATTATACGTATACATGATACATACGTATATAATAGATTATTTATATTTTCTTATTCTAATGCTTGGTTAACTTAACATATTGTATACATACAGTATATATACACTACAAATTCATATTTTATATACTCATATAATGCTACAGATGTTCACATAATTATGAAATAGAAAAAAAAAATAAATATATATGTATATATGTATTTATGTGTAGTTTTGAATTTTCTTCTAATGAGTAATTTCTCAGTTTTGTAACAAAATATAAGAAAAAGGATAAAAATGTTTTGCTTTGCTATAAATTTTTATAAGGTTTTATATGGTTTTATACATGATGTACGTATATGTAATATTATTATCATACGTATATATTTATATACTATACATTACAATACATTACATATTAGGACATACGAGGACTTGTATTTTATACTTTATATATAATTCATTAATGTGAAAAAATGTTACACATTATTTTCGATTATTTTTCATTTTATTAAACTATACTATACAAATATGTATGTACATATTACACTTTGTATATGTACATACATATACATACAGTGCCTCTCAGTCAAAACCGTACAAAGATAAATTGGTAAAGGTTTACACTTTAACCCCATCTTCGGAGGGGGTGGGGTAGTAACACAATCCATAGATAGGGTGCTCCATATAAACAATCTGAAAAGAATTCCCTTTCAAAGGATATACCCCTTTGAAAAAAATTGTTTTTTCTACTTTTTCGCCAATATCTTCATAACGGTAAATGGTACAAATGAGTTTTATAGCTCAAAAGATGCGTCTTAAAATTATCTATATTTTGAAGAAAAAAATTTCCAAAAAGTTCTAGTAGAACGATAATAAGGGGTTTTGACTGTGAGCTAAATTTGGGTGTTATTCATGATACAAAGACTATAAAGGTAACGTACGTATGAAACTGGGACGTCATCACGTGTTACAACTCAATACAATACCAAAACATGTAATCACATAATCAACATGAAATTATATGAAATTAATGCACGTGATGCAATTAATGGCGATTCAAGAGGAAGAAGTCGGTATACCTTTATAGTCTTTGTATCATGTGTGTTATTGTTTTCTTTTTTCTATAATTTTTACAAATTAACACTTATTGACCTGAAATTTTGTAAATATGTTTATAATCCCCTAATAAATGATATATTATGTTCATAACAGTACATTGCGATTATTATTTTTCAGTATAGAGACAAAAATATATGAAATTTATCTTTGTACGGCTTTGACTGAGAGCCACTGTACATATGTACATAAATGTATAGCTACACTATACACTGATTTAGAAGTGATTCTCTTTATAGCCTATGGACATTTTCTATTACATAAATTATATTTTATTCAACATTGTAAAGATAATTTGTAAATTTTATTTTATTTCATTTAACTTTGTTTTTTTTTTCTTGATTATTTTTATTTTTTTGCGTTTTAATTGTTTTTTTTTCTGTAAATTTTATGAGATATAATATATGTATGTAGATTTTAATCTGAATATGCGAATGCACGTATTAAATTTAAAAATATTCTTTCGTTCAAGCAAGCAAGCCGAGGCCCAGACAAGGCTGTACAACTAAAACATTGATGATAAGATAAAATGATGATGATGTTATGATGATGTTATAGAAGCAAATTCTCCTTTTTATTTTTTTTTCTGTTCATTAAAAGAAAAATAAAAAAAAAGGAAAAAAAAATTTCTCACAAAGTTACATTTCACATCCAGCGCGTAGATTCAGTAGAGTAATAGATTGAGTTTTTAAATTGTATATTCACAATTCAGCGTTAATTATCATATAGCAATATTATTGATATAAACAAGTTTTCATAAGTCTACTCTGGCACGAAATTTACGCGCTGATTATTTGTAAAATGGCCCGCATGTGTCCGTATATTTATATAATTTTAAAAAAATATATACATATATTTTTTCAAATACCTTCATATAAAAATGTGTAACATAACTATAAAAAACTGTGTAATATAACTGCATTTTACAATAATTATTGTGTATGGAAATATTTATATAGATTACATATACATATATTATATGAAAAAAAAAATTAAAATGTTAAAATTATTGTATAAAGTGTAAATATGTAGAGTATTTTTTTTTTGTTCCTGAACAAAATAAAATGTCATTTTGTTTATTAAAATATATATGTACTTATATCGAAATCATTTCAAAATAATATTTTCTTATTCTTTTCACATACATTTTAATTTTAAGCTTTAGTAAATACTATTTTCTATTGTAAAAAACAAATTTTTTTTTCTAGCATTACACATAGGTAGAAATAAATATATTAACATTTATGTAAGTATATGAACTTTTATAAGGATATATGAATACATTTATATAAATGTATGTAAGGACACATTTTGATTATATATTTTGTTTTTTTTTTTTTTATTTATTCATTTATATACAATTTAATATAATCTAATATTGTAGAAAAAAAATTTTTTTTTATTTTTAT
Organism: Villa cingulata; assembly: GCA_951394055.1. Classification (NCBI taxonomy): domain Eukaryota; kingdom Metazoa; phylum Arthropoda; class Insecta; order Diptera; family Bombyliidae; genus Villa; species Villa cingulata. Next base: position 22,201,529 of record OX596017.1, read on the forward strand.
TTTTCATTCTGTCATTTTCAGTCAATCTTTTGTATAATTTTACTCTCATACGTTTAAGTTAGCACGAATCAAAGTTAACATAAGTCAATAACTTGCACATTATTGATTAATTGCATATTAGGTCAGCTTTTTGCTCAGTCAATCAACTTACACGCGCATCCGGTAAAATTTTTCATTCTTTTGTAAAAAGCATTTTTTAAGTAATTTAGCGAATTTTGATTTGTCAACATTTTTTTCATTTATGATTATTCCAATATTTTATTGATTATAGAAATTGTAATAATAGCTAATATTAAGAATTGTAATTTAGTCTTAAGTCGGATTCGAATAAAGATGTATCGAAAAATAAAATTAGAATTTTTATTTTTTTAAAGAACCTAATATAAAAATTCTTAACTTATTGTATATGTATATGTATGTTCATATATGTAGGTATACATCATTTTTTAAAAACCGATAAAATAAAATAAAAAAAGAAAAGAAAAAAAAGTAAAACATAGAAGAAATTGTTGAAGTAACTTTGACATTTTTCTCAATTATCTGATTTGACGGTAGGGGTCGTTGTTAAATGGATTCGATCCATATATATTTTCATTACAATTTCATTTTTTTCTTTATATACCTATTATATACATTTCTTTTTTGTTATATTTTTAAATAAAAAAAATTTTTACATTATATTTATATATGTATGTATATATTAAACGTATTTACATATATAATCCGTACATAATGTACATAACATATGTAATACATATATTTTTGTTTATACCTATAAGGAAACGAAATAATAAAAATATATGAACTAAAGTTTATATAAATTTTTTATTCATGTGTGCATCTATATATATGTGCATATACATATTAACACGTATGTATGTATATGTATGTGATATTAAAAAAAAAAAAAAAAAAAACATTTTTTCATGTGTTTATTTATACACGCACAATGTTTAAATGGAAACCAAACAATATAACAAGTACAATAACAGAATTAAATAAAATACATACAAATACACAATATGCCAAAAAAATGTTTAAAAAAATAATAAAATGAAGCCTAACCAAGAAAAGTTAAAACTAACCATACAGACGAAAATAAGAAAACAAGAAAATAAAAAACAAAAAGACTAACCAAAGAAAGTTTGTATAAAAAACTTTAAGAAAGAATGAAAAAAAGGGCGTCATGTTAAAGGACGTGTAAATGTTTTTGTGTCTACTTTTTTTCCGTTGTTGTTCTTTTTTTTCTTATTTGTATCAAATACACATAATAGCCTTTCAAAGGATTTTTGTATAGCCAGCTAACTTTGTACATAATTTTTTTTTTCGGTTTGTGTACTTTTCGATTTTTTTTCATTTTCATCGTTTAATTTTCATTTACTTTCATGTCTCCTTCTATCTACATGTATAAATTTTGTAGAAAAAAAAATAAATAAAAAATAAAGAAAAAAAAATTTCGTATATTATAAGAAATAAATTCATATAAATCATACATCTACCTACTAACATATTTTATATATGAAAAAACCGAAATGAAATCAAAATAAAAGTGTTGATATTTAGGTACAATGATTTAAAAAGTTACACATAAGGAAATTATATTTTATATAAATGAAGAACTACTTTTCAAAAAGCAACATGTCACATTTAAGTGATTTTTAGAAAAAGTTTACACACAACTGAGTAAATATAAATTGAAAAATACAAGTTATTTACTATCATTTCCAGCATACTAAGTAATTGGATTTGTGCATATGATCTCCCTTAACATAATTCTGTAACTAACACAAAATGGACCGATATGGATATGTCGCCTTTTAAAAATTAGCTCTTCATATATTATGAAGTGTATGTAGAACGTAGTAACAAATTATTTATTGTCCCTTTAAAGGTGTAATAAAATTTCTGTTAAAATTAAATGCAATTTATCAAAGATATATCCCTAGTAACCAAGATTCCAGTTTCCAGTTTTTATCCACACTTTGCGGACCGGAATGATTCCGATGTTTTTCCTGCTTTTTGAAATCTTCCAAGCATTCCGTTGAATATTCCACAGAAAAATAGAAGCATTTTCCGCAGTCAGAAATAGCGTGGAATCGTCCTGAATGTTTCCTGCCTTTTTCCGTTATTTTCAGTTAAAAGGAAAAGATAGGAAAAAGTGTAGAATTCTCCTAAATTTTTCTTAAATGAGTAGAAGAAATTGTAAAGAAAGATCGGAAAAGGTATGGAATTCTCCTAAGGGTTTCCTTTACTTTTGTGAAAGAAATCGTAAAGAAAGGTCGGAAAAAGTGTGGAATTCTCCTAAGTATTTCCTTTACTTTTAAGAAAGAAATTGTAAAAGGTCGGACAAAGAATGGAATTATCCTAATTTTTTGTTCCTGTTTGCGAATATGACTGAAAAATGCGGAATAGTTCAGGTTTTTTCTTATTCTATTCAGTTAAAAAAAAATAGATCGGAAAAAGTATGGAATTCTTCTGAATTTTTTCCTTGATTGGTGAAGATGAAATGAATAATAATATGTATTTCATTCAGTATTCATTGAATATCGGAGTTGTGAACAAGTGCTTAAGGAGTTAAAAATATTAAAAAAATAAAATTTTACAAAAAGTGAATAAAACAACGTGCCGGTGTCGCAAATATTTAGTTAACAACTGCGACTTGCAGCTGCTATTTATATCAAAACATTTTATTCTTTTTCAGTACTACAGTCGTCAATAACAGGAAAGAGGAATAAACTTCGCAAATCATATTTCTTGTTATTTTTGCTTATATTATTCAGTTTATTTCTATTGTAATAAAAAAAATGAAAACAGAATTATAGTTTTTTATTTCAATAAGATACCTACATCTAAATTTTTTTACAGGTGTGTTATGAAAAAGGTTTGGGGTTTTGTTTGAGTATAAAAATATCACACTTTTCGGATTTCGGAATGTCTGTTGTCTATTTATTTAAAAACCTTCTCTTTTAACAAAAAAATCCCGAAAAATTCATAAGACAAATCCAAAGAATATATTTTAATTTCCTATGAAAAAATCCTTGGAATAACTTATGGAAAAATCCTATGAATAGCTTATGGAAACTTCCAATGTAATTTCCGAAGAAAACACCTAGGAAATTTCCTTGGAATAGCTCCGGAAAAATTCCACTGACATCCTTTGGCAAAATCTTTTTAATCCAAAGAAATATCCAATTATTTTCCATGCGGTTTCCAAGGAAGATTCCCCTGGATATTCTACGGATGTTGCATTTCCTATGAAAAGCCAATGCAAAATTCCGAGGATAGTCTAAGGAATATTCCATGGACGCAAACATTGGAATTAAGAAATTCCAGGGAATTTCCTTCTTTTTTTCCTTGGACTTGGTTACTAGGGTAAAGGCATATAAAGATCTGATTTTCTGTGAAATCACATATACGACACGATCATATACATATAACGTATATATAAATATACATATATTACGTATCTTTACATAACATTTGTGATTATTTACATTTTATGTATGTACAACATCTAGATAATGTACCTGTACCCGCATAAATATAAACATATCATACATACATATATATAGTATGATACCTGTATATATACATATATTATATTCGATGTTATAAGAAAACCAAATGCGTTGAAGTAAACGTTAACAATTTAATTCATGTTGGTTTTATTTTTTTTGGTATGTTTTTGTTGTTTATCATGTTTTTTCGATTCCTGGATGTACATACATACATGCATATGTAAGTACATTTAGTTGTCATTGAATTGATGCTTTCAGTTCAGATAATAATTAGAAATTGTCGTCTGGATTCCAGTCAGACACTCAGATTATTATGTGTATATGTAGCTATGTACATATATTATGTAAACAGAGATATGTATACGTAAAACAATTTTATAAATATTGTGTACATATATGTACATATATATTCATAAATAGTATACATAATGTACATACATACATCTACATATTTGAATATCGTAAAACTTAAATATTAAAAAAATATATGTTTATATATTTATGTATATACACACACATATGTATACATATTATACTTATACATTATCAGCATATATGTAAGCATGTATACACACATAAACACATTATAATAATAATTAAAAAAGGTTCTAATTGATTGACAAACCAAATGAAACGTAAAGTAATTCATCAATTAAAAAACAAAAAGCATCATCATTGTGCAGAAAGAAAAAAAAATATGAAAGAAAATGAAAGAAAATGAAAAAAATGAATAAATAAAAAAAAAACATCAAAATAAAAATACATATGTATAAGAAAATACATAGAAAATATGCATTTGTATACGATATCGATTTTGTAAAATATCCCAGCTGACCATTCAGTGAACTAGGTTCACAGTGAATTCATAGTGAATGTCAAAAATCTTCACGAACTGAATAATTTTTCTCTTATTCATTTTGAAAACGCGAAATGAAAAATAAGTGAATTATTCAAAAATGGGTACATTATGAATACACCAAGTGATTGAAATATGAATTATATTCATATAAAATTTCATTTGATGAATGACTATTTAGGGTAAACTTATTTTAATTTTATGATTAGGCGAATTCATTCGTTTTATCTTTGTAAAATGGTTGCGATTTACTTAGTGAACGTATAGTGAAATTTTATATTCCTTTTTCATGTACTAATTTGTAAACTGAAGCGATATAAAATGTAGTTATTTGAGTCTAAATTCTGTGTAATATTAGTTTATTAAAAATAAAAAGTAAAATAAATAAAAAAGAACGAAGTGATTAATATTATTAAGAGATTAAAGAGTTTTTATTTAAATTATTCAGAAAAATCAAAACGAAAAGTAGGAATATAATAATTAGAGCCAGGATTCATTGCTTACTCACATTGTGAATGGCATTTTACCTTCACAAGCTGCATTCAATATGAATTCATATCGTGTTTTCATTAAATGTTCAGTAAGTGATTTCAAAATGAGTTCAATAAGTGAATTCACTATGACCAGCTATAGCGTAAAAATTTTTGAAATAAAATATGTTCACTAATGATTCACTGTGAACGTTCACGTGAAGAATCACTTGGTTGAAGTGAACGTTCACGTGAAGAATCACTTGGTTGAAATGAATTCAGAACGAATTCACTATGAGTTCACTTGGTCAGCTGGGTATACATATACCCATAATGTGTGTATGTGTGTTTTTATGTTTGTTGTTATTTATCTGTATATCCTGTTGTATGAATATTCATATAATGTATATACATATATTATATGTGATGATATACACATTATACTTATCGTCGTCGTCGTCATCGTCGTGTAATATGGTTATTTATTTTGAAATTTTTGCAATCCTGTACATATATGATTTTTCTTCTATTCACGTATTCATTTATGTGCGTGTATGTGTAATGAAAATTTTTCTTTTCATTTTTTTTTATTTTACTTTTATTTGTATAATTATTTTTTCATTTTACATTATTTTTTTTTTCAAAGGATTTATTTTACTATTTGTACTCATATATGAGTCGTCCAGTTGCAAAAATGTATCTATTCCTCAAAAAAAATTTTTTAATGTCAATTTCTAAGATTTTTGTTGTTTTTTATAAGTACGTAAATTTAGTTTTTACCATTTTTGCTCTTAAACCCTTTAAAATTGAAGTAGTACAGGTACATCCACAAACAGTAGATAGATCTCATCTAGACAAACAAAAAATCGTACTACAGAAGGGGAACCTTTACTGTAAAAAGCAAAAATTAAGCGGGTATCTTGGACTTCTTGTTTATGTAATTAGAAATTAATTCAGATGGCGCTGTGATTCTACAGCCTGTATTTCTCTGACTAAAGTAGCAAAAAATCACTAAATGTGACTTTAAATACAATAACTATTGAAGGAAAAGACATACAAGAGCATGTGAGGTGTCATTAGAGAGAGGAGGGAGTGTTCTACAGATATTTCTTAGACTACTTTCTACTAGCTAGTACACCGTAGTTGTTATATGGTGTTTCGTAGAGTAAGTGCGAAAAATCTTCATCGCCCTCTAGCGACTAAACGGTTAAGACTACCCGTCACTGCAGTACTATTTTTTGCTTGTCTCGATGAGACATATATACTGTTTGCGAGTGTACCACCCGAGGTGGGACATCCTGTATATATTTCCATATAAAAACATAATGCAATTTCTATTATTATGAAGGGAAAACGTTTTTTCAATTTTCTCAAAATAGTATAAAATGGATTAGATAAAGTTTTGCAAATAGGCAACTCATATAATGTAGGTATGCACATATAATGTATGTAATGTAAATACAACAGCAACAAAAACAACAACAAAAATTAAGAAAAATATGAAATATACTCGTACATATGTATAAAAAATAAAAATAAAATACACACTCATAAATATCGTTTGAAATTTTCAATTCAAATTTAGTTATTTTATTTATATTTTATTTTTATTTTTTAATTGAAAATTTAATCTGATATTTTATTTAATAAAAAAAAATTATTTATTTTTCGTTTATTTGCATTTTCTTCTTTTTAAAAAATTTTCTTTTGACTTTTGACAAAATTAAATGAATATAAAAACAAAAGAAATTCTTCATTTAAATGAAAAAATAAACAAAACAGAAAAATATAAGTATAATGAGAAAAGTTGAGAAAAAAAAATCAATATTAAACAAAAAACAAATAAACAAAAAAATAAAAAAATAAAAAAAAAATAAACTGACAAAAATTAAATGAAAGTTATCGAAAGAATGTAAATGATATAATCATTCTAGGCAATAGCGACAAAAATAAAATAAAATAAAATAAATTTCGTTTGAAAGATAGATTTATACACTCTTTTTTCTCTGTCTTATATTTTTTGTTTTTACATTATTAAATTAGAAAAAAAAAATTGATATACATATATTTATACGTATACTTATATGTTATATAATATTATGTATGTTCACATTCATATATATGTATAGTGTGTAGATAATTCCTTATCGTTTTCTTTCTTTCTTTTTGTTTTCTATTTCTATTTTTTTTTTAATTTTCTTCGAATTACTCTTATAAATATATGAAAGTTTGTATTACAATAATTTTCTTCATATCTATAAAATATCCTGTAATACTCGTATGTAATATGTAATCGTATATTTATATTTTTTTATACCTATATACCTATAACCATAGACTAACTATAGATTGGAAATGACTGTATAAATTTTTAATACACTTTTGAAATCGATCATAGCTGGCAGAAACTTGAAGAATGGCTGGCAGGAGCTTTTACTGAGAGGAGAGATAATTTTTCGCTCACGAATTTCCATATATATTACATATTTTGTAGATTTCAATAGCTGGCAATGAAAATACATGCATATTTATTTAAAAAACAATACACAATACATGTTCATTGCAATAGCTGGCAGTAGTACTGGAATCAATATAGAATATTTATCACTGATCAACAAAGCAATAAGATGTGACACTCTTTTTTTTTTTTAAATTTACTAACACACATAATTACTTATTTTAAAATAATAAAAAAAATCAAAATTCAATTTACAAAAACAGTACAGAATTAATGTACTTATGTCAAATCCATATTTCCTTATAAACCGCCGTAATGAAGAAAAGATACAAAACAATATATACATGTGAGCAATACAATCATTTTTTCACAATGCATTTTTAAAGGCGATCTGGAACTTTTTTTTTGACTACCTGACGCGTCATTATATCAAGATATAAGGTGATTCATATAATTTCTGAGAATTTTGAAGACAAGAAAAAGTTTATTTTGTTAAGCTATATATTAGAGTAAGAATTTAATTTATAATTAAGAAATTTAACAAAAATGTAAAAACATTTGACAGCAAACACAAAATTTTAAGTGTAATGCATTTACAATTAATTTTGTTTATTTTAGATAAAAAATTTTAAATAACAAAATTTGTACTTTTTTTAATGAGTAGGTATACACTGTAATAATGTTATATTTTTTAAAACAGTTGGTGTTGCAGTTCCATTTTTTTTGTCTCTTTTTCGTATACAAAGGCTCTTAATTGCTATCGACTTTTAGCAAAACTGTTAAGGCCGAATGAATAACGTGACAAAGGTCATGAGAAATTTTTGCTAACGCGTGCTCAGTGTCATTACTGTATGAATATAGATATACTGTGATTTCAATAGCTGGCAATGAAAATACATGCATATTTATTTAAAAAACAATACACAATACATACTCATTGCAATGGCTGGCAGTAGTACTGTGTTATACGGTTATGTTATACTTATGTTATACCGTCATACATGGTCTTACTTGAATCATGAATATAAAATATTTATATTCATGTAGCCAACAATACAGATTGCATAGTATCAAAGAATATATAACTAACGTAACTAGTAGATATATATTCTTTGATAGTATGCATGCACATATGTGTTAGATACTTTCAAAACCAGTTTTAATTGTATATAATATCACAGTTAAGGATATTTGCCTGTGATAATATATATTATTATATTCATTGCCAGTCATAACATAAATTTGTTGAAAATTTAAATTTCCTTTAAAATATACGATTTTGTACATTTGCCTGTTATTTGATATTTTTTATCATTTCCGATAAGGATATAGCTACATAGATTTTTGATTTTTAAATTTGTTTTTTCTTCAAGATATACAAGGTTTCAAAAGATTACAAAAGTTCTCTCATTTATTTTCCTTATTCTGATTTTATAGCTTTTTCAAAATCTCTCAAAAGCTATTTTGATGTTTACTTAATAGTTATGAACACGATTTCTGCCATAAGCATTTCCAATCTATATATTAGTCTATGCTATAACTATATATGTACTATAAGCAATAAGCACATATAAAATAAATACTTTATATATTAGTATTTATTTTATAAATGTGCTATAAGATTTTATGCGTATACATTATGTACATTTATACATATAATATATGTAAAGATATTCGATTGAATTATATAGAGTAGCTATCAATTTAATGTTAATTTGTAAGAAAAAAAAAGCAAAAACAAAAAAAAAATGAAGGAAACATGAAAAAATGAAAAAAAATAAAAATACAAGACTGTCACTAATTTTCTTTTTCATCATTTATTATCTATCAGTTTATTGAAAAGTATCATCATCAGTTTATTAGTTAAACTTTTCATGAATGTCAATTATATATGATCAATACATACATACACAAACACAACATACATACACGCACACTAAATATATGTATGTATATACGATCATTTTTTATATTAATCTACACAACACATTTTATTCATATATTATAGTATAATTTGTGTAATTTTTCTAAATATATCTACATATTATTACACGAGTATCTAGTAAATTTTTTTTTTTTTTTTTTGAGTCAATAAAAATGGTCTCACAAAAAAAAGAATTCTTGTTTTTTGTCCTTTCATTTTGTTTAACTTTTTATTTCTATTTTTTTTTTTTTTTAGAATTTTTATCTATCGTTTCTTCTGTATACAATGTATAATGTAAGTTGGCATTTGGTAGTACATGTACTTAAGTATAGTCAATCTATATATCACTTTAATTATTCCTGCTATCAAATTAAAAACTTTTAAAATTTTTTTTTTAAAAGCGTTCAAAGTATATACCATTTATATTTTTTTACATTATATTCATACATAAACAGTGCACATATAAACCTAAATATATAAAGTATGTATATAATTTGATATATTCTGGTCGTATTAGCAGTTTCCTTTATGTAGCAGATTTTTAGTTTAAGTATTTTATTTGATAGCATATACTTTAAATTTCGTATTCTAGTGTATGATAAATTTCGGAATCTTTAAATTTAAATCCGAAATTAGATAACTACAAAGAGCAAAAAAAGTATTCGCCCACCCAGCGCCGGATCTACCATCATAGAGGCGGAATAGGCGGCAGCCTATAGGCATCCACCAGTCAATCCAAAAAATTAAAATAGATAAATAATTAAAAAAATAACTGTACAAGAAAACAAAAATTAAAATAAGTAGATGATAAGATAATTAGTTGAGGAAATGAAATTTAAATAGAATATAAAAATATAAATAATAAAAAAATTCATAAAAATTAAAAAAAATTATGATCTAATTCAAAACATTTAATAATGATGATAAAATTTCATTATTTTTATGAAGATGAATTTAAAAATTTGATTATCACTTGATCTCTATGAATTCGGCCTATTATTTTCTAATTCAGTGTCTTGAATAGCTCGATGGTTTTAGTGCTAGACTGGCACACTTGACATTCCAAAGTAAATTTGCACAATTTACAAGTGTTGTTTCGGCATAAGACTAATCATAATAAAATGGAAAAATATACATAGAGTCAAATAGTGTTCAATTGGGGCATTGGCCGTCATTGAAAACAGTGTTGCACATTTTAAAAATAAAACTTTGGAAAAAGACCGTTTAGCAGGCCTCCACCATCATTATGCCTATACCAGCCTCCACAAACGTTAATCCGGCCCTGCGCCCACCTACAAATTTTAGAAGTAATCTAAAAGCAGTTTTTATTTATTTTTTGTTCTAGCTATATGTAATGAATTTAAGTAAAATAATCAAAATTTATATATTTTGTATAAAACTAAATTAAAAAAACCAAAATAAATTGTAAAATTTATTTATTTGTACTTTATTAAATGTTTCTCTTAGATTATTTCTAAAATTTGTAGGTGGGCGAACACTTTTGCTACTCTGTGTGAATGTAATTTTTAATTTGACACTTGTTTGTTTACATTTTTGCTTGGCAGATTTTTACTTTAACTTTAGGACCAGGATACAAATTCCTTTAGTTAACAGATTTTTGCGAGCTGATTTTTTCAAACATTTTATATGAAACTCAGCAGATTTTCAAGTTAGCAGATAGTGACCAGAATAGTACCAAATATTCGTATATCTGTGGTGTGCATGGTTGGTTGGTTGGTTGCAGTGGCAGTCCGTTTTCCCCCGAAAACAGGCTCAATTAGCACTTTGTGTGCCGTTTTGTTACCACAGACTCGTAGGTGTTGGTTGTTTTCTCTAGGCTATAGCCATTTCGTCCTGTTCAGATAGTAGGCCAAGCTGCCTACTGTTAGACTGGCCACCTCCGCGAGTTCCTCGAGGAAAGGCTTGCCAAAAGCCCTTAGTCTAGTTTTAGCTAATGCTGGGCACCTGCAAAGATAATGTAACAGAGTTTCTTTCTCTGAATTGTCCTTGCAGCTTCTGCAGTGTGTGTTATACGGTAGACCCAATCTGGCTGCGTGCTCTCCCACAGGCCAGTGACCTGTTAGAATCGCCATGATTCTAGCGATCTCTCGTCGGTCTCTACCGATGAGTGATAAGGTTCTTTTCTTATCGAATTCCGGCCAAGTAGCTTTTGACACAGAACATGTGGATAAGTTCTTCCATCTGTTATTTGCTTCCGACAAGTAGTAAAGCCAGATCTCTCGCTTAACACTATTTACCGGAATGTTTATTGGTACTGTTGCCGAAAGGCACAGAGATGAGCCCTGTTTCGCCAACGAGTCAGCCCGCTCGTTACCCTCTATGTTCCTGTGACCTGGAACCCATATGAGGGTAACTTGAGTCTTGCTCGTTAGTCTATCTAGTGCTCTTCTGCATCTTTCTGTTATCTTTGAGTTAAAAGATACCGCTCCCAGAGCTCTGATTGCGGCCTGGCTATCGGTACATATACCGACGGTTTTTTGTATTGTTACTTCTGTCATATCATACAGAATTTCGCTTGCCTTGAGGATCGCGAGTATCCCCGCCTGAAAGACACTTGCGAAATCTGGCAGGCGAAAGGATTCTGAGACCGGGGGTGAACTCATGTAAACACCCGAGCCCACTCCCCCATCCGTCTTAGATCCGTCTGTGAATATTACCAAGTCGTAATTCCCTATTATTGCATTCTGCCTCCATTCTTTCCTGGAGGGAAATTTCACCTGGAAATTTCTCTCAAAATGCAATATTTTGGAACTGTAATCTGTTTGTACCGTGCTAAGTTTTTTGGGAATTTCCTCTAGGATGCTGCTATGGCCATATGTTTTGGCTCTCCAGCATCCCGCTTCCTTTAATCTTAGCACTTCCCGTGTTGCCGTAAATTTGATAAACAGATGCAGAGGAACGAGACCAAGAATAGTATTTAGAGCTTCGGTGGTGTGCATACATATGTATATTTTGAATTTTTTTTCTATAGTTCCGTTTAGATATTTTTCAATCTTGTCCTGTATTTCTAAATATACGCATGAATATTTAACTTTTATCTCCGAATTTATTTATTTATTTATATATATTTATTTTTATTTTTTTTAATATTTTGTTTTGTTTTTGATTTTTATGCTTTTATGGGGATTTTTCTTTTCATTTTGTATTTATATGTATTTCTATATATGTACATTATAATTCTTGTTGCATTGTAATATAATAGAGTACCTCCTAAAATAACTATAGAAATATTCGATTTATAATTTTAGTACATAATATCAATATAAAACATTAAGTATAATGCAGTACGTATAAATATATGAAGTAGATATATAAATATTTCGTATACCAAATACATAAATAATATATATATATAGGTTACGTCTTTAACTAATCTACCGTTCGCATAAAAAAATTCTTTCCCACAAAATTCTGTAATAAAACACCGCCACAGGAAATTCCAAAAATGCAACTCACAAAATACATATTTACTCACGTTTTAGAATATTTAGCGAATTCCCATAGAATTTTCGTAGTCAGCATTATTAAAATATAAGAAAATGAAGAAAATAATGTAAAACTTTTAAGTTAGTCTATTTCTAAAAACCATCGTGTGCAGAAGTAATTAACTGAACAAGTGTGTAAGCTTAGTATAATAAATAAAGTTGAATATAAGAAACAAAAAGGTGTTTTTAATATTTTATATTTTTTTTTATGTATTTGAAAAGTCAAATACAAAAGTGGCGCAGCCGGTAGGATATTCAAGAAAGGATATCCTGTTGGTTTGCAACATAGTTTTGTTTTTGTCATTATTCTTAATAATTCCTAATTATTGTAAAGCTATTGTATTGATATTGATAAGTACCTAATTGTTAATTCTATTAATAGCAATGATTGATAATATGTACTATGTAAATGTAAAGTAACCAAACATGTGAAATTATAAAATTTAATTAGTCTCTGTTTTACAATAAAGAAGAAAATACCAACATAGGTTATGGGCCCATTACACGCTGGGAAAGGAAAAAAAAAGGTTTTGTAGTGTAATATAATATAATAGAAATAAAATATTTCTAAATAATTTTTTAAACTAAACAAAAATGAGTTCGCTATATCAGATAGAAAAATTAAATGAAAATAATTATAGTTCGTGGAAAATACAAATGAAAAGTATTTTGATTCATGCGGAATTATGGAAATATGTTAGTGGTGAAACAAAGAAAAAAGAAGATGTGGATGAAAAAGAAAAAATTGAGTGGGAAAATAAAGATCAAAAAGCGTTGTCTACAATCATTTTAAGTATAAATGTATCTCAAATAAATTATATTAAAGATTGTAAAACTTCAGAAGAAGCATGGTTAATTTTACAAGAAATACATCAACCGCGTGGACCGGCACGGAAGGTCACCTTATTCAAGTCACTCTTGTCCTCTAAATTAGTTGAAGGTCAAAGTATGGCGGAACATATAAATAATTTTTGTGAAATTACTGATAAATTACGAACAGTTGAAATTTATATTCCTGATGAATTATTAGTTATTATTCTGTTATCAAGTCTACCTGGTTCATATGAAAATTTCATCATTGCTATGGAATCCAGAGATAATTTACCGGTATTAAGAAATTTAGTGATAAAATTAAAAGAAGAAGAGCAGAGACGGAAAAACAATGAAAAAGCAGAAAATAGATAATCAATTGTAAATGATCAAGCTTTTATGGTAGATAATAGAAGGAAAAATAGGGAATCAAATTTTGAAAAAGAATATCGAAGTAAAGAAAAATCAAATAAAAGATGTTTTAAATGTGGTAAGTTGGGGCATTTTGCTAGAAACTGCAAATATGATAAAAATGTGAAATCAAATAAGGGTTATGTAAGTAATTTTGCTATATTAATGAATATGAATGGAAATATTATTAATAAATATAGTTGGTGTCTAGATAGTGGTGCCACAACGCACATGTGTTGTGTAAAAAATAGATTCTCATCATTTGAAGAGTGTCATGAAAAAATAGAAGTTGCTGGAAAAACCACATAATTGCCACTGGAAAGGGAAAGGTTACACTACAAACTAAGGCTGGAAAAATTGTTTTACATAATGTCTTGTACGTAGTACCAGAGTTGCAGGGAAACTTTCTATCTGTAAGTAAAATAACAGTGAATCATACAATAGATTTTAATAAAAATTTGGCATTAATCAAAAACAATGAAGGAAAGATTATTTTAGTAGCAAAAACAATTAATAATTTGTACATTTATGAAGAAAAAGGAGATACTGAAAATTTGTTCATAGCTAAAAGTGATGAAGAAGAGTTCTTGAAGTGGCACAAAAGGTACGGTCACTTAAATTTCAGCAGTTTAATACAACTTAGTAAAGCTAATATGGTTAGAGGAATGAATTTAAAGAATGCACCTGAGAATGTACAGTGTATCACATGTATGAAATGCAAAATAAATGTTCAGCCATTTCCGAAAAAAGCAGAGTATAGATCAAAAGAACTACTTGGGTTAATTCACACTGATGTTTGTGGACCAATGAGAGAAAAATCTCTAGGTGGGTCAAAATATTTTGTTTTGTTTATTGACGATATGTCAAGAAAAATGTTTGTATATTTCATAAAAACAAAAGATGAAGTACTAAATGTATTTAAAAAGTTTAAATATATGGTAGAAAATGAGACAAACAAAAAAATAAAAGTACTAAGAAGTGATAATGGAAGAGAATACCTAAACTCAGAATTTGATAAATTCTTAGAAGAAAATGGTATAAAAAGGCAATTAACAGCAAGCTACACACCTCAACAAAACGGTGTGGCAGAAAGGGCAAATCGAACCATAGTAGAAATGGCAAGAAGTATGTTGGTAGAAGCAAATTTATCGGAGTATCTATGGGCAGAGGCTGTTAATACAGCAGTATATTTGCGGAATAGATCACCAACAAAGGCATTGAATAATAAAACACCTCAAGAACTCTGGCTGAAAAGGAAACCAAACGTATCTCATTTAAAAATATTTGGTAGCAAAGCTATAGTATTAGACAAAACATCTAAGAATTCGAAATTTCAAACGAAAGGTAAAGAATATATATTAGTTGGTTATGCAAGCCAATCAAAAGCATATAGATTATATGATAAATGTACAAAAAGAATAATAATCAGCAGAGATGTTTTATATATTGAGAATATTGATAAAGTAAATGATGTTATTAATAAAGACAAGGTTCCAGATTTAGTTACAATCGACATAGATAAAAACGAAACCGAAATAAATGATGAAAACAACGGCGAACATATTGATGATGACCTAAACAGAAATACACAAAAACGAGGGCCAGGTAGACCGAAATTGATAAAAACAGGAAAAAGAGGAAGACCTGTGAAACAATACCATACTTTGAATACAATGAATATAATTGAACCTTCAACTGTAGAAGAAGCCTTATCAAGTCCTGAAGCTGATGAGTGGTACAATGCTATGAAAAACGAATATTCTTCTTTGCTGGAAAATGATACGTGGCAATTAGTACATTTGCCAGAAAATCATAAACCGATTGGATGTAAATGGGTGTTCACTATTAAAAGAAATGAAAATGGAAAGATAGAGAAATATAAGGCGCGATTGGTTGCTAAAGGGTATGCACAACGTTTTGGAATAAACTTCACAGAGACATTTTCACCAGTTTTACGTTATAGTACCATCAGAACAATTTTTGCATTAGCTGCAGAGTATAAATTACTACTACATCAGATGGATGTGTCTGCTGCTTATCTGCATGGAATTTTAAAAGACGAAGTATATATGGTACAATCAGAAAAATTTGTGAATGCTGAAAAACCAAACCACGTGTTAAATTTGAAGAAGTCCATATATGGACTAAAGCAATCAGGAAGAATATGGAATGAAACATTGGATTCAATATTGAAGAAAATGATGGGTTTTATTAGATGTGAAACAGACCCATGTGTTTATAAAATGATGAAAGAAAACGAGATAAACATAGTAGCGGTTTATGTCGACGATTTATTAATAGCGTGTTCAGATCAAAATATGTTAGAGTGGATAAAATCCAAGATTAAAGATAATTTAGATGTCGTTGATAAAGGAAAAATTAGTCATTTTTTAGGTATGGAAATATCTAGGCATGAAGACAGAGGACCAATTTACGTATCCAGTAAGCAAAATATCAGTGATTTGTTGAAACAGTTCAGAATGGAAGATGGAAATACACGAACTACACCCATGGAAGCATCGCTGGCATGCAAATGTAATAAAAGTGATTGTGAAAAAATGAACCAGAATATATACCAGTCCTTAATTGGATCATTGATTTATCTGAGTACAACTACTAGACCAGATATAGCATATTCAGCAAGTAAACTATTACAATTTAATTCATCTCCGTGTCAACATCACTGGGCAGCTGCAAAACAGGTATTAAAATATTTGAAAGGTACTATTAATAAAAGTTTAATTTTCAAGAAAACAGGAAAACCTTTAGAAGGGTACGTCGACGCTGATTGGGCCAGTGATACTTTGGATAGAAAATCCTACAGCGGCTTCGCTTTCCTCCTGGCAGATTGTGTAATATCCTGGGAAAGTAGAAAGCAGACAACCGTCGCTTTGATTAGCACAGAGGCTGAATATGTAGCGCTTTCAAGTGCTTCGAAAGAAGCAGTTTATTTGGGAAGACTACTGAAGGAGCTTGACTTCAAAAACTTCGACAACGAGCCGATTACAATAAAATGTGATAATCTAAGCGCAATAAAGATTGCAGAGAATCCAGTATATCATCCACGAACAAAACACATAGATATAAAGATACACTTTGTGCGACAAATCCTACAGCAAGGAAAAATAAAATTACAACATGTAGCGACAGAACATATGATTGCAGACGTTTTAACAAAATGCCTGAACAAAATTAAGCATAGTAGATTTATAGAAAGTTTAGGGCTAAAATAGTAGAAAATAAAAACTCTGTTGAGGAGGAGTGTTGGTTTGCAACATAGTTTTGTTTTTGTCATTATTCTTAATAATTCCTAATTATTGTAAAGCTATTGTATTGATATTGATAAGTACCTAATTGTTAATTCTATTAATAGCAATGATTGATAATATGTACTATGTAAATGTAAAGTAACCAAACATGTGAAATTATAAAATTTAATTAGTCTCTGTTTTACAATAAAGAAGAAAATACCAACATATCCGAATCATAAATAAATTTTTTTTTGTAAAAAACTTAACTAATAATAAAAAATAAAAAAATATATATCCTTTCGCAGTACGTGTTGAGAATCTAGAAGTGAAAATTCTAAACAAATGGTTTTAACACGGCTAATCTTAATTACTTAACTCCACGAACCATAATAAAATAAAATAAATTAATTTATATTGATTAAATAAAAAACATTAAATTTAAATCAAATAAATTAATTAAATTAAAGTTAATTACTTCATGTGAACATCGTCGATTTCAAATTCAATTTATATGACACGAAAAAGTGGAGACGAAAAGGCAAGAAAAGAAAAGCCAGTCTAATCGAGTAAAGGACCAACGACAAAAATTATTAGATAAAAATAGACCATTCCTACAACTTCAAAAAGACGAAAATTTGAGCCATCAGTCAAGCACCAACACTTTATCATCGTTTATCAGCATTGAAGGAAATTTAGAACAACCCACAACCAAGAACAAATCAACAGCCAAGATGACAGAACAACAACATCAACAACAACAACAACAACATCAACAACAGCAACCGGAATTACAGCAAGTAAAAATTGACCCAATTAAATATTTAAGCAATTTACCAATTTATAATGGCAATAGGGACGATTTATATACTTTTACAGAATTAATAGATAGGGTTTATCCTTTATTGTCTAAGTATGATGAAACTAGTCAAAGAATATTTTTTGATATATTTAAAAGCCAACTTGTAGGTAAAGCTCGCGAAACTATCGAAATAAATAATTCAGTCTGTTCATGGCAAGAAGTAAAACTGTTATTTTTCCATAACTTTGGTGATAGATTGAGTATCGATCAATTATACGATGAGTTAAGATTTTTAACATTTAAAACAAATTGTTTTGATTTCTACAACGAAATCAAAGCTATGTTGCGTAGGCTTAATAATAAAACAAAAATTGAAGATAAAAATAAAGAAGAAATAGTGAACAATTGTAAAACAGCTCTTAGAATTTTTATAAGCAAAATACCTGAACCAATGAAAGGAATTTTGTGTTGTAGAAATCCTGATAGTTTAGAAAGTGCTATACAGATTTTACATGAAACAGGTTATGCATTTACTCGAGTTAATTCAGTAAAACATAAACAAGATAATACTAATAAAAATGAAACAAATTATAAAAATAATAATAAAAATTCGAACATTAGTGACAAACATAATAGAAACAGTAGGAACAATAATCGAAATGATAATAGTAATAGAAATTATTATAGCAATAGATACGATCATCAATTTTATCAAAGATCAGGTGCATTTAGAAGCAATAATTATAATTTTAATAGGAACAATCGAAATCAAAATTATAATAACTCTAACAATGACGGACATAATACTGTAGAACCAATGGACATAGACAACTCGACAATAAATAGAAGAACATACAACTTCGAAGAAAAACAGTGTAAAAACGAAAATTTTCATTTGACAGCCTCGAAAGCTCCACCTTACCCTATATAATAATAGACACTCCAGTAAGAAAATTGAGATTCCTGATAGATACAGGAGCTACATCAAGTATTGTAAACCCAGGTGTTTGCAATCCAAAATGGAGAATTCCTATTAATAAACCCATAGAACTAAAAACCATTAATCAAATAGTAAAAGTGCATAACAAAGTTAAAATACCATTATTTAAAGAATTTAATAAAAAAAAAATGAAACTGTAGAGTTTTTAGAATATAAATTTCATTCCGAATATGACGGTTTGATAGGCAATAATATTTTAAAGCCCTTAAATATTAATCTTAGTTACAAAAATAGAATTTTAGAAATAGAAAGTGCTCAAATAAAAATTTACTTCGATAAATCCGAAGAAAAGTATGAAGTTTTGATAAATTCATTAAATCAAGAAATTTTATCTAACATCGATCTTCAAAAAGAAAATACCCTCCTGGAACAAATAAGATTAGCACATTTAAACAAAGAAGAAAGATAAGCGATTATTAAAACTGTTAAAGAATACTCCACGATATTCGTTCAAGAAGGAACTGATCTATCTTTTACCCATGTGATAAAGCATACAATTAAAACAACAAATGAAATTCCCATTTATAGCAAAAGTTATAGGTATCCTGAAGTTCATAAAACAGAAGTCAGAAATCAGATAAACGAAATGTTGAAACAGGAATTATCGGTCATAGTAATTCACCGTATTCTGCTCCAATATGGGTTGTGCCTAAAAAGATGAATGCATCAGGAAAACAGAAATGGCGTCTTGTAGTAGACTACCGGAAACTGAATGAAGTGATCATAGATGACAAGTTTCCGATACCCAATATCGAGGATATTTTTGACAAGCTTGGAAGGGCTCAATACTTCACAACGTTGGACTTGGCAAAAGTCTTCCACCAAGTGGAAATTGAAGAATAAGATATTAAGAAAACTGCGTTTTCGACCAATGAAGGACACTACGAATTCACACGGATGCCATTTGGCCTTAAAAACACGCCAGCCACCTTCCAAAGGCTGATGAACTCTGTTTTGTCTGAACTTTTAGGGAAAATATGTTTAGTATACTTAGATGATATTATCATATTCTCTACCAGTTTGAAGGAACACATTGACTCTATAAGAAAAGTATTTTCAAAGTTAAAACAGGTGCATTTAAAAGTCCAGTTAGATAAGAGTGAATTTTTAAAAAAAGAGACAGAGTTCCTAGGACATGTAGTAACAACACAAGGTATTAGGCCAAATCCAAGAAAAATAGAAGCTATATTGAAATGTGACATTCCGAAAACGACAAAACAAATAAAATAACGGGGTATTATCGAAAATTTATTAGGGATTACTCTAAAATAGCAAAACCCATGACCAATTATCTTAAAAAAGGAATGAAAATTGACTCAAACAATCCAGAATACATTAGAAGTTTCGAAAGCTTGAAAAAACTAATTACTTCTGAACCAATACTCAAGTTTCCAGACTTTAATAAAAAATTTGTCTTAACAACAGATGCTTCGAACTATGCATTAGGGGCAGTGTTATCGCAAGATGGCCACCCCATTAGTTATGCAAGTAGAACTCTAAATTCCCATGAAATTCATTATTCTGTAATAGAAAAAGAGTTATTGGCTATAGTGTGGGCAGTGAAATACTTTAGGCCTTATTTGTATGGTAGGAAATTTTCTATACGCAACGATCACAGACCACTGGCATGGCATGGCTTAGTTCACTAAAAGAACCAAACAGCAAACTACAAAGATGGAAAATAAAATTAGAAGAGTACAATTATGATATAGAATACGTTAAAGGAAAATATAATCAGGTAGCTGATGGACTTTCAAGATTAGATGCTGATAATAGCAAAATAAACACAAAAGAAGTTAATCTTAATGAAATAAAAGAAAATGTAGAAAACAATAATGACTCAACAGGTGCAACGACTCATAGCGCTAACGAAGATAGCTCAAATCATATTCCTATCATTTATTCACCAGTCAATATTTTTAAAACACAGATAATCTTAAATAAAAGTAACAGGGTTAACAGTCATAAATTGTATAAGCCATTTAATAGAAGAAGAATTATCATTGAACTAAAAGAATTTAATGAAGAAAAATTATTAGATGTATTAAAAAAATACATGCCGGCTAAGGTATTTACTCGAACGACGACCATTTATTTGCCCAATTTCAAGAAACATATTTGAAATATTTTAGCGCAAATAAATTATTAAAAGTCTTTAAAAGTAGTAAATTCCTTGAAGATATAGAAGATGAGGAAAAAGCAACAGAAATTATAGTCAAAACACATAAAGAATACAATCATAGGGGGATTAATGAAACATATGAGGAAATCAAAAATACCTATTTTATAATGAATTTAAAAGAGAAAGTTAGAAAAATTCTAAATAACTGTGAAGTCTGTAACGTCTCAAAATACGAAAGAAATCCATATAAACCACTATATAAAATAACAGAAACTCCAAAAGAATTTAACGAAATTTTACATATCGATATTTGGTTAGCTAATAGACAAGTTATGTATTTGACAATAATTGATAAATTTTCAAAACATGTAACAATGCATAAATAATTAAGAAGCAGGTCTTGGACAGATTTATTAGAAGCAATAAAGGTTAGAATAGCAACAATGGGTGTACACCAAAGAAAATAATAGTATAGATGGAGAAGCAGGATTTACTGTTCATACTTTGAAACAATATTTAACAGAAAATAATATAGAAGTCCATATGACAACTGCACAAAGACACACAGGTAATGCAGATATAGAAAGGTTTCATTCTACTTTAAACGAACATATTAGGTTATTCAAAGCTGACAATGCTAATTCAAAAAGTGTAGATTTAGATAGTTTAGTATTGAAAGCGTTATTAATTTACAATAAAACAATTCATTCAACTACAGTCAAAACACCTTTAGATTTTGTTAATGGTAGAATTAAATCTGATGAATATAATGAAATAGTAAAAAGAGTTCAAGATAATAAAGAAAAATATATATAGAGAAAAGAAATAAAGGTAGGGAAAATGTAGAACTTAATAGTAAAGAACATTCTTATATAAAATCAAGAAACAACATTTCAAAAACATTTAAACTTTTACCGAGATATAAATAAGTAGGACCTAAAACAGTAGAAGGAGACCATTATAAAGACATGAAAGGAATGAAATATTACAAAGATCAGATTAAACGTAAATACAAATACGAGACTGTTACTATTTCAGATGACCATGATAATTATAGTCCTGATGATAATAGGAGCTCAAGCGCAGAAAATAGAAATACAAAATCTGAACGAAGGACAAGGATACATAATGATACGAGACCAGGAAGTTCAAGTGATAGCAAGTTATAAGAAGATATTACATAACATCAACTTACAATCGTGGATAGAAAATTTAGAAATAATTGAAAATAATATTAATAAATTAAGCCATAAAGATCAATACCCGGTAATGATGCATAGTTTTAAGTCTTTAACAGAAGAAATAGATAATTTAATACCACATAGTAGAATTAGAAGAGGTTTAGTTAACATTTTAGGAAAAGGCTTGAAATATTTAGCAGGAGTAATGGATTCAGATGATGAGGAAGAAATTAAACAAAGGTTAAAAATTAATGAAGAAAACAATCATAACTTGGTAAAAAATATGAATGAACAGGTACACATTAACAAAAATTTTAACGAAGCTATGGAAAATATAACTGGATATATTAAAACACAACAAAAACAAATAAATAATCAATTATCATACTTAGTAAATAAAGTTCATACAGAATTAATAGAAATAGAGAATATGCAACACGTGTTCGAAATTCAATATGACATCCAGTTATTGAGAGAACAAGTAAGAAAAGTAAAAGAAAATTTATTATTAAGTCGATTAGGAATCATAGGTAGGGACATTTTAACAAAAAGAGAAATTGAAAAATACAACATAACGATAAAAGATATGATGTATATTAAAACTTCAGTTATTTTATATAATGATCTTATAATATTTGTATTATTACTACCAAGATACTCGACAAAAAAATATTATAGAATATTTGTAGAACCAATCCCCAATAAGAATAGTTTAGAAATAAATCTAGAAAGCAAAGTATTTTTGATTAATGAAAAAACATTGTATGAAAATATTGAAAACATTATTAGAGAAAAATTTGAAATTTGTAAACATAACTGAAAATGCATGTCAATTATTTGATGAAAATGCAGCTTGTAACTTTAATAAAAATGATAAAATCGAGATAAAACAAATTAATAATAATATAATTACCAAAAATGTTCCAAAAACTAAAATAGTACACAATTGTAACGAATATGAAATGAATGTAATAGGAAATAATTTGATTAGGTTTGAAAATTGTACAATGAAAATTAACGATGTTGAATACGAAAATTCTGTGGAAAATGATAATTTAGTAATACCAAATTTTAATAATTTAACCATAAAAAATATAGTCATGAACTTTTCGATAGAAGATTTGCATATTAAAAGTATTAAAAATAGAGAAATAATTGATGAACTAAAAATGAATAACAAAGTTCATCAGAATATAACATTTAGTACAATAATTATAATAATAACCTTGTTTCTGAGTATTATAATATTTTATTTTAAAGAAAAACTAAAAATTGGCAAAACAAATATAAAAATAGAATTGAAAACAATAGATTCTTCGGAAACGAATCTTAAGGAGGGTCGGGTTACGTCTTTAACTAATCTACCGTTCGCATAAAAAAATTCTTTCCCACAAAATTCTGTAATAAAACACCGCCACAGGAAATTCCAAAAATGCAACTCACAAAATACATATTTACCCACGTTTTAGAACATTTAGCGAGTTCCCATAGAATTTTCGTAGTCAGCATTATTAAAATATAAGAAAATGAAGAAAATAATGTAAAACTTTTAAGTTAGTCTATTTCTAAAAACCATCGTGTGCAGAAGTAATTAACTGAACAAGTGTGTAAGCTCAGTATAATAAATAAAGTTGAATATAAGAAACAAAAAGGTGTTTTTAATATTTTATATTTTTTTTTATGTATTCGAAAAGTCAAATACAAAAGTTATATATGTATATACCATTTTCAATTTAAATTCAACTTTCTTCAAATTAAATTAAACTTTGTCCAATTAAACTAAACTTTTTCCAACTTAAATTAAACTTTGTCCAATTTAAAGTAAACTTTGTCCAAGTTATACTTTGTCCATTTTAAATTAAACTCTGTCCATTTTAAATTAAACTTTGTTCATTTCATGCTTTTTCGATGGGATTGAGCATTGCAGAGTAGTATGGTGGCAAGTACTCCAACCGAGCTCTCAATGAAATTAACTCTATATTTTCATGTATTTCATGGATTCTGGCATTATCCATAATAATCCATGTATTACTCACATTTTTAAACTTTTTCAAGTGTAATTAAAAATTGACAAAGTTTAATTTAAAATGGACAAAGTTTAATTTAAGTTGGAAAAAGATTAGTTTAACTTGGATAAAGTTTAATTTAAGTTCAAAAAAGTTGAATTTAAATTGAAAATGCTATATTTAAAAATACAATAAAATTTTAATGCCTAAGTATATAGTGAAATGAAATTTTTGTTTTTATACATATATAGATGATAATAGATCATACAAGACAAAGAGAAATAAATAAAAATACCAGTACAACCTGGATATAGTGGATAAGTTTATTTACCTAGGCTCCCAAAAAAAAAACCGAACGAAATGCTCTGATTAAATGGCGAGAAGAATTATCATGGCAAATAACTGCTATTTTGGGCTACTAAAGCATCAACAATCGCACTATCGAGAACAGTGAAACGAAAACTATATATAATTAAGACGTTGATAAGACCCGTATTAACCTACGGTTCAGAAACATTGATACTGACGGCAGCTAACGAACAAAAACTATAGGTAGATATGATAAAAAAAAGTATTAAGGACAATATACGGCGCAGTAAAAGAAGAAGGACAATGACGAATTAGATTCAACAGCGAATTGTATGACTTACAGTGTGTTTCACTACAGAAAGCCTTCGATTTCATCCACAACCTTTTAGTTACAGATAAAATTTTTTGTCTATATAAGGAGCAATCGAATCTCTAATTCGCAGTATAATTTTTTTGCTGTAAGTGGCATTAATTAGTTTTTACAATATTAAAAGTGAAATGAGTTCATATTACTAGGTGCGGTTTGAAGCAACATTTTTAGTTAGCCATCCTAAGGGACCAAAAATGACCGTAGCAGAAGCAGCTAGGTATCTGAAAAAATCAAGATTTTTCATTAGAATATGGAATCAACGTTAGTTGGAAACTGGTTTTGTAGATGACGTGCATAAAAAGGACAGGCCTCGATCGACAACAAAGCGCAAAGATAAAACAATAGAGAAGATATTTTTAGAAAATCCTTCAATATCGATTCTACAAGCACATGAAAAATTACGAAAAAGGGTATAAACATCTCCACTTCAACTATTCAGCGACGTCTCAAAGAATTTCAAATAAAAAACTTGTCAACTTGTTATTGACAAGTTCCCATATGGAAAAAAAGGTGGTGTGGACCCGAAAGAATATTAACAGAGATTGGAGTAATGTAGTCTTCACGGATGAGGCTTCTTTTCTCGTTTCAAATCTTTTGAAACGTGCTTGGACGAAAAAAGGTGATCGATACATAGAACGTACTGTAAAACACCCTGCAAAGGTACACGTTTATGGGGCCTTTTGTCAAAAGGGATTCGGTTATTTGATATGTTTCACGGGGATACTGTATACGAAACGAATGACCAAAATATATAAAAATGGGTTGTTACAATCAACAAATAACTGGTTTGGACACGGAAATCGAGATTGGAATCTTCAAGAAAACAAATACCCCAAACATCAGAGTCAACTTTACTCCCAGTGGAAATCTCAAAATGGGATCAATACTATGGATTGGCCTTCACAATTCCCAGATTGTGACCCTATTGAAAATGTGTGGGCTTACATTAAGCAGAAATTGCGGGGGTTAAAAATAAAAGACACAAATAATTTAATTCGAGTGCTAAAAGGAATTTGGAAGAACCTTAGCGAGGAGTACGCCAAGAAATTAGTGGAAAGTTGTGATGAAAGATGCCGTCATGTTATTGAAGCGAGTGGAGACTGACGAGCTATTGAATATAACGCGAATTAGAGTTTATATAGCTGATTAAAATAAAGTTTATACCTAGTCAAAACAATCATTCGTTTTTTATTTTTTTGAGGGCTTTCTGTAGTGAAACACACTGTATATGAAGAGCCAGTTATAGTCAAAATAATCAAAATAGCAAGATTAAGATGGGTAGGGCACGTGATAAGATTGCCAGTAGACCACTTTACGATAAAAATATTCAACAGCTGTCCAAATGGAGCTAGATTAATGGATAGACTATTCTGGAGAGAAATTCTAATGAAGGTCATGGCTGATAGCAGAGGCTGTTGAGCCACTACTGTCTACTGATGATGGTACATTCTTATAATAGAAAAAATTCTTTATTATATTTGCTAAATATATATGTAAGAAAATATCAAAGTTCTATGAATATAATACATTAATGTATGTGCATATATCTGTATATAGTGACTGAATATTATACGAGTAGTATATATACGTCTTGTACATTACATTAATAAATACACTTTTTTCCTATGAAAGACGCCTTTTTTAACTTCAAAATAAACACTTTGCTTTTCAAAATAAACCTTTTTTTTTAAAAATAAACCATTTGTTTTTCAAAATAAACTATTTCATATACTATAATACACTAAACATAGTTTATTTTGAAAAACAAATGGTTTATTTTGAAGTTAAAAAAGGCGTCTTTCATAGGAAAAAAGTATTATATCAATATTGTGTATATATAATACGCATACGAGTATAATAAGAAATTTCCGCGATTTATTTTGATATTTTATAAATTTATTGTGATTTATAATTAATGAGCATCGTAATATAATTTTTCATTTTGAAAGATTTCACTCTTTTGTATTATATATAATATTTTTTATCTGTAAGTATATAATACATTTTATAAATTTAATAAATTCAATATTTTCTATGCTCAACAATATACACATATTTATATACATATCTAGTTAGTTATGTATTTTGTAAATTTTTGTTTTGCTTTTTGTTTTGGCATTGTAATAAGGGATAGGATTATTAATTTAATTTCTTCCAAAAGATTTATTAAAGATTATCTATTTTTTTTGTGCATGTTTATGTGTTACTATATAGATTTATTCAATTAATAGACCTTTCAAACTTCATTTTTCATTAATTAAAAAATTGATCTTTGAAAGTCAAAATATTAATTTTAGCTATCAAAATATTTACTCGAATTTTTTTTTTTAGAAAATTCAAAAATAAGAAAAAAAAATGTTTATGTATTAGAAATATATTTGAAAAAATATTTTTAATGGCAGTTATATTAAATTCTGTTAATTTGACATTTAACTATAATAAGTATTTTTCATATATGAAATTTTAAATAATTCATATTTATGAAAATATCGTATCGTTAAAATATTATAATAAAATTTGTATTCTGACCACAAAAAAATTAATAAAAATTTCTTTGATAAAAATATGTTATAGTGTGTTATTTTCAACATACTGTGTGTAAGTACTTAGATATATTAAAATAAAATTCTTCAGAATATATATAATTGATTTCATTAATTATTATAGTATTAGTATCAGTAGGTATATACGCTGATAAATTTATAAAATTATATAATAGATTATTACGTAACATCAAATGTTAGACTATAATAATATACAACATAATGATTTCTTCCACTGCCAGAAAACTTATTAGACATATTGAATACTGCTTGTACTTAGTTTGTAGGATTTGGATTACTAATTACAATAGTTTGAATCACAGTGGCAAGTTACAAGCGAATATCACAAAAAAAAATTATTTTCTTATTTATTTTCAACTTTTATCGCCCGCAAGTTCAAGACAGCTTCGATTGATAATCACATTGCTGTTGCTAATTGAAGTCTACTTGCCAACACAATAACAAGACCAAGTAATTCAAGTATCTATTATAAGGCGGAATAATTTCTAATAAATCAGTGTAATCTAAAGTCTAACTAGTCAAATAAGCTCTATCTTAATGTGTGTGTAATATTATTAGAATTTGTTTCTCTATCAACGGAACAACTCGGTCTATCGAAAATTCACATTTATAGTAATTGTGCGTAAACCGACGACAAAATTTACAAAATTTAATTAAGTACCTCTAGATAAAATAATTTATAAATAAGTATCCTTTTTCTATTATATTACATAATATAATTAAAGATAATCTACCTACTTATAGTACATTATAAAACTGAAATTACTAAAATTTTTTAACTCTAAACAATTGAAAAATATATTATTTTCACTAGTATGCTGGTATGTAATAGAAACAGAAAATAAAATTTTAATATTTCTTTGTTTAAAAAAAAAATTTTTATTTTAATACATATATGTATTTTATTTTATATAAAAATACAAAAATATAATAGCGTGATATCGTATATGAAAAAAATCAATTATATCTATAAATGAAAATTTAAAGTTCATTTACCTCCATAAAATTCAGAAATTTTTTGAATTGTAAAAGTTTTTCCCTGTATTAAATATTCTATTCTCATTTATATATGTACGTATGTAGATACATAATACATACGAGTCCAGAGTATTAATATATAAAATTCATTTTTTTTTTGTTTTTTGTTTGAGCTATTAAAATAAGCATACAGTACTCGTATTTATTTATGTATTTGTGTATTTTGTTATTTTTTTTAAAAATTATTAACATATTACACTACATATTACTTTATAAAATATTTTTTTGTTTTTTTATTTGAAATTTTTTTAAACTCTTTTATCAAATTGTTATTACGTATTTATAGTTTTCCTATGTGTATGTACATAGATACATATATGCTGATGGAGAAAAGTGAAAAATTAAATTTTCAAGAGTTTTATCCGGAAATAATAAATATATGATTTTTTTTTAAATTTTATCTGTATAATATGCATGAAGGATGATTTTTCTAAATGAAGATAAGTGAAATAAAAATAAAAAAAGGATCATATACGAATTTATTTAGTTATCTTTTTTCAATAATAATAATAGTTTAAATGTTGATATATTCATTCATTTGTGAAAATGTCAATAGCTGTACATATGTATATGCAATACACTATAAAATCTGATGATGTGTCAGATACATAGATTTATGTAAATGTATATTATACATACAAACATATTACCTGTATGAACGTGTACATGCATATAATGTATACGCATATATGTACAATCAATTGTACAGATACTCATACGTACTTGCATACTTTCATACATATATTTAAAATTGAATTGCAAATATTATTTGAAACATGCATCAAACAAGCAAAATAACGTATTCCAAAAAATGTTTGCAATATTATCATCTTCACTAAATCATTCTGTATTATGACAGCTTTAATACCGGATAACAACAATTTTCAATGTACATTATAATGTATTATATATGTAGGTATTTTTTTATATAAATATCATGTGTACATATACATTTGTATTATATAGAATAGAATATAAATTCTCTCTATCAGTAGTCATATATTTCTTTCAAGAAAGCATTTATATGGCATAAGGCATATATGTATATATTTATATATACCTTCTGCTCAAAAAGTATCCGGAATTTTTCATTCAAATAAAACAGGTTCTAGGTATTTTGGGTTTTTTTCAATGGTTATGTTACTATAACTGGTTTTGACTTTTATGTGTAGTTTTGGCTCGATCCGTTAGTTAGTTTGTTTCTGACAGCTGCTAATATTAGTCGATATCAGGTGCATTCTAGAATTTTCGTGATGGATAAAAGTTTTGAGCAGAGAATTTGTGTGAAATTTTGTGTTTCAAATGGAATTAATTGTGCCAATGTGTTAAAAATGTTGCAAAAAACTTATGGTGAATTGACTATATCAAAAACACAAGTGTATGCGTTGTATAAATTGTTTAAAGAAGGTCGTGAGAGTGTTGAAGACGTACCGCGTTCAGGACGTCCATCAACATCAACAACCGAGGAAAACATTGAGGAAGTGAAAAAAATAGTGCTTCAAGATCGTCGTGTGAGTGAAAGAGAGGTCGCTGCTGCTGTTGGAATATCAAATGGATCTGTCCACCACATTCTGGTCGATATTTTGGCTATGAAGCGAGTCGCAGCACGAGTTGTCCCGAAGGATTTGAATATCTTGCAAAAGGAATACCGAAAATCTGTTGCCGAGGAGATGATTTCTCAATCTAATAATGACGCTACATTTATGAAACGTATTATAACTGGTGATGAAATGTGGGTGTATAAATACGACGTGGAGACAAGTCAACAGTCTTCTGAATGGCGCTTTGAAAATGAGCCAAAACCAAAAAAACCGCATCAAAGTCGATCGAAAATCAAGGCATTGTTGACGGTTTTCTTTGATTATCGGGGAGTTGTCCACCATGAATTTCTTCCAGAAGGCCTAACAATTAACAAAGAATATTATCTAGGCGTTATGAGACGATTGCGTAAAGCTATACGGATGAAAAGGCCAGATTTGTGGACAAATAATTCATGGATCTTGCATCACGACAATGCGCCGTCTCGCACGTCAAGCGTTGTACGTGAGTTTTTGGCTAAGCATGCAACTACTGTGATTTCCCAGGCACCGTATTCACCCGGCATGGCACCAGCAGACTTTTTTCTGTTTCCAAGACTAAAATTGCGTTTGCGAGGAAAGCGTTTTGAGACGACGGAAGCAGTAAAACAGAATTCGGTGAAAGAGCTCAAAGCCATACCTTCTTCAGCTTACGAAAAATGTTTTAAGGAATGGGTACAGCGCTGGCATGCATGTATCACTTCGGATGGTGATTACTTTGAAGGAGATAAAATAAATTTGGGATAAAAATTTAACACTTTTATTTTCTTCACAAATTCCGGATACTTTTTGAGCAGAAGGTATATAATATATTATATTTGTCTTTGGTATTACATTAAATGCGATGTAAAAACTAATTCTAATACAATTTTAAAAATTAGACTAACTGGCCGATTTACATAATAGACATGTCATAGTAGACATGAATAACAACATGCTGCTTGCTTATGCATAATAGATTAATAGTAAATACTATATGGAATGAATATACTATTTATGTGATATACATGATTGTATGTATACATAGTATATATGGTATTTTGTACACATACATACAAGTGTAATTATAAAAATAGATTGTTCAATGATATATATCAGGATCTATAATGTATTATATACAGTATCCATGACCTATCTTAATATATTTCTTTATGAAAATATTTGTGTGCAATGTTAAATATGAAGCTTTTTGTTATTCATAGATATATGAATACATATTTGGTAATTACATATACAGTTTCGCTATCAGCTGGTTTTTTACTCATAAAAAATTGTAAGGTCAACCTTTTTGCAATTTTTTTTCAACTTTGGTTTGATTTCGGATTTATGAATAGAATATAATAGGGTCTGTTTGATGCGGGGAGTGGTGTGGGGCGTAGTGGGTGGTGATTACTCATGAGTAATTTTTCATTAGTAAGATTGAAAAATTTTATAGAATGAAAAATAAAATATAAATGAAAAAAAGAAAATTGGCAGGTGGGTGCCGGGGTGCTAAAAGAGTATAAAAAGTGTTCTATAATTAGCGTCATTCGTTAACACTGATCAACATTTTTGAAATGAATTAAACTAATTTTTTCATATGCTCTTTTAACCATCTACCACACTCTATCCTACGCATCAAACTGTAACTATTATATTTTTTTCATAAATCCGAAGTTAAATGGAACATTTTGATACTAGAATCATATATATTCATATATTTTTCGTTTTTTAATGTTTAAAAAAAAATAGCTGACCACGAAAGTTTATAATTACCGAATATTTATCAATCACACTGCACTGCGACGATTTTCCTCTAAAAAGAATTTAAATAACTATTTTTATAGGTAACAGGCCTCAAGCAAATATCCTTTCAAGATACCACAATATCTATATTTGAAGAATATATCATTCATTTACTACGTTACCACTAGTATTCAGGTTGCGTAAATGCAAAATCCACTTTGATCGTGATCAAATTTCTTCTGCTTTGCTATGACTTTCTTAGATATTTTTATACATAATTTGCATATTAATATTATACTTTATTTAATCATATATAGTAATATATTTGATTTTAAAATTTTTAAATTTGAAAACTGTCTTCCAACTATGGTTAAACTAAAACTGGATGTACAGTATTGGTCACAACTACTTTTACACGGCATTTAATTTCTAATCAATAAATAATGGGAAATGCCTCCTCAAAACATTATAAATCCATAAATTTGTTTAGTGTACATAATAATAAATAATTAAATATAATTTCAACTGTATTAAAATTTTGTGAGAACAATTGATAATTCATCGCTTTTTTGTCCGAATTCATTAGGATAATTTTAGTAAAAAAAAAAATATTACATATATTTTATAGGAAAGAACAGAATTAAAAATTAAAAAAACTTTTGTTTAAAAAAAATGCTGTATAAAAATATTTATGACTAATATTAAATATTAAAGGTGTTAGAATAACGACAAACGTTTTTTATTTTAGACCTTTTCTGTACAATAGTTTAATGATAACTAACTAATTAGTGAGAAAAAATTTTTTTATACAATTTACATAATTCAATTATTCAATAACATAATAGTACATTTGAATTACAATTATTATCATCTATATAGTAATATTATGTATATAACATGATGTGATCATATGATCTTCATAATATAAATATGCTATTCAAAAATTAACCTGATTTTGTTATTTACTATAACACTTCCCCTCAAAATCATATTACTTTGAAAAACAATAAATAACTAATTACTCTAATTTGTATATATGCCCAAACCATTTAATAATTCTGCATGTCTTGATTTAGATAATGTTTTAGTTAATATATCGGCTATCATATCATTGGATGAGATGTAATGTAGATCTATCAGCTTTTGATTGTATATTTCCCTTATGAAATGTATTTTAATATCAATATGTTTACTTTTGCCGTGATAAACTGGATTTTTCGCTAATCGTAGTGCACCCTGGTTATCTCCGTACAATTTAGTTGCGCCATCAATCATCTTCATGCATCCAAGCTCTTGCAAAAAATTTCTCAGAAATAATACTTCTTTACAAGCAGCTGACAAAGCCATATACTCAGCCTCTGTTGTACTCAAGGCCACCGTTGGTTGCTTTCTTGATTCCCATGAAACAGCTGCTCCAGACATAATGAAGCAAAATCCTGTGTATGACCGCCTGTCAATGTCGCAACCGCCCCAATCTGCATCAGCAAATCCTTTCAAAGGCTCGTTTGTTTTTCTAAAAATGATTTTAAAACTTTTAGTGTAATTCAAATACCTTAATACATGTTTAGCTGCAGTAAGATGTTCAACGTGCGGATTGTTATTAAACTGTGATAATTTACTAGTTGAATTCATGATGTCAGGTCTCGTAGATATAGCAATATATAACAATGAGCCTACTAATGATTGATACATTTTACTGTCCACTTTTACACAGTTTTCACAATTTGTACATTTCTTGAATTTTTGGCCGGAATCTAAAGGTGTCTTACAAACTTTACTTTCATTCATTCCTGTCTCAGTCAAAAGTTTTTCAATAGACTGCTTTTGTGATACGGTTATTGTATTTTCTTCCAAATTTTGGTATATTTCCATGCCTAAAAAATATTCTATAGGACCTTTATCTACTATATCGATTTCTGAGCTTATCATGTTTTTGATTTCATTTAACGTTTCAATTCGTGAAGATGCTATAATTATATCATCAACATATATTGCAATGATATTAATTTCTTCCTTCAAGGTTTTTATATACACACAAGTATCGCTTTTACATCTTTTAAATCCGATTTTGTGCAAAATATTGTCAAGCTTCACGTTCCAATTTCGGCCAGACTGCTTCAGACCATATATAGATTTTTTAAGTTTACAGACCTTTCTTTCGTTACCTTTTTCTATAAACATTTCAGGTTGCATCATGTAAACTTCTTCCTTCAGATCACCATTTAGAAATGCCGTTGTTGCATCCATTTGATGTACTACTAACCTGTACTCTACAGCAAGTGCTAATATGACTCTAATCGACACGTATCGTACAACTGGTGAGAAAGTTTCATGATAGTCTATCCCATACTTCTGACAGCATCCTTTTGCTACAAGACGACTTTTGTATCGAATTATATTTCCTTCTTTGTCTCGTTTTACGTTAAAAACCCATTTTGATTTAATTGGATATTTATTTTTGGGTAAATCTACTAACTCCCATGTTCCGTTTTTCATTAATGAATCATACTCTTCTTGCATTGCCTTCCTCCAATGTTCTTTATCTTTTCCAGATAATGCTTCATGTGTAGTTGATGGATTTTCTAGATCTGTATTCGTCTTTATAAAACTTGTCGAATTTGGACGTACCTTTTTAGGTCTTCCTCGAAGTCCTGTTCTAATCAAGCGTGGTCGGCCTCGTGTTTTCTTTTGATCTGGTTGTAGAAAAACTCCATTTTCAGCTTCATTTATAAATACCTCATTTTGATCTAATATTTCTTCATCTGTAACTTCATTTTCATTTTCTGACGTTGTAAAACCTTATTCTGCATCAATATACTCTTCTTCATCAGACGAATATAAATTATCTTCCAAACCGGTCTTTATTGTTTCATTCTCTTCCCCTTTTTTAGAGTTTTCATGTTTTTCCTTTTTAATAATTTCGTTCTTGTGTTCGTTTTCCTGGTTGCTTTCACAATTTTCCTTTTCACTTTCAACTTTTTCATTCTCCTCCTTTTTTGGTTCTACAAATATATAATCATCAGTATTATCGAAAGAATTATGCATATTACCTTTCTGCGTCAGGAAGATGACATCTCGACTTTTATGTATTCGTGTTGATCCTTTTTCGCAAAGTCTATAAGTCCTTGTTGTTTCACAGTACCCCACCAATATACATTCGATACCTTTCGATTGAAATTTCGATTTATTTGGCCGTTTATCCAGAATAATCGCTGGAGAACCAAATGGTTTCAGGTGTGAAACACTTGGCTTAATACCCGTCCATATTTCTTCAGGGACTGCTGTTTTTCTTAATTTTGTCGGTGATCGGTTTCTCAAATAAACTGCAGTACTAACTGCTTCAGCCCAGAAACTCTCTGGTAATTTAGACTCGATCAACATGCAACGTGCCATTTCTATCAAAGTTCTGTTCGCGCGTTCCGCGACGCCGTTTTGTTGTGGAGTATACGCGATCGTAAGTTGGTGTTTTATCCCGTTTTGTTCTAAAAATTGTTTAAAATCGTTGTTGACGTATTCACAACCGTTATCACTTCTGATGGACTTTATTCTTTTATCGGTAAAATTTTCAACTTCAGCTTTAAATATTTTAAATTTTTCGAGTACATCAGCTTTTTGTTTTAAAAAATATACAAAAATCTTTCGTGAAAAATCATCTATAAACAATACGAAGTATCGCGCACCACTGTTTGATTGCTTTCGCATAGGACCACATACGTCCGTATGTACAAGCTCTAAAACGTTTTTACTATAAATTTCGGAATATGAAGGGAAAGATTGTACTTTAATTTTTCCTTTGATGCACGTTTCACATTCGACATTATTGTCAGAAACTTTTTCGTTCAGTCCACGAACCATTTTTTCTTTTTGTAGTAGAGCAATACTCTTATTATTTAAATGACCGAATTTAATATGCCATAATAAACTATTTTTATCGACACACGAAAACAATTTGTTTTTGTTAAAAAGGTTATCAAATATAAAAAGGTTGTTTTGTTTTTTAGCGCAAATTATTGTTTTTTTATTATGTTTGATTAATGCACTTTCATTATTAAAAATAACTTCACACCCGTTTTCAATCGCTTTGCTTACCGATATGAAATTTGATTTCAGTTCTGGAACATACAGAACATTTTTCAAGGTAATGTCTGATTTATTTGTTTTAATTAACACATCTCCCACGCCGGTTGATTTGATAAAGTTGTTCGCTGCAAGTTCGATTTGCTCTTGATGTTCTTTCATCGATGTGTACATATCTTTATCACAACACATATGTGCGGTAGATCCACTGTCTATTATCCAGCATTTTTTCATTGATTGTGATAATATTGCAGAATTCAATAACGCAAATGATGAATTTGTTCGTTTTTTGTTCATTTCTTTGTCTTTTCCTTTTTGATTTCTTTGTCTACAAATAGCTGCATAATGGCCCCTTTTTCCACATATATAACACTTTCCAGAAAAATGTTTTATTTCACTTTTACTTTTGTGGTTTGCCCTTGTAAAGTATGATTGTTCATGACTATCACGTGAATTCGAATTTTCTTCTGGTGTCCGTCGTTGACCTTCCTCTATAATTTTCGTTTTCAAGGTCGAAATATTTGGCACAGTATCGCGTGATTCTATTGCGATAACGAAGTTTTCAAAACTTTTTGGTAAACTTGATAGTAACATAATGCTAATTATATCTTCTTCCAATGAGATTCCTATTTCACTTAAATTTTCTATTATTTCAAAGAAATTTTTTAAATGATCAGAAACCGTTTGACCTTCAGTCATTTTTGTTTGAAGAAGGTTCTTAAATAAAGTCACTTTTCTGCCAGGACCACGTGGTTGGTGAAGAGTTTTTAACTTTTCCCACAATTCATTCGAAGTTTTGCAGTTTTTTACATGGATTATTTGTGCCGGTTTTATAGACAACATTATCGTTGCTAAAGCCTTTTCATCCGCCTTATTCCAATTCGGAATATCTTTCGCTTCAGTAGGTCTTTTTGCAGTACCGTCGACATACGACCATAATTCATTTTGAATTAACACACTTCGCATTAAAATTTTCCACACTTCGTAATTATTTTCATCTAATTTTTCAATTTGTAAATTATTTACACTCATTTTATAAAAATAAAATAACTTTTATAACACCGTTTAAAGAAAATAATAATTACACTGCAAATAGACCTGGGCCCATAACCTTTTGTTAGAATAACGACAAACGTTTTTTATTTTAGACCTTTTCTGTACAATAGTTTAATGATAACTAACTAATTAGTGAGAAAAAATTTTTTTATACAATTTACATAATTCAATTATTCAATAACATAATAGTACATTTGAATTACAATTATTATCATCTATATAGTAATATTATGTATATAACATGATGTGATCATATGATCTTCATAATATAAATATGCTATTCAAAAATTAACCTGATTTTGTTATTTACTCTAACAAAAGGCTATTCAAATTTCTGATAATATATATTCTAAAGTAGAGGCAGGGCGCAGATTATCTTCCTTTTTTTTCCAACACCGCGACCGCACCATGTAGAACTGACCGTTCTCGCGCTTTTTAAATGAATGAATCAAATTAAAAATTTCCATTCAAAGTTATTAGATCGAAAAATAATAGAAATTTTACAATTTTATTTTTTATTGTCGGCAATTTAATTTAAGAATGATATTAAAAAGTTTATGAGCTATCAATTTAATAGAAATGTTAAAATGGTAAATTTTGAATTCAAAATTCTAATAAGCAATTATAATTTACTATACGTAAACCTATTCCACGTTAATTTGAAACATAATTTTTTGAATCACTACTGAAGATATTTTGTAATACGGATCTCCAAAATATTTCTAGGATTAGAATTATAGGCACATTCTACTTAATCATTTATTTTTAAGCAAACATAAATGAAAAAAATTTGATTGGATTCAATCACAAAAATACATAAATTTACAAATAATTTATTTTGGACTTCATGACATCTTGTTTATTGTTATAATTTGTCAACAAAAATATAATATTTTTCAAGCTACAAATGATTATCAATTTTCATTGAATATAATTAAATGTTCATCAGCGCTAGTATTTAGAATTTTTTGAGTTTATACTTTATACCACACAGAAAAAACATCAACGAAATAAAATTTAAAACTTTTGAAATAAATATTTTTAAGCTTTCTGTTTTTAAAAAATATTGTAAATAATTTAAAATTCGTTATCCTCAAGATTTAGAAAAATATACATATTTGTAAATTATGTTCCATATTAATTTGAAAATATCAATTTTTATATAGTTAGAAAAAAAATTGACTCAGTATATAAAAAAATTTGGTAATTCACAAAACACCTGATTTTTAAATTTCTATATTATGATCATAAATCAGAATAATACTTTATGTATTCAGAAGTCCTAAGGCCCAAACATTAAAAAAGACATTCATTAAAAATTTCAAGAAGAAATTCAATTCACGGGATATGATATAATATATAATCGTATCCTGCATTCATAAGTCAATGAACTCAAAAAGATAACAAAAAAAAACCATAATATATCCATATGTATACTTATATTATGTATAATCAAAGATACTATATAGGACTGGTTTCCAAATGTTTCTTTTATTGTATTGATTTGATAGTCGTATTTAATATATGAATGAGTTGAGAAAGGATGTATATTTTTGGAAAAATTACCACTTACACTAAAAAGAAAATCTATTGAGAAGAAACTACTATTATCTTTGACGTACATGCATGTTTTAAAAGATGATTTGAGGATATGTAAATACAAGTTATAATTTGTTTGTATAAAGGTGCTTTTTTTTTGAATTTTTCATTTTGATAGACATTTAACTTAAATTGCTTAAATACATAGATACAAATTGAGAAAAAAAATTATTTTAAATTACTCTAACGTTATATATACATATATACAAATGTATAATTACTATATTAATATATATATTTATAGCATAGGCGATATATGCATGTATCTAGGTAGATATATCATACAGTAAATCTATATCAATGATGAGTAAATAAAATGTTTGCCCATTAACTTGTACTTGTACGTATGTGTATATAATGTAGGTATGTATTTTAAGATATGCTAAAGACATTTTCCAAAATATATATAAATAAAATAAAATATAAATAAAACAAAATTGTGAAATAAAAAATAACATAAAGATGTAAAACTAAGGAAAAGTGCATATGATTATCCTTTCTAGTAGATTTTTTAAAACAATATTATTTATGAGCATATTTTATATATGTATGCACTATTGTATACGCTATGCTAGTACGAGTAGTATTCTACAAATTATATGTGCTCGTATTTTCATAGTTGAGAAAAAGTTGAATATCTCTCTCAGTCGAATGCGAATATTGTGCATGACAAACACGGAAATTCAATTAACAACATTTTATATATGTTCCTCTATACTCTATACTATACATAATCCACAGTAATGAAGGTCATTGAACGTTACAGCATATACATATAGCAAACGCTGCTATAGTAAAGAGTATAATATTTCACACTCATCATGTGTACTCATCATTTTTGAATTTTCATTATGAAACTTCGAATGATGCCTATAGTAGCGCTTAATCGGGAAATTCATCATTGTGTACATAAATGCAGATGTAAAAAATTAAATTTTTTTAGTTACATATTTTTTAGTTACATAATACATTCCACAGATTTACACTTTTCCCCTTCAACATATTAATTAATTAAAAATTTTTTATTTAGGTGTATACATATATGTATGTACTCATCTGTTACCTATCTATATAAATATAGAGGTATAAACATAATATTATATTGAACTTTAACAAACTTTAACTAATATTGTTCAATTTCAAAGTTTTCGTAAATAAAATACTATATGATGTGTTCAAATAAAATAAGTTTTATAATATGTACTAATTTCCGTTATTTGAATATTTACTTTTACATTACATTATAATATGTGAATGTATAGGTACTCACATCTGTTACGTTTGCTTACATTTAAATTTTCAATGGCTAAATTTTTAAATTAATCAATTACGTATAGATCTATATACACGCAC
This sequence comes from Villa cingulata, assembly GCA_951394055.1. Lineage (NCBI taxonomy): Eukaryota > Metazoa > Arthropoda > Insecta > Diptera > Bombyliidae > Villa > Villa cingulata. The sequence continues at coordinate 22,241,509 of OX596017.1, forward strand.
TAATATTTATTTACTATACTCACTCATCATCATGTAGATTAGATAAAAAGAATATATAAAATATTTTTTTCTCTTTTTATATGTATATTCATTCATTTTTATGTTATATGTATGTATATATATATAGATAAAAACGTACAGACATACACTTGTATTATACTCTGATCAAAAATATATACGCAAAAATATTATGTACATAACATAGGCACTATAGAAATAAAAATAAATAAAAAACTAAAATTATTTTAAAATATTTATGCATGATATATGTATGTACTGTTCTTCTAGTATACACATGTATCATGATGTGTATGATGTACTCAAAAAACCGAATGTAATCAAAATATAAACTATCTATAAGTGAATAATAAAATTTATTTAGTAGTTATACCAGCACAGTATAGTATAGAATAGAACATAATTATATATATATAACATATAGGCAGATAGTTATGAATGGTAATAAATATATGTATGTATGTATGTTAGAGGTACATACAGGGTGTCCGGTTTCGGGTGGTCATCCGGGAAACAGTAGATAGGTCTCGCCGAGACAAACAAAAAATCGTTGTAGAGGGAGGGGGGTAATCTCAACCGTTTAGCCGCTAGAGGGCGATGAAGATTTTTTGCACTCAATCTACGAAACACCCTTTAATAACTACGGTGTACTAGCTAGAAGAGTCTGGTCTAAGAAAAATCTGAAGGAAACTCCCCCCTCTCTTCAATGATACCTTATATGCTTCTCTACGTTCTTTTTTTTCAAGAGTTATTGTGTTTCAAAGACAGAATTTAGTGATTTTTTGCCATTTTTTTCAGAGATAATACAGGCTGTGGAAGTAAAGCGCCTCTATATTAATTTCAAATTACAAAAACAGAAAGCCTAAGACACCTGCTTAATTTTTGCCCTTTACAGTAAAGGTCTATCTCTCACAGTTTTTTCCATGTTCTATCTTTTTAGGGTTTTTTAATTGTGTAAAATCATATAAAATTATGTAAAACTCATATCAAAGAACCGTACTTTATTAAAAAATGGCTTTTCAAATATTGTTTATTATGCGCTGGTATTGAATTGGTAAGAGATAGATCTTTACTGAACAATACTAAAATGAAGCGGACATTCTTGGCTATCTGCTAATTTAAGTAAAAATTAATATAGAGGGCGCTTTACTTCCACAACCTGTATTATCTCTGAAAAAAAATGGCAAAAAATCACTAAATTCTGTCTTTGAAACACAATAACTCTTGAAACAAAAAACGTAGAGAAGCATATTAGGTATCATTGAAGAGAGGGGGGAGTTTCCTTCAGATTTTTCTCAGACTAGATTCTTCTAGCTAGTACACAGTAGTTATTAAAGGGTGTTTCGTAGATTGAGTACGAAAAATTTTCATCGCCCTCTAGCGGCTAAACGGTTGAAATTACCCCCCTTCCTCTAGAACGATTTTTTGTTTGTCTCGGCGAGACCTATCTACTGTGTGCCGGATGACCACCCGAAACCGGGCACCCTGTATGTATATATGTATGTATGTATGTATATACATAGTATAAATGTTTATTATTTGCGTTATTTATATTTTAATTAAAAAATGAAGAAAAAAAAAATTAGAAAAAAACAAAAATACTCAAATATTTACATTCATAAATATTGATGAATGAATGTTTTCTTTTTTTTTCATTTTCGTATATCATGTATATCATATATGTAAGTACATAAATATGTATAAATGTAGATATGTTTGTAGTAGGTATATATTGTATGTATATGTATTAATTTAAACAAATAAGTATATATACATATGTACAAATACGTATGCACGATATAAATGGTACATTATATAAATATGGTATGTGCAATGAAATTTTATTAGATAATATTTATACATATAAATAATATAATAAACATATACTCGTATGTATATAATATATACATACAATAATATCGTCGTCATTCTGTGAAAAGTCACTAAGTCCAAAATTTCGATTTCGAGATAATGAACTTTTAAGTTTCAAATTCAAATGTAAATAGATTAATCTCAATGACAAATTATGTTAACTAGTAAATCTTTTATTAATTAGGAGGAAACTCCGAATAGGAGTTTGTGAAATTTGTAATGGGTCTCACATTAAAAAAAACATAATAAATCACTAAGTCTAACTGAACATAATTTACTGAAAATCGACTTAGGTATTTTCACACTCTCAGTAAATCCTAAGCCTTACGTAGGAGGTCTTTGATACTTTTCACAGATAAAAATATGAAGTTTGGAGATTTTTTTCTCTATAACTCATTTTCAGCAAAAATGGACTTAGTGACGTTTTACAGAACGACGACGATATGTTTGCATATTTGTATTAAATATAAATATAATGTTTAGACCATTAGAAGAATATATGTATGTACATTGTATAAAGAAATTTATGTGCAATTGTGCACGCCTATATTAAATTATTTTGTACTCGTACATATAACATATAAAAAAAAATTAAAAACAAAATTAAAAAAAAAAATAAATAAATAAATTAAAATAACAGACAAATAAAATAATTTGATTTTCCTCTAAATTTAGTACAATTGCTATTTAGGAATGAATGAATGCATTTGTTCACAAAACACATACCTTCTTGTGTATATGTATATGTATGTAAATACATATTCTATATTGTATCATACAAAATGTATTAAATATATTGTACGTTGTACTTGTAACTATCAGTATTGCTGCACTATACATATACATGTATACATTTATTCTATATGCAGTGTGGTGTGGTAGCCTAAAAATAATGAAACATTTTGAGTAAATCAAATTTTACTTTTATTTTTTATTGGATACGAGTCTATAATTAATAAATTTAGTTTTTTTTTCTTTTTTTTTAGAAAATAAAAAAAAATTTCATTAATTGCGAGGCACAGATTATATGAAAATCATTTGTATCCAGCCATCTATACGTATATAAACCTTACATACCTTACATCTATCTAATATACATTCTTATACCTAATACATTTAATATTTACGTATTCATTTAATTAATTATACATATGTATTTATGTTTGAATATATCAAAGCAAAATTTTTATGATATATATAGAAATCACATATACAGAGTCAATTTGAATTTTGTTAATTATTTGTAATTAAATTTATTTTGCTTTTTTTGCAGTTGACAATAATTGAGAACAAAAAAAATGTTTTTCTTAGTCCTTGCATTTTTAAAAATAAAAATAAAATTTCCTTAAATGAAATTTTTGTGTATGTATCTTATCATGTAGATTGCGTAATATGTACATGTGTAAATTTGTACATATTTAAAATATTATTTATTTTGATTATAATGACTATCGTGGTGATGATGATGATGATGACAATGTAGCGTATAAGCAATTAAAATATGCCTTTTGACTGTATTATAAAATTAATTGAATTCATATTAATGTCAACACATTAAAAATAATAATTAAAATAAATGAATGAATAAATAATGAAAAAAAAAAAATAATAATAATACAATTGAAATAGTGAAGAAGAAAAACTTCATAACTTTATATAGTTTTGCATTTGTGTCACCACACATCATGATAATTTTTAAACGGAAATTCACTGATCAATTCAAATTTTTCAATTTTTAACATACTTAAATTATACCTTTATACGTATTTTCGAAAATATATTGCGGGTATTCATTTCAAATTGTAAATGTATACAATGCATAATTTTATGACTAGTACTAGTCGTATTAATTGTAAATTAACCCTTTACAAATTCTTATTTTGTCACATAAATTAAACAATTTTATCGAAATATAACCATAAGTTTATTTTTCAAATTTCAAATTTCAAATTAGTTTACACAAAATTTATATACGAAATCGATCTACGACTAAAAAGTCTCATTTATTTACGCAGAACTCGTAATAATGTAATAATTATTGTCGAAATAAAGAAAAGAATTATGAAATCTTTTAAAAATACGATCGATATTACGCTACTTACAAAAATTAAGGAGATTTACGAGATTTGAAATGAATATCCTTATTACTATCTCTCTTTTTCCAACGTATAATTGAATTAATTTTTCTGTATATATTTTCTGAAATATTTGTCACTCTGAATTATGAATTATGAATTCTCATGAATTATGTATAGAAATTTTCAGGAAGAAATGAACAAAATTATCAGTTTTCAGTGTTGCATATACAATTTCTTTTATTTTTTTTTCTTTATTCATTGCTTTTACGTGTATACACCTGTTTACTCGGCTATCCAGACTAATCATCTGATGTGATGTAATGCGCTGGACATCGCTTGTATAACATAAAACTCCCAGGATACTACTGGTAGTCAGTGTTCTGGCCCGTGTACTTGACAATTTGAAATAAATAAGCATGATGAAATGTTCTGTTTTACATTTCCTATTCCTTACACTATCAACAACAATGAGCCTTTCATTTTCATTTTTCGTTATATAAAACGGAAAATGGAAACAAAAATACAATTTATTTATTTTTTTTTCTTTTTTTTTGAAAGTTTTTGTTGAAATTTTCTAAAGAATCTTTTATTGTGACTAAACACGTGGAATAATTTGAAATGTTTTCGATGATAACTGTATATATACAAATGGTACAGTATATATATATATATATATATATCATGCATGAATATGTTAACCGTACACAATTTCGAATACAATGCGGAATATCATTCACTGTAAATATATGTAGGTATTTATCTATACAATATACTCACTCACAAAATGATGACAGGAAGAGAAAAAAAAATAGAAAAAAAACGAACTTTTTTAAACACGATTTAGCTGATAAATCTTTTTAATTCAGATTCGATATTGTTTTCAGGAACACGTGTTTTTTTTTTTTTGCGATTTTTGTAATTTCTATGTAACACGTACAATTAAATGTAATTGTTATGTTGTTGTTTATTTTTGTTTTTCCAATGTTCACAACAAAGTAATTCACGTGAAATTTTTTTTTTTAAATTGAATTTATCAATGAAATTCCCATCAGGAATTTCAATTTTACCTTTACAAATATGTAAATACATACATAGGTACATACAAAATATAATACGAAATTTATAGGAACTGAGTTATACTTAAATATGCTACAAGTGTTAACATTGAAGTTATGTTCTTGTAGTGTGAATCTACACGTTATATCTACAATATTTAGATTCATATACATATTTCTCCAATCCGATTAGAATTATACAAAAAAAAAAAAAAAATGTTTTTTAAAATACCTATATACATACATAATATGTAAATAAATTTATTCAGGTTTGCTATATGAACCATTGTAAACGATAATGTCTTTACCTGCTATAGTATATCAAAAGAAAGGTAATTTTGTGCCTTATCATTGTCTAAAATGCTAAATTTTGATACGTAGGGTGTGCAAAAAGTTACACGTGATTTTGTGTTGGAAGGTCTTGCAAAAAACTCAAAATTTTCTAGCGTCTAAAATAAAGCGTAAACGAAAAAATGTCATATAACATTTTCGATTGCAAATACACTATACTTTCACCCCTTTAAATATTGTCGTTGAGTTTTGGGACACCCAATTTCAATATTTATATTAGAATATATATATTGATATACGCATATATGTATGTATGTACATATATTTATATACACCTATTGTAAGTATCTATACCTACATTAATATATGTATAACAGATAAAATAATTTCATATATTTTATATATATTTGTTTTATATGTATAATGAATATAATGAATATGCATATAATACGTACACATATGTAATGTAGAAATTTTTTAATATTTTTACATTCATATAAATACATATATCTTTTTTGATTAAAATATTTTTGACCAAAGGATTTTGGTAATTAATCACAAGCACTTCTACTTTGAAATCATTAAAAAAGTTTGAATAATTAAAGGGATGCTATTGAGCTATAACTAGTTCTTTATCTTCAAACTGTATATAACTTTATGTACTTTTTATCGTTGAATTTTTTTTCCGGCTGTTGATTTTATTATGTATAACGCTTCTTTTTTTTTTAATTTCTTGAAATTGAATGTAAAAATAAAAAATTTTCTGGGATTTCCAAAAATTTACTGAAGCCTTAACTGACACAAATTGCTATATATCTCTGGAACGAAAAGAGATAACAACGTAAGATTCAAACAAAAATTTTTTCAAAAGAATCACACTTTCTACTGACAGAAAAAAAATTACACGTTAATCGGGTGTTTTTTCGAGAAATCACTAATTTTTTCCTAAAAACAAGTAACAAAATGTATGTTTTTGAATTTGACGGTAAAAAAAAGAGAAAAAAACATTGGCGTCCTCTAGCGTTCATTTTTACATTCAATGTCCAGAAATTTACTAAAACCTCATCTGACATATCTAATAAATGCATCTGCAAGTATTATTATATATTCTGAATGCAAGAATGGCAGAGAATCGTGTTCAGCGATGAAAAAAAGTTTAATTTAGTCGACCAAGACGGTTGCCAGTGTTATTGTTATGATATTAGTGATGCTCCAGAAATAAGAATGAGTAGGAATTCGGTTGGCGGCAGTGTGATGGTCTGGGGAGCGTTTGGGTACCACAAAAAAATTCCAATATGGGTGGCTCCAAAAATGAACGCCAAGAAATACACTGAGCTTTTAGAATTTGCTCTAGATGAATATGGTGATGCTGCTGGAGTACCAAATTTTATTAGCCAGGAAAGTCTGCGAGAATGACAGACAATTTGAAACACTGAATGAGTTAAAAGAAGCTATAAAAATATGTTGGGCTACAATCGACTTAGAAGTTCTTCAAAAGCTGACAGATTCCATGAGAAAACAGTTATATCAAGTCATCCAAAACTGTGGAAGTCAAAATAGATATTAAGAAATTAATTTATTTTTAAAGTTATTTGGAAAATCATAAAAATATACAATAAATAAAATAAAAATTATTGATGCCTTTATATTAATTTCGCGAAAAATTGTATACATTTTAAAGAGATGTTTTGATAAAGTCTCCAAAACTCCCGCTAGAAACAAAAAACCACAAAGAGGATTTTACTGTTTTTACAGAATCCTCTATTTAACAAAATGTTGTTAATAACAGTTAAGTGATAAGATATCAAATTTTGCAGAAATCGGTAGACAAAAGTTAAACTTGCATGTACATTTATATTAATTTCGCTATTTCGCTAACTGTACGATATTTCAGAGTGAAATTTGCAAATAATAATAACAATTTCTATTTATAACCGCGTTAATATAAATAACATACATACCTACGTAACGTACTGTAGAGCATATAATTTGTTATTATTTGTTTGTGTTAGCTTTTTTTCATTATTTATTTATTAATGTATTTAGAATCATAATTATGTAGTGTTTTTAAATTCCTATACAAAAGAGCATGTACATATATGTGTAGGTGTATGGTGGTTTTTGTTACTTTTTTTTTTTAATCAAATTGTTTGTTAGTTCAAATATTCTATTAAAATATGTATGTATAAAAAATTTAAAAAAATATAATAGAAATTTTATATGCAATATAATGTATATATATGTATGTATTTAATGTACATAGAGAAAAGAATTAAATTTTTCTAACATATTATTTCTATTATTATGTGTATTTTCTTGTTAAGCAATAAAAATAGGAAGCAAATAAGAAGAATGAATGAATACAAAAAAAAAATTAAAATTAAATTCAAGTCGAATAAGAATAACAATACTCGCGTACAATATATAAATAAGTTTTGATCGTTTTTAAGCTTCTAACGTTATTATTATTTTTTTCTTAATTTTATATATCAGCAATTTATTGAAAAATATTTAACATTTCATACGTATACGTATATATGCAAAACTCACACGTACAATATACAAATCTATATCATATGTATGTAATATACACATATAATGTATATGCACATTTTCAATAATAGAAATAGAAGATACAATATATCAATGCTCAAACATATGAGTGTTGTTCTTTATACTTATTTCTTTAATTTTATTTTCTTCTTCTTTTTTTTCATCTTTCTTTCTTTCATTCCCTTTCAATAATTTTATTTTTCTGTAGGATTTGAAAAAAGAAAATTCATTTCATTTCATTTCTTTTTTTAATTTTATTTCAACGTTTTATTTTTAATTTTCTTTAATATTTACTTTTTATATGATTTTGTGCGGATGCGGATATACATAATATGTATAAGTTTCTTATACATACATATATAACCCATATGCATATATATGCATGTATACTTAAGTACATACATATGTAAGTATTATAATACTGATAATACTGTATTGGGAATAATTTTCAATTTTCCTTGCAAAATTCAATTCAAAAAAACAATGAGTATACATATGTGTGTAATAATATAATAAAAAATAAAATTAAATAAAAAAAATTATATATATATATATGTATATATCTATATATACATATAGTATTATATACATATGTATTTTTGTGCAAAAATATCTACATAGACGGTACAATACGTATATAATGTATATTATAAAACGTTTCATATAAATGCGGGCGTGTATTTTACATTTATAAAATTCTATTATATATGTACTACTTATGTAAGCATGTATGTACTTTTGTGGTCGATATTGTTCATTTCCTGATATAAATATCTAATATAAAAAAGCCACGTAAATATACATACTAACTTGCAGGATATGAATAGATAGGTATACATACACACATCGTATACAATATTGAAAAGTACATATACAAAACATAATAATACCATACATATTTTTTTATAGGTTACTGTGTGTGTGTGTGTGTATATATATACATATATATACATATATGTAATTATACATACATATATATATATATACAATTGTATATTTACATAATATAACGTATGTATGTATAGATGTTTTGTTAAAATCAAAAATTGTTTTTTTTTTTTTTTTGAAGAATATACGCACGTTTAAACCGTATATAATGCATATTAAATATATGTATGTTATCATATAAAAGTATACGAGAATATGTATACATACATATATGTTGTGTGTGTTAAATGTACGAAGACATTACATATTATATGGTAATGAATGTTCATGACAAACATATTATTACAGAATATTTGCTCATCATATACCTACATATTATAATATAGGTACTGCGGAATATCTACTAATTTTTTATTTTTTTATTTTTTTTTTTTTTTCATTTTACATACATGCACATATATATATATATATATAAGTATATGCACAATTATTGATATAAATGTAATTATATAGTAAGTATGTATATTGTACATTTGTGTAACATAATATTATTTTATATTATTATTGTTTTAGGTTTTTTTTTCAATTTCATTTTTTCGATATTTTTTTTCCTTTTTTTTTTATTCGTAATTTCATTTCAGTAGGATATTTTAGGATACATATATCTTTTTCTATGTATGTACATACATATATTTTTTATATGAATTATATTTTTTCTTTTCATTATTTATTCGTTATTGATGTTATGTAAGATAGGTTATATATACACATAATTTAATTTTTGTGTTTCTTCTATTGGGAAAAATAAATACACACATACAATACATATCAATGAAAGAGGAGGCACAATTTACAAAATATTAGTAGATCAAGTATATGGTACTTTCACGTACTACTGGTATGAATGGATACATAATATGTATACGTGTACATTTTGTTTATTTTTATGGCCTATAAAACATAGGTAATACTGGTAATACTCGTATATATCTACATTCTTATTTTATTTTATTTTTTTTTTTTTTTTTAATAAATATAACTAAGGATTATCTGAAAAAATTATTGTAATGATAATAATATATTATATGTGTATTTTCTTCTTAATGTGTCATTTCATTTTTCATTTATTGTTTTCCAATATGTATATGTGTATGTATGAGTTTTTCCTTTTTATTTTCCTTTTTTTTCAAATCATAAAGTTTTATCGTTTGAAAATGCACGTACCAAATATGAATTATCAAACCAAATTATTGATTATAACCAGCGTACAGGTATAAATATAGAATGTATACAGGTATTTTTTTTTTCTCTTTTTGATAACACTTAAAATGTACGTAAGTATATATTTGTAGATATTTTATATAATTAAGATGTTATTTTATTAATTGATCATATATCTATTTTATAAAGATAATTTTATGAAAATTTCTTAACACATTTCAATAATTCATTTACATCGATATACGTAAAGGATAAAGAATGTATTTATGCATAAATATGAAGCAAGTATCATAATTATACATATTTCAATACGAATATTCGCATTTATAGATTAAACTTTTATTATAGAAAAAAATAAATCAGTTTCTTAATTTCATAAGAAATCAACGAAATAAATGTATAGGTACATAAATTATGTTGAATTTATTGTTGAAAAAAACATATTTACTTTTATAGAGTAATGAAAATTAACATTATATTATGTATATATGTATATTTGAGATTTTTTTTTTAAAGGATATATTGAATTTAAAAAATGTTCATTCAATAACTCTTATCCTCTATAATATAATATTGGTCAGATTCAGGTTTATATGAAGATACTGTGCATGAAATGAATATCTTTTGTGTATAATAAAATAAGACTGTAAAAAGACACATGTAAATTGCAAAAAGGAAAATTACACAACATACAAATAATAAGAAATATTATGTACATATGTACATATGTATTAGTTATACAAAATCATTCAGATGAAAATGAGTCTATGCACATATCAATTTACACGTATACAAATGAATTTAGTATGAAATTGTTACTTATTTTAATGTTATATTATTATTTGTAACATTTGAAACATGCATGAGTATGCAAATTGTTTTTTTTTTTCTCTGTTTTATTTCTTGGTTTTGATTTTGTTTTGCTTTGTTAATTTTCAATAGAATAAATTTTGAATTAATTTATTTGATGTATTAAATGAAAATATAATGTACATATGTACATATGTATAAATTATTTTTGGGAAATAATGGTTTATTATTATTTCACACTGACACAGACAATGTGTGTATTAAAATAACTTTTCAATCAATAATAATACTCGTATGTATGTATACATCTTATGCATAATGTAATGCAAAATTAAATATTATTATTATTGTAAAGTGAAAATAAAAAAAAAAAGAACAATATGCAGGTTATATAGGTTCCATAATACAATAATTTTAATACATATGTGCAATAATTATTTATTGAATGTTTGATGATAGGTAACCCAGCAAACCAGGAGAATCGCCAAACAATCGCGGATGAATGTTTCGAAGAACATTTTTGTTCGTCAAATCATCTTCGGAGATCTGAATGCGAATCTCTGGTATTATGAAATGGTTGACGTCGCCGCGATAATCGAAAAATTGTTCGCAAGCGAATCTTATGGAAGAAACTAGTTAAGTTCTTCCTGGAGAAGGTTAGAAGAACAACAAAAGTAGATTACAGGCGAACCTTTTAGAAGAACCTATTCAGAATCTTTTTAGTGATATTAATGCGAATTATTATTATTATTATTATCTTAAATATATTTGAAAATATTTAGAAGACCAATCTGATCAATTTTCCGACGTTGAACCATTCTTTTTCTGTTGATTTAGTAATAATAAATATGAAAAATAACTATAAAGAAATAGAAATATTTAATTAAATAAAACTTATTTTTATTAAATAGTATGCTGCAAAAATAAACTTCTTTATACTTAAACTTTGTAAATAGCCTTTCCACTTTGCACTTGAAAATAGACTGAATCACTGAGTGAAAATAATATAAGCAAAACAATGCAGTACTTGCCAAATAATACGCAGTAATCAGTAACAGTAATGCAAAATGTTTTTCTTATAGGAGAACTAGAGTACTAGCAAAAAGTTACAATATGAATATATACAACATATAATAAACTACAGATTCGCACATTTTTCAACTGGAAAAAGATTTGACGAATATTCTTTCGTAATCCATATGAATGGTTCACGCATGTTTCAACTGGGAGAAGATTCGGCGAACATTCTTTCGTAATCCATGTGAAAGGTTCGCGCAACTTTCAACTGAAAAAACATTCGACGAAGATTCTTCCGAGTGAAAATTAGGAGAATCGTTTAATATTCGCGTAAAATAATGTTCTCCCATATACTTATTTGATGAAGATTAGAAGAATCGCTTAATGTTCTTCCGAGGAGAATATTCATCTAATGGTTTGCTGGGAAATGTATTATTTGATTCTTGAAATTCCTAATAAACTTTATATAAATGTGTATGTATGTATTTGTGTGCAAAAGCGAATATGGTTATGAATGATTATAATTACATTTTCTTAATCTTAATATATTCATATACAATATGAAATTTATATGTATATTGATAATAAATGTATTTCTAGATTGACAGAATTTATAACTAATTCACTTAAATTGATTTTTGCATTTAATAACTCATATCATGCTTCATACATTATATAGTGGCATATAAGTATAAGAAAATGTTGTCCCAAATAAATACATACATAATAATTTATGACATATGTATATTTACCTATATCTATAAACATTTGTATATTTATAATATATGTACATATATTTAGGTTAAGCTTCTAATAATTTGTTCATTATTAATTGTTTCATATAACATATTATAAAGTAATTTTTTAGTAATATTGGTTTTGGTTATGTAAAAGGTATATAATATGAATTTATTTAGTCTTGAAAATTATGAATATAATTTGATATTTTTTTACTTTTATCAATATTGTTTATTATATGAGTATACATTATAATATAAATTTTTATAGCATATATTTGTAGAGATATTTATTATAATATTTATTGGTATATGTATGTATATATGTATACATATAAAAAAAATTATAACAAAAATAAATTTGTAAATGATCTGGAACCATATAGTTATGATGTATAGGTACTTATTAAACTTGTGTGGAATGTAATATAAGTCTCTTGGAATTATTACAAATCAATGATTTTAACTAAATAATAACAGGTATGTGTAATAAAGTATTTACTATTCACATACATATATACATGCATATATACATACATACATATCAAGATTATGTAGAATGTATTTATTTTGTTTTTATGTCTAAGTACAATAATAACAATAATAACAATAATAACAATAATAATAATAATAATAATAATAATAATAATATGATAACTAAATTGTGTAATTTATAATGATAATAAAACTGATAATAGATTTTCTAATAATCATCAACCACAATTATTATACGCCCACGATATGCCTTAATGTTATAATATTTGCAAAATGTGTCATATCGTGTAACTACATATAATAATATTTTGTATATGTGTATATGTATATATATATGTATATATATTTATTAACCCTATAAGCAGAAATACATATAGGTATGTAGGAACACAGACAATATGTATATATATATATATATTTTCTGTGGTAGGAATATTCTTACATAACTATAGTAAGAATTCATGAGAGTTTCTAGATTAAATACATATGTATGTACGAGTATACATTTTTTATGCATACGTACACACCATACACCACATAATATGTTTATATATACTAACAATGCATTTAAGCATATACATCAAATATAAATTGCACTTTTATGTACAGTACATACATTATTGTGTAAGAATGTAAGTACAGATGTATCTGCTAACCTATGTATCCATTTATGTTATGTATAATAATAAAAGAAGCAACATGCTTTTTATAATGCAATTTATGTATGTATACAACAAAGTATAGCATAAAAAGACGACAAAGTATAGCATAAAATACGTATATACATATGTAGTATGTATGTACGAGTATTATGCACATTTAATTACATTTGTACATCATATACATACTTATTTATGTATGTACAGATAATATGTGTTCATATTATGTGGCTTTTTTTATTGTTGTTATAGGTTTATATTTATATTTTTTATATTTATATTCATATTTTACACTGCTGCATATTGCACCTCTATGTGTATATATATACGACAGTATATATGAAATACATTTATATTTGATAATATAGTTTGAATTTTTCAAAATGAGAAAATCATTAAAAACTAGGTATATATACATATGTATGGTATGTACATGTAATGCTTATATTTACATGTGAATTTATATTAAAATTTACATTTACATCATAAGTACAAGTCTAATATGTACAAGTTCGTATTGTAATGTAATACAACGTATACGTAATATACGTAGTACGCTTTTTTATTATATTATATTTTACTGTTTTTTAAGGATATCAAGTTTATTACATGTATATACATGAACAATATAATATATAATATATAATATACTCCATATATTATTACATTGTATCGGATTATATAATTACATTTACAATCATCACTTATTCAGTTACTTTATTATGTTCATATTATAATTGTAATGAGTATATAATAAATATATTTATATTCATATTATATACATTTGTATTTACATATTTATGAAAGTGTATAAAGATGTTACACACATCGATAAAATACTATTCATGAACCCAGTCGTGAATTAGTAAGGCATTACTGCCAGAATCAATTCTGTAACTAGTTCACAATTTTCCAATTCGAATAAAGTAGTTCAATAATACATTAATTCGTTAAAAAAGTAATGTGGAGTGTAATGCAATTGTACTCCGAACAATGATACTGATGCTATGTAATGCAAGCGGTAATGTGTATAACAATATACGCATTATAATTATTGCGAAATTAGAAACATGTATTATGAACTCGTCGATGGAAAGTTTTTGCGTTTTCTTTGTTAATCATAGTCAATGTCAATAGTCATTAGAAGTTATAAACTCGATATGAAAAGGAGTATAAAGCAGTGACTATAAAATATAATGGGCCTTACTCATAAAAATTTCTTAAAGTCGACTTTATTTTAGTAATGACATGCCGAATTTAGAAGTGACTTTAATTTTAGTACTCATAACAGTTTACTAAGTTCTAATTTAAAAAAGCTTTTTTAGAAAGCTCTTTTTGCTTACTATTGTAATTTTACATATGGAATTTATAATTTTGTTATGTCAATAGTCAGTTAGTAGTTATGTCAATTTGAATAAAAAAATTTTTTTTTTATTTTATGTCAAATGTTTACTATGTTATTTTATGTTATATGCCCATTTTATATTTTGATTTGAAATTCTTTGATAGTTTGATCAAAAATTAGGTTATTATGCTCTTAATAACGACTTAGTAGAGCTCTCGCCACGATTAAAATTTAAAGTCTCTACTAACACTAAGGTTAGGATTAAATTTGTTATAAGTATGAAAAAATAGTTAGCAAAGGATTAAGTTCTTATTAATAACTTAGTTACAGTTTATAAGTAAGGCCCAATATAAATAAAATATAAATATAAAATATAAATATAAAATATAATATAAAATACAATATAATATAAAAAATAATATAATATAAAATATAAGTTAATATATTTTAATTAATAATCTTCCATAACTACTTTCCAAGAATCGATATCGGAATTGCTCCTTTTACTGCTATTATGTAATTAATGTTTGGAAATGCGTTCTATAATAAGTTTAACTTGAATAAATGAAGAAACTAATTCTAGGTAATGCAGAAAGGAGGCGATTGATTACCTCCTATGACATCGCCGTGTAAAAGTAATGCGTTATTTTCATACACAGTAATCGAAAGTAGAACTAGTTGCTGTTTAAAGGAACTAGTTGCAGAATCGGTTCGGTAATTACTTGCCTACCCGACTGGGAAGATTCATTCTTGTAATAAACCATACCTACACATCATTTTTTAACGAAAAGACAATTTTCATATATTTCTATTTAAATCTACATACAATTACAATATAAAATGGAAAGATGTATGTACACATGTAGATGATATGTAAATATTTTTGTTTCTGTTGATTTTTTTGCAATATACATAAAGTACGTATATTACGTAACATAAAAAAAATATGAATTTGCATCGCATGTACTTCAATTTTAGTTTTACATACATCTACATCCATTTATATCTAGTCATGGATATATGTAAAAATTTTATTTAAATCCACATACATGTACAAATAAGTATGCATATGCAAATTCTGTGTATGTGTATATTTTATATAATAAAATAATAATAATTTATTTCGAAAATGAAATAATTATGATGATCATATCAAAAAAAAAATATGTATATATATATATACATAATATGTATGTATGCATTTACATTATAATAAAATAGATATATCATAATATTATACATACTACCAAAAACTATAGAATATATAAGACGTGCCAAGTTGATTATAATCGAAAAAATAGCTTTAAGATCATATCCCAACATTGGTGGCTATAGCTTTTTTGCTGATGTTAATGTGATATTAATAACTCAATCCACTGTATGTAATATAGGATAGTTTTGGAACGTTTGAATTGATAGTTTCGAACGGAATTGATAGGACGTTTTTGAACCCTTCATATACGCTTTGATCCTTAATAACTTCATAACGGATTGCGATATCGAGTTCGGATTTTTTTTGTTTGATAGTGCACACCATAGGCCAAAATTTTAAATAATGAAATTTTTTTTGGTAGTGAATTTTTTTTTCATGAATCCAATTTCTCAAAACTTGTTTTTCAAAAAAAATTTGTGAATTTTGAATTTATTACTTTTTCTTGGCCAGAAGCATGTTTTAAAACACACGTTGTAGTATATGAAAAGAAAGGTAATTTTGTTACCTATCATTTGCAAAAAGAAAAATTTTGATATACAGGGTGTAAAAAAAGTAACACGTGTTTTTGTGTTCAAAGGTCTTACAAAAATCTAAAAATTCAAAACGCCCTCTAACGTCGAAACCAGTCTTCTCATAAATTTTTGCTAGTACAATTTTTTTCATGAAACACATCAAAGAATCGCGTGGTACTAATATTCTTATATTGAATATAATCACCCTGTATATATGATATATAAATTATTTTAAATGTATATAGAAAACGTATATAAATTTTTGAAAGAAATTATTATAAAAAGTAAAATTAAATATAAAATTAATAAGATTTTTACTATACTCAAAAGGTAGTTAGTTTATATAGTTACAGATATACACACACGAATATGCATATGTATATGTAACATACATATACATATATTATATAATATGAGAACGCATATATATAATCGTTTATAAATGTATTATATATGTATATACTTTGTTCATAAAGTTTATTCAGTACGGAGGCTTATGGGGATATATTTTCTCTATTCTAACTTGGTAAATTCGTATAAATGTGTTTCTGTTTAACACCTCTGAAAGTGTTGCCCCTTTAATTCAAATTTTCTATGTAAAATCGGATGAAATTTTTATAAGTGCTGCCGTTTTACCTTGATTTTCAAAATTAAATTGATTTTCAAAGTTATGCTCCTATCACAAATCCCAAAAATACTTGCCACCTTTTCATTCGACCTACCTACACTTTTATTTTCTTTATAAAATATATTAAATGTGGAGTAAATTTGCTTTTTTTTCTCCACACTTAATTTTTTTCTTTCTTCCACTGCACTCATTTAAAAAAAATCTGTATTATATACTTTAATTAATTTATTAAATTTTAAATTTTTTAACTATTTTTTTATCAGCAATCTTCACTTCACAAATCACAGCAAATATCAACTAAAGAACGAAAATAATCTCTATTTTCATGCAACAAAAAATGTAACGAAAAACTAACTGTTCTGCAACAGTAATACATTTACAACACAACGTAAAAGCAAAAATTTTTTTTCATAACATAAATATTTATTATAGAATATATATTTACTATACATATCTATTAATTAATAATAATATATAAATAAATTGCATCATAGAATATATGTAATATATAATTAATAATAATATATGACAAAAAGTCATATAAATGAAAATTTTTGATTTTCAAAAACGGCAATACTTAATTTGAGTATTATGACTACACGGCAGCACTAATTCATCATTCAATCTATTGTTCTTCCACATCTCGATTAGCCGAATCAAGCAACTTTTTCCTCATTAAGCGACAATCGTGTGCGCATATGAATTCCTTCGTCATACTTCGTTTTCTTCGCATATGATAAATTTTTTTCCATTTATAGTTTTTGTTTGTGCAATCCAGTGAATATGGTTGATGAATAATGGACGACAAGAAATAATAATCAGTCACCGCACCGTATGGTTGCGGTGATGGTAATATGAAATTAATTGGTGCTGTTGTTTTTTTCTCTTTTACAGCGTCTCATTACATATAAAATAGATGGGGGTATGAGTAATTTGATATATTCCTCTTAAAAGTAACGCTACTGAGCTCTTCCATAAGCCGTGTACTGAACGAATTTTATGAACAGAGTATAGATACATTGTAAAATTAATGAATGAATAAGAATTCATGTGTATTTAATCCTTTGAATACACATAATAGTAATAATGAAATAAATGAATAAATAAACAAAAGAAAATGTATAATATCATTGTCATCAATTCACTTTGATATCAAATAGAAGTACGTATGCATATGTAGATAATAGAAGTAGTTAATGGTATATGGTATGCCTAATTCAATAAAAAAAAAAAAGAATAAAGCTTTACGAAAATGTAACTAGTATTTCATTATTTATTACATATACATAATAATACTTACACATATTACACATATAAATATGTATATACATATGAGAACATATATTCGTACCTAATATACCATTCTTATCATTATTTTCACATGTAATACATTTATTGGAAATTTTTCAAATTGTTAATTAGAAATGAATGTAAAATCATAGACTAGATATTATTCTATGCTTAAATGTTTGTATCTAGTCTAGCTAAGTATATGTATATAATAATACATATAAGTAAATATGTAGATTAATTGTAATATGTATACTCTGTATATTTTATTATATTTAATTAGAATCTGAAACAATACATAAAAAAAATAATTAAAATCACTAAGTAGGTATAATATAACATCAATGATTCACGATTCCTTTACTTTTTATATGTATATAAAATATCTACATTTAAATGTTACTTATTATTTGATATCACTTAGTGCTCGTTCTTATTAAAATTTGAAGCATATATAGAAAACAAATAAAAGCACAGCCTTACAAATTTTTAACTCTATTTCAGTAATTTTATTTTTCTTCTTATAGAGTATGTTTCTCTGCTCCAAAAAATCATGTTCAAATATCACTTTAATCGACTATAATTAGTTTTCGAAATAATCTGAAACTAAATGTATGAAATCAATACCCTAGCGCATACATATGTACATACTGTATGTTGATATATATCTCGATTTATATGGTATGTATTTTATTATAATAATAAGAAATTTTTTAGATTCTTAATTTTTATACATATTGGTACCCGTACTTACTACGTACAAGCACGTATACAAGTAAGTATATATATCGGTATAAGAAGTATACATTAAATTTATTTCTATATATAAATGTATATATCTACATAAGTAATATAGATATTTTTATATAACGAATAAAAGTGTGTTTGTATGATAAAATAATGTATACCTATATGTATATAAAAAATTTTTTTTTTAAATTTAAAAATAATGATAATGTACGCTCTATGCAAATAATAGGTAGCAAATGTACATATTTCTCGTTTTATATTTAACACAAATACCATATCATATGATACACATAATATATATGTATATATATGTATCTACTATCGTACATATAGTTTGTACAAATGTATACATATATAATATTAAGTATATAAAATATATTTGTGTCATGGCTGTGCATTGCATTTAAAGTGAAAACCCTTAAGCCCTGACATATATCCATAAAATGTCTATATTACAAATAATCAAGAATATATTTTATACGTTTCATATATGTACACGTATATGTGTGTGTGTATTTATCTTATTGACTATACATACATGTATCTATATAAAAACTTAATGTTTTTTTTTGTCAATTATTTTTTCTGGTTATTTTTATTTTAAATTAAATTTGAAAAAAAAAAAATTTTTTTTTAAATCGGATTTTTTTAATGCATGACTACATAATGAATAGAATGACATTCAAAAATTTCTCATATCAAAACGAAAAGATTTTTCATCATTCATATACCATATAGTCTTTGATAAGCTTATTTCCTTTATAAAATTCTACTTAGTTTTATACAAACACAGACAGATATAAATACTGAGTCATATGATATTTATACTTATAAATATGTATACATACGGTATGTATAAGTATGTGTATTTAATTAAATTATTATTTTACGTTAAATAATAAACATTATGGAAACACATATATGATTATTACACATTAACATATAAATCTAAGTACTAGGTATACAACATACATGAAACATAATATAAATAAGCTTCTGAAACCTATAACATTGACTGTGTGTATTAAAATTAGCGTTATGAAAATATTTTATTCTGGAATGTTGAGATCAAAGACATAACATTTCTAAAGCTGATCTGATATTATGATATTATGTATGCGTATGGTATATGTATGTGACAAAATACTTTTTTCAAGTACAAAAGCACGTTTCAAAAAGGTGTATTAAAATTTATGAGTATATACATATACATGTATGTTATATACCAATATATGTACATCTATAAATGTAGATTTTTCAAAAGGATTTATTTAAGCTTGGCAAAAAATTTCTACATATAGGTATTATGTATTTATATACATATGTATACTATATATGAATCATATTAATGCATCAGCTTTAATTGAATGTGTGAGAATTTGTAATGCAGATTCCGAATTTTTAAATATGTATGCATGTATATGTGTATAAACGTACATAAACGTAATTGATTTTTTTTTTATCTACATATATACATGCATACATAATATATACATATAATATGCACATAGTTATTTTTGTTTTTTTTACTTAATATTTAAATTGATGTGAATTTGAATTAACAGTTCAATTTACTAGACATAATCGAAATAATCATACACACGGGCTGAGCTACTGTTCATGTAAATAAATGCATGCATCCATATAAATGTACTTAGCTATTATTGGTATATAAAAGGATATTATAGTCATTCAGAAATTTCAAATTTATACGCATTAATTAGAAATCAAGTCTAGAAAATTGAAATTATTTGAAAAAAAAAATTATATGAAAATCTTAATAGTACCGAAAACTATTAAAGAAGATGACGAAAAAATAATTTGCATGAAATAAAGAAATAAAATAAAATAAAATAAAAAAATAAAAACAAAATTGAAATATTCTTTTGAATTAATTTTAGAAATTTCTTGAAAATAATATTTTTTTTTATTTAATACATTTTCATTTTTTTTTCTTTGTTTTGAAATAAAATACATGTGAATTGAATTTAAAATCGAAATACTAATTACCTACATACATACTATTCTGTAATGCATATTTTGACTATAGTGATAAAAAAAGATAATATATAAAATGAAATAAAATTAAATGAAATAATAATATAGGTAGAATAAAATTTGAATTTCTATTCTGAAACAGATTCTCTATTTTGATTTGATTTATTGTAAATACATTTCAAATTAAATAATTTGAGACTAACCATACCAAAACAACGATTTCTTGGAAAATGTTTCTTCTTTATTTATCACACCACAAAATTTTATAATGTTTCGATCATTTGCCATGAAGTTACAGTATTGTTTGCCGGGCATTCTCTACATTTGACCTTCAACGATTAATTAATTATTATTGGTTTCAACAGGTCAACAAACTTTTGAGGGAAAAAGATTTGAGTTCAATGAACAAGTTATCCCCGAAAATAACGCCCATTTTGACACCAGCAATAATTCGTTTTTTACTGACGGCATGTATAGAAAAGTTAGAAAAGCGTTGAATGAATGTCTCCCACTTGTAGGAGACTATGTTATGGAATAAACAAAAAATTTTTTTCAAAAAAAAAAACTTTTATTTAGAAGTTAGTCTTGAAACTTGTTGATTCATGTGTGTAGAACTATATAATTGCTTTTTAAAAATATAAATTTATTTCTTAAATAATATGTCTCTACACTTCGGTGGTTATAACAAGAAGAAAGAATAACTTAATATTTCATACAGTGATTGCTTAAATTATACCTTATTAATAATATGTATACATGTATATAAATTTAATCATGAGAGGTGAGAGTTTACAATGTAAGTATAATTAAGTAGCAATTACTATTACTCTCATATCATCAATTTGATAAGAGATGCTGGGTACATAAAATTACCATGTGATCATAACAGACAATTTTAACGTTAAATTCCATATAATATGTATGAACATTGTACTATTATAATTATATGCATAAGGCAAGTGAAATATGCATATAAGTCACAATTCATATACCGCAACATCTCTCCCCCCTTATTTAAAATGTGTTATAAATGAGTTCTAGAATTATAAACTTAACTTATGATTTTATAATTTGATTACAACTTTTTCTTTAGATTTGCTTCTAGTTATTTTTGTATCTGTAAATATATTTGGATTCAAGATATATGCTGGTTTAAGTCTATCAATTGAAACAATTTCTTCTTTGTTATCTATAAGAATTTTATAATATTTTTCGTTTTTAGATAATACTTTGAAAGGACCTTTATATGGTGGGTTTAAATTCCCCTTATGAACCTCTTCTCTAATGAATACGTGTGAACAATCTTTCATTCCTGATGGTATAAATACATTGTTCTGTTTCCGTATTAAGTTTGGCTGTGGTTTAATGTTTTGTATGGCTTGTTTAATGTCTTTGGCAATGGCATTTGTGAGTACATTTTCTGTTCTTTCTGACGCAATGAATTCTCCAGGTAAACGTAGGGATTGGCCATAAAGTAATTCAGCAGGAGTAGAGTTTACGTCTTCTATAATTGCAGAACGAATGCCTAAAAGTATCCAGGGTAAAAAATTGTACCATTTTTTAGGATCGTTATATGTTTTGATTGCGGTTTTGAGTGTTCTATGAAACCTTTCTACGAAACCGTTTGCTTGAGGATGATAAGCACAAGTTCTAATGCGGTGGTTACCTAAAATTTGAGAAATTTCTTTGAACAATGATGATTCAAATTGAGTGCCTTGATCTGTCGTGATCGTAAGCGGAACACCAAAACGAGAAATCCATTGATGAAGGAAAATATTTGCAATGTGTTCAGCTGTTATGTTTCGCAGAGGGAAAGCTTCAGGCCAATAACAAAATCGGTCTCTAATCGTTAATAAGTAAGCGTAACCATTAGAAGAAGGTAGTGGACCAACAATGTCCATATGAATATGTTCGAATCTGCCTTTTGGAACTGGAAAAATTCCGTAAGGAGAAATTGTGTTACGATTAATTTTTGCCTTTTGACATTTAATACATGTTTTAGACCAGAGGTTAATTTCTTGATTCATTTTAGGCCAGAAGTATTTCGAAGTTATGAGTTTTCTTGTGACTCGGATACTTGGATGCGACAGGTTGTGTATCTTGTCGTATATTGCACGTCTCATACTTAAAGGGACGTAAGGTCTGTTAGTACCTGTAGTAGTTTCACACCAGATCTCTATGTCTTCTAACGGGATATAAATTTTTTCTATTTTGAAAGACGATTTATTTTTTGTATCTACTGCATTAAGTAGAGAATTAAGTTCATCGTCTTTATTTTGTTCTATTTGTAAAATTTTCAGACTAAGTTCGTTTTCGAAAGAGTCAATTGAGTCGATGTACGCTCGGGAAAGTGTATCGGCAATAATATTATTCGAGCCTTTAACATATCTAATGTCATTAGTGAACTGGGATATGAAATTCAAATGACGGGCTTGCCGAGGAGATTTGTCCGTTTTAGCCAACAAAGCAGTAGTAATGGGCTTATGATCTGTAAATATTATTAATTCTTTGGCTTCGACAAAATGCTGAAAATGTTTAATGGCAAGATATATTGCCAAAAGTTCTCTATCAAAAGTTGAATACTTCTTTTCATTTGGCTTCAATTTTTTTGAAAAGAAACTTAATGGTTCCCAGGTTTTACAACGTTTTTGTTGTAAAACTGCCCCAACTGCATCATTTGATGCATCAACAAACAAACTGATTTTTGCATTTGCGTCAGGATGTACTAGTGAGAGACGATTATGAAAACAATTTTTAATACTGTCGAAAGCGTTTTGAAGTTCTTCTGTCCAAATAAAATTTTTTATTGATTTTTTTTTAGAATTACACTGTTGAAGTGCTTGATATAAAGGAATTGCTATCTGGGCCATTTTTGGTATAAACCTGTGGTAAAAATTTACCATACCCAAAAAACGCTGCAATTTTTTAAACGTATTTGGAGGAGGAAAATCTTGAATGGACTGGACTCTTTCTTTTGACGGAGCTATTCCTGTTGGAGAAATAATATGACCTAAAAAATTTATTTCACTTGTACCGAAAACGCACTTGCTTGGATTTATATTTATCCCATAATCTTGTAATTTAGAAAACAGAGATCGAAGGTGTTTTTTGTGTTCGTCGACCGTTTTGCTTGCAACTAAAATGTCATCGATGTATGGAAACACAAAATCTAAATCTGAAAGGACTCTGTCTATAAATCTTTGAAATGTCTGTGCTCCATTTTTGACACCAAAAGGCATGCGTGTGAATTCAAAAAGGCCGAATGGGGTAATAACTGCTGTCTTGAAAATATCTTCCTTTGCTACCGGAATTTGATGGTATGCTCGTACCAAATCTATTTTTGAAAAAATATTGCAGTCGACTAGATTTAAATTACAATCTTGGATATTCCGTGGAGGATATTTGTCGAAAACTGTAACCGCATTTAGTTGGCGGTAATCTCCACAAGGTCTCCATTCATTTGATGACTTTTTGGGTACCATGTGAAGGGGAGATGCAACCGAAGAAGATGAAGGACGACATATGCCCATTCGTACCATGATATTGAATTCAGATTTAGCAATATTATATCTTTTTGAATCAAGACGTCTGGGACGAGCGGAAGGAAGTGTTCCTTGTGTAATTATTCGATGTACCACATCATGTCGAACTGGTATGTTGAAATTTGGTGGAGATATTAACGAGGGATAATCGTTGAGAATGGAGCTGAATTCATCTTTGAAAAAGTAGAGTTTCGGTAGAATTGTTTTACTTTTTCGCTGTATGCATTGTACTGATAATAAAGTAGTTTGATCGACTAACATTTTGCGTCTGATGTCTACAAGTAATTTATATTTAAAAAGAAAATCAGCACCCAGAATTGCTTGATCAACAGCCGCTACTATAAAGATGTGATCAAAATTGCGCCGAAGCCCAAGACTTATTGTTAAGGCTTTATATCCAAAAGTAGATATAGGAGTTCCATTAGCAGCTATGAGATTATATTCTAGGGATTTTTTCGAATTTGGAAAAAGTTTTTTAGGAATTATTGATATCTCAGCACCTGTATCTATAAGAAATTGTATATTTGTTAGTTTATCATATATAAACAATCGGCAGAAATTTTGATTAGGTTTCGTTGCCGCAGACGAAACCTTTAAGAACCGTTTTTTGAATTAATATTTTTAATTTGGTTGTGTTTTTTGCACGGGGGAATACACTTCCTTGCTTTTTCTTTATATTTTTTGTGATACCAGCACAGTTCTTGATTTTGTGACGATTTTGAAGGTGTGGAGCTTCTACTGTTTGATTTATGCTGAAAATAATTTTTGTCTCTTCTGGATTTTCTTGAATCTAGTTGTTTAATTAAGTGTTCTAATTTTTTCATTGCATTTTGAAATTGATTCATATCAGAATTGTGTTGAATAGCCGAAACTTTTGAATTTATCGAAGACGTGTTATCAAAAATTTTATCAGCTATATTAAGCAATGATTCATCGGTATGTGATGATTCTAATGCAATTAAACAAGATTGTATAGCTGTAGGTAGTTTCCTTAACCACAATTTTTTAAGAAGTGGTGTATTAATTAAGCTATTGCTAGATGCTAATGACTCCATCTTTCTATAAAGTTCGGAAGGTTTTGAATCACCCAATTCAATTTTATGTAATATTGCGTCAAGACGACGTTCTTCCGAATCTTGATTTCTAGTAATAAGAATTTGTTTCAAATTTTCGTATTTATTTTGAGATGGAGGATTCAATAAAATGTCTGAAACAGTCTCCATTATATCATTTGGTAAAGACGAGACAAGGTAATCATATTTTGTAGCCGATGAAGTTATATTTTTTACGCGAAACTGGCTTTCTACCTGAATAAACCATAAATCAGGCCTATTATTCCAGAATGGTGGTATTTTCATGGTAGATATATACTGAGTTTGTAGTTTATTGTCTTCAGTTAGAGTATCATTCTGTTTCTCTTTAGCTTCTGCAGAATTAGATTCCTTAGAAGAATCCATTTTTGAGTATGGATACAGTGGAATGATTGCCGGTTAATAGAAAAAAGAAAATGGGATAGAGAAAATGTAGAGCTGTATGTTACCGTGAAAAATTTAAACAATGTGATTTACATGTATAGATGCCAGAAATTCGTAAATATACTGTATGTATATCAAATATGTATTTATAAATATATTATATATGCAAGTATATAAAGGTAGATAACGATTATATCAATAGCAATTATATAGTCCTATGAAAGTATTATTTAAACTTTAAGTAAGTGGTAAATTAGTATATCACTATAATTTAGTTTGATCAATGAGTTAAAGATGTATGAATTGTTTCAATTTTCTTTATGTAAAATATAAAAATGAAAATATTGATAGACCTTATTTATAGAAGTTTGTAAACTTACCCGCTTATCTTATATTTTGAATCCAAAACTTAAACTCACTTAATTTTATTTTAAAAGTCATATATATATATATATATATTTTGAATACAGTGTGTATATTATGTATGGTCAATATATATATATATATATTTGTTATGTATATTTGTAGGTACCTATGTATATATTTTTATTTACACTTTATGTAAAATAATATGTCGTAATGCATAAGTTTTTAAATTAAACTATATGATGAATAAAATTCGTTCAGTCATAAACATGTGATTTACAAAACATAACCAGTAATAAAATTAGTATAACTATCATTGTATTGTACTTACTTAAAATTTATGTGTTTCAAAATAGTACACATGTGTTATGAGAAAAGGAAATTTATTCACTGAAAAAGCCTATGCAAATCACATTGAAAATTGAATTGAATTTAAGAAATTACACTTTTATATAATAATAGATGTATTTATATATAGTATGCATGCAATTTAAAATTTAAATTTAAATCAATTATAAATATATATGGAGTAATTATCTGATAAAAAGAAAAAAAAGGTCCCACGCCGTATGAATACCATCAGGTCGTCAGGTAGAGATGAATATGTTGAAACAAATTTTGATGTTTGTTGTGTAGGTTGAGTTGAATTATGATGAATTTTGATGATCTTGAAAATGTTGCAGTTCACCAGATATGTTATTTAAATTATATAGAATTTTATTTTTAACTTTTTTGAAGAATTGTAGTTAATAAAAATTGATTATAAGATGATGACAATATGTATTATGATGTATGTATTATAACTGGTGAAAATTCGATGCCGTTATTTGCCGGTATATTATTAGCTATAATAAACTCTCTTGTTGAAATCCGCATGGTGGAGAAAAAAAAAATCCACGATAATTTAAAACATCAGTTTCACACAATTTGAAATTTATACATTTTTTAAAATGATTTTTAATTATTTATTGTTTTAAAATGTTCTTTTAAAGATATTTAAAAATTTAGGATCAATTAGCAAATTTTTACATTCACTTGTTTGACGAATCACGTGTGTTCCATTTTAATTTAAGTAAAAATACTTTATTTAAATTAATATTGAAAAATAATTATGGCTGGAGTTCCGAAAAGGTGTTCCCTCTGATCCTCTTGAAATTTTGACCACAGATTCTACTCGACAATATCAGAAAAGTCACGGAATATTTTTTGTCGGAAAGCCCTCTATCGGTCACAATTCGCATTTAAAATTTTTTGTCAAAATTCTTATTTTAGCAATATGTCTGTAACGGTACATGATACAGGTATGTTTTACATCTCAAAAAAGATGCGTCTTAAGATGCTCTATATTCTGAAAAAAAGAAATTTTCAAAAGCTCCTAGTAGAAGGATAATAAAGGACATTTTGTGATTTTTGGCTATTTTCACATTTTTGACAATTTCTCAGAAAGGAGTAAGGATAATCGGTTCAAATTTTTTGCAAATAAAAAAGGACATCATGAGCAAGATTTTTCATTCATTACTTTGATCCTAATGAAAAAGGAAAATGTCCTACAGAGAAATAATTTTATTAATGCTGAATTTTGCAATTTTATGTTCGTGTGCACGTGTATGTATGTGAGTATGTGTATTTTTAGAAGTCAAATATATGATATTTTTTGTATGTGCGTATATATGCATGTGTATGTGCATTTGTAGAAGGTAAATCTAACAGTGTGTTCATTAAGTATTTTCTATACAGGCATACATATACACTACACGTATATCGGCAAATATGATAGAGTACGCTTGCGGGTTTGTGTGTGTATGCATTTATAGAAGGCAAATCTGGTAGTGTGTATGTAAATGTATGTGTGTGTGTATTTGTAGAAGGCAAATCTGATAGTGTGTGTGTGCATTTGTAGAAGGAAAATCTGATAGTGTGTGTGTGCATTTGTAGAAGGAAAATCTGGTAGTGTGTGTGCATTTGTAGAAGGAAAATCTGATAGTGTGTGTTTGTAAGTGCATGTGTGTGTGTGCTTTTGTAGAAGGAAAATTTGATAGTATGTGTATGCACTTGTAGAAGGAAAATCTGATAGTGTTTGCATGTAAGTGCATGTGTGTGTGTGCATTTGTAGAAAACAAATCTGATAGAAAATGCTTAATGCACAAATTATCAGATTTACCTTTTACACATGCACATACGAGCACGCATATACACAGGCACGCACGCACACACAACACAAACGCGCGCGCGTTTAGTATTTTCAGATTGTTTGTAGAGTATTATTCCAGTCATTGAAATAAATGTAATATAATATAAAATTATATCTAATAATAATAGTAATAAACAAACATGCACTTACATACACACACTATCAGATTTTCCTTCTACAAATGCACACACACTACCAGATTTTCCTTCTACAAATGCACACACACACTACCAGATTTTTCTTCTACAAATGCACACACACACTATCAGATTTGCCTTCTACAAATACACACACACATACATTTACATACACACTACCAGATTTGCCTTCTACAAATGCATACACACACAAACCCGCAAGCGTACTCTATCATATTTGCCGATATACGTGTAGTGTATATGTATGCCTGTATAGAAAATACTTAATGAACACACTGTTAGATTTACCTTCTACAAATGCACATACACATGCATATATACGCACATACAAAAAATATCATATATTTGACTTCTAAAAATACACATACTCACATACATACACGTGCACACGAACATAAAATTGCAAAATTCAGCATTAATAAAATTATTTCTCTGTAGGACATTTTCCTTTTTCATTAGGATCAAAGTAATGAATGAAAAATCTTGCTCATGATGTCCTTTTTTATTTGCAAAAAATTTGAACCGATTATCCTTACTCCTTTCTGAGAAATTGTCAAAAATGTGAAAATAGCCAAAAATCACAAAATGTCCTTTATTATCCTTCTACTAGGAGCTTTTGAAAATTTCTTTTTTTCAGAATATAGAGCATCTTAAGACGCATCTTTTTTGAGATGTAAAACATACCTGTATCATGTACCGTTACAGACATATTGCTAAAATAAGAATTTTGACAAAAAAATTTAAATGCGAATTGTGACCGATAGAGGGCTTTCCGACAAAAAATATTAGAGTTCTGTGCTTTGCGTCACAAGGACTATCTGTGGTCAAAATTTCAAGAGGATCAGAGGGAACACCTTTTCGGAACTCCAGCCATAATTATATAAAAATTGAAATAATTATATTATTAATTGATTTTTCAATTTAATTCTCCAAATTAATTTTATATATTATTATTTTCAAGTTCGTCGGGGTCACCAATGTAGAACTATATAATTGCTTTTTAAAAATATAAATTTATTTCTTAAATAATATGTCTCTACACTTCGGTGGTTATAACAAGAAGAAAGAATAACTTAATATTTCATACAGTGATTGCTTAAATTATACCTTATTAATAATATGTATACATGTATATAAATTTAATCATGAGAGGTGAGAGTTTACAATGTAAGTATAATTAAGTAGCAATTACTATTACTCTCATATCATCAATTTGATAAGAGATGCTGGGTACATAAAATTACCATGTGATCATAACAGACAATTTTAACGTTAAATTCCATATAATATGTATGAACATTGTACTATTATAATTATATGCATAAGGCAAGTGAAATATGCATATAAGTCACAATTCATATAATATAATATACAATGTGTTATATTTTATTTTTATTTAATATATTCGAATTTCATGTTATTTTTTCATCATATTTAAATAAATATGTTTATAAATAGATATGTATTGTAATTGTAATTTATATTTAGGCCTTTTCGTAAATTCAATTCTAAGTTAGATCTTTTTTGCAGTTCGTTCGAAAACTACTAACTGCAAAAGCAGAGCGTTCGATAAGTTTTGCACTGCAAAGCAGGGCGTTCGAAAAGTATAAAATGCAAAACAGGCCTGAAAAATCTTAACGCAAATAAGCAGCGTGATTTGAAACACTGCATATATGCTACTGACAACTGTACTGTCCAAGTTATCTACCACTTCATTCTTTACAACAGCTAGATTGTACGTACATAAATTTTTTACAAAAATAAAATAAAAAAAACGATTTTTTGAAATAATAAAAAAATAATTTTGGGATTTCGAACTTGTTGTATTAATTGTATTAGTTGGTTTTAAAAGTTTTATTCTTTATAATGTCAGATTCAAGTGAAGATATTGAAAAATTACTTAAGTAAGTATATTAAAATTGAGGTTAAAATTCATATTTTCAATAAATAAAATTGTACAATACACATCGAACACATTATTTTTCAATATTATAATTATTATTGTTGGTTATCACTTATCATTCAATTTTTCGTTCGAAAATGCAAAATGTCAGAAGTGAAAACTCTTAACCATTGCATTTGCAGCGCTGCTTTATTCCTGCAGACTGCACATTACTGTTCTAGTACTATTTTTAAGATACGAAAGAATACACAGTGCAGCCTGCATTTTCGAAAAAGCCTTTTGATTAATGTGATGTGATTATAATAATTTGATAATTCTATTTAAAATGATATACTTCATTGAATATAAATAATAAATAAATAATAAAGACATAGCAGGTAGTCAATTTATACTGGATAATGTTAAAAAAATAACAAAACCGTAAATGCTTTATCAGTTATCAGTTGTATGTAAAAATAACTTGAATCGAGTACTTATGTATACATATAATATACAGGGTGATTCTCAATCGGATGAAAACCTTGAGACAGGTGATTGGTCGTGCCGAGAAACAAAAAAAATTGTATGGCAGGGGGGGGGGGGTCTATTCTCAAGGGGTAAGGAGTTATGGGGCTACGAAGTTTTTTTTTTAGGTCAAGTCACTTGTTCCGTAATTTTGGCCATAGCTCACGAAATACTCAATACTTTTGAGTCATCCTGCAGTCATTAGAAAGAGAATCAATGGCTCTTTACTTTCATGTCTAAATAATTTAAATTTGACTAGCGGTGATGAAGATACGACTCATCAAAGTTCAAAATTCATGGAAAAAAACGGAAAATTTTAAGTTCAAGG
This sequence comes from Villa cingulata, assembly GCA_951394055.1. NCBI lineage: Eukaryota > Metazoa > Arthropoda > Insecta > Diptera > Bombyliidae > Villa > Villa cingulata. Next base: position 22,273,406 of record OX596017.1, read on the forward strand.
TCAAATATCTCAAAATTTTGCCTTATTTTTTTTGAATTTTTTGTACTTAAAATATAGCCCAATGCATCGCCTTCATTTGCTTTTTATTTTATTTGATTGTCTTTTGTAGTTCTTGAGTTCTGCGCTAAAATACAACAGTGGTTTTGCATCGAAAAGTTGTTTACCTGTTGTTGTTGTTGATATTTCTCGTTGAGAAAAGAAATAAAATATAAAGTTTCACTCTTTAAAACAATTATTTCGTAGTCCTGAAATACATCATACATACATCATATATCATATAACATGAATAAAGAATGTTGATATAACCAAAGATCGATATATACGAGTATAATATATTATATCATGGTATATCATATTGGTTTTTGGTATAACATTAAATGCAATGTAAAATTTCATTCTAATACAATTTTAAAAATTAGAGTAACCGGCCGTTTACATAATAAATTGTAGACATGAATAACAACATAATAGTAAATACTATATGGAATGAATGTACTATTTATGTGATATACATGATTGTATGTATACATCGTATATATGGTATTTTGTACACATTACATACAAGTGTAATTATAAAAAAAAGATTTTTCAATGATATATATCAGGATATAATAATGTATATAGTATCAATGACCTATCTTAATATATTTCTTTATGAAAATATTTGTGTGTAATGTTAAATATGAACCTCTTTGTTATTCATTATAAAGGGATTATTTAAAGTATTTTCTTTAAAAGTGGTATCAATTCATTCTATATTATACATACATAGATATATGAATACATATTTGGTAATTACATATACACTTCAGCTATCAGCTGTTTTTTTACTCATAAAAAATTGAAAAGTCAACCTTTTTGCAATTTTTTTTCAACTTTGGTTTGATTTCGGATTTATGAATAGAATATAATAGTGGCTGTTTGATGCGGGTGAGTGGTGTGGGGGGTGGTGGGTGGTTATTACTCATGAGTAATTTTCATTAGTAAGATTGAAAAATTTTATAGAATGAAAAATAAAATATAAATGAAAAAAAGAGAATATTGTCAGGTGGTTGAGGGGGTGCTAAAAGAGTATAAAAAGTATTGCATAATTAGTGTCATTCGTTAACACTGATCAACATTTATTTCAGCAACAAGCTTAAAAATATTTATTTCAAAATTTTTAAATTTTATTTCGTTGATTCTGTTATTTCTGTGTGGTATAAAGTATATACTCAAAAAATTCTAAATACTAGCGCTGATGAACATTTAATTAGATTCAATGAAAATTGATAATTATTTATAGCTTGAAAAATATTATATTTTTGTTCACAAATAATAACAATAAACAACATGTCATGAAGTCGAAAATAAATTATTTGTAAATTTATGGATTTTTATGATTGAATTTTTTTCATTTATGTTTGTTTGAAAATAAATTATTAAGTAGAATTGGCCTATAATTCTAGTCCTAGAAATATTTTGGAGATCCGTATTATCAAAATATCTTCAGTAGTGATTCAAAAAATTATGTTTGAAAATAACGTGGAATAGCTTTACGTATAGTAAAATATAATTGCTTATTTGATTTTTGAATTCAAAATTTACCTTTGTATTTTAACATTTCTATTAAATTGATAGCTCAACTACTTAATATCATTCTTAAACCAAATTTTAAAACTTAAACCATTCATATAAAAAGTACAAGAACTGGTCAGTTCTGCATGGTGCGGTCATGGAGTTGGCAAAAAATAGGAAGTTAATCTGACCTCTGCCTATACTTTAGAATATATTATCAGAAATTTGAATAGCCTCTGACATTTAGTATTAGCACTATTAGTCATAAATATTTTTATACAGCATTTTTTTTGAACAAAAGTTTTAAAATTGCATGTATTTTTAATTCTGTTTTTTTCTATAAAATATATGTAACTTTGTTTTGAACTTAAATGAACCTAATGAATTCGGACAAAAAAGCGATGAATTATCAATCGTCTTTTAATACAGTTGAAATTATACAATATTTTAATATTTTAATAGTTGATATTATATTTAATTATTTATTGTTATAACTATATATGTATACACTAAACAAATTTATGGATTTATAATGTTTCGAGGATGCATTTCCAATTATTAATTGATTAGAAATTAAATGCTGTGTAAAAGTAATTGTGAACAATACTGTACATCCAGTTTTAGTTTAACTATAGTTGGAAGACAGTTTTCAAATTTAAAAATTTTAAAATCAAATATATTACTATATATGATTTATAAAGTATAATATTAATATGCAAATTATGTATAAAAATATCTAAGAAAGTCATAGCAAAGCAGAAGAAATTTGATCACGATCAAAGTGGATTTTGCATTTACGCAACCTGAATAATAGTGGTAACGTAGTAAATGAATGATATATTCTTCAAATATAGATATTGTGGTATCTTAAAAGGATATTTGCTCGAGGGCTGTTACTTATCAAAATTGTTATTTAATTCTTTTCAGAAAAAAACCATCAGATTGCAGTGTAATTGATAAATATTCGGTAATTATAAACTTTCGCTTTCAGCTAGATTTTTAAACATTAAAAATCGAAAAATATATGAATCTTCATGATTCTAGTCTCAAAATGTTCCATTTAACTTCAGATTTATGAAAAAAGTATAATAGTTACAGTTTGATGCGTAGGAGAGTGTGGGTAAATAGTTAAAAGAGTATATGAAAAAATCAGTTTAATTCAGTTCAAAAATGATGATCAGTTTTGACGAATGACGCTAATTATACAGCACTTTTCATACTCTTTTAGCATCCCCGCACCCACCTGCCAAAATTCTCTTTTTTTCATTTATATTTTAGTTTTCATTCTATAAAATTTTTCAATCTTACTAATGAAAAATTACTCATGAGTATAATCACCACCCACCACCACCCACACCACTCCCCGCATCAAACAGCCACTATTATATTCTATTCATAAATCCGAAATCAAACCAAAGTTGAAAAAAAAGCAAACAGGTTGACTTTTCAATTTTTTATGAGTAAAAAACCAGCTGATTGCGAAAGTGTATATGTAATTACCAAATAATGTATTCATATATCTATGAATAACAAAAAGGTTCATATTTAACATTACACACAAATATTTTCATAAAGAAATATATTAAGAAAGGTCATTGATACTATATAAATTATAGATATACATCATTGAACAATCTATTTTTATAATTACACTTATATGTATGTGTACAAAATACCATATATACGATGTATTCAAATAAACAATCATGTATATCGCATAAACAGCACATTCATTGCATATAGTGTTTACTATTATCTATTCTGTATAAGCAAGCAGCATGTTGTTATTAATGTCTACTATGTCATGTCTATTATGTATGTATTAGAATTAGTTTTTACATCGCATTCAATGTTATACCACGTTATACCAAAGACCAATATAATATACCATGATATAATATATTTTATATATCGGTCTTTGGTTATATCAAACTTGTTTATTCATGTTATATGCTTTATGTATGTATGTGTACGAGATTGTCTTCAATTCAATATGGATCCTTATATATCCTTATGCACGAGCATAAACCATACATGGAGAATAAATATATATGATCAAAATCTCTCAAAAATGTTCAAATAGATAGTTCTTCGTCTCAATAGATGTTCTTTTTAGTGTAAGTGGTAATTTTTCCAAAAACGACACACTTACATATATGATAAAGATCGAAAAAGCTTCATCAAAATCAAAAAAGTTTTTCAAAATTTTCGAATTGCTTTTAGTTATGTACCCTGTACACAATTATAATCATTTCAATAAATTTGTATGACAGTCTGTGATATAATGGAATTGTTTTTGTAAATCCAGTTATCAAAACTAATTGTGTAGACGGACCATAGTGTTTCGAATTTGTTCTCATTTATTATAAATGTTTGCTCTCACAAATGAAATGAACACCTGTCAATGTTTTTCAGCACTAAACAATACACAATGCTATTTAAAATGTACATTTAATTCATATGATATTCCACACATATAAGTGTTATTTATATGTATTTGTATATTTTGAGTATTGAAAATAGAATAAATGAATATCATTGGCTGGAACATATAAATATAAATTTGAACATTTTTGAGAGATTTTGATCATATATATTTATTCTCCATGTATGGTTTATGCTCGTGCATAAGGATATATAAGGATCCATATTGAATTGAAGACGATCTCGTACACATACATACATAAAGCATATAACATGAATAAACAAGTTTGATATAACCAAAGACCGATATATAAAATATATTATATCATGGTATATTATATTGGTCTTTGGTATAACATTGAATGCGATGTAAAAACTAATTCTAATACATACATAATAGACATGACATAGTAGACATTAATAACAACATGCTGCTTGCTTATACAGAATAGATAATAGTAAACACTATATGCAATGAATGTGCTGTTTATGCGATATACATGATTGTTTATTTGAATACATCGTATATATGGTATTTTGTACACATACATATAAGTGTAATTATAAAAATAGATTGTTCAATGATGTATATCTATAATTTATATAGTATCAATGACCTTTCTTAATATATTTCTTTATGAAAATATTTGTGTGTAATGTTAAATATGAACCTTTTTGTTATTCATAGATATATGAATACATTATTTGGTAATTACATATACACTTTCGCAATCAGCTGGTTTTTTACTCATAAAAAATTGAAAAGTCAACCTGTTTGCTTTTTTTTCAACTTTGGTTTGATTTCGGATTTATGAATAGAATATAATAGTGGCTGTTTGATGCGGGGAGTGGTGTGGGTGGTGGTGGGTGGTGATTATACTCATGAGTAATTTTTCATTAGTAAGATTGAAAAATTTTATAGAATGAAAACTAAAATATAATTGAAAAAAAGAGAATTTTGGCAGGTGGGTGCGGGGATGCTAAAAGAGTATGAAAAGTGCTGTATAATTAGCGTCATTCGTTAACACTGATCAACATTTTTGAACTGAATTAAACTGATTTTTTCATATGCTCTTTTAACTATCTACCCACACTCTCCTACGCATCAAACTTTAACTATTATACTTTTTTCATAAATCCGAAGTTAAATGGAACATTTTGAGACTAGAATCATGAAGATTCATATATTTTTCGATTTTTAATGTTTAAAGAAAACTAGCTGACAGCGAAAGTTTATAATTACCGAATATTTATCAATTACACTGCAATCTGATGGTTTTCCTCTGAAAAGAATTAAATAACAATTTTGATAAGTAACAGGCCTCAAGCAAATATCCTTTTAAGATACCACAATATCTATATTTGAAGAATATATCATTCATTTACTACGTTACCACTATTATTCAGGTTGCGTAAATGCAAAATCCACTTTGATCGTGATCAAATTTCTTCTGCTTTGCTATGACTTTCTTAGATATTTTTATACATAATTTGCATATGAATATTATACTTTATAAATCATATATAGTAATATATTTAATTTTAAAATTTTTAAATTTGAAAACCGTCTTCCAACTATAGTTAAACTAAAACTGGATGTACAGTATTGTTCACAACTACTTTTACACGGCATTTAATTTCTAATCAATTAATAATTGGAAATGCATCCTCGAAACATTATAAATCCATAAATTTGTTTAGTGTATACATATATAATTATAATAATAAATAATTAAATATAATATCAACTATTAAAATATTAAAATATTGTATAATTTCAACTGTATTAAAAGACGATTGATAATTCATCGCTTTTTTGTCCGAATTCATTAGGTTCATTTAAGTTCAAAACAAAGTTACATATATTTTATAGAAAAAAACAGAATTAAAAATACATGCAATTTTAAAACTTTTGTTCAAAAAAAATGCTGTATACAAATATTTATGACTAATAGTGCTAATACTAAATGTCAGAGGCTATTCAAATTTCTGATAATATATTCTACAGTATAGGCAGAGGTCAGATTAACTTCCTATTTTTTGCCAACTTAATGACCGCACCATGCAGAACTGACCAGTTCTTGCACTTTTTAAATGAATGGTTTAAGTTTTAAAATTTGGTTTAAGAATGATATTAAATAGTTGAGCTATCAATTTAATAGAAATGTTAAAATATAAAGGCAAATTTTGAATTCAAAAATCAAATAAGCAATTATAATTTACTATACGTAAACCTATTCCACGTTATTTTCAAACATAATTTTTTGAATCACTACTGAAGATATTTTGATAATACGGATCTCCAAAATATTTCTAGGACTAGAATTATAGGCCATTCTACTTAATAATTTATTTTCAAACAAACATACATGAAAAAAATTTGATTGCATTCAATCATAAAAATCCATAAATTTACAAATAATTTATTTTCGACTTCATGACATATTGTTTATTATATATACCTATATATATATGTATGTATATAATATTTTTCAACCTACAAATGATTATCAATTTTCATTGAATCTAATTAAATGTTCATCAGCGCTAGTATTTAGAATGTTTTGAATATATACTTTATACCACACACAAAAAACATCAACGAAATAAAATTTAATAATTTTGAAATAAATATTTTTAAGCTTTCTGTTTTTAAAAAATATTGTAAATAATTTAAAATTCATTATCCTCAAGATTTAGGAACTAGATCTAGTTAGAAAAAAAATTGACTCAGTCTATAAAAAAATTTGGTAATTTAAAAAAACACCTGATTTTTAAATTTCTATATTATGATCATAAATCAGAATAATACTTTATTTTTTTAGAAGTCCTAAGGCCCAAACATTAAAAAAGATATTCTTTCAAAATTTCAAGAAGAAATTCAATTCACGGGTTATGATAATATATAATCGTATCTTGCATTCATAAGTCAATGAACTCAAAAACATAACAAAATAAAACCATAATATATCCATATGTATACATATATTATGTATAATCAAAGATACTATATACTATCACAGATAAGTGTATCTGATCTGTGATACTATGTAAAAACATATTTATATGTAGTTATATAGTATCTCTGGTATAATGCTACAGCAATTATAATGTATTCATACGTAAAAACCTCTGTTGCCAAATATTCTACAATGCTACATCAGAAAATAATGTAAACCTATACAAGTAATACATATAATCAAAGACCATATAAATGTATAGACCAGAGTACAGTACAAATGCTACAGTAATTATAATGTATGCATACGTAAAAACATCTGTTGCCAAATATTCTACAATCCTACATCAGAAAATAATGTAAACCTATACAAGTAATACATATAATCAAAGACCATATAAATGTATAGACCAGAGTACAGTACAAATGCTACAGTAATTATAATGTATGCATAGGCATACGTAAAAACCTCTGTTGCTAAATATTCTACAATCCTACATCAGAAAATAATGTAAACCTATACAGGTAATACATATAACCAAAGACCATATAAATGTATATATTTATATGGTCTTTGATATAAATACAATTCTATATATGTATTTCAATTAGAAGTAGTAGTAGTAATTTATGTCAGATCATATAGCACGCGACAAGGAATATTAACATAACAACACATACATACATATATAAAAATACATGAAATATGAAATACCTCCTTTCTCAAGTCATTCATATATTAAATACGACGATCAACTCAATACAATAAAAAAAAAAATTTGAAACAGCCCTATTGTCAATTGTTGTATTCTAAAGCATTTGCGTACAAAATATCCATTTATTTTTACTTATTCAAGTATAATATCATATCAAGGGTGCGTTCATAAACGTTACTATAGTTAACTATAGTTATCATTTGTCGTTCAAAATGGTGGTGGCATAGTAAAACATAACTACCAACATGAATTTTTAGCGTTCATAAACATCTGTAGTAAAGTAAATTTTTAACTATTTGATGTCAAAAACTAACCCTGCTCGAGAGCATGGTTAACGATAGTAACGATAGTAAACCTTTAAGTGGTAATGACATTGACAATAAAAAAATCGTTTGTAATTTAATTTTTTGTTGTGAATTGTGAAAATTTCAATTTAATTAATTTGAAATTAATTAATTTTGTTTTAAACTTCATTTGTAAAAAATAATTAATTTTTGACAAACAAAAAATATAAAAATTATAATATGTAAAAATTTTTTAAACTTGACTTGACAGCTGAATGATAATTTATTGGTACTACTATGGTAAAAATCGCGTTCAAAAACCACTTGAAGTTAACATAACTATGGCTGTAGTATAACATAACTTTGCTTAAACTATGCTACACCATGACTATGGTTAAAGTAATGTTCATGAACGCACCCCAAATAAGTGATGGTACCACTCAAAACCATATAAAATTTAGTAAACCAGTCATGCAACTCACAAACTAATTCTTCTATATAAATATTCTTATTTTTCTCTCATATTTACAGCCCTCCTGAATTATAAACTTTCGCTCTTTTTCGATATTGTTTCGAAAAACTTTTTCGATCTTTATTTTTGGCAAACATACAAACATTTAAATAAAAAAAATGAAATGGTTCATCTAGTAGGACTGTATTATCTTTGATGAACATATAATGTGTTTTTTTGGTAGTATAGTATGGTAGTATGATTATATCACATACCATATTATTACTTGTAACCTGTAGATACTATATGTATATAGGAAAATATAGGAAGAAAGGACTTGCTTTCATATTAAACCTGTTTTGTGTATGAATTGTTTCATCTTACATATACAACATACTTATTAATTCTCGAATTTTGAATGATCTTTCATATTACAAGGGATCATAGTATAAATTTCGTATTGTGTACGATATATGTATGAAAATGAATTTGTTTTTTCAATGTGATTATCACATTACGATGCATTTAGATTAGAGCGTATATTCATATATTCATGCATATCATATATTTTACAAGGAAGGTCCTGTATGTATAATCACTGTACATGAATGTATATGTACATAATTTAAATATACGTGCAGATATTTATGTTGTGTAAATTATGTTGTAAAGCAGTGTATGTAGGAATAATGTCTTTTGAAATATACCTATATTTCGAAATCTGACAACGTCAGTATTTTATTTTATATATTGTAAGTGAAATGAAATTTTTGATTTTTTACAATATTTTGTATGTGCGTATGTACAGCACATACATATGTACATGTATGTATGCATATGATATTGATGTTAAATAGATACATGGATAAGTTCATTGAACCTTTAAATTGTTTGTAAATAAATTTTATTTCCTTAACGCGATTATGTATAGATATAATTAATACTGTAAGTGAAATCGATCATTTGAAAGGCGCATATGCACGCACATACAAAATATTGAAAAATTTATTAATAAAACTTTATTCGTATATTATACCGAATTTTTAAGTAAATAAAAAAAAATTATGAAGAAAATGGAAAAATGAGAGCGGTACGATTGACCACATGCTAAAATCTTTAATAACGAAATCTTTCCTTTTTGAAAAATCTTTCCTTTCACTTTGATTGGATTTCACAAAATTTTATAGTATCTTTGATTCTACTCATGTACTTATATACATGTATAAAAAAATACACATACGCCTAAAAAACAAGGTATGAAATATTCATATACATTCATATGCACATGCATATAAATACATTCAGTAGGAATGGAAGTGCGTGTATTCATAAGGACTCGATTTTGCTTTTAAAATATGGAATTATATATATTATTTTAATAGGCTATAATATATACATATCAAGAACACATATATGTATGTATGTAATGTACATATGTACTCGTAGATGCTAGTAATAATAATGTTAAAAAATAGAGGCAGCTAAAGTACATATGTATATATTTATTATGCTTTTGATAATGAAATGGAACTGAACATTTTTCTTTTATTTTTCTTGCTTGTTTTTGTATCATTTTATTATTATTATCCGTTTTCATATGCATGCATATACAGACATATGTACATAATTGTGTATACCAAACCGACTGACTATACTTCTTGCTATTATTATATGGAGCTTTGACTATTTTATTTTTGTATTTATGATTTTTATAAGGTTTTTTTCTTTTGTCTTTGTGTGTGTTTTTTTTTATTTTTCATTTCATTTCATTTTATGTACTTTACTTTTATATTTTATCTACAAAATATACTACTTACATACTTAAAATATATTATAAATGATAGCTTAACATAAAACTCTTTTAATAAAATATAAAATATATATAACATTCTAAATCTAATACATATACATATCTATGAAATGAACAAAATTCATACACATTTTGTATAAGTGTCTATAAAGTATTTTTATTATTATTTGTACATACATATACATATAAAGGATATACATACATATTACATACATATATGTATGTATATTGTTTGTTATACCATTTCATACACAAATCATGAACAAAATAAATATAACAATAAAACAAAACAACTCATATCTATATATAAGTGTATGTATGTATAGGTACATATTCCTATGTAAGTATTTGGGAAATAAAATAAATATGAAAAACAATTCAATGTAAATCAAAATAAAGTACCATAAAACCGTCACATTAAGATTCCGAATGACCAAGTAATTGACCACTTTGAATGAATTCTTTAATAAGGTGTATGAATCCTTATATATATATATACATATAATATATTGTATGTGTGTACTGTAAATACATAAGTGTGTATTATATACTGTTTGAATATTTTGAAATTTTCTTCACGTTCTACTATATATACGTATTGTACTTGTACATATTTTTGGTAATATTTCATTACTGGATTTTTCATGATTCGAAATTTTATTTATTTTTTATGAATGACTTTTAAAACTGCATATAAGTATCAATGGTATTATCATTATTTTATTTTATTATCATTATTTTATTTTTCTAATACATACGAGTACATAATTTGATTTTACGATTTTGCTAGAAAATAAACAATATTGTTATAGTAGACAGGCATATATGGTAAAGATATGTATGTATTTCAATATTACAAGAAATTAATTATTCAATATTACGAAAAAAAAAAAAAAAAAAACGAAAATCAAAATTTAGGTACATTGTAGAAATTTAATTACTCATATGTATGTATGTATGTATGTAAGTAAATACTTCATATATTTAAATTTTTTGATTTCGTGTTTAATATCTATGTAGGTATGTATCATTCTAGTAATTATGTATAGATCTGTCTAACCTCTAAGCCCTATCATGTAAACAAGCCTGCTTCTTTACTAGCAACAATAACTCTGTCGCTCGCAATCCACGTACCATTTCATTAAAATCCCTAGCTCAAATAGAATTTGTAGTGCTATAGGAGAAATGTTTAATATATTATATGTATTTATACAATTTATTTAAATGAAAATTTGACAATATATTATATACAAACATACGTCAAATTATTTTATATTACATATGTAAAATTTCAAATATTTTTCAAACACACATTTAATTGGAAATTATACAAAAATTTGTAATAACTAAATAAACACATTTGAATAAGAATTATTCAAAGAATGATATCTGAAAAGATTTTGGGAATAGTATGATTGTTTTCTTTTTTTGTTGAACATGAATTTTTATGTAGTAATTCAGTAATTCAGTATACTTTATTGAAAATTTTTATGTAGTATACGTTACGTAGTACCCCGAAGTATCTACAATTTTTTTTTTATAAAAAAATATTTCTCTTTTGTAAATTTATTCTTCTTCAATTTCATGATTGATTCATTTACCTAATTATTCCCTATAGGCTAAAGGTAGATATATTAAAACTGGTTCACACTCTGTATGTAGGTGGGAGTAGTAGTAGCAAATACTTATGTATATTACAGTTGTAAATAGAATATTATTTTAGCACAATCAGTATAAAAAGTAGTCAATAAATATATATATCACAGTTGTATAAAATATAGAATATTATCATTATATCACAGTAGGTTTCTTATCACAGTTAGTATAAAAGTAGGTAGTTAATAAATATATATGTATATATCACAGTTGTCCAAAAATAGAATATTATCATATGAGGGTCGAATTTTCTTATCACAAGAGTAGGTAGTCACTTTTTAAATAGATATCAGCAGAAAAACAGTAGTAAAATAAAACGTATAAGCATGTATAAGTAAAATTGTTGAAAAATTTTATAAATAAATTGAAAGAAAAGTGAACTCAAGATTAAGTAAAACCGTGTTTTATTTTAAATATACCTAAAGTTGTATGGTTATATTTTATCCTCTACATGTATATACATATATTATTTTGTTTGATCTAATATTATGTATGATTCACATACACAAAGTAGGTAGGTAATGTCGTTATTAGAATCGGATCGGATCAAAATTTCATTGCAATAAATATACATATCATATCGTAGTATAATTTTCTGATAAAACTATATACATATATATGTATACCTGATAATACTGATATACTGCGTAAACGTAGAGTTAACGTAGATTATTAACTTTTCATTTTGCTGTATCTGCAATTTTTAAATCCCCAACACAAAGAAGAAAACAAAACTTATTCTATACATATAAATACAAGATGCAGAATACAAAAATAGTGCATTAAATTGAAATTCATTACAATGATTTTTGGAATATGTTTTCGTATGTATACGACGAGTGTAATACATATACGTATTTATAGTATACGCATGAATATGATATCTTATGTACTAGATATATTATATAATGTTCATGATTTAGTATATGATCTTTATACGTGTTATCAATATTCGTTTATCATTCTTAAAATGGTATAATATAATAATTTTTGTGTGCTTACGATTAATCAATAAAAAAAAAATTTAGACATAGAATAAGGATTTTGTGCATATAAATATATATACTCTACATATAGATGTCACATATAGATTTCTGTTTCTATATTTCTCTCTCTCTCTCTCTCTCTCTCTGTTTCTCTCTTTATCTATTTATATGGATATGTAGATGTACATTTACTCGTACAAGTGAATTCTCTATATCTGACCTGAATTTTGATGATTTTTTGTTATACACAGATTTTTTTTTTTTTGTTGCCATGAAATTTTGTCTAAATAGCGATATTTTAAAAGTCACTTGTGTTACATATCGAATTGCATTTCAGGTGAACATAAACAGATTTTTGTACACACACATATAGTTACAGTATAATATGTATTTATGTACGTATAACAAATTCGATTACGTAGTTAAATCCCTGAGGCACAATCCATATAGGTACATATATCGACTGTATGTATGCGAACATTTTGATAATCAATGTAACATCCTACATTTTATAGCTATGCATATATTTACTTCATCTTTTTATATGTGTATATACATATTTACATATATGATATGTAAGAACATATAATATAAGTATATATGTCAAAACGAAATAATGGATTTCAAATCAAAACAAACATAACAAAATATTATTATACCGCAACAGCAACCGCCATAGAATTCAAAATTTTTGTATGTGCATTTATCTAAATATGTAGCGGAGTAGGTATATTATATCTAGTCCCTGTGTGCATACATATATGTATGTATATGTATTTATGTATTATGTAATATGTAAATTGTCAGTTTGAAATTGTACACTACATAGAAAATAAAAAAAAAGTGCATTATCAATTTTTTTTTGTCTATATTTTATTTAAATTCGTGAGAGTTAAAAGGACACTGGTCATATATGACTACGAATTGATACGAATTTGCCTGGTATATGTCAAAGAACATATGTGTATGTATGTATTTATCTATGTAAACGACTCTTTTGTAAGGTTTACAATTAAACTGAATAACGTATTTGAAAGTCTTCATATAGGGTAGGTAAAGACATACATGAGCAAGCAAATATTTCAATATATGTACATATTCACATGATACAAGAATAACTAGATAAGGCGCTTCTTCTTCTTGAATCGCCATTTCACTTTATAAGTTGTCAAATGATGTCTTGTTTTGCATATTGTTTTGTTTATTTTCATTGTTGAGTGATGTTTTATGTTTTATTAATATTAAAGTGAATTTGAAGTGTAATTAATAAAATATTATCTGTTTTCTAATTTCAATTGTAATTTTAAATAAAAAATAAGTATAAGAACAATGGTTGGGTGTAGTGTTGATGGATGTAGAAGTAATTCTATGAGGAAAAATGTAGAAAACCATATCAGTTTTCATAAATTTCCAATAGAATAAAATATATGTGAAGAGTGGAAAAAAGCGTGCAAAAAAACAAATATTAATAAAAAAAGTGGTAAAATTTGTTCATTACACTTTACTGAAGAAAGTTTCACTCTTAGTGTACTGTCACATGAGACTGATTCTGAATCTGAAAAATTCCGAAAATTTCAGAATCACAATCAAATACATTGTAGTATATGTGACCTGTTACATGGCTCTGAAAAATTCATCTGCTGAATAAATTCCGGTTTGTGTTTCCGTTTTGTAATCTGATTATTTTCAGCGCTTCGTTTCTGTATCACTTCTCGATTGGTTTTCTCGACTGGTAAACTCGATTTGACGTCATTATGACGTCATTCTCGATCGGCCTGTTTCTGTATCTGTGGTGAATCGAGAATCGAGAATGTAGCGATCGAGAAACTTCTCACCGATAATTTAGGTAGTGAGAACTGAAAAAGCCGTTGAATTTTAAATATTTTTGAATTTTAAAATTGTAATATGGTAATAAAAATTACAATTTTATTTATTAATAATTATTAATAGTGATAATAATAATGTATATTTGTTATTATAATTTTAAATTTAAGAAAAAATAGTTTTTATATATAATATTATAACTATCCTTATCTATAAAAGAAAAAAAAATAAAAGCGGTGTAAAAAAAATTAAGAATAATAAATTAACATACATATAAGTATATATATACATAATATATTTTTTATTTTTATTGTAGAGGAAGGTCAGGTAAAACTAATAATATATTATAATTAAATAATATAATATATTGCACGTAAAATTTATAAATTTTTTCAAAATTTTCAAGATTTTGTTTTTTATGCTTCTAAATAAAAACAAAAGAATTATATTTAAAGACGCAAATGGTATTTATAGTTTATAAACAAGAAGGGAAATTCGAATTCTTGTTTATTATAATTAAAACCAATCATACAGGTTTGTATTACTATATCTACATGCAAATAAAGAAATTACAAGATAGATAGATATTTTATACTACCTCTCTTTATTTACTTATTTAATTTTTTCATATGTAATAACACATGTCGATTAATATAAAAAAGCAAAATGTTTACAAAAATTTCTAAAATTTACCTGCAACAAACTACCCTTTTTTATTATCCCATATTATTATCTTTTTGTTTTTTTTTTTATGAAATTATCTTAAATTTAAAATTGTACTAATTATTTTTGTATTTAAATACACATATATATAACATAAATTCATAAAATGAAAAATATTCATTAAATCGAACTGCAATATTCATACATATAAACTTTTGTATGATAGAAATTTCAAATATTTGAAATAAACGTTTTACTATGTAATTAATATTGAAATTGTAGTTAATACACTAACCATTTAAATGTCAAATTGTTTCATTCCCGATATTCCTTCTCGATTATAGATACTAACCACGATTTTCTCGATTGGTGAATTTCGAGAGATACAGAAACGCAAAAATTTTTTGGATCGAGAATTACCAGTCGAGAAGCTGTGACGTCACTTTCAGTCGAGAACTTCTCGACTGAGATACAGAAACGAAGCGCAGAATAGAAAATGAAACATGCTGACAATAAATGTAGCATGTCACATGTACCTGAAATCTGAATCTGAATTCATAGCTAAACCACTCAATAAATTGACATACTTGTTTATATACAACTTGAAGATCGTAAGATAGAAGACAGAAGACAGAAGATTAACTTTATTTCACCCTCCATTTAAAAGTGCGTCTTACCAACGTACTCGCCACTCATAGTAGTTATCGTTCGATGGTTTAATGTTCACTCGATAAGCAAAGTGTTTTATAACAATAACAAATTTAAAGAAAAATATTGAAAAGGAGTTTTCAGATTCAGAATCAGAATGAACAAAAAGTGAATTCTGAATCTGAAATTTTACGTTTCAGATTCAGAATCAGAATAATGTGACAGTAGACTTAAAGATAGACTTCTAAATATAAATAAAAATAGAAAATTGAAAAGTGATGCAATTCCGACACTTTTGTTACCGGACGACAAATTTCTGAAATAAATATTCCTGACATTGATTGTGATCAAAATATTACAGATGCAGTTGAACAGTTGGGAAGCTATATAATAATGAAATGTAAAAACAAATTAAAAACAAACACCGTAATAAGTTCAAATAATAATTCGTGGACTTGGATTAATGAATTATCAGAAGGTGGATTATATAAACCAAATGAAATGTTTAAAACCCACCTTATTCAATTAGAAAAAATTTTCATTAAAGCTAAAGAAAAATTTGTTAACAAAAAAATTATAAATTGGTGCTTAAAAAAAAGTATAAATATACCTTTAGATGAAAAGGTCAAAAAATTATATTTTCGAAGTAGAATATTTTTTTTTATAAAACAAAAAAATAAAATAATTAAATATTGAGATTATAATTATAAAACGAAAAGAAAAATAGCGAAAATAAAAAAATTTACCAAGTAAAAAATTTTCTTTTATTACATGTTTGTATATTACACATTATATCTGATTTTTGTTCATGCAAATGCTGACGTCATACATTCTAGCTGTCATTTTTGCGCCTTATCTAGTTATTTTTGTATCATGCATATTCATATATATGGTATTCGATGGTATTCGCTTAGCATATCATTATGAGCTATATGGTATTCGATTAGCATATCATTAAAAAAATGAAAAAAAAAAATATATAAGTAACTTAAAGTTTACCCAGTTGTATTCGAAATAAAATATCAAACAGTTATTAAAAACTTTTGTATAGCCTTTAATTACTGTTTTCATAAACTTTAAAGCAGAAAAAAATCACATATAAATTATTTTGTAATAAAATGCAAATGATGATAATTTAAAAAAAAATACAACCAAAGATGCGAAAAGCATAAAGGTGAACAATGAAAAAATCAAAGAACGAAAAAAAAATGAAAGAGCAAAAGCAATATATATAATATGTACAATAAAATGCAAAAAAAAAGATACAAAAATTCTAGATGAAAATAAAAAAAAAACTATGCATACACACAATACCCATACACATTTTTCAATTACATAGGTATATAATGACGTACTCATCGTCAAATATTATTGTATTCAGATTATGTAGGTAATGTGTACATATAGGCAGGCCCAAAATGAAACATAACATAACATAACATAAGATTCCATAGTGTGTAAATAAATGGATGGAACCGAAATGAAACATAACCAACGTTCGTTAAGTTCGTTAAATATGAAATGTCACATAACCAGACATAAGCAGTTCCATAAGAATCGAACTTTACATAGGAAATATAACCTCTTTTGTTTACATTTCATAGTAAAAGTATAAAATTTTTGAAATTAGTGTTAAATTAGAAAATAAATTGAAATTAAAATTGTGAAATGTAAGTAGTTAAATATGAAAAATTATTTTTTGTACACTGTTCTTTATTTAATTATATATGTTTAATTTAAAAATTGTAATATTTTAATTGTTTTAGAATCGAACTTAAATAGGATCTTCTTGTTAAATTTGTGAGAGCTGAAATTTGAACAAAAAACAAATTAAAATAGTGTGAAATGTAAGTAGTTAAATATGAAAAATTATTTTTTGTAGACTGTTCTAAATTTGTTTATGTATAATTTTAAAATTGTAATATTTTTATTATTTTAGAATGGAAAGAAATGAAAAACAATTTTTTACCGAGTTAATAGAGGCGGTAAGAGGTGAACCAATTTTATATATAAAAAGTTCGCCAGGCTATATGAATAAGGCGGAAAAAAGAAAAGCTTGGGAACGTATAAGTTCTCAAGTAAATAAACCAGGTAAATTATAATTATTATTTTTTTAATTATTTACTTCCAAAATTAACAAATGTTTTGTTTTTAGAAGATGAATGTGAAAGACGGTGGGCGCTTTTACGCGAAAAATACACGAGAGAGTTAAGGAAACAGGACACACCGTCAGGTAGTGGTGCATCCACATGGGAAGTGTGGGAGTATTTCCACAGCATGGGCTTTTTAAAGCCACACATAAAATCTAGGAAGTAAGGTTTTTGTTTTTAAGTCCATTTATTGAAAATAGTAATTTTATTTCTCTTTACAGAACACGAAGTAATTCATCCCATGCTTTAGGAAGCGGCTTGGAAAAGGTGGACACTTTATTAGAAAGCTCCATGTCTGAACCATTTTCTCCTCCTAGTGCTAAACGACAAAAAACCGCACAAGATGGTTTCGTCGAAGTCAGGAATGAATTTAAAAAAACAATTGAACAATTGAGAGACAGATTCTGTGAAAAAAAGGAAGATGAGGATATGATTTTCATGAAATCAATTGTCAGCTTGATGAAATGTCTTCCAGAAAAAGATAAAAATGATTTAAGGAAATTATTTATAGAGAAAGTGGTGGAAAAAAGGAATCAGCATTTTGCAGATCACCAACTTTAAACATAAATTATATTAATAAGTAATTTAATTAATTATAAGGTTAAAGAATAGAGTTAAAAAATATATATTTTTTTATTTTGAAGAAATGTTTTATTATTTACTTCTCATTATTATAAACTATAAATGGAGGTGATTAAAATACTACAAATAATTTTTTTTTTTCAAATTTCTGTTTGCAAATTTTGATTATTTATGAACGCACAAAGTTTATTTCTAATGTTCGTTGATTGATTCCTAGCAAATGTATTAGCATTGCGATTAGGCACAAATGATTGTAGATTGTGATCTATTTCTCTTCTCCACAATCCTTCGTGAATATTACCACCTTCATCAAACCAATCAACAAAATTTGTTGGCAAATATGAATTCTGGCTTTCTTTATGTAAACGGAGAAAATTATGTAATGCAATGCATGCTAGTACAATTTTTCCAGCATTAGCAGGACACAGGTTCAATGTTGTCAAGAGTATTCTCCACCGAACAACTAAAATCCCAAAAGAATTTTCGATTATTCGCCGTGCACGAGATATTCTTTTATTATATTTTTCTTTTTGTGCTGATAAACCAACTCCTGGATAAGGTTTCATGATGTTCACATGTAAAGGAAAAGCTGCATCTGCTACGAAAAAGTGTGGTAATATTATATCTGAATTAGGCAGTTTTTTTGGTTCTGGAATTTCTAATTTATTTTCTAATATTCTTTTTCCAAATGAACTGATATTGAAAATTCCTAGAAAACAATGTATTCAATATAATATATTTGCTACATATTGTAAAATTGTAATTATACCTCCATCGCTTTGTGATCCATATGCACCTACATCAATATATGTGAATGTATACCTGGCATCACATGTTGCTAGTAGTACAATGCTGTAAAATTTTTTATAGTTGAAGAATTCTGAACCTGTATTTGGTGGTTTTGTTAACGCAATGTGTTTGCCGTCAATTGCTCCTATACAGTTTGGCATGTTCCAAATTTCCCAAAAATCATCAGCAATTTTACTTAATTCTGCTAAAGTTGGTTCCGATACATATATAGGAGACAACACCTTCCACAGAACATCACATACTTCGTATATAATACTTCTAACAGTCTCTTTTCCTAACTTCCAGCTCCACGCCAAGCTTTGAAAACTACATCCTTGAGACAAATATCTGAAACAAAAATCGCACTCAATAAATTAATTAAAACGTAAGCTGATTGACTTACAGAAGAGTCAATGCTAGGCGACTTTCAGGTTCAATTGCTTTCCGTATAGACTTTTTTTCTAAATTGGGAGTGCACATAGCTAGCAATAATTCAAACATTGTCTTCGACATTCTCGTGTGTGTGAAAAATTGTGCAGAATCCAACCTCTTAATTTCCAAAAAAGTAACTTTGTAATATCCATGAACATCTCTTTGTTTATTAATACGACGATTTTTCTTCTTTTTCTTTAATTTTTTCACTTTACTAGCGAATTCTTCGTACTTTTCCCACAATTCACATAAATCCAATAACACTTCAATTGTTTCTATATCACTCTCATCTATATCCATATTTAATTTAATTAATTTAAATTACTTTTAACTTTACAAATTTCACAAGTCACAAAACTATCAAGTTGGAAATAATGTGTACTGACAATTCAATTGGTTATGTTTCCTATGTTTGTTACGTTTCTATTTCGGTCAATATGTCAAATATATGTGAGTTTTGACGTCCGTAACTTCCGTTCGATAAGTATTCCTATGTAATCAACGTTTCATTTTGGGCCTCCTTTATATTTGCAAGTGAACGATTTTACTCTTGGCCGAATATCAAAGCGGAAAATATACAAAAAAAAACCGAATTTAAAATAAAATAAGAAATAAAAAGTAATGAAAAAAAAAAAAAAATATCTATATCCGATTACATAGTATAACGTAAAATGGTAATCTTTTTGTTTTCCCGATTTGAAAAAAAAATTTTTTTTCTTCATTTTTTAACTTGAACAGATTATGAGGTTTTCCTGTACGAATATTTTGTTGTTATTGTTTTTTTACTTTTGATAAATGATATGAAATATGAAATGCACCTCTCTCTATCTAGTATAACTATAACCAACTATTTACTCAAATACATATTAACTACGAAGGTTAAAAGAAAATGAGAAAACTCTCTAACTGATAGCATAATGTCTTTAAAGGTTCTGAATATGAATATAAAAATGAAAATAAAAAAAATGTCTTGTCCTTATTTTTTTTCTTTATAAATGTTTATTCATTTGATGTTGTCTTCGAATGAGTTTGTTTTTGTTTCTTCTCTGCTCCTCTATATAATTACTTCACATTACATACATATCCGTTCGTATTATACAATTCGTCTAATCTAAATAATTATATGCGTTGTGTTGAGATATTTGAATATGTTTTAAAAATAATAAAAACAAAAGTTTCAGAAACTATGTAAATAGATGCTCGTATTTTTATTATTTGCTGCTGCTCTGTTGATTTCTTTTTGTTTTTGTATTCTGATGGTATGAAAATGATTGTTTTTTTATCATGCAAATATTGTACTTATGTGTGAATATATAATTACTCGTGTATATGTACATGTATGTACATAGATTGATATGTATGTAAATGTAAGTAAAAAAATTATTTCAGAAAGATAATAAAGGCAGCCGCAATAAATTTGAATAAATTATAATAAATACCGAAAAATAATTCAAGTACATATTTATTAATTTACGAATCCTGTTTTTTTTTTTTTTTGAACATAGTGCATTCTCTGTTTATTCTTTATCATTTCGCTTAATCGATTTAATGAAAAAGAGGAATTTTTAATATAACATTTTTTTTTGTTTAAAAATCTGATTAATTTTTGACTTATATTTTTTTTAATTTCATTTTTGTTCATTTAAATTATTTTGCATTTTATACCTATAATAAGAATTTTTATTACATTATTAATTGAAAACAAAAGAAAGTAACAAAAAAAAACAGTAGGTATACAATAAAAAAAGGAATTAGTGAGAGAAAGATATACAAAAATATAATAAAGGAGAAAATGACATGACTAAAAATTGTTTGTTTACAATGTACATATAAGAGCATACATAGATAATGCCTGATGGATGAATATTTATAAGGATACATTCATTTTGATGAAAGATTAATTTTAACTGTACATACCACTTAGGTATACATCCGTTACATAGTGAGGGTATTCATTTCAAATCGTAAATGAAAAAAAAAACGTAATTTTACGAAGAACTACCCTGCATAAGTTGAAATTATGTGAGAGCATCTCATAAAAAAACAATAATCGTAACGCAACTTTTTACAAATTCTTATTTTGTCACATAAATTCAAAAATTTTATCAAAATATTACCACAAACTAATTTTTTTCAAATTGCAGCTAGTAAAAATGACAAGCTGTCAAACATTGGTTTATACAAAATTTATTTACGACGTTGATTTACGCGACTAAAAAGTCTCGTTTATTTACGTAGAGCTCGTAATAAATTGTCGAAAAAAAAGAAAAAAGTTACTAAATCTCTTAAAAATACGATCAATAACTACGCTACTTATACGAATTAAGGAGATTTACGAGATTCGAAATGAATACCCTCGGTAATATCAGATGCAAAAATTCCAAGGACATTAAGTAGAAAGAATAAAAATTAATAAATTACATCATTTAATGTTGTAGTCTACTGTGTACCTACATATATACATACTCGTATGTATCTGCATGTAGTTGAAAGGTATGTAAGTGTACATATTATAATTATGTACTACTACCTATATACCAGTGTATCTATATATTTTCAAAAATATGTATGTAATAGCGTAGTCAGTCACTGGAACGCAATATGTACTACATACTTACAGGCAGTTAATGTGTGAGTATAGATAATATGAGTAAATGTTTATCTATATATGTATATTTAAGGTTAGATGCATTTTCACAATTCAGCACTAGATTTTTTACTCTTTAACAAAACTATTTTATGTGTTAAATAGATGAACGAATATAAACATAAACAACAGCAATTACAGCCGAATAGAACAAAAAGATTAAGGACTAGCACAAAAAAAAGGAAAATAAAAATCGTTTATTATTTTTTTTTTTTGACTATTGCTTACGGGAGTTTTAGTTCCTTTTTTCTGGTTGATTTATTGCAAAACTTTTTCAAGCGTTAAAAAGCAATTACAGAAAAAGCAAAAATCGTGGTAAAATGAGATGGGTTTAGGATAACCTGACTAAAATGAGTATTAGAGGAAAGCAAAAGAAAAAAAAGAAAAGCAAAATATAAAAAATACACTCACAAAAATTAAATTATTTTCGCTTTTTTCCCGTTTTTGTTTTCATGTCTTCTTATTATTATTTTTCAAATGGTAAGTACCTTATATAGAATTTTTTAGGATAAAAAAATGTTGACTTACATATACATAATAAAGTATCAGTACCTATACTTATTGCCCACCTATGTATGTATGTATGAGTATGTATACTCGTAAATACAAAAATCACTTTGAAATTATATCATCATGAACACAAAAAAAAAATTCTTCTATTAAAATGAATGTGAAAGGAAAAGGAAACGGAAAGTTTTAAGTCGGTTTTCTTTTTTTTTTTGTTATAAAATGTCCACCAATTGTACACAAAATTTATCTTTTTGAAAATTTGAGTTTCCTTCAAAAGGTTTAAATTAAGAAGAAAACAAGTTAATATAAAGTGCTTCGGACTTGACTTTAAAAGAAAAAACACTGCCTTTCAGAAATTAAAGAAGAAGAAAATAAAACAAATTAAATAAAAACTAAAAATATAAATAAACAGTGAAAAGAGAGCAAAAAAAAAAAATAGAAGAAAAATTAACAATGACAACAAAAAAAAAACGATCACCATACAAATAAAAGAAAGATGAACGGAACGTAAATGAATGCTGGTGCTGCTGTATTATAGAAAAGCAGAACGAAAAGAAAAATAATATCAGCGAAAACACCAACAACAACAAGACAAACATAAAAAAAATGTGAAAATGAGCAAAAAAAAAATTAAATTGACAACTGGGAAAGCTAATATATCTTTATTAGACAGTTTCAGTATTCAGTTTCATTTAGAACGTTAGACTAGATAGTAGAGCGTAGTATAGTGTAGATAGAATTCTGATAGAACGATATGGAATAAAGAAATGAAAAAAAAAACAAAATAAGCATTTCAAACATGTTTTCATTTTAATGAGGATGTAAATTTGAATATAAGAAAAAACACATTAAATAGGGTAATCAGTTTTGAAATATCGAACTCTTGGGCAACTATATATTTTATTTCATGTATACGTATGTACATTATATGTATGTATACTCGTATATATTTGCATGTATGTAACCGAATGATGTATATTGGTTCGTTTAAAAAACGAAAAAATATAAAAAGAAAAGGCAAATAAAATAAATAGAAAAACGAAATAGAGGACATTTGAATTTTTAGTGGTAAGCTTTATTAGTAGTTAAAAATGAAATGGAAAAATAAAATAAAAAACATTAAATAAACGAAACCAATTTCCCTTCGTTTAAAATGAAATGATTTTTATGAGTTTTCAGATTGTGTATAGATATACGATATTTATGTATATATATTACGTGAAAGTTATTGGAAAAAATGATAAAAGAAATGTATGTATACAAAACGTATGTATGTATGTGTTTACTTGTAAAAAAAAATACGTAGAACATGAATCAATGCATGTACATATATACGAATGTTACGTAACGTACAAATTAATTTGAAAGTTTCAAATTATCTAAATGATATTTGGTTCAATTTTCGCTGACTTTTATCATTAAGGAGAAAGACGTATACCTCATATCGAATAAGAAAAAATTCTTCGAATTTGAAATTCTATACATATATCAAAAAAATATATGTATATACAAGGTGATTCATAACAAAGTGTTTCAACATACACCAATCGATTCCTTAAAGTGTTTTGATCAGCGCTTACGATTACGAATTTTTTCGAAAAATTTGCTCCTTCATTCCTTTTTTAAGAGTTGAAATTTTTTTCGTTTGTTCAGTGAGTTGAGCTCATATAAAAACGTTATAACTTCTATTCAGAACAGGATAAGAGGACAAATAAGATTTTGATAAAAATTATACAATATGAGCTTTCAAACAGTATCTCAAATGCTCCGATAGGTTGCAAAATGTTGCAAATATGAACGTTCAAACTTGAAATTTTAAAAAATGTTGGTTACTAGATTTCTTTTTTATCCTTCTTCCTTAAAAATTTCCATTAGGTATAAGGATATTATTTTTTTAAAAAAATGCGCCCTCAAGATATCTTTCAAATAAAAAAAGAATCATCTTAATATTTTTAGGCTTTCAAGTTATTAACATTTTTGTGGAGTCAGAAGCATAAAAAATTGGAAAAAAGCTTTGAAACACAACAAATTTCGAAAGAGGTTTGTCGTGTAAGTGTTGATCGCATACATTTTTTATTTTTATTTGTCTTCCTGTCTTGTTTTGAACAGAAGTTATAACATTTCACATGAGCTCACATTCCTACACAGAAGAAAAAATGTCAACCATTAAAAAAGGGAGAAGGAAGAATTTTTCGAAAAAATGTCTAATCGTAAAAGGTGGTCACATAAGACTTCAAGGAATCGATTGGTACATATTGGAACACTTTAATCACAAATCACCCTGTATATTCGGCATGAAAATTATATTCATTAAATTCCAATTGATTTATATATTTATATTAAAAAAAAAATAATAATAAATAAAATAATAAAACACTCATACATATATAAATATCAAACTATATGTATATAAATAAATAATTTACTGAAAGGTTATAGGATTTACTTCATTTTAAAAGAAATTCGATAACACAATAATTCCATTTTTATTTTAATCTGAAGAGAAAAAAAATGATAACAGTTTGGTTCGGATATCTGTGATTAAAATCAAATTATTATTATATAAGTGTGTATTGTATATAAAGGAATGCTTATATTTTTTAAGTAAGATAAGATTTTGTGATAACAGTTCACAGGGATAAATTCAATTTTGTATTTTTATATATCTAAAATTTTATTCATACAGGAGAATAAAAAACGACAAATTTTATTCCTTTGAAATGAATTTATTTCTTTTCAATATTACAAAAAAAAAAAAAAAATGAATGGAAATTTTTAAGAATAAACCTCAATCTATATAATAATCACCATCCATATAGCAGTATCACAGTCCATTTATGAGCCTTGAACTAATAATGAAAGTGAAGTTATTTTTGCTTACATTTTCTATCATCTATGGTTGTGTTTTTGGCATGCAGTCTGCACTGTTTTGCTGCAGTTCTAACGTGCAGTGCGTTTTTTTAGTTTTCTGCACAGTAGAAGTTCGTTTCCAACGGTAACACTGCACTGCTTCTGCAAAATATTAGGTCAGATTTTTGCAGTTGTCAAATTGTCACTGCGAGTGGTGAGTGAAATTAATAAAATGGATGAAATATTGTAAGTAAATTAAAATAAATAATTTTAAAGTTATATTTATTTTTTTAATGTTAATTTAATATTTATATTTTTGCAGTAGCCAAACTGAAACTGTAATTGATAAAAAATGGAACAGTAGTGAAACTAAACTACTGATAACAGAAAGGTTGAAATTAGAAGAACAATTCATTAGTGGAAAAAGAAAGAAAAGTGTAATATGGGGCATTGTTTTAAATAATATAAAAGCAATCAACTCGGAGTTTAAGTTTTCAAGAGAAGAAATTATAAAAAAGTTTGGAAATCTTCTTACAACATACCACAGAATCAAGCAAAGAAACCAAAAAACTGGAAGAAGTGCTACCTTATGGGAGTATTGGGATCAATTCAATGAAGTGTATATGGACACAGACATTCAAATAATCCAGCCCAAAATATTTTAATTGGTACATTTGACACTTCATTAGGAGAGGAGTTAAATAATGAAAAAGAAAACAATGAAACAAGTGAAAATACAAATTTTGAGCAAGGTGAACCTGTGCCAAAGAAGAAGAAAAATGACCTATTAAATTTTTTTCAAGAAGAAGCCAGGAAAGATGAGCAACGATTGAAAGAATTAATTGAAATTGAAAAAGAAAGTGTTTCTGTTGAAAAAGAAAAGGTTAAAGAATTAAAAGAGATGAAAGAAATTTTAAAATCGTTGTTAAATAAGTAAATATAACTTCTTTGATTTTCTATTATGAATCACTGTTTTTGTTTTAATGAAATAAATTAGTAATTATTATTATTTCCTTTTTTTTTTGTTTTATTGAAATAAATAATGAATTTTAGTGAAAAATAAAGTTTTATTTCAAATTATTGTATACAATGAAATTCATCATAAAATGATTATATGCTGGTATTGACGTAGCTCAGTCTTTGGCATAATTCGTCCCTTTTTAGCCTTGCTTCTTCTGTAACACCAAATTCGGTTTCAGCAGCTAAAAAACTCTCATTTCTTAGATTATGTGTGAAGGGAATATCACATAAATATTCTTCCTTTTCGTATTGAATAATGTGATTGTGTAATGAAGCACAAGTCAGAACGATGTATTTTATATCTGCTATTTTGTGTGATTCTATAAAGTTCAAATTTCTAAATTTTGATTTCAGAATTCTGAAACTTTGTTCAATAACAACTGTGGAAGAGTTTAATGATTTGTTGAATTTCTTTTGCTCTTCACTTAAGAAAACATTATCTTTATATGCAACCATCAAATAGGGGAACAGTTTATATGCTGAATCACCTAATAGATGATATGAAAATGGCAAATTTATTTTCTTCTCAACAAAGGCTTTTCCTACTGGGCTGTTATGCCAAACATTGGCATCATGATGGCATCCTGGCCAACCAAAAAATATGTCAAGGAACTTGAACTCACTGTCACAGATTGCCTATAAAATTCTTCCATTAAAAATATGTATAGTTTTATTTAACCTATTTATTACCTGAAGATTCATCGAATGAAAACCTTTGCGATTGTAATAGCTAACTCGATCCTCTTTGGGGGCTTTTATAGGTATGTGACTGCCATCTACACATCCAATTACAGATGGAAAACTTCTTTCTCCTCTCAAAATATTAAACTTTTCTACTATATTTGTAAACTCTGAATCAGTTGGCCATCTAATAAATAAGTGTGAGTTCTTACATATGAATTTACAGGTTGAAAGTACTACTTTGTATGAATGGCTTTTTGATATGTTGAATCTATCTGCTAATGCTCTGTAAGTTTCTTGATTTGCTATTTTCCAAATTGTTATTAGAAAAGATTGTTCCATTGAAACATTCTCCTGCCATGAATTTGTTCTGGCGCAAATTTGAAGTAGCTTCTGTGTTAAAGAAAATATATTATATCTATTTATTGTGGACTAAAAAACCAGCTTATATTTTTATGTTTACCTCAAAAGTAGTGCGGTTCATACGAAAATGACTTGCAAAAATATCACTAGGATAAGTTTTAATCGTATGAAAATAATTTATAGTTTTTGGAATGTTTCTCCTCACACAACTTTTCATAAATACTCTTTCATATTTCTTTTCATAATTTTTTAAACTAATTATTTTTTTCATTTTACTGTTTCTTTTATTTATTATATTTTCAACTATAATGTTGAAAATTACATTGAAATTAGAACTTTCCATTTTTTGTCTTTATATTATTATTAAGTATCTACAAATCAAAAAAATATAATTAACAACCTGTTAGAAATAAAAATCGAAGCAATGCATTGTGTTCATGACATGTGTCAATACGTCTGCGCAGAAACAGAATGAACTGCTTCTTCGCAGTTCTTATTTGCACCAGCTTGATTCACAGTCAGAACTGCAGCAGAACTTATGTCGCGAAAACACAACCTATCATTGTATATGGACGAACATTTTTATTATTGTAAACTGCGAACCAACACCACAGAGCATCTAATCATAAATAAATAAACTAGAATATATATAATAAAATATTCTAGCAATTCTAGTTTATTTATGATCTAATGCAGAAACAAATTCAGTTTAACATTCATTGGTAGAACAACTGATATATTTTTTAGAATTTTCTAATAACACTGGATATTTATATGTAAGTAGGTATATAAAAACAAATTTATTGCAAAAATCTCTTATTATCATTTCAGAAAATGTTTATCAACATGCGAACAAAATAATGACCCATATGCATAAAATGTAGCAAATGATCATTTGCTTTATTTTTTATAGACTTTGCTATAAGTGCTGAATATCGGTATGCAAAAAACTCAAAAAACGTATAGCAAATGTTATTTTGCTAGTCTACCTTTTTTGGAGTTTATAGGCTTTGCTATTAGTGCTGAATATCGATATGCATAAACTAGCAAATGCTTAATATTTTTGTAGTCTGCTATTTAGTTGTCTATGGGCTATATCATAGAATATAGACTTAAAGAAAAGACAGTTCATATAAATTATTTTTCAATTTTCAAATTTTTTCTCACAAATACAATGACACTTTGCTAAAAGTAGACAGAAAATCAAAATTAGGCCTAAAAATTAGTTAGAAAGAGAAATAAAATTTTATTAGTATGTGTAAGCTCCCACAATTTTAATTTATTTTTTATATAGCTTGCTAAAGGGTAAAAGGGGCTAATAAAATTGACAGTATATATCAATGCGATTCAATAGCTCAACATTTAATATTTCATGCATAAAAAATATACAAAAATTAATAAAATTATGAAATTAAATTATGAATTATGAAATACATAAATAATTTATATTATTTATGTATTTATATTTAATATTTATTCAAATTTTTAATTTATTTTTCACCAATAAAAAATTTTTTTTAATAATTTTTTTTTAATTGTTTTTAAATATTATTAGATTTTTAATATATAATGAAATTATTTTAATTTTGAAACTACAAATTATAAGTATTTCACCTCACTTTCAATTAATTTCACTTTACAGTATAAAATTATTTTACATTTAATATTCCTTTATCTCTACTTTGCCATAAACTACCTGGAATGATGTTATAACATCTGGTTAAAACTGAGCACATGGTGTAAAAACACGTGTAAAATGTAACAGACAAAAAAGTGTCGGCCATCTTTAACATGCATTAGTAAGAAAAATTATATACAAGTTAAAACGAAATATCCTATGTATGTGAATAAAAGAAGTAATGGCAAAAACAAAAAGAAAAAATAAAAGTGTCGGGGCATCTAAATCTATGTAGAAAAAAAACGCAATACATTGAAGACATTATGTCAGTGATATGAAGTTGTTGGTGTGTGTTTTTTCTATCTTGTTTTAACACCTGCATATTTTTTATAAAGAAATTGGTCATAAAATATGGTCCCTTTTAGATAAAGGGCTGAATTTTTTACTGAAATGATTTTTTTATTTTATTTTTTTTAACATTATATATTTGTACTGTTTTTTTACATTATTTTTTGAATTTATATACGCTGAATCGAGTTGTGTCCGTACATTAAGTTAGTGTACGATGGCTATATCCTCAAACGTCTAGCAAAATCGCAAATTGCGACTAGCAAATATGGTGAATTTGCGATCACTAATTGCGATTGGTGTAATCCACATCCTCGATTGCAATTGCAAGTCGGCCATTTTCGTTCATTCAGCACTTGTCTGAATTCATCATATAGCAAACAAAACCTTAAATTATTGAAAAACGAGGATTAACTGTTAGTTAAATTTAAATTAGTTGTATTTGTGAGTTTATGAAAAAAATGTTAAATTTAAATGTGAGAAAAAAATATTATGTTTTACACTTTTACAGAAGAAATCGATGAAGAAATAATTTTAATTGAGAAAAAGAGGCTTGAGGAGCACGTAATATCAAATATATAAATATTATAAAATATATAAATATCAAATATATTAGATCATATAAAAAGGAAAAGAAATAAAAAAAAAATTTAAATTTAAAACTTTTTTTATTAAAAAAATCTATTTGAAATATTTTTTTATTTTTATTGTTTTTTTTTTTTTATTTACTTCGTAAGATGAGAAAATGTAAAACTATAATATAATGAAAAATAAAATATAGTATGAACTAAATATAAACCAAGTAGTATTCTACAGGTTATGTTTGCTGTTAAATGAATTTCTATTACCTTTTCTCTGATCGCAAAATATTCTTGCGATTTTGCTAATTTGCGACTGTCAAAACAATCGAGGATGTGAAAACGTCGAATTCCGCTAGCAAAGTTGCTAATTTGCTTGCTATATGTATCGAGGATATAGCCAAGACTATTTGCTATAAGTTTTTAACCGGCATAAACAAGAAACAAGTGAAAAAGGTATTTTATTTTAGGTAAATATTTAAGATTTTGTTTTTGTTTTCTAACTAAAAACACAAGATATAAAATATTCTAACAATTCTAGTTTATTGATGATCTAATGCAGAAACAAATTCAATTTAACCAAAGACCATATAAATGTAAAGATATCGAAACTCCATATATCCTGATGTCAGCAAATATTTCTGATCTGTGGTGTGATATCACACCCCACAACATGTTGCTATAACATTTATTTATTTCTTTCTGTTTAGCAACATCATAGTAAACATTTTACGTATCGAGTGAACATTAGATCATCGAACGATAACATAACCAGTATGACTTTTGTAGGCGAGTACGGTGGTGTGGTGGTAAGACGCACATTTCAATGGAAGATGGAATAATGTATATCTTCTATCTTCTGTCTTCTGTCTTCTATCTGCTATCTTCAAATTGTGTATAAACAAATAATTATATGTTCATATATTTATTATAAAACTGAATATTACATATTTATAATATATATCCACATGTACATAAATGCTAAACTGACTGTATACACATAACACAAAACATGCAAGAAAATTATAATCATATTTAAGTACATATGTACAAACATTCATCATTAAATTATCATAATCGGCCTTACTGCCGGGGCCCAATGACAACGTAAACTTTCAACCGAAACGTTTACTTGATTATTTCAAATGTAAATAAATTCAGAAAGGCTCAATGATATCGTTCAGCGTAACTTTTCGGTTCAATTAGATTTAATTCTATTTTTTACGTTAACGCAATGGAAATGAAACATTCTATTACAATATTTTCCGAAGTAATGTTTAAAAAATTGATGTTGATGAAGAAGAAGAAGTGTTTGACATGTGTATTATGGTTACATTTGTTCTAGATCTAGCTAGATGCAAAGTATAATTTAGTTAGTGGAATTTAAGAATATTTAAAAAACAGTTCTATTTCTATACTAAATAAATTAAAATAACAAATTAAAATATAAAAATAATAATATAATAAATAATAAATATTAAATTATGGATGAACAGTTAATAGAACTAGTGAAAAAAAAACCGTTCTTATATGATAAGACAGAAAAAATGTATAGAAACATTAAAATAAAAGAAAAAGTTTGGGCAGACATAGCTCAAGAGTTAACTATTACAGGTGAGAACTTAAAAAAATTAAATGTTTATGTTATTTAAATAATAAATTGACGACAAAATTTTTCTTTTTTTAAAGTGGAAACTGCCCAGAAAAGATGGAAATGCCTGAGAGACCAATATGCAAGAGAGCTAAATAAAGGAATAAGCTCAGGAAGTGAAGCACCATCTCCGAAAAAAAAATGCAAATATTTTGAATTATTGTCTTTTTTAAAAGATACTTATAGGCCAAGAAAGTAAGTGTTCAAGAAAAATGGAAATGTATTTTGATAATTATAATTTATTTTCATAGAACTAGTGAAACAATAATTCACAAAGTGCCTACAATTGATGTTGACGAAAGTCCGTTATTCGAAGATTTTGGACCACATTTTGCTCCAACCGATCAACAACCAGCAAATCCAAAGCAACAAAGCCAGAAAAATTGTGACGAGGAGTTTTCTTCATTTTTAAACGAGTTAAGGGGAAGCAAAATTTCCAGTGATAAATATACCACATTCGCAAAAAATGTTGAAAATTTGATGCGGAGTGGTAATTTTGAAGATTTAGAGTTTTTAGAGTTGGAAATTGAAATTTAAAATGTCATAAAAAATAAAATAGAAAATAAAAAATTTAAATAAAATTAACAAAAAATATATTTTATTCTTTATTTATCATTATAATTCACTGATTATTTATGTAATCGCACAGTTTTTCTCTTAATTCAAACGCATCGTTGGAACATCTATTTGATTTTGCTGTTCTGACCGAAACTAGAGAAGTACCTGATTCTCTCCATTGACCATAGGTAACGCTATCATTCTCGTGTCTGTCTTCATAATTAGGAGAACTATATTTTAAATCGTTTAATTTCAAAAAGTTGTGTAAAACAACAGTTGATTTCACAATAATATCAACATGATCAGGTGTGGCATGAATATTGTTCAGTAAAAGACGCCATCGATTTGCTAGTATTCCAAAAGTTGTTTCTATTGTTATCCTTGCACTAGATAGACGTGTATTTAAACATTCTTTCCGATTTTTCAAGTTTCGTCCTGCATATGGACGCATTAAATTTGGTAGCAGTGGAAAAGCTGAATCTCCTATAAAATAAAACGGAAATTTGGTAGTAGAATTGGGTAATTCTTTTTCTTTTGGAATGGGTAGCTGCTTCTTTAGTAATTTTATGCCAAAAGCACTATGCCTAAAAATTCCACCATCGCTTTGGCTTCCATAAGAACCAACGTTTATCATGGTGAAAGTGTACCTCGAATCACAAGATGCTAAAAGTACTATACTGTATCTACCTATTAGTTTTCAAAATGAAAAAAAAAACATATTAAAAAAATAAAGAAATATGTAAGTATATTCATACCTTTGTAATTATAATACTGGGATCCACTTTTTGGAGGACAAACCATATTGATGTGCTTCCCATCTATGGCACCTACACAATTTGGGATACCACATTTTAGATAATATTCATTTGAAATTTGCACAAATTCTGCTTCATTAGGGAAGCTGAGGTATATAGGATACAATTCTTCCCATATAATTGAGCATGTTTCGTACACAATTTTTCTGAATGTGGTCAGTCCAATTTGGAACTTTGATGAATATAAAAGCCTTGGACCACCATGAGCCAAATACCTATTCAAAAATGCCAATAATTTCACAAATATATCTTCTCATATATAAAATATATCCCACTTACATAATTGTTAAAAGCAATCTAAATTCTGGACATAAAGGTTTTCTAATAGAAAATTTTTCAAGTCGTTCTTTTAACAAATTTAATAATAAATTAAATATAGACCGACTCATTCTTGTGTACTTAAAAAACTTTTCCTCGTCATCTTTAATTTTTGGGTACACAGACACAAAGAAACCAGTTGAATCTCGCGATAAAAACATGTTGTGCACCCAATATCTTCTTTGCCTTTGTTTAATTTTTCTTTTTTCCTTCAAAGATTTTAACTTTTTATACGCCATGTAAGCGAAAATAACTAATTCTTCTACTTCCATTGTTTAAACTTTATATAAACTTTATAATTGTTATTTATATTTTATTGAATTTATTAATTTTTATTATTATTTATATTAAACTAATTATTTCTGTTATAACTAAAAGAAACACTTATTTATTATTAAAATATTATTGATTTGACAGTTGCGAACGTTGTCATTGGGCTTTGAACAACGTTCAACGTTAACATAAACGTTTCGGTTGAAGGTTTACGTTGTCATTGGGCCCCGGCAGTAACTGCCGGGGCCCAATGACAACGTAAACTTTCAACCGAAACGTTTACTTGATTATTTCAAATGTAAATAAATTCAGAAAGGCTCAATGATATCGTTCAGCGTAACTTTTCGGTTCAATTAGATTTAATTCTATTTTTTACGTTAACGCAATGGAAATGAAACATTCTATTACAATATTTTCCGAAGTAATGTTTAAAAAATTGATGTTGATGAAGAAGAAGAAGTGTTTGACATGTGTATTATGGTTACATTTGTTCTAGATCTAGCTAGATGCAAAGTATAATTTAGTTAGTGGAATTTAAGAATATTTAAAAAACAGTTCTATTTCTATACTAAATAAATTAAAATAACAAATTAAAATATAAAAATAATAATATAATAAATAATAAATATTAAATTATGGATGAACAGTTAATAGAACTAGTGAAAAAAAAACCGTTCTTATATGATAAGACAGAAAAAATGTATAGAAACATTAAAATAAAAGAAAAAGTTTGGGCAGACATAGCTCAAGAGTTAACTATTACAGGTGAGAACTTAAAAAAATTAAATGTTTATGTTATTTAAATAATAAATTGACGACAAAATTTTTCTTTTTTTAAAGTGGAAACTGCCCAGAAAAGATGGAAATGCCTGAGAGACCAATATGCAAGAGAGCTAAATAAAGGAATAAGCTCAGGAAGTGAAGCACCATCTCCGAAAAAAAAATGCAAATATTTTGAATTATTGTCTTTTTTAAAAGATACTTATAGGCCAAGAAAGTAAGTGTTCAAGAAAAATGGAAATGTATTTTGATAATTATAATTTATTTTCATAGAACTAGTGAAACAATAATTCACAAAGTGCCTACAATTGATGTTGACGAAAGTCCGTTATTCGAAGATTTTGGACCACATTTTGCTCCAACCGATCAACAACCAGCAAATCCAAAGCAACAAAGCCAGAAAAATTGTGACGAGGAGTTTTCTTCATTTTTAAACGAGTTAAGGGGAAGCAAAATTTCCAGTGATAAATATACCACATTCGCAAAAAATGTTGAAAATTTGATGCGGAGTGGTAATTTTGAAGATTTAGAGTTTTTAGAGTTGGAAATTGAAATTTAAAATGTCATAAAAAATAAAATAGAAAATAAAAAATTTAAATAAAATTAACAAAAAATATATTTTATTCTTTATTTATCATTATAATTCACTGATTATTTATGTAATCGCACAGTTTTTCTCTTAATTCAAACGCATCGTTGGAACATCTATTTGATTTTGCTGTTCTGACCGAAACTAGAGAAGTACCTGATTCTCTCCATTGACCATAGGTAACGCTATCATTCTCGTGTCTGTCTTCATAATTAGGAGAACTATATTTTAAATCGTTTAATTTCAAAAAGTTGTGTAAAACAACAGTTGATTTCACAATAATATCAACATGATCAGGTGTGGCATGAATATTGTTCAGTAAAAGACGCCATCGATTTGCTAGTATTCCAAAAGTTGTTTCTATTGTTATCCTTGCACTAGATAGACGTGTATTTAAACATTCTTTCCGATTTTTCAAGTTTCGTCCTGCATATGGACGCATTAAATTTGGTAGCAGTGGAAAAGCTGAATCTCCTATAAAATAAAACGGAAATTTGGTAGTAGAATTGGGTAATTCTTTTTCTTTTGGAATGGGTAGCTGCTTCTTTAGTAATTTTATGCCAAAAGCACTATGCCTAAAAATTCCACCATCGCTTTGGCTTCCATAAGAACCAACGTTTATCATGGTGAAAGTGTACCTCGAATCACAAGATGCTAAAAGTACTATACTGTATCTACCTATTAGTTTTCAAAATGAAAAAAAAAACATATTAAAAAAATAAAGAAATATGTAAGTATATTCATACCTTTGTAATTATAATACTGGGATCCACTTTTTGGAGGACAAACCATATTGATGTGCTTCCCATCTATGGCACCTACACAATTTGGGATACCACATTTTAGATAATATTCATTTGAAATTTGCACAAATTCTGCTTCATTAGGGAAGCTGAGGTATATAGGATACAATTCTTCCCATATAATTGAGCATGTTTCGTACACAATTTTTCTGAATGTGGTCAGTCCAATTTGGAACTTTGATGAATATAAAAGCCTTGGACCACCATGAGCCAAATACCTATTCAAAAATGCCAATAATTTCACAAATATATCTTCTCATATATAAAATATATCCCACTTACATAATTGTTAAAAGCAATCTAAATTCTGGACATAAAGGTTTTCTAATAGAAAATTTTTCAAGTCGTTCTTTTAACAAATTTAATAATAAATTAAATATAGACCGACTCATTCTTGTGTACTTAAAAAACTTTTCCTCGTCATCTTTAATTTTTGGGTACACAGACACAAAGAAACCAGTTGAATCTCGCGATAAAAACATGTTGTGCACCCAATATCTTCTTTGCCTTTGTTTAATTTTTCTTTTTTCCTTCAAAGATTTTAACTTTTTATACGCCATGTAAGCGAAAATAACTAATTCTTCTACTTCCATTGTTTAAACTTTATATAAACTTTATAATTGTTATTTATATTTTATTGAATTTATTAATTTTTATTATTATTTATATTAAACTAATTATTTCTGTTATAACTAAAAGAAACACTTATTTATTATTAAAATATTATTGATTTGACAGTTGCGAACGTTGTCATTGGGCTTTGAACAACGTTCAACGTTAACATAAACGTTTCGGTTGAAGGTTTACGTTGTCATTGGGCCCCGGCAGTTATTCTCGTTGTCGAGTGATGTGAATGTGACAAATGACGAAACGACTTGGAAATGGTATTCTCGTTGTCATGTGAGGTGACATTTGTCGGCAGCACCGACAAATGTCGCATTCTTGTTGTCGTAATGAAATAAAAAGTGACAAGTTATGTGACATTTTTAGTCGATACGTTTAAAGAAGTGACTACTAAAAGAAAATCAAGATGCAAGCAGAAAAAAGGTAAATTAAGCATAATATATCAAATAATTTTATAGAAAAATTATAATTTAATACAATTTAAATAAAAATAATTATATTTTCGATATTTTTAGTGTAAAAATTAAACTAAGAAACAATTTGAAGAAATGGTGGATTTTATGGCTATTTTTTTCTTTAAATTAATTTTCCTTTTTTAAAAAAACTTTTTGAATAATTGTAATGATAATTAAATTTCTCATGGCTAGTTTCACAGTGGGATCTTAAGTATGAGCTTAGCTAAACTCTAAGGGAAGCTTAAGTACTTAGCTTAAGTTCATTCGGTTTCACAGTATAATTTTAAGTGTCGCTTAGCTAAGCCGAATGAAAAATGCAATTGTGATTGAAAAATGAAATATTGCATTGTGAATTACAGCTGACATAAGTGAAATGTTGTATTGTGAATAACAGCTGATATATAAATAAGTATAGAATTTGAAAATGTAAATTTAAAAAAGTGAATGTGGAATTATAATTATAATAATAATAAAAATAATAATAATAATAATAATAATAATAATAATAATAATAATAATAATAATAATAATAATAATAATAATAATAATAATAATATTAATAATAATAAAAATAATAATAATAATAATAATAATAATAATAATAATAATAAAAATAATAATAATAATAATAATAATAATAATAATAATAATAATAATAATAATAATAATGTGTGAGACGAAGATAATAATATAATAATAATAATAATATATAATAGTAATACATAATAATAATCATAATAATAATAATAACAGTTTTTATCTTATTTCAGTTCACTTTTTTTCTATATTTATATACACACATATTTATATGATACAAGAACTAAATATGTATATACATAATATATATGGTTGTATCATGAATATTTATATATATATACAATATATATATATATATATAATATGCTTATATATATACATATATATATTATATATACTTTTATATATATTATATATATAATTTGTATATACATTTATTCACTGTGAAAATTAAATGTATAATTATTCAATTATTAATTTTGTTTTGTAATTAATTTTTAATTAATGTAAAATAAATATATTTATTTTCTGTTCACTTCGATTATTTTAATACATATTTATTTTCACATTTCTATAAATAACATTCTAAAAAAATCAGCTATCACGTATCCTCTTCTTAGTTAAGTGAAACTTAAGCCTAAGATGTTCATCACTTAAGTTAAACCACACCTTAAGCTCTACTTTTGGCTTAAGTTGTCACTGTGAAACTGAAATATTATTTAAGCTTCAACTTAAACCTTAAGCTATACTTAAGCTTACACTGTGAAACTGGCCATCAATGAATGTAAAAATATCAATAAAAAAATTATAACCATAACCCGTATGTCAACATAGAATTTGTTCCAATTTCACATGTTCCTCACACTCGTATCACATGACAACAAGAATACCAAATTTAAGTTGAGGTGAGACAGCAACTGACGACTGCTAGTCGAGTCACATGACAACCAGAATAAGGCTGAATATTATTTTATGAAATGCAGACGAAGACGGTAAAAGGGAAGAGGTGCTTTTTGGCAAAGTAGAATAAGAAAGAATGGAAAGGATTTTATTTTCATGCATTTTGTGGGGTTTGATCGCATAATAGTATTATTGTGACAAGATATTTATTTTTGAACTTGTACATGAAATTTTATCAATGGACCATGAACAATGTTTTCTAATTAATACTGTTATAAGCAGCTCTAAAAATTTTATTCTGTGACTAGCACACGGATTATTTTCACTGAACCAATCCTTGTATTTTCCATCTAAATTGGTACACTCAGAAAAATTTAGCAGTTATTTTTAATAAATCGCGGGTTAAATCAAACAAAATTTTGATTAATTTTGCGCCAAACACGGAAATGTTCAATATTACCTATTTCTAATAGTTGTTTCAATTACACAAATGTTTATGCAATGATGTTTATATCAAACATTTTTATATTTGAATTACCACCGATTACTGTCAAAATATTAAAAATTTGTATAGTTATTCAAACCATAAAATGGTTGACCTAACCATATGTAATTGTCAAAATGAATATATAAAAATTTAAATTGAACAGACATTTTCTTGGAACAAATATTCTTTTGTTTGGAAGCTGAACATTTATATTATTAGTACAATTCTGTACATGATCAGTTTAAATATTTCTCATGTTTGATACAAACATATAAAGAATTAAATCAATTTTGTGTAATAGTGCGGTCATAGTTAAAAATTAAAACCCAAAATTATTATTTTAAATATTTTATTATTATTTATCTTAAACATAACATAACATATGAATTTGGATATAATTTCAAGCTTTTTTTCTTTTTTTTTTTTTTGTTATAAGTGTCTATTTCTCAAAAAACATTTAGTACCTTTATTATATAAATGTAACGGTGGACTTGAAAATTCATCTATTTTAAAAAGAAAATAATTTTTTAAACTAATTCCAACTTCATAAGATTGATAATGAAAATTGAATGAATTTAAATTGATTTCTTCTACTACAATGAAAACTTCACCAATACGGTTAATTGCAAAAAATATAATTTTAAAAAGACGTAGTTTTACTTGGCTAGCAGTTAGATAATAGTTTTTTTTATAGTCAAACCCATTATATTTTATTTTTTTAACAAATTTAAAATTTGACAAATTTATATTATTGTTCGTTTGAATTGAGACGAATACTTCTTCATATTCTTCATATATATTTTCATTTGGAATGGCTTCACATATTTGCAAATTATTGGGAAAATTACATTCATCCCAGTTTAATAAAAAATTTGTGAACGCCAAACAACTTTTAATTGAAACAGAATATGCAATATTTCTCCTTGAATTCGTTACAGCGGCATATTTTTTAATTTCTTTATGTTTAGATTCAAATCTTAAAGACCATATTCGTTTAAGCGGTCCGGAATGTCGAATAGTTGTTGCATAATGCACCATAAAATGATGCTTTGGTTTCAGATATCCAAATAATTTAATGTATTTCTTGTGATGTTTTGAAACAAAGTCATTGAGTCTACTTAAATCATTTTCAGAAAATTTTCTTAATAAAGTTATATCTACTATTTGTATTAAATAACAAAGTAATTCCCACTCTTCTTTTTCTTCTGGTATTAAATCTCCAATAAACAAAGGTAAGAAGTGCATGAAGCTCCACATTTCAGTCGCTGACATTTTTAAATTACATTGTTTCAATCTATCAATATTTATATCTCCACATGAATTACCAATTTCAATTTCACCATATGTAAACATTCGCTTTCTGTTGTTTAATGTTTCAAGTGAAATAATTTTTTGCTTAATTAGATTTAAAAGAATTTTAGAAACATCATACTGGCAGACACCTTCAAATAAATCGTGCATTATATCAACGGTAATATTTTGTGTAACATGAAATGAATTAATTGTGTTAAAAATACTGTTGAATTTTATACCAGTTAACTTCTCGTCATTTGTTTTTACATCATTATTATATTCTTCTTTACATCTCAAAGCAGAACTTTGTTCTTTATCATCGGTTTGCATTTCAGATTTAAGTCTTGTGCATAATCTGCAATACTTGTTGCAGTTAAATGATTTGGAAAAATCTAGTATACTTTTTACACCTAAATTGTCGCCCAATAAAGCACCTAATACAAAATGTACATGGAAAGTTCCCTTCTTCGTCTCTATATCAATGCCGTTTTCTTCTAAGAATTTAATGTTCTCTATAAGTTTATAAAATGAAGAAGAATTTCCATGTTCTTTGACATATTTTGATTTTGTAAAACCAGCAACGAAAATATATTTTAATGAAGAGGAAAGATGTTCTGGTAATACAGGAAAAGTGTAGTACAAGGCACAAAGAGAATCACAACCAGAGTGACTTCCAAGAGGATTATTGACTTCAAAATCATCCACATATAAAAAATATGGAATGACAATTTTGTCCTTGAAAAGGAATAATTTTGTTTTAAAGCATTTTCCACTAATGAAATTTGATATATTGCTATCTACAATAAAGTTATTTATATTTTTTAAACATTCATGGAGGACATTTGGAAGTTCAAAAAATTTTTTAAACTGAAATACTAGGGGTTGAATATATGCCTTTGCAGGCATTGAATCTAACGAAGGGTTTCCTCCTACAATAACTTCGCGAATTTCATTATTAATAAGATGAGCACTTGATAATTGAAACAAACCACTAGCTTCCATAAACTTCAAAAATTTGTATTCTGTATTAATTTTTATAAAAGGGTTACGACTAAATTCAAAAAATTGCTCAATACTTTGCCATTGATCATTAGATATAAAAGGCAGAATAATATCTTTCATAGAATCAACAACCAATTCTACAAAGCTTCTTACTTTTTTCTGCATTTCTGTAGCATCTTTTCGCGTAAAGTTTTGTTTTCCATATAGATCAGATAAAAATTTCATAGCATTATTTTGTAAATCTGAAATCTTTAAATCAATTACATTAGATGAACTAATTCCCACATTATCTGTATTCGAACTGTGGTTACAAATATTGTCTTGTTTCGTATTTTTATAAATAGGTGAGTTATCAATTGCTAAATTTTTTGAAACAGAAGATTCATCAATTGACTGATTAATTTCTTTATTAATATGCGGCTGTAACGATTCAGGTACATTATTGCTTTCGTCTTTATGTGATTTCACTAAATGTTTTTTAAATGCTTTACGATTTGAGAAAACTTGATTACAATTTATCTCTATACATTTATAAGTTCCAATACTTTCTATTTTATGAAATACTTTTAAATGATTTATTAATTCATTTGCAGTTAAATATTGCTTAAAGCATATGTAACATAACATTTTACTGATTAAACGATTAAGCCTTTTGTATTTCAGAATTATTAAAATAAGAAATTAAACCAGAAATTTTTGGAGAAATTTTGTCAAAACCTGTAGTAATTTCATAAAAATATCTTTGAATAAATGTATAAACTCCCTCACAATGACGAGGATAGTTTAAATGCAAAGCGTGAAAAATTTTATTACAACAGTCGAGTGCTGATAAAAATGTAGAACATTTCAGTTTTGCACCATCAACATATACAAAAAATTGACAAAGTTCCGACAAATTTTCTCCAATTACAATTATAAGTGGTTGCAAAGTATTCTTTTCAATGAAGTACCTATTTCTAATCTTACTTATTTCTATTTCAAAATCAGCCAAAGATTTTATGTGTAAAATCATGCAATCCATAGATTCTTTAATAGTCACTTTCTTAGTATGTCCTGATGAGTTGATTCTGCCTGCTGGTACAATAACTGCGTTTAATAGAAGTGTTGCAATACAATCTCGAGATTCTGGAAAAAAGTTATTAATTTTAAAATTATTTTTATAAAAATTTATAAATTATAAAAATTGAGTTTACCCTCTTTCAACTGATCATTAATTAATGATAAAAGCTGTAAACAATGTTTGTCTTTTATATTTTCCCTATAATAGAAAATTGCTTTGTTTACAAAAGTAGTCCATTTGCTAAAGAGTAATAAATGTTTATCCCCATAGAGTTGCTTAAAGTCTTCGTTAATCTGTAGAAAATGTTCATTCTATAATTCCGCTGTCGTCTATGTGGATATGACTGATTCCACTTTGGCGAAATTTCGTCCAATGAAGACTGATTGTATTTCAGCCAGACCTGTAGACCTTCAGCAATTGTTTCATCCACCTCCGGAATTGAATTTAAATTGTAATTTTCTTTACTAGAATTATCCTCTTTGTAAATTCGTTTAACTTTTTTTAACCGTTGCTTAACATTGAAATAGCGATCGTGTAATTTTCCAGTAGGATATTTTTTTTGCTTGTTACGCGGAGAATAATATGTTTCCTAAAATTATTTTCAATATGTTGTAAACAATTTGTATTACATTTTTAGTGAAACTATAGCAGTAATAAAGTACTTACGATAGACTCTCCTGGAAATTGGGTAATAATGTTTTGAGCGATTTTTTCCAAGTCAGAAATAGTCAATTTTTCGTTGCAGGATAGAGCGGCATCAATCATACAATT
The DNA here is from genome assembly GCA_951394055.1 of Villa cingulata. Lineage (NCBI taxonomy): Eukaryota > Metazoa > Arthropoda > Insecta > Diptera > Bombyliidae > Villa > Villa cingulata. The sequence continues at coordinate 22,316,868 of OX596017.1, forward strand.
AGCTACAATTTGTTGATGTGCTGGAGTCAAGTTTTTATTTTTTTCAAAAAAAGTAATCACTTCTCTGCCACTTGAGTGCTGCATTAAAATACCTTTTACATTCAACTAACATGAGAACAATAAAAATTATTTATTAAAATTATTAAAATTAATTTTAATAAATAATTCAAAATTAATTTTAAAAATTAAAATTATTAAAAATAAAAATTATTTTATTTTCACTTTTTTTCAAAAATTTTAATTATTTACCGAAGTAACTGTGGAGACTGAGTTCAATGAAGATGGTGTTGTATTTCTTTCGCGTAAATTTTTATTTTCGGAGATCCACTGAACAACCGAATTTGTAACACTTTCAGTAGTATCGTCACACTAATTTATAAATAAAATTATTTTAATAATTGTTTTTCATAATTAAATTTTTCGTACTAACATTTTGTTTCTTCCATACTTTAAGTTTTTCTCTGAAAGTTGCCTTCGTGCCAATTAATTCAAACGACAAAAATATTTTTTCTATGTCACTGTCGTTTATATACTGTAGTTCATTATAACCTACTCCTGCACCTAATAAAAAATTGTATGAACTAAAATTTTCAAAATAATTCAAAATTTATAATTACTCTTAAGTAAAGAATAAATTTTGTCCAAATTCCATGATTTCAATAAATCTATATAATTTTACATCGTCTTCATCAACGTATACTATTGCACAATTATCGAAATCGTTATTTAAAGAATTTTCACACATTTTTTAATATGTATTTTAATTTACATAATTTCACTTTATAATAATTAATAACACCTTCACTTCACTAATTAAGTCTATGTTTTATACTTTTACAGTTTTATTTTATTCCGATTTATTTCTATAAATTTTTATATTTATTTGAATTACAAACTGTAGATTTATGTATATATACATATGTTACTATACCATTTATCTATTGATCTATTGCCTTATAGAAAGCGGATTTGTGTTTTTGACTCTATTGTTAACAAATACTGGAATTTTCTTTTAATTTTTACTACAAAACTTTGTATTAATGTATTTAATATAATATATATATCATAATTATAATTAATAACACCTTTACTTCACTTCACTAATTAAGTCTATGTTTTATTCTTTTATAGTTTTTTTTTTTTATTATTTCGATTAATTTCTATTTATTTTTTAATTTAATAATTGAAATATAAGCTTAGTATTAATATATTTAATATAATATATTATAATACATAATACAATTCATAGCACCTTCACTTCACTTCACAGTAAAAGACTATTAAACATTAAATTAGATTTGTACAGGTAATAGTAATTTTTCTTTAAATTTTGTGATCTCTTATTTACCATAAATTATGTGCAAAACACCTGTACAAAAGCGAAAAAAAACCCAATACATAGAAGAAATTGTGTCAGTGATATGAAATTGTTGGTATGTGTTTTTTCCATCTTGTTTTAGCAACTACCTATTTTTCATAAACAAATTGGTCATAAAATATGGTCCCTTTATGAACAGATACAAAATTTTTGATGAATTGATCTTTTTATTTTATTTTTTTTAACATATATATTTGTACTGTTTTCTTTGTACCTCCACAATTTCACAATAAAAATCCTTCTGTTTACGAAATAAATGGAATGCTATCAAAAGTAATATCGGTTAATTTAATACAATTTAATCAAATTTCTGAAGAAGAGGACGAAGACAACATGTTAAATTTAGATATAGAAAATTTAATTAACAACGATACATGTAGCGACTCTATTAGTAATACAAATTATTATGACGCGGCAAAAGAAATGGACAGTAGCACATTATTTGAAATTGAAAATGAATTTAAACTTTCGTATTTAGAAGACACTTTCAACAGTAATAATATATCCATTGAAATGTCATCAATGAGATATTTTATTGGATATATAGCACAAAATATTATTTCAAGAAATAACTGCGGTATTTGTGACAATAGTTTTAGAAAGAAAGATGAAGTTATAACAAGACCATCTGAATTACTTCTTGTTTCCCGAAATTATTTAAAAAATTACGATTTTGGAGCTTTGTATGCACCATCAGATACTTTATTTGAAATATCAAAAAGTCATTGCATGATTTTTGATAAAATTTTTAAGAAGCAAATACATCTAAAAAATATCAGGCAATTTGTAATGGACGAATCTATTAAGTTTACTAATTTAGATGGAAAATACAAGGATTGGTTCAGTGAAAATAATCCGTGTGCTAGTCACAGAATAAAATTTTTAGAGCTGCTTGCTTATAACAGTATTAATTAGAAAACATTGTTCATGGTCCATTGATAAAATTTCATGTACAAGTTCAAAAATAAATATCTTGTCACAATAATACTATTATGCGATCAAACCCCACAAAATGCATGAAAATAAAATCCTTTCCATTCTTTCTTATTCTACTTTGCCAAAAAGCACCTCTTCCCTTTTACCATCTTCGTCTATATTTCATAACATAATATATGATAATTTAATGATGAATGTTTGTACATATGTACTTAAATATGATTATAATTTTCTTGCATGTTTTGTGTTATGTGTATACAGTCAGTTTAGCATTATATGTACATGTGGATATAATATTATAAATATGTAATATTCAGTTTTATAATAAATATATGAACATATAATTATTTGTTTATACACAATTTGAAGATAGCAGATAGAAGACAGAAGACAGAAGATAGAAGATATACATTATTCCATCTTCCATTGAAATGTGCGTCTTACCACCACACCACCGTACTCGCCTACAAAAGTCATACTGGTCATGTTATCGTTCGATGATCTAATGTTCACTCGATACGTAAAATGTTTTCTATGGTGTTGCTAAACAGAAAGAAAGAAACAAATGTTATAGCAACATGTTGTTTGGGTGATATCACACGCCAGATCAGAAATATTTGCTGACATCAGGATATATGGAGTTTCGATATCTTTACATTGATATGGTCTTTGGTTTAACATTCATTGGTAGTAGAACTGAAATATTTTTTAGAATTTTCTAATAACACTGGATAGTTATATGTAAGTAGGTATATAAAAACAAATTTTTTGCAAAAATCTCTTATTATCATTGCAGAAAATGTTTATCGACATGCGATCAAAATGTAGGTAATTATAAAATTAATATTTTTAAGAGTATGAAGCAATGAAAAAATATTCTCTTATTTTTATTCAATATTTTTTTTCTCAGCGTGACTTGCTGACCTGAACCTGACGTACATAATGTGTTGTTTGTGTTGTGGTTATGTTGTGTAATATGTAATATTTTCAAACAACCATCTTGCCTGCCACCCATTTTGTGAAAACTATACAACTATACACATGAGATTTTCATTCTAACTAAATAGTGATCTGATTCGTTCTCTTTTATTTTTAATTAATAATATCCAAAAACTTATTATCAGAAAATATTGAAATGAAAAATAAATGTTGCCACATGTTGCTAAGCAAAATAAGTTACTTTTTAAAATTATACATACATACATACTATATGTGCACTGTGTACATAATATGTAATCAAGGTAATTGGAATACTCTATAGGTAGTATCAATCGAAACTGGCAAGTGCCATTTAAAAGAAAAATTACAAATATTAGATCGTATGGCCATACAAAATCATATGAACGATCTGGGAAATGAATCAAAACAAACATTTATTTATATGATTAAAAAGATTTTATTTATTTTTTTCATCAAAATTCACATAAAATAATTATTAATTTATTAAAAATTAATAATTATTAAAAATTAATTTATTTTCTGTTTAAATTCAAACTATTTCTAACTACATATCTATTTATTTAGTAGACTCAAACAGCTTGTGCTGATCTAAGAGCTACTAATTTATATATTATTCAATTAATATTAAACTTATTTAACGAAATGAGATAAAGAAAATATATACAAGAAAGAAAAATAAAAATAATAAATACATTAATAAGGAAAAATATAATTATTAGAAATTACAAATTTATAATTTGAAAAATTTATTGATAAAAGAAGAGACTAAACCTATTCTAGACCTAGTCTTTTGTATATATTTTAAGACATTTTTTATGAATCCTTTTGTCGTACAGCAGTTCTTAACCCATTATTTGCAATTAATAATATAGTATATTTATTTGAAATTTTATATAAATATATTATTAAAAAATTGTGAAATGTGCTGTAAAAAATTCTGAAAATAAAAAATTTAAATACTAATTTAATTTTAAAAGTGAGTGACTACAGCAATGTAGAAATAACTACTGAAATAGACGAGTTTCCAACAGCTTTTTATTAGAGTGGAAGGCATCATGTAACGATGAAGACTTGGGAGAATTTGATGACTATGTTGCTAATTTTCGTCAATCAAACATCAATTTAAAAAATTATGTTGAAAAAATTGAAGAAAATTAATAAGTCATTGAATATCTTTCTATATATTTAACATAAAAAAACTAAATTTGAAGGAGTTTTTGGACACCAATCCATCTTACACACACATGGATTGATTTTAAATCCGAAGACGTTTTGAAAAACCAAAGCTGGAGTTTTCAAAAAATATATTAAAAAACTTGAAGAAATATTTTTAAAAATTAATGAAAGTATTGTGAGATAAAATTTTTAGAAAAACATTTATTCCATTCGAAACAAATTAATTTACCAACTAACTAATGTTAAAAATCTCTACTTTATATTATAGATTATTATTATTACCACAAGACAAATAGATATATTTATTTGTCTTGTGTTATTACTTTAAAATTAGACATTTAAACAAAGAAATTTCAAGTGATTTGAATTGAGTAATTGTGATTGTAATTTGAAAAATAAAAAAAAATAATAATAAAAACAATAAAATAAAATTCATGAATTTTTTTAAGCAATTCCTCATTTTTCCTTTAAAATTGCTTACGAAAATGCATTACAAATCTTTATATGAGTTTTTGTTACGTCACGTTTCATTTCTCATTCATTCTTTATACTACCTATAGAGTGTTCCAATTACCTTGATATGTAATATGTTACTTGATCATATTACACAAAGAAATATAATTGCCCCTGTTCCAAATTTCGCAAAAAGTGAAAACGAAATCCGATTTCAATTTCGTTCTATTTAAAAATTGGTGTTCCACATTTCGTACGAATTCATAAAATTCGAAATTAATCAAATTTCACTTTCGAAAATGTTGACAGCTTATTCCGTTAATTCAGATAGAAATTTCCATTAATATAATTTTTTTGTCACCACGTAATGGGCAATCCATCGGCATATAGCCTGGTCTGGTACTACTAACTGAAACACTCTGTATATAGATGTAGTTTGTAAGTAAAAATCTGTACATATTATATTTATGTAATATGTAATAAAAAATTAGATTTTAAATTTATCTTTTCTCAGAAAACAAATTTTTTTTATAAGTACATATATGTATAATATATAATAATTTATGTACGATATTATGTACATATGTATGTAACTGTAATACATATATAAATAAATAAATATATGTGTTTTAAATTAGTCTTATATGAAGTACATAGTATATAGTATGTATTATATGTACATACATATGTACTTAAGGATATGTAATATTTTTATTAAATTATACATATACAGGGTGTCCCGATTCAACATATACAAATTGGTACCACGGAAATCCTTGAAATGTTTCATGAAAAAAATTGCACTACCAAAAATTTCTATCGACCCTATTTTCGACGCTAGAGGGCGTTGACAATTTTGATTTTTTTGCAGGACCTTCAAATACAAAATCATGTGTAACTTTTTGTACACCATACTTTGGAAAATTTAGTGTTCTAGAGAATAATAGGAAACTAAATGACCTTTCTTTTCATATACTATAACAAGTATTTTGGAATTCGGTTCTAAATAAAAAGAAATCCTGAAGTCAAAATTTATGACGAATTTTTTAAAAAATTTTGTGTATAAATTGGGTTCCTGAAAAATATTTGCACTATTATATACTATATTTGCACTATATATTTGAAAGAGAACGTTTTTATACTTCGATTCCAAAAATAAAAACTTTTTTCGTAGTGCAAATATTTTTCAGGAACCCAATTTATACACAAAATTTTTTAAAAAATTCGTCATAAATCTTGACTTCAGGATTTCTTTTTATTTAGAACCGAATTCCAAAATACTTGTTATAGTATATGAAAAGAAAGGTCATTTAGTTTCCTATTATTCTCTAGAACACTAAATTTTCCAAAGTATGGTGTACAAAAAGTTACACATGATTTTGTATTTGAAGGTCCTGCAAAAAAATCAAAATTGTCAACGCCCTCTAGCGTCGAAAATAGGGTCGATAGAAATTTTTGGTAGTACAATTTTTTTCATGAAACATTTCAAGGATTTCCGTGGTACCAATTTGTACATGTTGAATCGGGACACTGTGTATATATACATATACATATATGTATGTATTGTACGTTTATAGTAAGTTTATAAAAGTTAAAACTTTTTCGGTTAAAACGAATTAAAGTTGACATACATATATATAGATATAATATTTTTTTCAGAATAGCATGTTAATGTATTTTATATGATGAAGTGTATACGAATTATATGCAATTATACATATACACACATTTATATAAAAATTTATACATACATATATGTGAATAAAAATACATATATGTACTTATGTAATTACATCTAAATTTTTATATAAATTATACATTATATATATATATACTGTACTATCATATCATATTCATATATAGTATCATATTCATATGTTTATATAACATATAGGTATATAGATATTTATTACATACATATTTATTTGAACTGAATAGTTATCTAATAATATTATCTATCGTATGTAATATACAAATTACATAAATATACATATTTATATAAAATTCAATATGAATTTTATCATCATATCATATTAGAATTTTAAAAGATGCTTAGTGTATCAAAACTTTTTTTGCCAGTTACTTACTTAAATCTGTTTATTAAATGAAAATATAACATAAACATTGAAGTTAAAGAAATATTATATGTAATATGAAGATGATAAAGATGAAGTTATAAAGCAAAAGAAAAAACATATTACATATATTATATACTCGTATATGTACATATGTATATTGTAAAAGTTTTTTAAAGTTTACATATATATGATGATTTGTTGCTGTATGATACAAATATAATGTATGTATGTATTTAACTTTTTTCTTGCATATAATGTATCTGTGTATGTATATAATAAAAAAAAATTAAGTAGATACAATATTATATATTATGTACACACTTGTATAAACTATACATATATGTACAGTGACTAGCATAATACATTTACGTATACTTATACTTCTATAAATATGTGTTTGCATGCTTCTACGTAAATAAGAATAAATAGGTACATATAACTGATATAACATATATTATAATATTTAAAATTTTAAATATGTATATCTATACCTATATAAATATATATTATAATACAAATGTATGTATGTATAAAGAAATGTTAAAGTTAAATTCAGTTTAATTTAAACACATTTTGAATTTGTTCATATTATGTATGCGTATATGTAAGTTTTAACATATACAATTTTTGATCATACAAACATTTTTTTTCATATACTAAGTACTCTAAATTTTTAGCTTAAAAACATTGTATACACATAGACATAACGTATATATAAAAATCAAACATTTGCATATATGTACATATATGCATACAATCTGTAGAATATTTCTTATTAATTTACTAAGTGTATTCGTATGAAAAGTTTTATAACTTAATAATTTATTTCATCAATCAGTTTATTTTGTTGGTGTTTTTATTATTTTTTTTTTCATTCATTTATTTATGTATGTAATTTTAGTAGATATTTGTTTGAATTCTTTATTTGATTTGATTGTTATTTCATTTTCCATATAAATAGTCATAAGCACAGATGGAGATATGAGGATAGGAATAATCTGATCTATTCTAATCGTGTTAGCAGCTTCCCTTAACTAGCTGATTTTTAGTTGTATTTGACTTGATTGCAGAGCAGATAGTTTAAATTTCGTATTGTCGTATTGTGATGTATGATAAATTTCGGAATCTTTAAATTTAAATCCAAAATTATGTAACTACACAGAGTAAAAAAAAGGATTCGCTCACCTACAAATTTTAGAAATAATCTAAAAGCAGTTTTTATTTATTTTTTGTTCTAGCTATGTAATGAGTTTAAGTAAAATAAAATATAATGAAAATTATTTGATCCATATAAATTTAAGATCTTGTTTGTCTTGTTTTGTTTTGTACATAAGAACAGAAACATTTTATAAATTATTTACACAGCTGCATATACAAATATAAATATCACACATATTTTCAATGCTACAGCAAAAAAAAAATATTCCCGGGTACCCGATCATACAATAGTTGGCCTGATCTATAATTCTATTCATATAAATTAAGCAAAAATTTACAAAAAATGGTTTATGATCCCAGTGTTTTTTTATTTTACTATATTTAAGTTAACAATCGATATGGACTCACTCTCTCTAGATATAGAAGTAGGAGAAATTTTATATTTCAATTTTTTTTACATATAGTATAGACCACGGTATAAAGAATAATAGTAGTATTCTTTATACCGTGGTATAGACTATAGAGATAGACCAAACAAATTGAAATATATAACATAAAAAAAATAATTAAAATCTGTTTGCTTCTTTACCCCTATATATTCGATCAACAATTTACATACGTAGAATGATAGAATCAATGCATACCTACACATCAACACATCATGTATGTAGGTAGAATTGGTTGGTTGTTTGGTGGAACTTCATTTCAAGCTGGAAGCTGGTAAACGAAGTTGATTGGAGTGGAAGCGCTGTTTCAACGTCAAATGTCTGTGTTGTCGTGTCATGATTCGTGAAACAAAACATCTTTTATTTGAAAAACTTTTCATTTATTTATTTAATGAAAAGCCAGTTTTTCATGTGTTTAATGCATATAATTAGTATTTAAGCAGGAAAACGAAGTTGATTAGCATGAAAACGCTGTTTTTAACTTCAAGTTGTATAGCAAGCGACACAGACACAAACACCGTTAAATATGATCAATCAAATGTTCGAAAACTATTCATTTATTTAATTATAGTAAAATCATTTTTGTTTCAAGGTTAAAATAAATTATTTTTTCTATTTTTTGATTATCACTCTTATCATACACGATCTTATAAAAATCCAATATCATAAAATAAAGATTCGTTAAAATACCAGAGAATCATGAATCTATGTTCTTAGCTTCATATTTTTGAAATCATAATTTTTGATTTCCCCCCCCCGTTCCGCCTGTGTATATGTGTGTAAACAAGAGAATTTGATATGAAATGAATACACATTCAATGCTAATGCAAGAAAAAATAGCTTTTCAAGGAAAAATATATAAATACATATACACATAAATATGATTAAATCGTAAGTTAAGCTTAGAATGTGTTTATTCTTTATTTATTTCATATATTTATGTACGTAGTACCTCAAACACTTTAACCATAGACTAAAATATAGATAGGAAATGCTTATGGCAGGAATCGTATTCATAACTATTAAGTAAACATCAAAATAGCTTTTGAGAGATTTTGAAAAAGCTATAAAATCAGAATAAGGAAAATAAATGAGAGAACTTTTGTAATCTTTTGAAATCTTGTATATCTTGAAGAAAAAACATATTTAAAAATCAAAAATCTATGTAGCTATATTCTTATCGGAAATGATAAAAAATATCAAATAACAGGCAAATGTACAAAATCGTATATTTTAAAGGAAATTTAAATTTTCAACAAATTTATGTTATGACTGGCAATGAATATAATAATATATATTATCACAGACAAATATCCTTATCTGTGATATTATATATACAATTAAAACTGGTTTTGAAAGTATCTAACACATATGTGCATGCATACTATCAAAGAATATATATCTACTAGTTACGTTAGTTATACATATATTCTTTGATACTATGCAATCTGTATTGTTGGCTACATGAATATAAATATTCTATATTCATGATTCAAGTAAGACCATGTATGACGGTATAACATAAGTATAACATAACCGTATAACACAGTACTACTGCCAGCTATTGCAATGAGTATGTATTGTGTATTGTTTTTTAAATAAATATGCATGTATTTTCATTGCCAGCTATTGAAATCACAGTATTCTATATTCATACAGTAATGACACTGAGCACGCGTTAGCAAAAATTTCTCATGACCTTTGTCCCGTTATTCATTCGGCCTTAACGGTTTTGCTAAAAGTCGATAGCAATTAAGAGCCTTTGTATACGAAAAAGAGACAAAAAAAATGGAACTGCAACATCAACTGTTTTAAAAAATATAACATTATTACAGTGTATACCTACTCATTAAAAAAAGTACAAATTTTGTTATTTAAAATTTTTTATCTAAAATAAACAAAATTAATTGTAAATGCATTACACTTAAAATTTTGTGTTTGATATCAAATGTTTTTACATTTTTGTTAAATTTCTTAATTATAAATTAAATTCTTACTCTAATATATAGCTTAACAAAATAAACTTTTTCTTGTCTTCAAAATTCTCAGAAATTATATAAATCACCTTATATCTTGATATAATGACGCGTCAGGTAGTCAAAAAAAAAGTTCCAGATCGCCTTTAAAAATGCATTGTGAAAAAATCGTATACATGTACAATATGATTGTATTGCTCACATGTATATATTGTTTTGTATCTTTTCTTCATTACGGCGGTTTATAAGGAAATATGGATTTGACATAAGTACATTAATTCTGTACTGTTTTTGTAAATTGAATTTTGATTTTTTTTATTATTTTAAAATAAGTAATTATGTGTGTTAGTAAATTAAAAAAAAAAAAGAGTGTCACATCTTATTGCTTTGTTGATCAGTGATAAATATTCTATATTGATTCCAGTACTACTGCCAGCTATTGCAATGAACATGTATTGTGTATTGTTTTTTAAATAAATATGCATGTATTTTCATTGCCAGCTATTGAAATCTACAAAATATGTAATATATATGGAAATTCGTGAGCGAAAAATTATCTCTCCTCTCAGTAAAAGCTCCTGCCAGCCATTCTTCAAGTTTCTGCCAGCTATGATCGATTTCAAAAGTGTATTAAAAATTTATATGGTCATTTCCTATCTATATTTTAGTCTATGCTTTAACTAGATATAGTATATATACAAATACATTATACATACATATATACAAATAAAATTAAGCTTTTCCCTGTTTAATGTTGTATAAAATGATCGTATAATGTGCATATATATATTGCTACTCATCGGCAAACGGAATGTTTAATTTCCGATTTTTTATTCTTTTTGTTACCATGTATTATGTATGTGTACACTGGAAATTTTTTATATAGAATGAATTTAAACATAATACCATAGAATTTTAAAATTGCATTTTTGCATTTATGATCTCCTGGTCATTTCTTTGTCACCATGATCATTGAATGGTAAATTTAAATCTTCCGGAGTAGTAAGTAAATCATTTTGGTTTGACCAATTCTCTGGTGTTCTACTATATTTTACAACCGATGATACTGTAGATGGAGATTAAATGAACGACATTTATCTCACGTAAAATCATATTTCTTTCAAGGTTAAAATAAATTATTTATTGTATTTGTTCATTATCACATTTTATCATACCTACTTACACTACCTTATAAATTAACTATCATAAAATCAAGGTTAAAATACCAGGGAATCATGCATACTATATGTTCGTAACTTCATATTTTCAATTTTATATATGTGTTTCAATTTCCCTCCCGAAAAAAAACCGAATATAATAATTATTTCTCCTTTCCGTTTGCGATCTATGAAGTATGATCGTATACAAACACAACCTGTTTATTTTATTTGTTTAATATTGAAAAATATGGGTTACGGGTTATGGGTATAGTCGGGTATGGTGACGTTGGCTAAGTCATATTTTGTGTATTATTTCTATACACACAAACATACAGAATATATGATAGCTTTTTAATTGACGATGATTTGAAAAAAGAAATAAAATAAAAGAAAAACATATTGGAAAATAAAAAAAATCGATTAGTATCGACTATACATACGAATAGGACATGTATACTGAGATGATATATGGTATTGTAATATGTACATATGTGATATCTAAAAATTCTTGAATATCGTTCAACACTGCAAACATTTATGTACTGTATATATACATTTATTTTTCTCTCTATTCTATATGGAAAATGAAAAAAAAAAAAATCTATGCGGATAGTTTGTATGTAGGTAGATCAACATTAAGCAATAATTATGTGCTTATTTTCGGGCATGCGCGAGTAGGTATATATTATTATTTATAACGTTATGTATATTTATTTATTTTATGTATGTACTTACGTATGTAATACACGTTAATCAGATATACATATGTAGAACAGAATTAAGCTTTTTCTTTTGTTTTTTTACAAAAAAGTGTCACATAATTTTTTGTATGTATATGTAGCAGATACATATATTCGCTACTGATCGGCAATCGGAGTATTTATTTTCCGATTTTTTTTTTTTTTTTTTTTTTTTTGTTTGCCATGTATTATATATGTATATGTATATGTGCACTGGAAATTTTTTATATGAAAGGAATTTAAACATTCCAGAATTTTAAAATAGCGTTTTTGCATTTATGATCTCCTGGTCATTTCTTTGTCACCATGGTAATTGATTGGTAGATTTAATTTTTCCGGAGTAATAAATAATTCGGTTTGACCAATAGCGTGGTATTATTTGCTTTTTATGTACTGTATTACCGACGTTTATCTATTTTATTTAAAGTGTATTTAGTACATACACCACACATAAATATCATATTTTTTCAACGCTACAGAAAAACAAAAAAAAAATTCCAGACCCAATTTTTTGATTTCCCTTCTGTCCCCACCTAGTGTATATGTGTAAAAAAGTGAATTTCATATAAAATTAATACACAATTCACTACTAACAGAAACGTAATTCTTTAAATAATAAAGCAAGAGAAAATAGTTCCTAGTACCCGGTACATGGTAATATAAAATTAATTTTAAATTATCATAATTTCAAAATTGCATTTATGAACTCCTAGTAATTTCTTATTGCCATGACCAATTGATTGGTAGATTTAAATTTTCCAGAGTTCTTGTAAATAATTTTTAATTGACCAATAGGTGCCAATAGCGGCATATAGCGAGGTATTATTTTCTGTTTTAGTAGTGAACTGGATTATCGATTGGCCATACGTATTCATTTTTATGCAGTTATCAATTTTAAATCGAAATAATGTTTTTTACATTTTTATCGGTGAATTTATTTAACATTTATCAACTATTTGAAATTATGATAAATAATTACTTAGTATGTCACATTAGTAAATTTAGAAAATATGTAAAACGAAGTACCTATCTGATTTTTCTTTGGAAAACTGCAATTTTCAATTTTTCTTGTATATACAATGTATATTTTTATTTGAATTTTATATAAATCCTTTACATCTATACCTAAATGCCTATTACTTTTATTTATTCAAAGTTATTTCATTTGAACTATTTACATGTGCCCATAGATACGAAAATAACGATAACTCTGGTGGATCAAGTAATAAAAAAGAATATTATCTTGCGAAACATTTAAAATTTTTAATACCATACATGAGAGTAAAACCATGTACAAGTGGAAATGTGTCTATTCAATACAAAAGTCAAGATGTCTCTGATAATTCAAATACCAATAATCAAAATATTACTGAAAGTATCAATCAAGATATTCACGACACTAATCAAATTGAAAATCAAACTACAATACAAAATCAAAATTTAACAAAGGAGGTCGTTCAGGATAAAACAATTAATGCTCGTAGAGTTCCAAAAAGAAAACATACGGAACTTAATGCAGCTGATGCTGCTTTTATAGAATGGGTGAAGTCAAAAAACAATACCAATCGTTGTAATGCCAATCAGTACTTTTTAAATAGTTTATTACCGTTCATAGAAGAAATGACTTCTAAACAAAATAGAATATTTCGTCAAAAAGTGATGAAATTAATCGATGATATCTTGGATGGCAAAGATCAATCTGAAGAAAATGGATTGTCATCATCACCTTCATTAATCGAGTGTGCTGGATCATCAATTTTTGTGTTCTCGCCAGTTCCAGAGGAAAATAGTGATAAATAGAAACATATGTAAATTATCTGAATAAACTTACCTTAATGTTATTAATATTTTTTCTTTTGGTTCTATTGCTTTTTTATAATTGGTATCCTTTTTTCTTAATTTTGTTTCTAACAGCTGACACAAATCAGCAAAGTTTTCTTTATCCATACGATAAAATTCTTTAAATTTTTGTTCATCTTTTTGCAATTCTTCTGATATAACAGCTTCACTATGTGCTACATTATTCATAAAATATGGATGGCACTGAATATCGTCTTTTTAAAACATTTTTTCTTAAAAAATACCAAGAAATTGGCACTTCATCTTCACTACTAGAGGATATTTTGACAAGATAGCTTTTCGTATTCTGTAGCTTCAATATGCGGCTTTGTGTAGCAAAACGACGTATGTAGCTTAGTGACACATATCGTAAAGCGATTTGTGTCGCTTCGGTATACGGCTTGCCTAATACAGATATGTACATATATTTTAAAATACATAAATATATGTATATACTTTTTTTCATTATTCATCGTGTATACAAAACAAAGGTAATTTTCCTTGATTCAATTTAAAACAATTCAAAAAGAATTTCTATATTAGTAATAATATTTTATAAAACATATCATATACATAAATGCATATATAATACGAGTTTGATGTTCATACATAAAAATCTGCAAAACTATATTAGGTAATGTAGTTTATAGTGTAGTATGTAATATTAGTAGTAATAGTTTTACCTCGATTTTATTACGAATTTACTAACTTCACTTCAATGTTTGTTTTTCTCTATATATATATATATATAGAGTACATATATACTATTTCCGTTTTCTATTCGTTCTTTTTATAAATAATATGGAAAATATAAAAAAAGAATATAAATGTACAGTATATATAATATAATAATAATAATAAATTCTTATTATTATTTATGGACATTTTTGTATAGAAGAAAAAAAAGGACATCAATAGAACAATATGCACTTTTCTAAATGCACATTCATATACATAATATCTCC
The DNA here is from genome assembly GCA_951394055.1 of Villa cingulata. Lineage (NCBI taxonomy): Eukaryota > Metazoa > Arthropoda > Insecta > Diptera > Bombyliidae > Villa > Villa cingulata. The sequence continues at coordinate 22,332,133 of OX596017.1, forward strand.
ACTTATAATGTACGAATGTATAAATGTGTGTAGGTTTAAATTTTATAGATATGTATATGTACACTCTTGGTTGTACACACTTTTTTTTATATTTTATTCTGTATTGTTACTATTTTGTTTTTATTTAGTTTTTTTTTTCTGCCTTAAGGACTTATTTTTTTTATATTTTTTTCCAACATTTTATTATTTCTGTTTTTTTTATATTTCTTCAACCTGTTTTTTTTTGTTTGGTTGTTCTTTTAAATATATATTTTTGTTGTTCTTTTGCACTTTTACTAGTCCTTCGTTATATAGCAGTTTTATTTTTTGCTTTTATACTTTTTAAAATCAAAATAAAAAATAAAATAAAAGAGAAGAAAGGAAATGTATAAGAAGATTGCATTGTGATTTCTTAAAAAATATATCCATATATACAAGTACATACATATATACATGGATGTACATAGTGATTATAATATGCATTTACATATATACATACTACCATGGTATTATTCATAATTTTTTTTTTTTCATTTTTATTATCATTCAGTGCACTTTTCGTTTTTCAACTTTGAATGTATGTACATTTATATGCATAATGTATATAAGTTCATAAATATTTTCTTCCAAATATATGTACGTATATGTATACAATACATATTATATAAAAAGTGTAAATATATAGTATTCATAAATACAGTTTTGTTTTAGTAGATATGTTTTAATTTTTTTTTCGTTTTAAATTTTTTCTTTCCATTTTCTTTCCATTCTTTCCAAATGTCAGTAAGTCGAGACAATGGCCTTAAGATGCAATTTGTTAAATACACAGATATATACATGAATACAAACGTATCTATAGTTATTTATATATAATATTATGTAAGCCTAAGTAATATACTTTTTTAAAATATAGAAAATTTTTATTTCTATATATAATGTTATATATAATGTATGTATATGAATGTGTATAATACTAGTGTAGTATAGGTATATGTTAACTTTTAATTCAGATTCCAGTTTTATATATGTACATACATATATGTATTTATATATATTTATATAAATCTCGTTTGTCAAACGGATAAAAGCATATCTTTAAGCACTTTGTTTTGAGTTAATTTTAAATATGTAAGTCTAGAAGGAAATTAAGAGGCATTTACTACGTAGGTACATACATTTTTTTTTCACTTCCTAAGTTTTTTTTTTTTTCTTTTTTTTTTTGAAAGTAAAATTTTATATATAGGTATATACACCTATATATACATATTTTTAAAAAACAATAAAAACTGCAATGCTGTATATATAGCTAATATCCTAGCAAATAGGTATAGTGGTACATCATATGTTTTTACCTTATATTACCATCCACGAATACACTGTATATAAGATTAGAGCGTAAATAGTTACATATATAGGTATATAGTATAAGTTTACGAATGCTTATAGATAAAAATACGTATGTATACCTATATAAACTTTTAAACAAGTAAAATATTAGGTATACACTGTACTGTACGAGAAAAAAATATACATATATACATATTATAATATGTATATAGAAATAATTTTTATCGTATGGAAATTTTTTTCATAAAAAGGAAGGAAAATATAATGATGATAACGACCAGGAAAAAAACGTTTAAATTTAGATTTGTTGTTTGTTTACTGTTATCATTATAATGGTCATTGTTGTTATTAAATGCCAGTGGAAAAATTTAAAAAATTTTCATTTTCATTTTATTTTCCTTTGAATGATTGTATAATCTATATATATGTAATACCTAAATACTGTTTAAAGATTATATATGCGACTATTCAAATTTATATAAGAAATTATTTGATGTTATATTATATCTACATATAAATATGTACATACATTTACATAGTGCATATATTTACATAGAAATATAATTATATGAAATTATATAGAAAATAATTTAATTAATAAAATTTTGAGTAGGTACCTACCTACATTTATATTAGTATCAGACAATATAGTGTAAAAGAGGTTTCAAAATCATCAGATTTGTAACAACTACAACCTATACCATACCTAATATATTCAATACAATTCGCAGTTTTTATGTAAATGGAATTTTTAAAAATTTATTTATCATTTTCGAATTTGATATTATTTTGCTGGAATTTATAAATTCAACAGTATATGTACACATACCTATACATGTTTTAACTGACTGTTTTTTATGTGCCTGTATAATATTTAAAAAAAATTCATAATCTTTTGTGTATGAAAGTAAATTTTAATACCTATGTACATATTTAGATATATGTACATCTATGTTATATGATAATATGTGTGATGTGTGAACTTATATATATGTACATATATAAGTATTTTGTTTTACAATTAACCTAGACATATGGGTACCTATCTATACTTTCGTTTGATTTAACACACAATACATATAAAAATGTATTATGTATTTAAATCCTTGAATTATACTTTATTACATTATTGCATATGTATCTAATAAATTCGATTGATCAGTCTATCATTTATCATCATCATTCACTTACATTCATTCATATTCTTTATTTCATTCAATTTTGATGTTAAACTCTTATTACAAATTCTATATGCGTTATTTATTATAAACATATAGTATACATGTTAGATGTAACACATCTTAAGTATGGGGTATATCTCATGTACATTATGTATATAATTTATGTGTAAAATTTTACAGGTAATATCCTATTATTTTCATTATTAACATATATTCACATACCCTATATGTTTGTATTTAAGTATAAAAATTTATGGATTATATTCAATTTAAAACATATAACATACGTACATTTAATATTATATTGAATATATGTATATCTACATCTTAAAAGTACACTATATACAAATATATATTTATATGTATATTCATTATCATTATATTGGTCATATCTTGCACCTTGTTCGTACATATGTAGATGTATGTAAATGTATGTAAATACATACCTATATATATGTACATAAGTATAGTTTCTTTGATTTTGAATGAAAATAGATAGATATATACTATCTGAAGAGATATTATTTGTATCATATTTATAACTGCCATATATATTATTGCCATATTATGTAGGTATTCATATGTATATGCAAGCAAATATATGATTATTTCACATGTACATTCCGTATATGAATGGTAGAACATATTACTTACTTAAAATAGGTATACATATCCTATACATATATACATACGATTATATTGTATGTTAAAATGTGCGTATATATTAAGAGAATGTTATTCTGATTTTACTGATTTTGGGTAATTTTGGTACACGTTTTCTCAGCCATTTTTTATCCAATTTTTATGAAATATGTTTTAAATGAAAGCTCAATGGGTCTAGAGTGAACTAAGCGGAACAAATTCTTCAAAAAGGTTTTAGTTTTTCCTGTACAGGACAATAAGGACGAGGCTTTCTTCAAATTTCAAAGTGCTATGGTACACTTTTTCTCCGTAACTACACCATGTATTTTTTTAAAATTTTTGTCATACATCATTCAAAAGGTGTAGAGTGCACTAAGCGGAGCACTTTTAGAAAATATAAGTTCGGTGAATTTTGTTAATATTGACAGTAATAATAAAGAAGACGATTAATTAACTTTACTTCAAAGTTTAAAAGGTGAAGTGTTTTACAAAGTGCTAAAAGGTATTTTAAAATTCATTACATTTTTACATAATATTTGTAAAATTGAGATTGTTTTAGAGCACGGATTTGACTGCGAGAGTTTAAAATTTGTAAAATTTTGTCATTTGAGTGAAATATTACCAAAATCGTTATACGGGCCAAGGGTCATTTTCGAGTATAATTTATTAAATTGGCAAATACAACAGATATGTTGGTTCATAATTTATGTTAAATATTATAGTTATAACGCAAAATATAATGTACGGAATAAGAAAAATTAAAACATTTGTCTTTTAAACGTTTGCGAGCAAATTAATTTTTTAAAGAACTGACAGAAGAAAATTCAGTTACTATTCAATAATTCATTGTCACTGCAGGGAATAAATCATTCTTCTACGTATTCATCTCCTCCTACATCTCCTACTTTGTCATTAACAGCAAGTTTCGACAACGAAGTGGAAGAATTGGCAAAGGGCGGCGAAGTATTCTAATTTGTTATTTTATAAAAATAAATATTTGTATATACAATACAGTTTTTAGATCGATTTAAATGAAATTTTGAAGAGTGCAAAAGGTGCACATGTATTAGAATTCTATAAACACAACAAATCATTAAATGATAAATACAGAAGAAAATTGGGAGAAATAATAATTGAGGAATTAATACACAGAAAAATTCAAGCAACACCAAAAACTTTTAAAACAATAGCTGAGCACATTATTAAAATGTTTACTTCTGAAGTACAGGTAAATTATGTTAAATATATATATTTTCCTTGTGACCACAGATATATATATATATATATATATATATTGCTTCTATTACTTCTATATATATGTATATATATATATATATGCTTCTATTTTGTAGGAAACTTATTTTATCAAACGACGTCCAGGAGGAATTTTGTATACAAGATACCACAATATTCTGTCAAAATTAAAATCGGAGGGTCTAACTCAAAGTTCATCAGTCCAAAAAGTATCTACGAACTCATCTACTGTTTCAGAATCACTATCTGTAATTGATAGTGCTAAAGTATTAGGTAGTAATAACATTGCACAAAATTTTGTGAAATTTTCACTTTTCCATTACAGATACTTCTGTCGAGGAAAATATTAATTGGCTGAAATTTAATATTGAGCCATTTGAAACTGTTGACGAAAAATGGAAAGCTACAGAAAGTCACACACTCTCTACATTTAAAATTAAGAACAACATTACAGAAATTTTGAATGAGTGGCCAATATACAAACAATATTTTGGTTATTTATTAGTAAGTATAATTATATTATCTTATTTTTATCCAAAATTAAATGTTTTCAAACGTTTTTGTTTAATTTAAGATAGAATCAGACTTCAAATATGTATTTGTATCCAGAAAAATCAGATAAATTATTTCAAAATTGGCAGAATTTCCAATGTCGTGTTTTGGCATTAATGAGATCCAAAGTTAAGGACCTTCAAAGTAAGAATTTACTCGCACAATGTTTACATAAAGATACTAATTCTGGTAAAAATTCAATTAAAAGAAAAATATAAAAATCAATAATAAGAATTATTTTTATACAGACACAAAAAACATATTGACTTTGCTGCTGTTGCCGTCATTGCTTGTGCCTACATCACGGATAATAACAATACACCGGAAAACAAAAAATAAACAGTTGAAAAAGACCTCTATCAGTGATTCCCGAAATAGATTCATTCTTCATGTACTAAGTTTAAACGATTTATATTTAAGAATTCAAAATTTAATAGATTGTAGTTACGAAAACAATACTATACAGTTCAACAAATTATATGTATTGTTGGACATGACATGATATTAATAATATAACAGAATTTTATGTTTATTATTTTAACACTTATTATAAGTTACCAAATATTATTAAGTGTTTAGATATCTGTTTCAAAATATTCCATACATTTCATTTACAATATCCTGCTGAATGTATATTAGTATGGAATTTAATTCAAAAATTTTTATATGAAATAAGTACAGAATATGATGAAATAAATTCATCACTGTCAACAATTTTATCCGATTTGAATAAAATATAAACTTGAGTTTGTAGTAACATATAGTATATAGTACTAGGTATATACTTTTATATAAAACATTTTACAATACTTATAATAATATAAAATACAAAGTATCTAATAAGATATAAGTAGATATAAGTTTTTAAAAATGTCAGGAATTTTTTGCTTTATATGTAGAAATGAATTTTTTCAAATGCAAAAATTATTCACTCATTTAAAATATTATCATAATTTATCAAGTGATAGTACATACTTATGAATGTGGGCATCCTTCCTGTAAGCAAACTTTCACAACTTACAGATCGTTTTCAAGACATATGAGGTCTGCAAGTCACAATGCAATCTCAAACCCAAATCAAAAATTTTCAGATAATACACATTCTACAATACGCAATTCAAATAAAATGATTCAATGTAAAAGCGAAAATCTTGTGACGATTAATGAATCTAAATTAGACGACAATCTTAATGTTAAAAATAAATTTCATAAAACATATTTTAAAAAGTCTGCTTTAAACTTTTCTTTTAAATATTTTGGAAAAAAAGGCTTATGTAGGAAAGATGCTCTTGACATTCAAAAAGACGTAAAAAACTGTATTACAAAAACAATTTCTGAAGTAATTAAAAATTATACATTAAAATCCAGTAGTGATGAATGTCTGCGAGAAATTTTAAAAGATATAGTTGAATTTTGTGAAGAGCCGTTTAGTGGATTTGAAACGGAATACAAATTTTTACGCCAACTTCGTCAAATGAACTTATATGAAAAGCCAATAATTATTCAAATTGATGGGACTATTCAACCGGTTGTCTTAAGTAGACTTAACAAAATCGACACGAAATTATCCGGCGCTGTCATATTTCCTTTAAAATTTCAACTAAAAAAATATTTTGAAATTTCGGGTGTTTTAGAATCATTTTTAAATTATACGGATACAGTTAATCTTAACGCAGATATTACGAACTTTATTAACGGTCAATTGTGGAGGAATCGAATATATAATATTAAAACAAAAACAGTCATTCCTTATTTTTTATACTTCGATGACTTCCAAGTAAATAATCCTTTAGGACCTCATTGTTCTTCAATTCTCGGTGTTTATTACTCCTTTCCCTCAGCTCCGCCTTTATTAAAATATAAATTGAAAAATATCTTTTTAGCAGCACTTTTCAATTCTAAGGATGTAAAACACTTAGAAAATGATAAATGTTTCTATCGTTTAATTGAAATTATTAACGATTTAGAAATGAATGGCTTAGAAATTACAACAGAGAGTGGAACAATACGTGTTTATTTCATACTAGCTTTAGTGTTAGGTGATAATCTGGCACTTAACAATGTTCTGAGCTTTTCAAAATCATTTTCGTCAAATTTTTTTTGTAGATTTTGCAAAGTAGATAAATTATGTAGTCGAACACTAGCTGACGAAAATAAAAATCTAGTAAGAACAATTGAAAATTACAATAATGATGTGCAAATAAATGAATGCACTTTAACAGGTATACGTGAAAATTCTATATTTAATAAAATAAATTCGTTTCATGTTACACAGAATTTTGCAGTTGACGTGCTTCATGATCTTTTTGAAGGCGTTCTATACTATTTTCAGAAATTGAAGTCAGTACAGGCAAGATAGGCATGCTTTTCTATATTCTTTCACATTGCGTTTGTATAAATCTGTCTCGTGTGTGGGGTGATCAGATCTCAATTTCAATCAAGACAGAGATATATTATTCAGAATTTCCTACAAAATATTATATGTGAAGTTATCAGAAACTCATCGGGTAACTTTTTCCATAAGCACAATACTGACTTCGATTTCTGAAAATAGTATAGTATACGATACGTGTCACATTCTTCTTTATTTTATGGAAAAAATTTTTTTTGATTTAGACACTCTCAATTGGCGTAAAAATTCTTTTAATTACGGAGAAAGTGAGGTCGGAAATATGTCCCCATATCAATTACAATGAATAATCTAAAGGCATTTAAATTAAAATTAACTGCTAGGGAAATGCTTACATTTGTGCACTTTTTTCCGTTAATTATAGGCGATCTTGTACCGGAAAAAAATATTTGTTGGGAGTTTGTTATTAACATGATAGAAATGCTTGAACTTATTCTTTCATCAAACTTCAATACAGTTTCCATAGCACGACTAAAAAAGTGCATATATGATCACAATTCTCAATATGTTAAATTATTTTCTGATAGCCTAAAGCCGAAACATCATATTTTATTTCACTATTGCACGGTAATAGAAAATTCGGGTCCTCCTAAATACCTGTGGACATTTCCTTTCGAATATAAACACAGAGAATTAAAAATGTATACGAAAAATACCACATCAAGAAAAAATATTTTAGTATCTTTATCAGTAAAATTTTCAATTAGTTTTTCAAATAATATTTTCAATTTTGAGAACCATACCTTTAAAATTATTAGTAAAGAATATGATATTTCTGCGTCGCCGTATTTTGAGATAATAATGGATTTTAGACATAAATACAATAATTTTGAAAAAGCAGTGTGCTACGAGAGTGTTGAATTTCTTGGTACATTATACAAAAAAGATTATATTGTTACATTGAATGCAGTAACATTAACTGCATATAAAATCAAAGAAATTATAAAAATTGATAAGGAAATATTTTTATTTTGTCAGGAAATACGTATAGTGAAATATAATAGACACATAGTTAGTTATCATATAGGTGAAGAGCTTATAAATTATATATTGCAAAATATAAAAAATTTTGAAAACCCACCAATACATCTTTATAATTTACCATCGGGATATACTGTTTTAAGAAATAAACCTAGTTTTTAATTCATAAACTATTATTATACAATAAATAATAACTATTATTATACAATAAATATCTATTCTCGAAACGATGCACTCAGTCTTGTCAGCTTATGAACTTAGTAAGTACACAGATGTATTTTAAAACTAATATATATTTTTTGATAAACTTACTTAGTTCACAATAATGTTGGCTTACAAGACTCGATACACCGTTTCATAACAAACAATATTTAATCAGAAATTGCCTTTAATTTATAAAGTTTTAAAAATTTTTATTTCAATTATAAAGTTGTAAAGGTTATGAAATACTTATGTATACAGTATAATATAATAAAAGAATTGAATAAAGATATTTTTTAAATAAATTTGTATTTAATTTTAAAACTTATTTTTCTTTGTTTTAAGGAAATCGTTACATTGAATTCAAAGCAAATTTTGCATTAATTTAAAGACGTAATAACATTTAAATTGAAGATGCAGCTTTTTGATTTGATAAACTGATTACATTGATTTCATAAAATACTTAATTCATGGTTTCGTTCATTCAAAGCAATGCTGTTTTAATATAAAGATGTAGTTATTATCAAATTAATGATACACATTTTTGAATTGAAAAAATCTCATCAGTGAATTTAAAGAATATATGTTATTGAAAATATAAAAAATGTCATGATATTAATGCAGTGACGAGTTTCTTAATTTAAGTAAACTCATATACTTATTTTAAAAACATACTGCAATAGCTCCAAATCATTATCAAAATTCATTGCTTCTACTGTAATTTTTTATCAATATTAAGTCTATGTCACATGAGACTGATTCTGAATCTGAAAAATTCCGAAAATTTCAGAATCACAATCAAATACATTGTAGTATATGTGACCTGTTACATGGCTCTGAAAAATTCATCTGCTGAATAAATTCCGGTTTGTGTTTCCGTTTTGTAATCTGATTATTTTCAGAATAGAAAATGAAACATGCTGACAATAAATGTAACATGTCACATGTACCTGAAATCTGAATCTGAATTCATAGCTAAACCACTCAATAAATTGACATACTTGTTTATATACAACTTGAAGATCGTAAGATAGAAGACAGAAGACAGAAGATTAACTTTATTTCACCCTCCATTGAAAAGTGCGTCTTACCAACGTACTCGCCACTCATAGTAGTTATCGTTCGATGGTTTAATGTTCACTCGATAAGTAAAGTGTTTTATAACAATAACAAATTTAAAGAAAAATATTGAAAAGGAGTTTTCAGATTCAGAATCAGAATGAACAAAAAGTGAATTCTGAATCTGAAATTTTACGTTTCAGATTCAGAATCAGTCTCATGTGACAGTAGACAGGCATATTTTTCTGAATGTATACATTATATGTAGTCTTTTAACTTGTGTAATATTATTTTTTTTTTACAGGATTGTAAGTAGTCAGGTGTTTGTTGTTATTTCATGAATTCCGTAAATATTGACGAAAAAACTATATATCCCTAAAACGCAATGCTTATATTGTACCATAAAAAAAAACTAGAAATATAGTTTAGTTATGATTATGCATATATTATACACAATACATACAACACTTATTGTACATAATTACGATAGCAGATAATTCAAGTCTGTAATAATGTCTTTCAATTGATTATACACTGTGTTTACTTTGTATTGTTTTGTTATGTTCTTTTTTTTTCCAAATAATTTTTTTGTTTCTTCTGCCTTCGGTTGCCACATCATATAAGAATTGAAAAAAAAAAAATTTTTTTAATAGTGCGCATTTCATATACCCACAAAATTTACAAATCAAAATAAAAGAAGGTTAGTGTAAAGTAAAGTAAATGAAAAAAAAAAATAACAGAAAGTAAACTAACACAACGATAAAATATTTTTTGAATGTACCCAGCTGACCATTCAGTGAACTAGGTTCACAGTGAATTCATAGTGAATGCCAAAAATCTTCACGAAATGAATAATTTTTCTCTTATTCATTTTGAAAACACCAAATGAAAAATAAGTGAATTATTCAAAAATATGGGTACATTATGAATACACCAAGTGATTGAAATATGAATTATATTCATATAAAATTCATTTGATGAATGACGATTTATGTAAACTTGTTTTAATTTTATGATTAGGCGAATTCATTCGTTTTATCTTCGTAAAATGTTGCGATTCACAAAGCCTAACACTATGGAATCACTTAGTGAACGTAAAGTGAAATTTTGTATTTCTTTTTCATGTACTAATTTTTAAACTGAAGCGATATAAAATGTAGTTATTTGAGTCTAAGAATAAGGAATAAGCAAGTGTTTTAAATTCTGTGTAATATTAGTTTATTAAAAATAGAAAGTAAAATAAATAAAAAATAACGAAGTGATTAATTATTAGGTGATTAGAGTTTTTATTTAAATCATTGAAAAAACTAAACGAAAAGTAGGAATATAATAATTAGAGCCAGGATTCATTGCTTACTCACATTGTGAATGGTATTTTACCCTCACAAAGTGCATTCAATATGAATTCATTTCGTGTTTTCATTAAACATTCAGTAAGTGATTTCAAAATGAATTCATTAAGTGAATTCACTGTGACCAGCCATAGCGTAAAATTTTTTGAAATAAAATATCTTCACTGTGAATTCACTGTGAACGTTCACGTGAAGAATCACTTGGTTGAAATGAATTCAGAATGAATTCACTTGGTCAGCTGGGTATTTGTTAGGTATTTTCGTTGTGTGAGTTTTCAATTTTAATTTTTGATTTCAGGATAACATGCTCTTAATGAAGTCATATAATATGTACAAATATATGCGATAATATAAACTCATACACTTGTGTACAAATTTGTACATAACTATACATAAAATAAGAAAATTTGTACACGCTTTATTTTATTTTCATTTAATGATGGACTTTAGCAAATAACCTTAATGATGTTTTCAATATTATTCTGTTACATTCATTCATATTCCACATTAGGTACTCATATTGCATATAAATATGAAAATAAGTATCTATGTGGATATGTATAAATACCCATTATCCTATATGTAAGGGTATATTTTGTATACATACCCAGCTGACCATTCAGTGAACTACGTTCACAGTGAATTCATAGTGAATGCCAAAAATCTTCACGAAATGAATAATTTTTCTCTTATTCATTTTGAAAACACGAAGTGAAAAATAAGTGAATTATTCAAAAATATGGGTACATTTTGAATACACCAAGTGATTGAAATATGAATTATATTCATATAAAATTCATTTGATGAATGACGATTTATGTAAACGAATGACAACTATTTATTTTAATTTTATGATTGGGCGAATTCATTCGTTTTATCTTCGTAAAATGTTGCGATTCACAAAGCCTAACACTATGGAATCACTTAGTGAACGTAAAGTGAAATTTTGTATTTCTTTTTCATGTACTAATTTTTAAACTGAAGCGATATAAAATGTAGTTATTTGAGTCTAAGAATAAGGAATAAGCAAGTGTTTTAAATTCTGTGTAATATTAGTTTATTAAAAATAGAAAGTAAAATAAATAAAAAATAACGAAGTGATTAATTATTAAGTGATTAAAGAGTTTTTATTTAAATCAATGAAAAAAAAATCGAAAAGTAGGAATATAATAATTAGAGCCAGGATTCATTGATTACTCACATTGTGAATGATATTTTACCCTCACAAAGTGCATTCAATATGAATTCATTTCGTGTTTTCATTAAATGTTCAGTAAGTGATTTCAAAATGAATTCATTAAGTGAATTCACTGTGACCAGCCATAGCGTAAAAATTTTTGAAATAAAATATCTTCACTGTGAATTCAATGTGAACGTTCACGTGAAGAATCACTTGGTTGAAATGAATTCAGAATGAATTCACTATGAGTTCACTTGGTCAGCTGGGTAGGTGTAATAATATTTTATGATATATATAGGTTTGTATATGTAAATTTCATAAAAAGGGAATATATTTTCTTATAACACCACTTTTTTTTCCATAATGTCAAATTTCAAATAATTTTTTTTAAAATCGTTAAATCTTAAAAAATACTTATAAAAAAAAATCAAATAAATAAAATAACTGAATTAAAAAAACAACCGTATACCAGGAACAAGAAAAATTAGTAATTTAACCATTCATAATCTTAATTAGTCTTTTGATGAATGAGAATGGCAAAGTGAAAACAAAATAAAAAAAAAAAAAGGAAAGAAAAGGAAACGAAATAAAGAAACCACAAAATAAACGTGACCCGTAGCCATTTAAACCATTTAGGAATTAGGATGATCATAAGTTTTATAAGAATAATAATAATAATAATATTGGGCTATATCCTCATACGTCTAGCAAAATCGCAAATTGCGACTAGCAAATATGGTGAATTTGCGATCACTAATTGCGATTGGTGTAATCCAAGGTATATAGATGAGAAGATGGTATCCTCGATAGAATTTTGACATTTGCTTGTGACGTCACATTTATCAGTGATTTTGTAAACAAAGTAGATAGAGTGTAAATTCCTTTATTTTTCTTGATGACTTTATTTAATATTAAAAATTTAATTTAATTTTATTGGTTTTTTTATAGTTTTAATTACTTAATATCTAGTTAATAATATAATTTAATAATAATGGTGAATTGTGCTGTTTCCGGGTGTAAAAACTATTCTGATAAAGGTGATAAGAAAATAAAATATTTTTCTTTTCCAACATCGGATGAAATAAAAATACTTTGGATAAACGCTTGTAACAGAAATTATAAATTTAATACAAAAAATGCCAAAATTTGTGCAGAACATTTTACAGACAATGATTGGAGGTTGGAAGATATATTGCTTAATACTCCACCAGAAAAAAGACGTTTAAAAAGTGGTGCAGTTCCATCGAAAAATCTTATTTATAAAGAAAATCATGACTCCAAAACTAAAAGAGATGAACGTGCTCAAAAGCGAGAACGAAAGCAATTGGTTAATGAAATTCTTTCTGCTGAAAATTTGTAGGTTTTAAAATACTTTGAAATTCTATTTTTATTTTCAAGATTCTATATTTCAGGTCGTCAGAAGCTGTGGTAATATTGGAAAAACCAATTTCTCAAACAGATAATACGAAATTCTGTGATATGGCAACGCAAACAGAGTAATTCTATAAATATAGTTATAAAATAAAAATAAAATAACTTTTTGTTTTCTAGAGTTGATATAGATTGTAGCAAGGAGTTGGAAATTATGAAACTTTTGGCTGAAAATAGACGTTTGAAAAGAAAACTGAAGAAAAAAGAAAAACAATGCCATGAGGCAGATAAATTAAAATTTGTATTGAGTGATATTCTAACTCCTGGACAAATTAAAAAACTATGCAATTCAGGAAAAAAAATAAAATGGAATGCAGATGATATTTCCAACGCCATCACCTTATATGCAGCTGGAGCTCGCTCATATAAATATCTATATAAACGAAAATTTCCTCTGCCGAGTGTATCAACGCTAGGAAAATGGGCTGCAAAATTAAAACTGAAACCGGGAATTCTTTATACTGTTCTTGGAGTTCTAAAGCAAATGGAGACTGATGAAAAGCATAGACTATGCGTGTTATCATTTGACGAAATGAAAATAAAATCTTCGTATGAGTACGATAAGCCAAATGATATGGTGTTGAAACCATCCAACTATGTTCAAGTAGTTATGGTACGCGGTATATGGAAAAGTTGGAAACAGGTTATTTATTATGACTTTGATTCATCCATGACCTGTGATAAATTGACTGACATAATCAAAGAACTTGCAAGCATAAAATATACAGTTGTCGCTATTGTATCAGATATGGGTCCAGCAAATGTGGGTTTAAGGAAAGCATTGAAAATAACTGAAATGCAACCATATTTTCAAAATCCTTCTGATTCGAAGAAAAAAATATTTGTTTTTTATGATGCTCCGCATTTAATAAAACTAATTAGAAACCATTTATTAGACCACGGTTTTATAATAGAAGGAAACTTGATAAACTCGCAGCCTCTTAAAGAACTCATTATGTTGTGTCAAAATTCAGATTTGAATATTGCACACAAATTAACGGAGCAGCACGTAATGTAATACAAGCTGGACGACAAAAAGTAAAATTAGCGACTCAACTATTATCTCATTCCGTTTCCAAGGCAATAAAGCGATGCATAACTATTGGAAAATTATCTTCTCCAAATGCTTTAGAACTTGCAGATTTTATTAAAATTTGTAATGATTGGTTCGATATTTTTAATTCACGTTGTGTTGCTGAAGATTTTAGGGATACGATTAAGGCTTATGGTTTGGCATTAGAAAATCAAAATCACGCATTGAATTTAATGACAAATTACATAAGAAAATTACGTCTTCCCAACCAAAAAAACCTCCTTCCTTTTCAAAAAGGTATTTTATTAAATAACTCATCTCTGCTTCAGTTACATCAGTATATGAAGGAAAAGTACGATATGGAATTCATAATTACGAACAGATTGAATCAGGATGTTCTTGAGAATTTCTTCGGGATTATAAGGTCTAAAGGTGGTTTACATGATCATCCTACCGCCTTGGAATTTAAGTATAGACTTCGGTCATACATATTAGGTAATTTTGCATAATTCGAATAATATAAGCAATACATTTTTTAGGTTCAAGGAAAATTAACATTTAAATGTTTGTGTTGTCTTGTGTTGCATGGTAACGTTTACTTGTTTTTTTTATACGTAGAATGTCTATATGTATATTATTGGTAATTTTAAATAACCCAAATAATATTACACGGAAAAAAATAAATTAGAAAAATCAATGAATTGCAATTAGTTAAAAATATTTTATTTGAATCAGCTAATCTTTAAGAAAAACTTAATAAAGTTTTTAGTAATATTTCAAGTGTCTTTAGTTTATTCTACTAATCAGAGTTAGTTAATTCAATTTTAGTTGAATCATGAAATCAGTTATTAGACTCAACTAAAGCATTTAGAAAAATTAACTAATTATAATCAGCGTTTCCAACAAAACATTTGTCGTTTAATATAACAATTCAAATTAGTTGGAATGATTGATGTAATTAGTTAAATCAAATTAAAATATTAATTATTTTGAATAAAATATATAGTATGCGTAACCAATTATTGAAATGGAAAAATGTTGTTGAATTAGCTGAGACTATAAATTGATTTTACTGAAACAATTTGTCAAAACAAATAAATATAATAATTGAAAAATATGAAATTCATAACAGTTTTTGATATTCGTATTTCGTACATCAATGCAGCTGCTTATTTGTTATTGAATTTATGTACCGTATTAATTACAGTATGTTAAATTACTAATACATATTGCTAATATATACACATTAACAAGAAATTTTTAAGGACAGTAATACCATAGACTAATCTATAGATAGGAAATGACCGTATAAATTTTTAATACACATTAGAAATCGATCATAGCTGGCAGAAACTTGAAGAATGGCTGGCAGGAGCTTTTACTGAGAGGAGAGATAATTTTTCGCTCACGAATTTCCATATATATTACATATATTGTAGATTTCAATAGCTGGCAATGAAAATACATGCATATTTATTTAAAAAACAATACACAATACATGTTCATTGCAATAGCTGGCAGTAGTACTGGAATCAATATAGAATATTTATCACTGATCAACAAAGCAATAAGATGTGACACTCTTTTTTTTTTTAAATTTACTAACACACATAATTACTTATTTTAAAATAATAAAAAAAATCAAAATTCAATTTACAAAAACAGTACAGAATTAATGTACTTATGTCAAATCCATATTTCCTTATAAACCGCCGTAATGAAGAAAAGATACAAAACAATATATACATGTGAGCAATACAATCATTTTTTCACAATGCATTTTTAAAGGCGATCTGTAACTTTTTTTTTGACTACCTGACGCGTCATTATATCAAGATATAAGGTGATTCATATAATTTCTGAGAATTTTGAAGACAAGAAAAAGTTTATTTTGTTAAGCTATATATTAGAGTAAGAATTTAATTTATAATTAAGAAATTTAACAAAAATGTAAAAACATTTGATATCAAACACAAAATTTTAAGTGTAATGCATTTACAGTTAATTTTGTTTATTTTAGATAAAAAATTTTAAATAACAAAATTTGTACTTTTTTTAATGAGTAGGTATACACTGTAATAATGTTATATTTTTTAAAACAGTTGGTGTTGCAGTTCCATTTTTTTTGTCTCTTTTTCGTATACAAAGGCTCTTAATTGCTATCGACTTTTAGCAAAACCGTTAAGGCCGAATGAATAACGGGACAAAGGTCATGAGAAATTTTTGCTAACGCGTGCTCAGTGTCATTACTGTATGAATATAGATATACTGTGATTTCAATAGCTGGCAATGAAAATACATGCATATTTATTTAAAAAACAATACACAATACATGTTCATTGCAATAGCTGGCAGTAGTACTGTGTTATACGGTTATGTTATACTTATGTTATACCGTCATACATGGTCTTACTTGAATCATGAATATAGAATATTTATATTCATGTAGCCAACAATACAGATTGCATAGTATCAAAGAATATATAACTAACGTAACTAGTAGATATATATTCTTTGATAGTATGCATGCACATATGTGTTAGATACTTTCAAAACCAGTTTTAATTGTATATATAATATCACAGATAAGGATATTTGTATGTGATAATATATATTATTATATTCATTGCCAGTCATAACATAAATTTGTTGAAAATTTAAATTTCCTTTAGCCTACTGTCACATGAGTCTGATTCTGAATCTGAAAAATTCAGAATCACTTTCAAATGCATTGTAGTAAATGTGACTTGTTACATGGCTCTGAAAAATTCATCTTCTAAAAAAATTCCGGTTCGTACTTCCGTTTTGTAATCTGATTATTTTCAGAATAGAAAATGAAACATGCTGACAGTAAATGTAACATGTCACATGTACCTGAAATCTGAATCTGAATTCATAGCTAAACCACTCAATAAATTGACATAAAATTACTTGTTTATATACAACTTGAAGATCGTAAGATAGAAGACAGAAGACAGAAGACAGAAGATTAACTTTATTTCACCCTCCATTGAAAAGTGCGTCTTACCTACGTACTCGCCACTCATAGTAGTTATTGTTCGATGGTTTAATGTTCACTCGATAAGTAAAGTGTTTTATAACAATAACAAATTTAAAGAAAAATATTGAAAAGGAGTTTTCAGATTCAGAATCAGAATGAACAAAAAGTGAATTCTGAATCTGAAATTTTACGTTTCAGATTCAGAATCAGAATAATGTGACAGTAGACTTAAAATATACGATTTTGTACATTTGCCTGTTATTTGATATTTTTTATCATTTCCGATAAGAATATAGCTACATTGATTTTTGATTTTTAAATTTGTTTTTTCTTCAAGATATACAAGATTTCAAAAGATTACAAAAGTTCTCTCATTTATTTTCCTTATTCTGATTTTATAGCTTTTTCAAAATCTCTCAAAAGCTATTTTGATGTTTACTTAATAGTTATGAACACGATTTCTGCCATAAGCATTTCCAATCTATATTAGTCTATGGTAATACCATACTTATACTATTTTCAGAAATCGAAGTCAGTACAGGCAAGATAGGCATGCTTTTCTATATTCTTTCACATTGCGTTTGTATAAATCTGTCTCGTGTGTGGGGTGATCAGATCTCAATTTAAATCCGAGGGAAATATTTTAAATTGTATATTATGAAGGGCTACCAGTTTGCAAAAAACTTTTTTTTTAGATTTTACAAAAAAAACAGGTAATTTTGTGACATTTTGGGAAATTTTATGAAATATGTTCATTTCTTTACAAAATAACATATAATAACAAGCTGATTTGAATAATATGATAGCAATTTGCATTGTAAATAATTTTCTTTCTTATTCTAAGAAAAGACAAAACAAAAAATAAAATTCAGAATGTAACGGTAACGTAACGAAATCACTAACAAGTACATAAAGGGAACAAAATAGAAGAAAATGGACAAATAAACAAATATGAAAATGAATGTTGATACTGAACACATAATTTTATAAATAAAATTAAAAATACTGAATATGGTTTAATCATAAATTCATATTCATTTTATAAATTTAATCAAATCTCCAGTAGCTACGGTAACCCTGAATTATCATCATTTTCTTTTATGCCCATCTTCCCGCTGACACGAATCAATCAACATTTTATACTTTGAGTGGACATCGGCTGCGCAACGACTTCATATTTTATAGTTCGGTTTTTTATTTTTCATATAACCAAAATGGTGTTAACTGATTAAATCAATTGCCTTCATGTTGTGTGATAGGCAACATCAAACGAAATGGTGTATTTCTTTTTCCAAAAAAAAAAAACAGAATGATTCATTATTAGAAATGAAAAAATCAGCAAACAAAAATTAAAATTTGTCTTAAAAACCGAACATTTTTATGATATTTTCAAATAATGCTACTTTTTTATCAAATATAAATTTACAGGAATGTGAAATTTGTACAGAATCTCCCTTTTAAGAATTATTTGTGAACAAAATTATAAAATTATTTCTGCACAATTTGGAACATCCTGTTAACATATTTTAAAAAGTATCTTCTTCAGGGTTGACAGAGATATATTATTCAGAATTTCCTACAAAATATTATATGTGAAGTTATCAGAAACTCATCGGGTAACTATTCCCATAAGCACAATACTGACTTCGATTTCTGAAAATAGTATAGTGTTAAATATTAATATTAAATGTACTTTATGCTTTATGTAGATAAAATACTTCTTATATATACATAAATATGCATAAATATTAGCAGTACATATTATTTTTTGTTTCTTTATTATCATTGCATTATTACACAAGGCAATTGGAACACTCTAGAGCGTTCCAATTGCCTTGGTTGCTACTTGCTACATACATAAACATATATCTCAAAGACAACATATAATTACATATACATATATACATTATCTTATATATGCTTATATGTTGCCGTTGTCTCTGCTCTCTGGTACTATATTATATTACAAAACCGAAATTGCTTTTTGTAATTTTAAATTTCAAGTACCTTTAGTTGATTCTACTAATCACAATCAGTTAAATTTAATTAAATCATTAATATCGATTATTAGAATCAACGAAAGTATTTGAAAATTTAACTAATTTTAGTGTCAAATATTAAATACATCGTGTATTAGAAGTATAATAAGTATATATGTATATAATATATGCATAAAGTATATAATTATATATATATACATATATACTTCTAGTACGCGATACGTATAATATTTTACATTAAGATTAGTTAATTTTTCTAAATACTTTAGTTGATTCTATCAATCGATATTATGATTTAATTAAATTTAACTAAAATAAATTACACATAGCATTATTATAATATTTTACTTAGTTAGTTTCATTTGTGGTTTGCGCAGAACGAGTAAAAAAATTTTGTAATATTGCATTTCGGTTTCGGTACTTTAAAAGTGATTGAGTTTAATTATTGGTACATATTAAATAAATAATAAAAAGGATGAGTGCTGGTGAGTTGAAAAGTATTTTTTTATGTTTGGATGGCTAAAATTATTGGAATTTTAAAATAGATATAAGTTGTGTATCAGAAGAAGAAATAGTTGAAAATCTTTTGAACACGTGGGGCTGCAGTGAATTAATCGACGATTTTAAAGGTAAGTTGAATAAAAATAAAATAAAAATTAATATTTTAAACTTCTTTGTATTTATTATAATATAATTAGAGTCAAAAAATTATTTTTTCGAAAACGTTTGTGTTGAATATTTATCGATTTTCATAGTGTTAATTGTGAAGATTATGAAAATAGTTGACTAAATTTTCAAAGATTATTTTAGATAAATCAACTAATAATTTTAGTTGGAATAATAAGACATTCCAAATGTATTGTAAAAATATAGTTCTAAATATATTTCTTATTTTTGATAATCTTTTATTTGATAAGATTATTTTTATTTTATATCTCTAGAATACTTTTTATGCTTTAAGTATTTTTAGTACTTTAGTACTTATTCATTATTTTGGTTTTGTTTAAGAAACATCTTTTTTTTTCGAAAAAATGATTATATAAAACTTTTAATTATTTTCAGATCGAAATAGACTGAAAAATTATATCCAAAAAGAGACATTTTGCTCTTTTCGAAGTGGAATGAATTTGTAGATAAGTCCAAACTTCTTTTTAATAAACAAATAAAAGTAAGGAACTATTAAGTTGTTTGGATACCGATATATGTGATGGCAAGTTAATTTTTATTTCTCTTATACATAAAAATTTTATTCATATACTTTATAGATGCAAGAAACTATATATTATGTCTACTTCTGAACGCCATATTAGTACCGAGGATTATTAATTACAAAAAAGTAAACCAGAAATCTCACTGGAAACCCTCGATTCTAGACGCACAAAATAGTTTCGTAATTCATGTCAAAGTAGGTAAATTTTCATTGATTTTAATATAAATATATATATTTTCATCATTGTACTTATTTGAAAATATCACTTAACAAACGTTCTATTTTCCTTAGACTGCTAATGATATTCTGCCAGCGTTGGAGCGACAAAGCAAAAAATATCTAGAGATCGGAGGAACTATGCAGCCTTGCATTATTATAGTTGGAGAAGAAAAGACTAAACCATGGGAGTTCCGATGCTACTTTAATAGTTGCCAGTACAGAGTTGATAATTTTTTGAAAGCATTATCAGTGACATTTAAAATTCATCATGTTTTAAATTTAGAATGTGCAAAAGAATGTTGCCAAATGTGGAACTTTGGGTTCTATGAGTTCAAATGTAGTAATAAGCAAAGTGCAGCATTGACAGCTTTACTAAACGATTTTAAAAACACAAATATATGAATTAAAATATTATCATAATATTATAATATTATACAATATCATATATCATTAATTAATTTAAATTAATTAAATTGAATAAAATAAACTACAAACTATTCCAACATACGCATGCATTAAGTGTAAAATTTAACCTTTTTGAAAATAATTTTTTTAATTTTTAATTAAATCAAATTAAGTAGATTACGAATTTTTGTATTATATGCATATACAAGATAAAATCTAAAGATAACAAAAGTGTAAAATTTACCCTTTTTGAAAATAATTATTTTTTTAATTTTTAATTAAATCAAATTAAGTAAATACCAAATTTAATAAATACGAAATTAATAAGTTGTCAATGTTGCACAGTTTGTATTAAGTAAGAATTAAGTCATTAACAAGCATCAAAATGATCCCTTGCTTTCTTTGTAAAGATTTTTTTGAAAATGTAAATAATTATATTGAACACTTAAAACTAAGTCATAAATTAGAAAACACATCTGATTTCTCCTGTAGTGCAAAAAATTTTTTCCAAATATTTCAATCAATACATTCTTTTAAAAAACATTTAAAAAATCAACATGTTTTCGAAAAAAATGTAGGTTGTCAACTCGATTCGAATGTTAGAACTACGTCAAATGATATCGTAGATAAATTTGAAAATAATGAGGAGAAGTCAGCTACTTCAAATGCAAAAACTCAAAAATATTTTACAATTTTAGAGAAATATTTTCACTAAAAGAAATAATTATAATTGGCACTAAATATAAAGTGAATGATATTGTTATACATATGGACAACTCAAAAAGCACATTTCGATTTTTTCTAATTAGATATATTTTGCATCAAAACGATTATTTATTAGTCTGTAAAGAACTTTTGAACGAAGGATTTTATGAACATTATCAATGCTATTCCATTAAAGATGAAAATGAGACATATGTAATTCTTGATACTGGAATGAAATACCCACCTTCTAAAATATCTATATTAGCAAATGGTATTAAAGTAATTAATGTTAAACCTCCGTTTGCATAACGAAAAGCATAAATATTATTAACTTTATATGATATTGATAATAAAACATAAAACATTTTTTAAAATCACTTATGACTTAGTTAAGAAAGTAAATTTACGAATTTCATATATTACATATTTGATTTATATGAAAAGTGTTTTATAATAGATAAAACTGTAATTTATGTAATAATTCTTTAAGTTTGTAAAATCTTTATTTTTAATGTAAAATACATGTGAATGAATTGAAAGATAATAAATTGAATTTTTTGTTGCAATAATAAAATTATTATAAAAAATAGTTGTTTTTAATTAATTAAATTAGTTGAAATTTATAATTCGAATTTTGAGATTTAACTAAAACATGAGTCGAAAAAAATAATTAAAATTAAAAAATTCAGCTAATATATTAGTTGAATCTTTCAATAAAATTAGCTCTGATTTCTGAATATTTTAACCTGTAATTACTAATTTATTGGTTGACTTGACTGAAAAATATTGTTTAAAATTACTAAACCTATTCGTTGATGATTGTAATAAAATTAGTTAATATCATAAGACATCATTTGTTGATTTGTATAAGAAAATTAGTTGAGCATCTTGACTTCAGTCAGAGTTTGTAACAAATGTATCAGTTGATTTTCCTAATTAAATTTTCTAGTATTTTCAAAGCAGATTAGCTGAAACAACTAATTTTTGTGTAAAATTGTCTAATGTTCATTAGAAAATTCAAAGAATGTTTTAGTTTGTAGTTCCAATTTATTTAGAGTGCAAAATTGAAAATTTAAATAATTGAAATTGATAAAATTGGCCAAATACATTAGTAGGCTGAGAGACAACTAATTTTTTTACATAATTTGACTTGTGTTTTAGTTAAATTTAACTAATCTTTTTTTTCCGTGTAATAGTTTTTAGGTTGAAAGAAAATTAATATTTAAATGTTTGTACCGTCTTTGGTTTAATGCTTAATGTTGTTTAATGCTTATTGGTGTTTTTCATTTGTATAATTTCGTTTGTGCTAATCTAGTAAAATGTCTTTCAAGGCCGACAAAACTCATCCTTTCAAGTCAGTAGATATGGTAATGTTGAAGAAAATAAAGAAAATTTTGATGAAATATTAATTACCACACAAGTATTTGCTGGGATATTAGAAGACGAAACAAGTTGGTTAAGAGATGAAGAACATATTCTAGATGATTCAGAAGTTCATATAAATTCTCTAGAGTTTGATGCACTTCAGCATGACGCACTAGAATATCTAGCTGGCTTCATCATTAAAAAATGCCAATTAACTAACTGCATTCAATCATCAGCTATACTGAAGCAGAATTTACTTGGATTGATACGGTGTCTGAAGGTGGCTTAATAAAGCCAAATAAAGAGTTTTTGGGTGAGATAGAAAAATTAGAACAAATATTTCAAAATCTTAACAAAACTAAGATTTATGATAAGAATATGTATATAAAAACTCATATTATTTATTCAAAAAACTGTAATTTAAGTGAGAAAGTGAAAATTTTATTTTTTAAGTGTAGGATGTATTTTAGAATTAAGTATTTAAATAAGTCTTTAATTTGTAATTATTATCATAAAAATAAGAAAATAAAAAAAACAATAACTTGAAATTTTTTATTATTTTATTTTATAATTAAGTTTATACATAATGTCTGTACAAAATTGTATCATAATTATAATCCCGAAAATATGAAAATAAAAAAAAAAAAAAACAAAAAATTAAATGTATTTTTTATTATTAT
The DNA here is from genome assembly GCA_951394055.1 of Villa cingulata. NCBI lineage: Eukaryota > Metazoa > Arthropoda > Insecta > Diptera > Bombyliidae > Villa > Villa cingulata. The sequence goes on from OX596017.1 coordinate 22,356,320, forward strand.
AACATTGGACCACTATTTCCACTATCTTTTTTATTATAATATTAGTCCACTATTTTCATTACTTAAAAGTACGCACAATGAAAATAAATCAAACAAATATTTTTTGTTTACAAAATCACTGATAAATTCTACGTCACAGCTGAAGAAAATGGCGGAGACAATTGTCTAGTGCGTATACCATCTTTATCTATATATCTTGGGTGTAATCCACATCCTCGATTGCAATTGCAAGTCGGCCATTTTCGTTCATTCAGCACTTGTCTGAATTCATCATATAGCAAACAAAACCTTAAATTATTGAAAAACGAGGATTAACTGTTAGTTAAATTTAAACTAGTTGTATATTTGTGAGTTTATGAAAAAAATGTTAAATTTAAATGTGAGAAAAAAATATTATGTTTTACACTTTTACAGAAGAAATCGATGAAGAAATAATTTTAATTGAGAAAAAGAGGCTTGAGGAGCACGTAATATCAAATATATAAATATTATAAAATATATAAATATCAAATATATTAGATCATATAAAAAGGAAAAAAAATAAAAAAAAAATTTTAAATTTAAAACTTTTTTTATTAAAAAAATCTATTATTTGAAATATTTTTTTATTTTTATTGTTTTTTTTTTTTATTTACTTCGTAAGATGAGAAAATGTAAAACTATAATATAATGAAAAATAAAATATAGTATGAATTAAATATAAACCAAGTAGTATTCTACAGGTTATGTTTGCTGTTAAATGAATTGCTATTACCTTTTCTCTGATCGCAAAATATTCTTGCGATTTTGCTAATTTGCGACTGTCAAAACAATCGAGGATGTGAAAACGTCGAATTCCGCTAGCAAAGTTGCTAATTTGCTTGCTATATGTATCGAGGATATAGCCCATTATCTTGAAAGTCAAGAACGTGACGTCATTAACTTAGAAGAGATGTATAGAAGAGCGAGACAAGAGGAAGCAAGAAAGCAAACCAACTCAGAGGTGGACGGTGGTTTGCTTTCTTGCTTTCTTGAATGTAGTGTTGCCGGTATGTTAATAAACAAAATTAGTAGAATGTTTCACCATCAACAAAAATGCAATACTGCTATAGGTTATTAATAATACTCAATAATAATCAATTAAAATAAAAATTTATATGTATATATATTTTTTTAGTTATTTCTTTCATCATAATCGAATCTGTAACTTAATTTTAATGAAAAATGTCAAACATGAAAGCAAGAATGAAGATCATAAAATAAGTATATGGGAATACTACTAATAGGCATCGCATATAAAAATATACGACGAAACACGAAACATGAACATGAAAGCAAGAATGGATATAATATAAATGCTATCGTTCAATCCTGAAACAAGATAAGAAAGCAAGAAAAGACAATGTAAATGCGTCCTATCAGATCAAGTATAATATGTAATGTCTTATAAAAATTAAATAAAAATTTTCAAACCTAAGTTTAAATCAAAATCAAAAAAAAAAATAAAATAAAATAAAATAAAATTTTTCTTAATAATCTTAATAATAACATTATACCCAAGTAGTTAATTGAAAAATAAAGTGTAACGTTTGTATTTGTATGCCACGAATATACTGCACCACAATAATAGGATATTATATTATATGCATTGTTTAAAATTACGAATTTGTGTATGAGCAGGTAAAAAAAATCTAATAATCAAGGTAAATTAAAACCAATGGGTGTCAACATATTACATAATATTCAAAACAAATTTTTAATATCATACAAATACAACCATTTAAACATCAATAAATTAGTAATAAGCAACATTTAACGTGACGATGTAAAAAATGGTAGAATGAAAATAAATTCAATTGTAATCCAGTTTAACAACTTTTGTATCACATTTTAAACATGATATAAGGCGTGGTTTTAAGCTGTATGGTAACAAAAATTGCGTTAAAGATCACTTGGTTCTCTTTCTCTTTCTCTTTTTACACGATAGAAACGTTCCCAAAAATTTCGTTTAAAAAAAGATTGGCTAAATGGAAAAACAGTATATTGGTTCCAGAACTACCTACTTAAAACCACAGTAAACCTATATTCATACAGTAGTGACAGTGAGCACGTGTTAACAAAAATTTCTCATGACCTTTGTCCCGTTATTCATTCGGCCTTAACGGTTTTGATAAAAGTCGATAGTAATTAAGAGCCTTTGTACGAAAAAGAAACAAAAAAAATGGAACTGCAACACCAACCGTTTTAAAAAATGTAACATTATTACAGAGTATACTCATTAAAAAAAGTACAAATTTTGTTATTAAAAATTTTTTATCTAAAATAAACAAAATTAATTGTAAATGCATTATACTTAAAGTTTTGTGTTTGCTATCAAATTTTTTTACACTTTTGTTGAATTTCTTGATTATGAAATAAATTCTTACTCTAATATATAACAAAATAAACTTTTTCTTGTCTTCAAAATTCTCAGAAATTATATGAATCACCTTATATCTTGATATAATGACGCGTCAGGTAGTCAAAAAATATATTTTTTTGTATCTTTTCTTCATTGCGGCGGTTTATAAGAAAATATGGATTTGAAATAAGTACATTAATTCTGTACTGTTTTTGTAAATTGAATTTTGATTTTTTTTATTATTTTTAAATATTTATGTGTTGGTAAATTTAAAAAAAAAGAGTGTCACTTCTTGTTAGTGGTTGATCAGTGCTTAAAACCAACTTAAAATAAAAGTACAATAAACAATCAAATTCTTATTAGTTTACTTAAGAATTTATTTTCCGTGTTTACACATTTTCATTCATTAAGTATATTATAAAAACAAATTATTAATGAAAAAAATCATAAGAAAAATTCATAGAATGTTGAAAATCGTGTAAAAACAAATTGTATTGTGGTTGGACTTTTTCTTCTAGGTTATGTTGTATTGTCTTTGGTTATTCTTAATATATATATGAAAGGTGAAAAACAATAGGTCTATTTGCGAACTATCTGCAATCTTAAAATTCTGCAACTTATCTTTTCGAGTAGTAGGGATAAAATTAAAAAAGTACGAAAGCAACTTCCTGCAACCTGCAACTATATCTGAAAATAACACATTCATTGCACCTTTTTGTCAACAGACAACTGTCAAGTCAAGTTAAATCAAAATTTAAAATTTAACTGCCTGCAGAAATTTAAAGTAGAAAAATGTATTATTTATCTTACTTTTCTGTAAAATGGAGAAATCAATAGTGCAGTCTGCAGAAAAAGTATTCGAACAGCTTTCTGTCAATTTCTTTAAATATACTGTAAGATACTGCACTTTCTGCGAGTTCGCGAACAGACGTAGTATAACCTAAACCAACGTGATATTATAAAAAACAAGAATAATATCTTGTTTTAGATTATATTGTCTTTCATCTTTCATATAAGAGGAATAACCAAAAAACATAACATAGAAGAAAAAGTCCAACCACAATACAAATTGTTTTTACACGATTTTTAACATTCTGTGAATTTTTTTTTTTTTTTGAACTATAAATTTTTTCATTAATAATTTGTTTTTATAATATGTTTAATGAATTATAATGTGTTTTTTGCACACATTTCTATCAAAATGTTATTATTATATTTTTAGATGACACTTACGTTTTCCATAATTTGGGATATATCGGTTTTTTTTTTTTTATTGTATTACTTGACACTTAAATTTTTAATAATGTATTTTTCTTTTTTCACTTACTTTTCCAAAATAATTACAATAATAACTACAATTACATATATAACATATAATTACTCGCATAAAAATAAAAATAAACAGAATTGTAAAATATTTTGGTTATATGCCGGGCTAAACTTCCGAATTGGTGCCGTCAGATTTTGAAACGAGACCTTCCGATAATGATACTTTGGAATGCCCTCTTTAATGTGGTATTCCTCTTTAATAGAGACATATACCATACGTTAAAGAGGACATTCCAAAGTATCATTATCTGAAGGTCTTGTTTCAAAATCTGACGGCACCAATTCGTAAGTTTAGCCCGACATATAACCAAAAATATTTTACAATTCTATTTATTTTTATTTTTATGCGAGTTTATTATTATATGTTTATATTTTTATTAAAAATTTTTTTTAATGGAGGTAGATATAATATAATTTTTTTATTTAAATATTCATTAAGCTCACAATGACACGACACTGTCTTATGATCTTACCCTTTGGTGGTTGAAAATGAAAAGAAAGATTAGAATGTGAATAATTGAGTAGAAATGCTGTTTGGTTGCTTGTTGCATTAAAAATTATACTTGATACGCAATAGAAGAGTTCTTGTTCTTGTTATTTATTTTCTGTATTTCTCAATCTCCTTATATACTATACGACTATACTCGATGCCAATGATAAATACAAATACTGTTGATATTTCTTTTTTATTCTTTTTCTCTCCTTTTTGAATTTGCTATTCGTACAAGTGTGTACGGTATGGATATAAGAACAATTTTCAAGTATAATATTTTTTTACCGATTTTTGGAATCGAACGATGATCATTTTCCAAACCAAAACAAAAAACAATGTAAAAAAACAGTACAAATATATATGTTATTAACAAAAAATAAAATAAAAAAAACAATTCAGCAAAAAATTCAGCCATTGATAAAAAAGGGGCCATATTCCCATATTACAACACCATGTGCTCAGTTTCATTTTTTTATTCTTTTTTCTCTCCCTTTTGAATTTGCTATTCAGACAAGTGTGTACGGTACGGATATAAGAACAATTTCAAGTATAATAATATTTTTTACAGGGTTTTGGAATCGAACCATGATCACTTTTATCATTTAAATTTAATAGGTATTTATTTCAAAAAAAGGAACAGTAGGTCTAGGTATGATTTTTTATTGTAATGATAGAGACAATGAGTGAGCAATATCAAAAAGGTGAACAAAAACCAGAGAAACGAAAGAAATCAAGCTAAATAAAAAAATTTTAATACGTGTAATACCAAAGTGTATATGTATATCTAATATGATACCAATGAATGATACATGAACATGAACATGATACGATTATGAACATTTTAAAATATCTGTTTGGCCCGTTTCTGTAACTTACAAATTGAGTAATGAAAATAAATCAAACAAATATTTTTTGTTTACAAAATCACTGATAAATTCTACGTCACAGCTGAAGAAAATGGCGGAGACAATTGTCTAGTGCGTATACCATCTTTATCTATATATCTTGGGTGTAATCCACATCCTCGATTGCAATTGCAAGTCGGCCATTTTCGTTCATTCAGCACTTGTCTGAATTCATCATATAGCAAACAAAACCTTAAATTATTGAAAAACGAGGATTAACTGTTAGTTAAATTTAAACTAGTTGTATTTGTGAGTTTATGAAAAAAATGTTAAATTTAAATGTGAGAAAAAAATATTATGTTTTACACTTTTACAGAAGAAATCGATGAAGAAATAATTTTAATTGAGAAAAAGAGGCTTGAGGAGCACGTAATATCAAATATATAAATATTATAAAATATATAAATATCAAATATATTAGATCATATAAAAAGGAAAAAAAATAAAAAAAAAATTTTAAATTTAAAACTTTTTTTATTAAAAAAATCTATTATTTGAAATATTTTTTTATTTTTATTGTTTTTTTTTTTTATTTACTTCGTAAGATGAGAAAATGTAAAACTATAATATAATGAAAAATAAAATATAGTATGAATTAAATATAAACCAAGTAGTATTCTACAGGTTATGTTTGCTGTTAAATGAATTGCTATTACCTTTTCTCTGATCGCAAAATATTCTTGCGATTTTGCTAATTTGCGACTGTCAAAACAATCGAGGATGTGAAAACGTCGAATTCCGCTAGCAAAGTTGCTAATTTGCTTGCTATATGTATCGAGGATATAGCCCATTATCTTGAAAGTCAAGAACGTGACGTCATTAACTTAGAAGAGATGTATAGAAGAGCGAGACAAGAGGAAGCAAGAAAGCAAACCAACTCAGAGGTGGACGGTGGTTTGCTTTCTTGCTTTCTTGAATGTAGTGTTGCCGGTATGTTAATAAACAAAATTAGTAGAATGTTTCACCATCAACAAAAATGCAATACTGCTATAGGTTATTAATAATACTCAATAATAATCAATTAAAATAAAAATTTATATGTATATATATTTTTTTAGTTATTTCTTTCATCATAATCGAATCTGTAACTTAATTTTAATGAAAAATGTCAAACATGAAAGCAAGAATGAAGATCATAAAATAAGTATATGGGAATACTACTAATAGGCATCGCATATAAAAATATACGACGAAACACGAAACATGAACATGAAAGCAAGAATGGATATAATATAAATGCTATCGTTCAATCCTGAAACAAGATAAGAAAGCAAGAAAAGACAATGTAAATGCGTCCTATCAGATCAAGTATAATATGTAATGTCTTATAAAAATTAAATAAAAATTTTCAAACCTAAGTTTAAATCAAAATCAAAAAAAAAAATAAAATAAAATAAAATAAAATTTTTCTTAATAATCTTAATAATAACATTATACCCAAGTAGTTAATTGAAAAATAAAGTGTAACGTTTGTATTTGTATGCCACGAATATACTGCACCACAATAATAGGATATTATATTATATGCATTGTTTAAAATTACGAATTTGTGTATGAGCAGGTAAAAAAAATCTAATAATCAAGGTAAATTAAAACCAATGGGTGTCAACATATTACATAATATTCAAAACAAATTTTTAATATCATACAAATACAACCATTTAAACATCAATAAATTAGTAATAAGCAACATTTAACGTGACGATGTAAAAAATGGTAGAATGAAAATAAATTCAATTGTAATCCAGTTTAACAACTTTTGTATCACATTTTAAACATGATATAAGGCGTGGTTTTAAGCTGTATGGTAACAAAAATTGCGTTAAAGATCACTTGGTTCTCTTTCTCTTTCTCTTTTTACACGATAGAAACGTTCCCAAAAATTTCGTTTAAAAAAAGATTGGCTAAATGGAAAAACAGTATATTGGTTCCAGAACTACCTACTTAAAACCACAGTAAACCTATATTCATACAGTAGTGACAGTGAGCACGTGTTAACAAAAATTTCTCATGACCTTTGTCCCGTTATTCATTCGGCCTTAACGGTTTTGATAAAAGTCGATAGTAATTAAGAGCCTTTGTACGAAAAAGAAACAAAAAAAATGGAACTGCAACACCAACCGTTTTAAAAAATGTAACATTATTACAGAGTATACTCATTAAAAAAAGTACAAATTTTGTTATTAAAAATTTTTTATCTAAAATAAACAAAATTAATTGTAAATGCATTATACTTAAAGTTTTGTGTTTGCTATCAAATTTTTTTACACTTTTGTTGAATTTCTTGATTATGAAATAAATTCTTACTCTAATATATAACAAAATAAACTTTTTCTTGTCTTCAAAATTCTCAGAAATTATATGAATCACCTTATATCTTGATATAATGACGCGTCAGGTAGTCAAAAAATATATTTTTTTGTATCTTTTCTTCATTGCGGCGGTTTATAAGAAAATATGGATTTGAAATAAGTACATTAATTCTGTACTGTTTTTGTAAATTGAATTTTGATTTTTTTTATTATTTTTAAATATTTATGTGTTGGTAAATTTAAAAAAAAAGAGTGTCACTTCTTGTTAGTGGTTGATCAGTGCTTAAAACCAACTTAAAATAAAAGTACAATAAACAATCAAATTCTTATTAGTTTACTTAAGAATTTATTTTCCGTGTTTACACATTTTCATTCATTAAGTATATTATAAAAACAAATTATTAATGAAAAAAATCATAAGAAAAATTCATAGAATGTTGAAAATCGTGTAAAAACAAATTGTATTGTGGTTGGACTTTTTCTTCTAGGTTATGTTGTATTGTCTTTGGTTATTCTTAATATATATATGAAAGGTGAAAAACAATAGGTCTATTTGCGAACTATCTGCAATCTTAAAATTCTGCAACTTATCTTTTCGAGTAGTAGGGATAAAATTAAAAAAGTACGAAAGCAACTTCCTGCAACCTGCAACTATATCTGAAAATAACACATTCATTGCACCTTTTTGTCAACAGACAACTGTCAAGTCAAGTTAAATCAAAATTTAAAATTTAACTGCCTGCAGAAATTTAAAGTAGAAAAATGTATTATTTATCTTACTTTTCTGTAAAATGGAGAAATCAATAGTGCAGTCTGCAGAAAAAGTATTCGAACAGCTTTCTGTCAATTTCTTTAAATATACTGTAAGATACTGCACTTTCTGCGAGTTCGCGAACAGACGTAGTATAACCTAAACCAACGTGATATTATAAAAAACAAGAATAATATCTTGTTTTAGATTATATTGTCTTTCATCTTTCATATAAGAGGAATAACCAAAAAACATAACATAGAAGAAAAAGTCCAACCACAATACAAATTGTTTTTACACGATTTTTAACATTCTGTGAATTTTTTTTTTTTTTTGAACTATAAATTTTTTCATTAATAATTTGTTTTTATAATATGTTTAATGAATTATAATGTGTTTTTTGCACACATTTCTATCAAAATGTTATTATTATATTTTTAGATGACACTTACGTTTTCCATAATTTGGGATATATCGGTTTTTTTTTTTTTATTGTATTACTTGACACTTAAATTTTTAATAATGTATTTTTCTTTTTTCACTTACTTTTCCAAAATAATTACAATCAATAATAACTACAATTACATATATAACATATAATTACTCGCATAAAAATAAAAATAAACAGAATTGTAAAATATTTTGGTTATATGCCGGGCTAAACTTCCGAATTGGTGCCGTCAGATTTTGAAACGAGACCTTCCGATAATGATACTTTGGAATGCCCTCTTTAATGTGGTATTCCTCTTTAATAGAGACATATACCATACGTTAAAGAGGACATTCCAAAGTATCATTATCTGAAGGTCTTGTTTCAAAATCTGACGGCACCAATTCGTAAGTTTAGCCCGACATATAACCAAAAATATTTTACAATTCTATTTATTTTTATTTTTATGCGAGTTTATTATTATATGTTTATATTTTTATTAAAAATTTTTTTTAATGGAGGTAGATATAATATAATTTTTTTATTTAAATATTCATTAAGCTCACAATGACACGACACTGTCTTATGATCTTACCCTTTGGTGGTTGAAAATGAAAAGAAAGATTAGAATGTGAATAATTGAGTAGAAATGCTGTTTGGTTGCTTGTTGCATTAAAAATTATACTTGATACGCAATAGAAGAGTTCTTGTTCTTGTTATTTATTTTCTGTATTTCTCAATCTCCTTATATACTATACGACTATACTCGATGCCAATGATAAATACAAATACTGTTGATATTTCTTTTTTATTCTTTTTCTCTCCTTTTTGAATTTGCTATTCGTACAAGTGTGTACGGTATGGATATAAGAACAATTTTCAAGTATAATATTTTTTTACCGATTTTTGGAATCGAACGATGATCATTTTCCAAACCAAAACAAAAAACAATGTAAAAAAACAGTACAAATATATATGTTATTAACAAAAAATAAAATAAAAAAAACAATTCAGCAAAAAATTCAGCCATTGATAAAAAAGGGGCCATATTCCCATATTACAACACCATGTGCTCAGTTTCATTTTTTTATTCTTTTTTCTCTCCCTTTTGAATTTGCTATTCAGACAAGTGTGTACGGTACGGATATAAGAACAATTTCAAGTATAATAATATTTTTTACAGGGTTTTGGAATCGAACCATGATCACTTTTATCATTTAAATTTAATAGGTATTTATTTCAAAAAAAGGAACAGTAGGTCTAGGTATGATTTTTTATTGTAATGATAGAGACAATGAGTGAGCAATATCAAAAAGGTGAACAAAAACCAGAAAAACGAAAGAAATCAAGCTAAATAAAAAAATTTTAATACGTGTAATACCAAAGTGTATATGTATATCTAATATGATACCAATGAATGATACATGAACATGAACATGATACGATTATGAACATTTTAAAATATCTGTTTGGCCCGTTTCTGTAACTTACAAATTGAGTAATTCTCAACTGAAATACTCTATCCGACGTCATTTTGACGTCATTCTCTATCGTACCGTTTCTGTAACGTGGTGAAATTGAAAACTCTACTGAAACAATTTTCTCTACTGCAAAAGTGTTTCTGTAAGTCTGTTGAGTTGAGTTAATTCTCTACTGGTTGAGTTTATTTTTCGATAGAGTATTAGCAGTTGATAAGGATATAAAAGTAAAAATAAAGTGTATTATAAGTATATATAGTGATTTAGTTTTAATTTTTTCGATAGGATAGTGCTAACTAATAAGGTTAAAATATATGGTTAAAAAGATCAATTAATTTTTTAATAATAAAATTTTTAATAATAGAATAATATTTAGTTTTTTTTTTATACGTGTAGTATTAATTTCATTATTATTAAGTATTATAAAGTGTATTAAGTAAAGTATTTAAGTGTACAAATAATTTGTTTAAATATGAATGCAGAAAAACAGGTGAATATACTTAAAATAAAAATATACAAATAATTTTAGATACCTATTTTACACTTTATCTTTTATATATTTTTAGAAAAAAATTTTTGCAGGGAGAGTGAGTAAAAATCAAAAATTAAAATTATTATCCCTCATGAAAGAAAATAGGAGTGTTGGAAGAGGGCAGTTTACGGCAAAAGAAAGCAACCGTCATCATGAAACTGTGTGGAAAATTGTGGCGGATGAATTAAATGCCATAGGAGGAACAAAAAAAAATGCTGACCAATGGAAAAGAGTAAGTAAATAAAAGAAAATTTTCAAATAATATTGAAATATTAAACTTTATTTATGTTAGAACAGTAAAAATTAAATTCAATTCAAAAAATATATATTATCTCCTTGGGTAACAATTTCTTTTTGTTGAATGTCCTTTATTTTAGTGTTGGATTGACTAGAAAGCTGCAGTAAAAAGACAATACGTAAAAATTAAAACATTTAATAATAGAACTGGAAATCTACCAGGTCATCTCGGCCCGAAAGATTTGGAATCATTGGACAAGGAAGTCATCGATTTTTTTTCTAGAGATCTCGTGGACGGTGACAATAGAACGCCCGAAGGAGGATTTGAAGACTATTTGGTAAACAAAATAATTTAAAATACAATTAATATATACATATTTTAAAAAATTTTATGAAATCAATATTGAATTTTTAAAAAATTATTAAAAATTTATGAATGAATTGAAAACACTAAATGTAAATATTAATGATGAAGATCAGTTAAAAATTAATTTTATAAAGAAAGACAAATTTAATAAATTTAAAATCTTTATAAATGTAAATGGAAGTATGTATAAAAAAATAGCTAATAAATACGTAAACTTGGGATGGAATTCTGTTTACATTAAAGAAGAATACGGAATAATCAGATGTTTCAAGTGTTTGAAGTTTAATCATAAGGCAGCTGATTGCAAGAATGAGACGACATGTTCTACTTGCTCTGGAAATCATAAATCATCTGAGTGTAAGGCTGAGTATAATAAATGTGTGAATTGTATGAATAATATGGCGTTAGTGAATGAATGTGATCATAAGTGTGGTAGTAAGAATTGTCAATCATTACAGAAAAGAATCAGGGATGTAATCGAGAAGACAGATTATAATATCGAAAAATTAGAATGAATGATAAGGGATGTAATGAAAATGAAATGAATGTCTTAAGCAGAGTGAAATTGAATGTAAAATTTTTAAATATTAGAAGTTTAAGGAATAAATTAGATGAGATTAAGGCCATAGCTGAATATGATAAGGAGATACACTTAATTATACTAAATGAAATATGGATATATGATAGTGAGAGCAAATTCTTTAATATTCCTGGTTATAACTCTATTTTCAACTGCCGAAACGAAAACAGAGGAGGTGGTACGGCGATATATATTAGAAAAAATTTAAAATATGATGTAACTGTAATGAAAAAGGAAAATAATGTTATTGTACTCCAAATTGAAGAAAACAACACTGACAAAATCAAGATAGGAACTGCGTATAGAGCTCCGAGTGACAATGTTAGAACATTTACAGAAATGATCGAAAAATTACTACTGGAAAACAAGAATCTAATATTATTTTCTGATACCAACATTGACATTCTACATCCAAACAATGAAGCTAAAGAATATTTAGATATGATCAATCTACGAAACTGGAAAATCATGAACTATGGTGAAATTACTCCAACAAGAAGTTATGGTGAAACTCATACGCTGATTGATCACGTGATAACCAATATTCAAAAAGAGTTATGTCAGTTTAAGATGAATGTGGACGACTGTAGCTTTTCTGACCATAGATTATTATCTCTCTCTATAGAGAAGAAAATGAATATAGTGACTAGAAATTATGCAGACAAAATCAAAATCAGTATAATCAATAGAAGACACTATAGACAGCAAGTTAAAAACTTGATACAATCTATAGAAGGGAAAATAAGTACTGAGGAGTTGATAGAAATTCTGAAGCAGGCAAAAGAAACAGCAACCTATCAATTTTGGAGAAAAAACAAGAGGAAAAGAAGCTGGCTATCAGCAGAGATACTATCGAAAATGTGAGAACGAGATTTGCTGTATAAAATGATGAAGAAAAGAAATGATGAAGAGACAAAAAATGCATTTAAAAAGGCTAAAAATCTTGTAACCTACCTGATTAGAGAAGCAAAAGCGAAAATGATAAATAACCAGATAGCAAAAGCTGGTGCTGAAATGAAAAAGGTATGGAAAGTTATTAATGATAGCATTCTCCAAAAAGAGGAAAAGGAAAGAAACGAAATAGATATAATTAAAGACTGCAATGAAGTGGAAATCTCTGATAAGAAGAAAATACCAGACATAATTAACGAGTTCTTTATTAATGTTGGAATTAAATTAAAAAGCAAGATAAGATCAGTAAAAACGGTGAATAATAAGCATAATAGGGATACGATATTTTTATATCCGGCCTCACAACAAGAAGTTAGATACATCATATCAAATCTAAAGAGAAATGCAGCTCCTGGAATAGATGGTATAACGGTAGAAGATATATTATCAGTACTAGATGAAATCATTGAAATAATAACTGATAATGTGAATGATATGCTTAACACGGCTATTTTTCCGGACTGTCTAAAGAAAGCAGTAATTATTCCAGTCTACAAGGGAGGTGATAAAAAAATAGCGTCGAATTATAGACCGATTTCTTTACTGAGTATAGTCAGCAAGATATTCGAAAAAATCATAGAAAACAGAATAACTGAGTTCATAAGTAAAAGTGTGGGATATGATGTTAATCAATACGGATTCCAACGAAAAAGTGGAACAGAATCAGCTGTTAGTCAAGTTATAGAAGAAATTAATAAAATAATAGACGAAAAAAGATATGCTGCTGCCATCTTCGTAGATCTTCAGAAAGCTTTCGATACGGTAGATCATAATTTACTACTAAAATTTTTAGATGAAATTGGAATTAGAGGACATTGTAACCTACTAGTACAGAGCTATTTGAAGGATAGAAACATATGTACCTTGGTTAATGGCAACTACAGTACACCATCTGTGCTAAGACTTGGAGTACCGCAAGGTTCAATACTAGGACCACTCTTCTATCTGCTATACATTAACAATATGTCGCAAGCAAAACTTACAGCTAAATATACCGTATATGCTGATGACACATGTCTACTGTACAATGCCAAGAGTCAAAATGAACTTGAAGAATCAGTTAACAGAGACCTACGAAGATTTAGATACTGGGTAGAAGGCAACTTCCTGACTCTTAATGAAATTAAAACAAAATACATCATTTTCAAGGTGAAAAACAAAGAAGATATAAATCCAGTTTTTAAGATAAATGATATAATATTAGAAAGAGTCAACGTGATCAAATATCTTGGAGTCTATATAGATGAAAAATTAAGCTGGGATTATCATATTGACAGGATGATAAAGAAAGTCATATCTCTGGTGTCGGTAATTGGAAGAGGCCCAAAATTAGATGAAAAAATAGCAAAGCTAATCTACAATGCACACGTACTTTCTCACATCAGATATTTAGTTACAATATACTCCCAGACAACTAAAGGGAATATAGAGAGAATAGAAAAAATGATGATCAGAGCTCAAAAAATATTGTTCAAATTGAATAGTGCACTAGGAACAAAAGAAGTTAGACGATATACAGATGCATTAAGCTTCAAAGAATTGGTGGTTATGGAGAAAGTTAAGTTCATCTATAAGATGCTACATAGTGGAATAAAAACAAATATAGTGCTGAGACTAAATAAAAGCTTTCACAACTATGAGACCAGAAACTTGGAAAATATTAGGGTTGACAAAGCAAGAACAGACCGTGTGAGAAAAGGATTACTAGTTACAGCAAGTAAAGAATACAATGATCTTCCAGAGTGGGTAAAAAACAGTAGCTGTCTATATATATTTACGAAGAAAGTAGTTAGCTTACTAAAAGATAAGAGGCAATAATTGATATTGAGAAGTAAATATAATTTTTAAGTTAGTTAGCTAGAATAGTTTTAGATTAGGCTAGGTTAAGTAAATTAGGTTAATAAATAAGGAAGTTTAAGTTAAAGTTAATTAATTAAATGTAGTAAGAGATATGAAATGAAATGATGCATGATAAGAATGTAATGAAGAATGTCATAATTATATAAATAATGGTATAAAATGAATAAAGTATAGTATGAATAATGAATGAAAAAGTACATAGCATGCGTATAAATATATTAAAACACGAAAGAGAATAGAAGCTCCCAGCTCAGGAATCAGCTTTTGCTGTTTAGAGTTAGGGCTTTAGGAATTATAATATATAGTTAAAAATTAAAGAATGAATATTATTTATTGATTATGTATAAGATTGTAAACTAATGAGTAATGAGTAATAAAAAAAAAAAAAAAAAAAAAAAAAAAAGCAAAAATCAAAAATGTGCAGAGTTGCTCCCATATAAATATATATTTTCCTCTGTATGAAATGTATAAATAATATATGATAATCATATTAGTTGTAAAATGTATTCTTGTACCTAGTACTAGAACATACCATCATTTTATCAGCATTTTTATTGCACATAATAAAATATTGTTTTATTTTTTTAAAGACCGTGATGCATTTATCCCTTTTTTAACATACCTGTGTATATTTACTATTAATTGGAATTTGTACCTACCGTCATTTAGGTATGTAGAAATTCCTTTTTGTACCGTCATTTAGGAAAAAATGTTTTTTCTTTTGTAAAATGTATTTTTATAAAATAATAATAGATAAATGATTATTAATATGAGGAATATTCGTTTCTAAAAATAATGGAAATTTTATCATTTGAAAAAATATGTAACGACGTACCAAAAAAAGTATTCCGTAATGAAACAGAATCAGAATATAATTTTTTATATAATGAATTGTAACCTATTTTCAGTTTCTTTAAATAATATTTTTCTTATCATTAATATTTGTAGAACTCATCAATTGCTGAACAAACCGATGGACAGATGAATATTAAAGAGCCTGTCAGGAGCACAATTTCAGAATTCGAAATTGCAGATCCTAAAAGTACCGCTGCGCTGGCAGTTGAATCTTCAATTTCATCACCATCAGCAGAACAATCAAAAGAAATAAATAGGAATGACGCACCGCAGCCTTCAACATCGGGTATAGGCAAAACTAAAAAGAAAACCATCCACAGTTCCTTTGAAGAAGCAATAAAAATATCAAAGGAATCAGAAAAAAATATTGTTAAAGAAATGAAAATACAAACAAAATTATTAGAGGAAATTTTAAGAGAAATTAAAGAAATAAAAGAAAATTTGAAATAAAAATTTTGTTATGTATTATATTTTTTGTTTTATTTATATCTTATATTTCTCATTATTAATAAAATGCTTCTTCTTTTATCGTTGAAAATATTTTCTAACTAATCTATTTCTAATTGCTGTTGCCTCAGTGAAGAATGAATCAGTAATTATTTCTGCATCTTCTGAAATATTTTCTACTGATGTATTTTCATTTTGTTGTGGTAGAGATATATTATAATTCTTCCGAAAGTTGTGAAGAACACAGCAAGAATTGATTACGGATCCTGCAAATGCTGGATCAAACATAAGTCCGCGATCATGAGATAAACATGCCCATACTTTTTTTAACACTCCATTTAGACGCTCTATACAATTCCTTGCTTGTATATGGTGATCATTATAACTAATTTGATCACTATTTACAGGATTTCGAAAAGGTGTCATCAACCACGGCTGTAATGGATATCCGGAATCACCGATTAACCAGTCTTCACTTTTATTCTGCAAATAATTATTTTCTAAAAATCCTTTTACTACGCTTGATTCCCAGATAAAGGCGTCATGAGAACCACCAGCAAACCTTGCTAAACAGCCTAGAATCTTTAAATCATAATCACAGATGAGTTGAACATTTTTCGAAAAATATCCTTTTCGATTTATATAGCAATGTTCAACTTGAATGGACGGTTTTTTGATTTTTATTTGAGTGCAATCGATTGCTCCAATTACGCCAGGAAATCCAGTTACATTGAAAAACCTGTTGATATAAATAACTTATTAAATACCTATCTTATTTTCATATATGTATTATAATGAATTACCTTTGTTTTATAGCATTTTTTTCTTCTTCTGTTTTTGGGAATGAAATATATTTGGCCATTAATTTGGTTTCTATTATTTTTGTTACTTCATGAACAATTCTGCTCATCATCGTCTTGCTAATAGGACAAACAAAATCTTGTCCACAGTCTCTTAGGAATGATCCTGTAGCATAGAAATGCAATGTTGCACATACCCTTATATGTTTTGGTATGTACGTATTTCGTATTGCATTCCTCATATGCGGATCAATTTCATTCACAAGTGCAAGAGCTGCATCTTTATTCAAGCGGAATAATTCAATAAATCTTGATTCTGGTATACGGAAAGGATTAGTATAGTCTCTTAACGCACGTCTATGAATGCGTAACATATTTCTCTCGTCATAAGTACAACCGATTATCATCAAATTTAAATTTAACATTTTATTATCTAAACAGTCACTTATAATAAAAAATTATTTGAACTATTATTTACACTAAAATATTGTAAATTTCACAGGTTCAATAGTAGAAAAAGTACTTAATTTGATTGATCACTTATTAAAAATGTTAAAACAACGTAATGCAATTTGAAATATCTAAAAAACTCTAGGTCTAAAACTAATATCTAATAAATATGTAATATATTTTTGACACGTATATAGTATGTATTTCAATGTATAAAATGTCATATGTTATGTATAAATCTTAAAAGTTAATTATTATTATTAAAATTATTAAAATTTCGCACTTCGTAATTAATAATCAATAATCAAAAATTGTAAACACCAACACTCAGTCAAACTTTCAGAATAAGTTTTACGTTACTTTGATTTAAATGTTACAACTGTTGTTTCATTTTTATAAATTCCTTTCTAATTGCAAACTCACCATACCAATTCTCTATCGAGTGTTACAGAAACAGCAGAACTCTACTAGTATAGAGTTTAGCGATTGAAAATCGTATTACGTCACAGAATTGAGAAATTTCTCTATCGAGTTACAGAAACGCACTACAACAATTCAGATACTCATGTAAAATATAGAAGAGTACACAATATAGAGAGAGTGGTGAAATCATGAAATATCCAAATTTATGGAATTTACCTTACCATTATGTAAACACATAGCTACATATTATATATTGGATAACCAACAATTAGAATTTCAAAGATTACATATTTCATGGCATTGCAGTCTTGTATATAATTATATAATGTTTATGCATGCTATCTATACCTATCTGTATGCGTGAGCTGTATATTGAATGAGCTGTGGAATCATTTAAAAAAAATTGTATGTTTATGTACAAGTTGTCAAGTTGGTTTAGCGTCGTGTTTTGATCTTCAATCCAGGTTGACAACAAGTTGACAACCAAGTTGAAAGTCCGTATGCTGCTTTATACAAACGAATTTTCTTGTTTTCTTCATGAAACTTCCAGTTTTGTTGTAAGAAAAAATGGTTTGATGTCATTTCAATTTGAAACGTTTCGAATATCATGATCGCGTTTTTAACAAAGACGATACGAAACGTTTCGAATTCGAATGTCATGGTAAGGCACATAATGTAATAATAATAATGTAATGATGAATGATGATATTTGTAAGATGCAATTCGGTAAATACAAGTTCAATGAATTTTCATGCGCGTATAGCATTTATGTAAATTATCAAATTAGATTCGCATAAATGTAAATTACCTACTATATTATTATCCTGTTAATAAGAAAAAAAAATATTTTATTATTTATATGTTAAAATGTTTTGATATTTTTTAAATTTTTATTTTGGATTTTATTTTTTCGATATAATTTTAGTTTTTTCCACTTAGAAATTATCTGACAGTATTAAGATTAATTATATTTATCCATGGATGTTTGTATTGTTGCATTACAAATGAATTTTTATTTTTATTATTATATAAATGTACTTTTTTTTACTAAAAAAAAAGAATTTTATTTCTTCAAAGATGTATGTATGTGCATTATGCATATAAGATTTTAGAAATTTTGCTCTTTTGTAAATGTATATACATATATCTACATTATGTTAGCTTAGTTATATAATAATAAGCACTACTTTTATTCTATTCGTACAGTTGAAAAAAAAATAAGTTTTCAGTTTTTATTTTTATTTTTTATTTTTCTTTTATAAAAATAATTCTGTGTACATTCTGTATATACATTTTATATATTAATGCATGTATATTCTTTATCTTCTCCTTTATACATACATACAAATATTACAGATATCTGATGTAAGTACAAATATAATTTGTTTGGATTCATTATATTATATACGCACATTAGATATTATATACGCACATACGATTCATTATATCATATTATATACGCACAAGCTTTATATTATATATATTTACTAAAAACAAACACATAAATAGTTTTGATTTTAAGTTAAATAAATCTATATTCATATACATATCTACAAATTTCAAGGATATTCGATATGATATACATATACTCTCTTATGTGTATATATGAATATATGTGTTTGATTTCATGCTTATATAAATTTTTGGCATGTTTTTACAATATGTATTTTGTTTATTTATGGTTCATATGTATATATATACATATGTATGTATATTTAAACATATGATTTGTAAATATTAGTACGTACAAGTATATCAATATGAAAATTTGATGATATTCTTATGGATATATGTAATATAGAATATATTTACATATATATATAACTGTGTAAATTTTAATGTATATAGGTATATCATAGACTAATCTAGATTGGAAATGCTTATGGCAGAAATCGTGTTCATAACTATTAAGTAAACATCAAAATAGCTTTTGAGAGATTTTGAAAAAGCTATAAAATCAGAATAAGGAAAATAAATGAGAGAACTTTTGTAATCTTTTGAAATCTTGTATATCTTGAAGAAAAAACAAATTTAAAAATCAAAAATCTATGTAGCTATATCCTTATCGGAAATGATAAAAAATATCAAATAACAGGCAAATGTACAAAATCGTATATTTTAAGTCTACTGTCACATTATTCTGATTCTGAATCTGAAACGTAAAATTTCAGATTCAGAATTCACTTTTTGTTCATTCTGATTCTGAATCTGAAAACTCCTTTTCAATATTTTTCTTTAAATTTGTTATTGTTATAAAACACTTTACTTATCGAGTGAACATTAAACCATCGAACAATAACTACTATGAGTGGCGAGTACGTAGGTAAGACGCACTTTTCAATGGAGGGTGAAATAAAGTTAATCTTCTGTCTTCTGTCTTCTGTCTTCTATCTTACGATCTTCAAGTTGTATATAAACAAGTAATTTTATGTCAATTTATTGAGTGGTTTAGCTATGAATTCAGATTCAGATTTCAGGTACATGTGACATGTTACATTTACTGTCAGCATGTTTCATTTTCTATTCTGAAAATAATCAGATTACAAAACGGAAGTACGAACCGGAATTTTTTTAGAAGATGAATTTTTCAGAGCCATGTAACAAGTCACATTTACTACAATGCATTTGAAAGTGATTCTGAATTTTTCAGATTCAGAATCAGACTCATGTGACAGTAGGCTAAAGGAAATTTAAATTTTCAACAAATTTATGTTATGACTGGCAATGAATATAATAATATATATTATCACATACAAATATCCTTATCTGTGATATTATATATACAATTAAAACTGGTTTTGAAAGTATCTAACACATATGTGCATGCATACTATCAAAGAATATATATCTACTAGTTACGTTAGTTATATATTCTTTGATACTATGCAATCTGTATTGTTGGCTACATGAATATAAATATTCTATATTCATGATTCAAGTAAGACCATGTATGACGGTATAACATAAGTATAACATAACCGTATAACACAGTACTACTGCCAGCTATTGCAATGAACATGTATTGTGTATTGTTTTTTAAATAAATATGCATGTATTTTCATTGCCAGCTATTGAAATCACAGTATATCTATATTCATACAGTAATGACACTGAGCACGCGTTAGCAAAAATTTCTCATGACCTTTGTCCCGTTATTCATTCGGCCTTAACGGTTTTGCTAAAAGTCGATAGCAATTAAGAGCCTTTGTATACGAAAAAGAGACAAAAAAAATGGAACTGCAACACCAACTGTTTTAAAAAATATAACATTATTACAGTGTATACCTACTCATTAAAAAAAGTACAAATTTTGTTATTTAAAATTTTTTATCTAAAATAAACAAAATTAATTGTAAATGCATTACACTTAAAATTTTGTGTTTGATATCAAATGTTTTTACATTTTTGTTAAATTTCTTAATTATAAATTAAATTCTTACTCTAATATATAGCTTAACAAAATAAACTTTTTCTTGTCTTCAAAATTCTCAGAAATTATATGAATCACCTTATATCTTGATATAATGACGCGTCAGGTAGTCAAAAAAAAAGTTCCAGATCGCCTTTAAAAATGCATTGTGAAAAAATGATTGTATTGCTCACATGTATATATTGTTTTGTATCTTTTCTTCATTACGGCGGTTTATAAGGAAATATGGATTTGACATAAGTACATTAATTCTGTACTGTTTTTGTAAATTGAATTTTGATTTTTTTTATTATTTTAAAATAAGTAATTATGTGTGTTAGTAAATTTAAAAAAAAAAAGAGTGTCACATCTTATTGCTTTGTTGATCAGTGATAAATATTCTATATTGATTCCAGTACTACTGCCAGCTATTGCAATGAACATGTATTGTGTATTGTTTTTTAAATAAATATGCATGTATTTTCATTGCCAGCTATTGAAATCTACAATATATGTAATATATATGGAAATTCGTGAGCGAAAAATTATCTCTCCTCTCAGTAAAAGCTCCTGCCAGCCATTCTTCAAGTTTCTGCCAGCTATGATCGATTTCAAAAGTGTATTAAAAATTTATACGGTCATTTCCTATCTATAGATTAGTCTATGGGTATATGGTATATAAATATAAAACTCGTATCCTGTTTATATATAGTAATATATGCATTTTATGACATTTTACAAATATTTCTATACATACTTTTTATGTCCATAATATGCGAATAAATATACGCTTTATATATATAATGAATGAAATATGTGATTATATATAGTATATATGTACTTTCATAATAGCTATATGTATAACTAGGTATTATATACAGTGGGCTCTCAGTCAAAACCATACAAAGATAAATTTCATATATTTTTGTTTCTATACTGAAAAATAATAATCGCAATGTAATGTTACAAATATATATCATTTATTAAGGTGTTATAAACATATGTACAAAATTTCAGTTGAAAACAGTTGAAAAACAGTGAAGTTTGCTTCACCATTTTAATAGTTTTACTAAAAAAATTTTATTCACTGTTAATAATATGATCAAATTATCAACTATAATGAGTATATGAGGAGCATCGTTTCAAAATGCAAGTTCTCCATAATGTTTTATTTTCCAAAAAACAAACTTTATTAATAACTTTTTTTCTTTTGGGAAATTGATTAATACAAAAAAGCTTTGAAATAATCATTGTTATGGAGAAAAATAATCAATAAATAACGAAATCAATTTTTACATTTTGAACCAAGAGCCGTTTTTATAATGTAAATATCATAGAGAATATTGCATATTGAAACGAAGCCGTATTAAAATATAAAAGCCTGCTTCTTTATCAACTGAAGTACGCATCAAAATAAAATTTTCGTTTAATGGAGTATTTGCATTTTGAAACGATGCTCCTCATATAGTAATAATGTAATAGAGTAATAATAAGAATATTAGTTATGTATTACCAAAAATTACAATATTTGAATTATCAGTATTAACAGTTATAAAAAATATACAACTTTTAATAGTTTGTACGGTTTTGACTGTGAGCTAAATTTAGGTGTTATTGTTTTCTTTTATCTATAATTTTTACAAATTAACAGTTATTGACCTGACATTTTGTACATATGTTTATAACACCTTAATAAATGATATATGTTCATAACAGTACATTGCGATTATTATATTTCAGTATAAAGACAAAAATATATGAAATTTATCTTTGTACGGTTTTGACTGAGAGCCACTGTATATATATGGTATATATAGATGTATGCATATATGTCCTGTTAAATGTAAATAATAAAAATTTATAGAAGAAAATAAAATGTACGTTATATTACAGATAAGAATATATATGTGTGTTATATTATGTATATTCAATTGTTTTTATTCTGTATCCTTTTAAAATATTCTAAAAATTTACTCTTGATAAAACGTTGTATCGTTGTATCTACGAGTATACTGCACCATTTATAAAAGTGTATAACATGTAATATGTAATGTATTCGATCTTAGATATAATATATGTCACAATAATATTTATACATATGTATATTACATTTATATACATTCTATTTATATGCGATATTATATGTACATTTGCATATGTACAAAATGTATAAAATAATATGTACATATACCTACTCGTATATGTTTTTCAATATTTCACATCGTATAACTGATGAAAATTCTTTACAGCTTGAACGGAGACAAATAAAAAAAAAACTATATACAATAATAGCAATCAACAGCAAATAGCAATGTAACAAGATAACAAAAAATGAACAAAAAATTATTATTGCTAAAAAAGCAAAAAATGTACATGAGTATAAAACAAAGGCAAAAAAGTGAAAATTTCGTTTATACTTATAAAAAAAAAGGAAAAACCAAAATGTTCGTTCATCTGACATCGAATCAATAGTATCTGTATATATTAAAGTATGGATGTATATGTATGTATACAGTCAAATTCCTCTAAGTCGAAATTCCTGTAATTCGAATTTTCCTCTATCTCGAATTTTACAGACATTTTTTTGCGTTCCCTTGAAATTTTCATAGTTAAATCATCCTCTAAGTCGAAATTCCTCTAAGTCAAATATTCCTCTAACTCAACATTTTTGTCAAGTTTTTGCGATCTTTAAATTCCCTTAACTCGAATTTAAACATGAAACAGTGCTTTAAATTTCTATACATACATACATATTTGGATACATTTTATTTCTAGTTAGCTTAACACTTGTTCTATGATGCAAAACATGATTATTCATGTTCACTTTTGTTTGGCTTGTGTATATACAATATGCAAAAATTACAATGAAGAATCAATATCTGTTTGTTTGCGAATTCTGTAATGCAAAACATGATCATTCTGATTTAGAAAATGCCATTCAAATATTACAGAATGCTATTGAAATGACTCCTGGTGTTCCTGATGAGGTGCATGTTAGCTTGTATAAATTAGAAACCTTTTTTAAGCAAAAAAATGTAAATTTTCAATCAAAAATAACTGATTTTTTCTCAAAATAAATTAAATAAATATGTACATATCTAAACATGTATGCCCACTGTTTTTTTTTTCATATACATACATATTTTTCAAAAAAAAAAAACTTATTTTTTATTTATGCCATTTTTGTAAAAATTTATCTAATAAATTGTACGAATTTTATATATTGATTTAATCCACCTAAAATCATTTTTTTTTTTCAATTCCTCTAACTCAAAATTCTTCTAAAATCCCTTTAACTCGAAGTAATTTTGATGGCAGTTGACGATTCGAGTTAGAGGAATTTGACTGTATATGTTTCTTCATATACCTATGTACATATATGTAGATTATATACTTAACACTTGACACCATAATAATAGATTCGAGAAATTTAATTTAACGGATGTTACTCACATTTTCTAATAATGTTCACATATGTAACGTACTACACACAAGTATAAAGTTTCATAAAACTTGAAATTTTTCATTTATACATATACATACCTACATACTTACTTTCAAATATACATACATGTACGTATGTATATATTTATACATATACATATACATATATACAGGGTGATTCTCTATCGGATGAAAAACGTGAGACATGCGATTGATCGTGTCGACAAACGAAAAAAATTGTTAGGCAGGAGAGGTATATTCTCAAGGGGTAAAAACTTACGGGGCTACGAAGTTTTTTTTTTAGGTCAATTCACTTATTTCGTATTTTTGGTTATAACTCACGAAATACTCATTACTTTTGAATCATCGTGCACTCATTAGAAAGAGAATCAATGGCTCTTTACTTTGTCCTATAAATAACTTAAATTGGATTAGAGGTGCTGATGATACAGCTCATCAAAGTCAAAAATTCATGAAAAAAAACGAAAAATTTTAATTTCAAGGTCAAATACCTATCTCAGAATTTTGCCTATTTACTTTACTTAAAATATTGCCCCATGGATTGCCTTATATTTGCAATTTATATTTATCTTATTCAATAATTATGTAACTGTGGGTTCTACCAAGAGAGTTGATATGGGTGATCCCATAAAATTGACAATTTTTTAGGAAATTTTTTTTTACACAATTTTCGTTCTGAAGAAATCATATATACATATTTGTTAAACATTAGAAAATACTAATAAAATATATACAGAGTACAGTTATACGTAATACATATATGCATACATACAATGTAATATAATATAAATAATACTCAATTCAAATTGATTTAACTTAAATTTTACTAACACTTTTGTATGCAGTACATAATAGTAATAGTAAATAAAATATTATTGTATGTAGTACCTGCTACAATCTATGTGAAATGACGAAATTTTTTTTTCTTTAGTTAAGCTACGACATTGACTATATAATAATACATAGACTCAGAAACCATACAAAGAGTGGTATGTAAATTCAGAGCCGCAGCTGGCGAATTTATGAACTAAATTTTTTGATTTTTAATTAAAAATTATCAATTTTGCATAAAAATAGGCACGATATTTTGAAAATCCATTTTAAATAATAAATTTTGCATAAAAATAAACGCCACATTTTGAAAATGAATTTATATAATATAAGTATTACATTAGTTTGTAGATAGTGTATATTTGATATTGTTACTATTTACTATATAGTTATTATGTTGTTTGTTGTAATCTACATATACGTCAAAGATATACGTATATATATGCATACATATAGAAAATATTACACGGCGATTCAATCCTGATTGTATTCTGTATAACGTATGACCGTATGACTGATATCTTGATTGTATTGTGTTAACTGATACAACACATGTTAGTTAAATACAATAAATATAATAAATATGGATCGTATCATAAGACATATAATGAATGATCTTTTTTTAAAAGGGTAGATTTTTTTTCTCTTTATAATTTTCTTATTGTTTACGAATATTACATAATGAATGTATTCCATTTATTTCATTCATTATTTTTGTGCCTTACTTTTTTATGATAATATAAATTTAAAAGAAATGTGAATTTCGCTTTTAAATTTGACATCGTCGATTTTTATATGCATTACATGATTGATATCCTCTTATGAATAGTAATAGTATAGAGAAAATGTATGGATGAAATTTCACTTATGTAATGTAAAAATTTACAGTATACTACAAATTACATAACGAATTTATTCATAGGTAAATATATACTTTATATAAATTAAATGTATATTAATTTCAACATTTAAAAATTTATGAAACTAAAAAAAGGATGATAAAATTTCTTAACATTTTTTAAAAAATGATGAATATATATAATATCAATAGATAAATACACATATATATATATATATATATATGTGTCTATGTATGCAGTATGATAAATTATTTTTTTGAAAAGTCCCTTTTATTAGCTATATTTTATTTTACAAAGTAATTAAATACAGTAATTCCTTTCTTTTTCGGTTCTTTTGTTTATAACTAAACAGTTTTTTATGTCTATATACTTAAATGTACAATTTTATAACTTCATGTGCCGAAATTTACCATTCAATTTATTGAAATGCAAATCTTTTATTATAATATCGATTTTTTTATTTTTTTTTTTGTGAATTGGAAAATTAAATTCAGAACCTTTTTCTGCATTAAATCTAATATTAGACTACATATAATATTTGTAAATTTTCATTCATATAAAGAGATATGTAGATAAAAAAAATAATTTTAATATCCTTGACAGATAGATTTTTAAAATATTGTATTATTTTTGATATTTTATTCATTGATTTTTGTGTCATTATAATCAAGCTGTTTAATGATTTAACGCATTTCAGACTCATTGTAGAATTCAAATTTAAATTTTAGAAAAAAAAAACGGAGTGAATAAATTTAAATTTTTTAATATTTTGAATAGTGATATATTTAAATATCAATTAAATTTTAAAGTAAAATTTTGAAAAAAGACCAATAATTGCCATGTTTGACTTCGTTCATTTATTAAAATCTTTAAGAAATATCCTTTTATTAAATTATTTACAAACCATTGATGACAAAGTTGATTGGAACATAATTGAAAAATTGTACATTGAAGATAAAAGTAGAACAACTAGGTTGTGTGTCAAATTAACTTCAAGGCACATTTGGCCAAATAATTTCCAAAAAATGAAAGTCAAAACTGCTGCTCAAGTTTTTAGCTGGTCTGTAGCATCAGCTATTAGGGCAATGCAAGTCGCTACATCGACAGCTAATTTTGTTGAAAAAATCAATCACTTATTTGATGTTTTCAATGTAAGCAAATGTAGTTCCAGCAAAATATATATAAACGACCTCTTTATTCAGACAACAGATTTTCCATAAATTTTTTGCATGATATGAAAATTTATCTTGAAAAAATAAAAGTTTTTTCAAAAAAAATAATAAACCCGTTAGAGTATATGCCGTAGATGGTTGTATTCATTTTATTAACGGCATTTTCAAATTATTAGAAATTTTCAAAGGTGTACCAGAAACTAAATTTCTCCTAACTTCAAAACTCCAACAAGATATTGTAGAAAATCAGTTTTCTACCTTACGTTCTATGGGTGGATACAACCGATTCCCTTCTGCTAGAGAATATCACACAAATGTGAAACACATGATAGGAAAAAAACATGTTGGATTAGAATTGGTCCAGACTTCATCCAATTGTCATCCATACCAAATCATTTTTTCATATGTCATAAATCTTACACCAAAGATAAAAGTGTTGCACTCAAATGTCCGTCGGAAGAATTTTTCAAAATTTGTTCGACACAAGTTGAAGTTTTTGAAAAATATTTCAATTCAAATAAGCACAGTAGGAATATTAAAAAAATTCTGAAACAAAAAGCTATTGAATTAACGGCATCCAACGTGGTTTCGTCAAGATGATGAGTGCAATGACCATAAAATTCAAATTTTAGATTTTTTAATATTAGTTTTAATGAGAAAAACTTGTATTTGGTTGTCACAAGGTATGAAAGAAGCCAAAGAAACTGTTAGCAGAATGGAAGTTTTAAAACAATAACGCATAATTTTAACTTTTTGGTTGTACGTTTTCCGAGCTGAAATCAATAAATCAATAATATATAAAAAATTGGTCCTTTTCATGACTACCAAAAAAATACGCAAAGATTAAAAGATTTCAGTATTGAAAAACAAAGTTAAAATGTTTTAGGTATACACGAATAAAAAACAGGTTCTTAATTGTTTTCTTCATTTATCTAATTTAAAAGTTAAGTCAACATTTACACATGTAAATATTTACATACGCAAACTAAACCTTTAAGCCTGCATAGGTACTTAGTCTATGCCATTGACTATATAATAATACATGTATAGTCAATGTCTATGCTATATATATAATATTATATATAATATTATATATAATATTATATAGTCAATGTCTATGCTTTAGGTGCAAAATTCAACACACACAACACATAATATTGATATTATATATTATACACGTTTTAAACTAACATTGATGTACAGCATACGAGGTTGATATACAGTATCATCAGAGGTATCATGGTTACACACATAAGGATACAGTATACAGTATACACTATACAGCAACAGCACAGCAACAGCACAGCAACATTACACTAACAAAAGTACTCTATGCAGTTAACAAGCAGTTTTCTTCTTTTTTTTTTTAGATCAAATGAAAAATATTTAAAATCCCATGAATATGCAATATTTTTAGTTACTTTATTTGCCGCATATGGCTCTGAAATCACCTACCCGATTTAGAAAATAATTCGACATAAAAAATGTATGGGCTTTCTGAGTCTATGTATTATTATATAGTCAATGGCTACGATTACACTTATTGACAACTGGTCAAATATTTGACTGAAGGATGTCAAATGTTTGACATGGAGGGTTTACACTACAATACATTTTGACATCAAAATCTTTGACTTGCGAGTAGTCAAAGATAATCTTTGACATAATTCTTTGACACTGGTTTACATTATTTGACAACTGAGTGCCATTTTTTATTTGACATTCTACATTTTATGATACTACCGCGTTTTTTCAAGTCAAGTGAAGTGAAGTTATAGCATTAGATTTATTGGATGAGGAAGAAAATAAAAAAAAGAATAAACCAAAAGCGTATGGGTGCGAGAAATGATGAGAAAAAGACAAAGTTTAGGATTTTATAGTGACTTCCGCAAAGATTTTAGGCTCAATAATCCTGGTTTATACAAAAATTTTGTAAGAATGTCGCCAGAGGATTTCGATTATTTATTGGAAAAAGTGAAGCCAATCATACAAAAAAAAAATACAAGAATGAGGAAAGCAATTAGCGCAGGTCAAAGATTGACGATTACGTTGCGATACTTAGCAACAGGTAAAATTTTTTTGTGAATATATTAATTTTATAATATGTATATATTACTTTACTCAGGTGATAGTTTTAAAACCCTGATGTATTTATTTCGAGTACACCAATCAACGATTTCCAAAATAATACCTGAGGTGTGTGCTGCAATTTATAGTGTATTAAAGGAAGATTTTTTGAAGGTAAAAAAATAAATATTTAATTTGTTTTTAAGATATTTTATTTGCAAATAAAATAAAAACGAATTAAAATAATAATTCGTTTTCATTGTTTGTTTTTGGTTGCTCTGGTGTAAGTGTAATTATACATTGGCAACTTTCTGATGATTCATCAATAATCTCGTCCGGTGGTGTTATGAATTTAAATATTTCACGTTGGATTGTTCGTTGCAATTCTTTGCATTTGGTTTCTTCCAACTGGCGTAGCTGGTCTGCAACAAAGTCTCCAAATATTTGCGCTGAATCACTTGTAGTCTCCAAGACCTCAGATCGGAATTTCCCTTATTGTTTGCTAAATAACATTTGCGTCTTTCATAGAAACATTAAAAACAATCAATTTTTTAAGATCTTAAGTGTTTGTAACGATCTTAAATTATACGTATAATAAATGATCCTTTTTATCTTCTCTTTGATATACCGCTTTTATCCTTTTTGTTACATCCTGTGTATTAATAAGTAGAGGTATAACACAACACATAATATTAATTTTTATACATATACATATTTTTTTTAATATTTTCCTTCTAAAATTATCCTATTCTTGTAGCTTACATACTTTTATTTCAACTTTATCAATTTTACCAATATCTAACTTTGACGCTCTTTGACAATGGTCTTGTCAAATAATTTTCGATGGTCAAACATTTCAAACTTTAATGTCAAACAAAAATAGAAAGGGTTTACACTTGGAAAAAGCTTTGACAGCAAATATTTGACGTCAAATAATTTTGACAATATTTGACCAGGGTTTACACGTCTTTGACATCAAGCAGTGTCAAATATTTGACCAATTGTCAATAAGTGTAATCGTAGCTTTAAGAAAATAACTATTTTTTTTATTGAGTTTCATTTTATAATAAAATCAATCATATACATAATGTACACTATATATACAGGGTGTTTCAGTTCAACGGTAAAAAAATTGAACAGTAGATAGGTTTCGCCGAGACAAACAAGAAATCGTTGTACAGGTGGGGGGGTAATCTCAACCGTTTAGCCGCTAGAGGGCGTCAAAGTTTTTCTTCTCTTGTTTTACTAAACACCCTGTATTTTTGTTATTTTACATCCCAGCTCAAAAAGTATACGACCATGCAATAGAAGGCCCCTTGCCGTTTCATTTGACTTATGGCTCATCCCTGTCGCCCGCCCCCTTAAAAAGTTATGGGTGGTCAAATTCAAAAATCTACACTTTTTCACGTGATTTTTTGGAAAAAATCATTGATTTCTCGAAAAAACACCCGTTTAATGTGCAATTTTTTTTCCGTCAGTAGAAAGTCCGATTCCTTCTGAAAAAATTTTGTCTGCGTCTTACGCTGTTATCTCTTTTCGTTCCAGAAATATAGCAAGTTATGTTAGTTGAGGTTTTAGTTAATTTCTGGAAATTGAGTGTAAATATGAAAAATTTTCTTGGATTTATAGAAATTGACTAAAACCTTAACTGATATATCTTGCTATATTTCTAGAACGAAAAGAGATAAGAACGTAAGACGCAGACAAAATTTTTTCAGAAGGAATCGGACTTTCTACTGACGGAAAAAAAATTGCACATTAAACGGGTGTTTTTTTCGAGAAATCATTGATTTTTTCTAAAAAATCACGTGAAAAAGTGTAGATTTTTGAATTTGACCACCCATAACTTTTTAAGGGGGCAAGCGACAGGGATGAGCCATAAGTCAAATGAAACGGCAAGGGGCCTTCTATTGCATGGTCGTATACTTTTTGAGCTGGGATGTAAAATAACAAAAATACAGAGTGTTTAGTAAAACAAGAGAAGAAAAACTTTGACGCCCTCTAGCGGCTAAACGGTTGAGATTACCCCCCCACCTGTAGAACGATTTCTTGTTTGTCTCGGAGAGACCTATCTACTGTTCAATTTTTTTACCGTTGAACTGAAACACCCTGTATATATAGTTAAAGTAAAGCAGTACATACATAATGATATGATAACTAAAAATCAATTATTTGCTATTAACAACAATTGTTGCTCAGCAACACTGATAATAAAACGCCCAAAGATGAACTACCTAATAATTATTTAAATACAACATAAGCAATAGCATTGAGTGCAGTAATTATTCTTAAAAAGAGAAAATTTTATAAAGAGTTTATATTGAAATAAATTAATAATAATTTTATTTTTTTTATTAACCATTATACATACATAATAATATCATGACTATCAAACTAAAAAAACCATTCATTTATGGGTATATTATATATACATATTCATACATACAAGTGTACAATTTTTTTATAGATGGGTTACAAAAATATTTCAAATTTCTGAATTAAAACTAAATTAGTTTTATAAATTTTTAGAGGCATATCTAATGCATATACACGAATAATAAATGTTATCAATGTTATTTGATTTTTTTAAATTAAATTTATATCGAAACAAATTTATAACATTTAGTTCATTTTTTATTTTCTTCTTGCCTGAGCAACAATGGACAATAAATATAATTGCATTTACATCTAAAAAACATGATACAGAATTGTACCATGTTGTTGTACTATACCTTTTATTCATTCGGTATAGATTTAATATTAGAATGGTAATGTATATTAAATTTATATATGTAGGTATAAAAAATAATCAAAAATATATAATATTTATATATATATTATATATATATACGTACATCCATTCAATGGAAATATAGTAATGTACATATGTTTTTTTTAAACGTTTTATTGCTTGTGCGTGTTTTTAATAACATGAGTCATAAGTGTGTATTATAAGAGGATTTCAAAATTTTCTAAATAATTATTTATTATAGGAGCAGGTATTCATACAGTATATTATATATTATCTATAAAAACAAAAACAAAAATTGTTCATACTATGGGTATATTATTATAAATGTTTACAAATGTATTCATACGTGTAAAAAAGGATATTATCAATACACCATTAAATATATATATAAATATCATATATATTTCATATATATAAATATCATATATGTATGTGTATATATGATATTCGATGTTTTATACTTATTTTTCATTATTTTTATTTGCTTTCACATAATTTTTACATTTACAGACTGAGTGTAAAATTATTTTTAGATCAATAAATCTTATAATTTTATATTATTGTATAGTATAAGTACAAATATAATATATTTGTTATATGTTACGTATGTATGGATGGATGGATATACATTATGTTTTATGAAATCCGCATGAATATAATATTTATAATGTTATTACTATATCTATAGATACATTTAAAAAGACTTTTTTTTGTTTTCATTTTTACTGATGGTGTACGCGTATAATAATAACATTAGTAATGTAATAAATATTACACTATTACACACACTGTATATACATACATACATGCATACTTAGAATGTATAGGTACTATATTAAATTGATAGTGAAACAAAAATAAAAAAAAATCTGAAAAACAACGACTATGTATACAATTTTAATATGATATAGATATAGCCAAATATGTCAGGCTTTGTCTTATATTTTGGTTAGAAACTGAATCATTGCGTACGTGAGCTAGAAAAATAATTTCGTTTATATTTTTTTTAATTTTTTGTCTTTACATACATACATATAAAAATATGCAATGTACTTCTAAGATAAAAACTTGTATATATTTTGTGTATTTTATATGTATGTATATATATAATCCTATAAAAGTTATAAACTTTAATTTATGATATACATATGTATATACATACCATATTATTATGAAGGCTATTAAAAGTAAAATGTGTATAGTATACGTATAGAAAAACTTCAGGCAAGCAAAAAAATATATATATATGTATATATTACTTACATAGTATCACATAGTATATAAAAACTACAAATAAATCTTGTACGAAAAATTAAACGAGAAAAATATAAGATAAGACTGCAAAAAAGACCATGTAAAAAAAATAAAATTATATAATGTATAGGATATAGGATGTACCTATGTGTAAATAGTTGCGTATGTATATAATGTGTATTTGAATTTGAAAAGATCTCTTGTTCCATAAACATGCGTTTTCGCTTTAAATCTTCGATATAAAACGAAAACAGAATAAAAAATTCATATAAAAAAAGTACAAATATTTATACTTATATTTATTCACATTACATCGTATTTGTACATTTGTTATATATACACATATTTGTATTATATACATACTAGTACTTGTTCATATATTTATGTGATAACATGTGCATATGTATTATTTTTCCAATATGTAATAAGTAGGAATATCTATAAAATGAAAATAAGTTTTCATTCTTAAGGATTTTAACAGTTCGATTATAAAGCCTTAGGCTGATTATAGCCCTTAAATTGAAAGAAATAGAGAAAATTTTCTGATCAATAACTGTTTCCTTAATATAATTTATTTTATTTTTTTATTTTTTTTTTGTATTCTCGTATTTTTATTTCATGATTATAGGTAACTCATACAATATACATATATCTATATGAGGATATGGACAAAGATACTAGAAATAGATGTAATTTATAGTATCTTTGATATGAGTATACCATAGGTATATGCTAGATGCTAGTTACTAACTTACTAGTGTGAATGTGGAAAATGTCATAAATACAAACAATGTTATATATATACAATATTATGCGTATAATTTGTATGTATATAATATAAATATGTGTTAATTTAGATTTAGATATGTGATACACGTATATGTTTTTTAGTTGAAAACACAGAAATTCATTTGTTCGACCCTATACAAATGTACACACGTATTTGGAAAAATATATTTTTTTCTATTGTTTTTGTATAATATTGCGCTTTTGTCTAAGTAAGTATACTTGTGGTATTTTTCATACTTTTGTTATTATTATTTTCAATTTAATTTAAAATAAAAAGAAAAAAATCTTACATTAGGTATAGGTATAACGAGTATATCATGCACATATAGGTGTTTCAATTTATATTACTATCTTCATTTCATTATAAAAAAATTTGAAAATGTTAAAATGGTAAATCGAATTTTATTTTGACCTAATTACATGTACATTACATATATGAATATGCTATAGG
This sequence comes from Villa cingulata, assembly GCA_951394055.1. NCBI lineage: Eukaryota > Metazoa > Arthropoda > Insecta > Diptera > Bombyliidae > Villa > Villa cingulata. The sequence continues at coordinate 22,390,950 of OX596017.1, forward strand.
AATTATTAATAATAAATTTGAAAATAATTTCCTTCAGATAAAGTCAATTGATTGATTGCTTCACAAAAAATTAATATTGAATTTAACTTAGAATTGTTAATTAAGTTAAGTTAAATTGTTTTATTTTTCAAAAAATTCAATTACATATTTTCGGATCGTTTTAATCAAATTTGTACACATAAGCGAAATTGGTAAAATGTATATAAATATTTGGTATAGGTATGCAAAAATTATTTCGTTATTTCTTACATCTTACAGTAAGTAAACATTTAATTCACAGTACTCCTAGATGTTGAATTAAAATAATATGGAAACTTATATTTAAAAAAAGATTTCTTCGATGTAAATAGAGGTAGGCATATCGATTTTACCTTTTCATCATATTGCATTTGTAATTTTATATTATTTATTACGTTTTGAACCTTACGTCAAGTATTATAAACACTTTAATTGATTGTAATATGGAATACCTATCTCATCGATTTTAATTTTATTTTGATATGTACAAACAAAATGATAAAAATAATAATGATAGAGAGATTTGAATAATAATAATAATAATAATAAGATACATTAAGTGTATCATCAGCATCATATAAGAAACTTTATCCTCATTCTTGTACTTCTTCGATTGTTGTACTTCTCATACATAAAATAATACTCTTAGAATATAATAGTGTATATATGTATGAACATATAAAATGTGTAAGTGAATACTCAAATTTAAATAAATGCATCGCAAATACTATATTATTTTGCCTTATGATCCTTTTCAGAGTGTAGTATCAGGCAGTACATATTTGTAATTATATAAACAGATAGGTATTAATTGTATATGCAATTAAGTATAATAGTATATATGCATGTATCATAGGTATATATAAATTAATATTATATTTACTTATAATGAAAAGTTAAATATTATTTGCACGTTTATCATATCAATTAATATTAACAATTATGAAGACAAATCACGTATACCAGATATTTTACAAATTTTATTGCTAAAGGAATGTTTAAAGTTATTTTTATTTTTATATAGTTTTCTCTTTTTTTTATATTACATATTTATTTTTGTTTTCTCGGGTAAATTCTTTGAAATATTTACACACACATAATATTACATATCTCGTATACATGTCTAACAAAAAAAAATTTTGTTTTTTATTATGCACATATGTACGATAAGAAATAATCATATTTTACGGTTATTATATACGAGAATAAGAGTACATTCTTTATATACATTTTACTTATATAATATATAATATTTTATTATAGAATTTTCACATTAATGTATAAGTACCAAGTAAGCAAGTAAGGTATGTAACATATATGTATTTATTTTTATATATACATATGCATCAATTAATTATGCATATGAATAATATACACACAATCACATACATTTATATATTTACATATAAACATGTGTAGTAGTTATATATACCAGTAGTCAGTAGTGTATAGTTTTAGATGAAAAGTTCACAAGAAAATACCAGTATAAATTATCTAAATATAAAATGTATATATGTATTACATAATATGTACATACTACATACATACTATATTATATTTATATTATACGATTATTATATATAATGTATGTATGTAATGTAATGTATTTTTTTATGTATCTATTTACATATAAATATAAGACTGTATATTATAGATATTTAAGGATATTTTAATAAAAATAAAACAAAATAAGCAAAAAAAATTTTTATATAAAATATTTTCATACAAAAGTGCACATTACACATAGGTTACACATGCATAAAAAGTATGTATATGTTTGTGTGGTAAGTATAAGTAAAGACTATAGAACTATACTAGTTTTATATCTATAGTCTTTTCTATAAGGTAGTACCGTAGTACCGTAGTACCTTATATGTGTTAAAGGAGGAACGTAACCCACTCATAATGATTAGATATACATACATATACATATTTGTCCAATGTACTCTATGTTATAATGTACATAATATATAATATGTACTTTTAAGGAAAATTTTTTAATGCATATGTATGTACATATTATGTATATACTATACTCATATAATGATCTAATACAAAATATGAATTTTAATAAATTTAAAAACTTTTATTTTAAGAGTGTAGATGATGTATGCATTATGTAGTTAGATAAATATGGTAATATAATACCTACCTATAGGTATTTTATAAAATATATTGAATACATCCTATACGTTACATTATTATCCTATATAATACGTATATGTACATATGAATACGTATAGAATAGAATGTATACATTACTTTATAAATTTCATTTTTCGTTGGCATATTTTAATTTTTTTCATTATTATTATTATATATGTAGGTATGTATGTATATATTTTTTTCTTCTGTTCTTAAATATTTGAAACATGCGAAAATCCTTTTTTACAAATAAATGATTTTACATTTTTAATATTTTAATATTAATTTTTGGTTTTACTTATTATACCTATATCCTGTGTTTTATATTTTATTTTATTATTTTTTATATTAATTCATTTTTATATTTTCGTTAACTTGAATAAATGCCAACATGAAACATAAATTTATTTTTAAACTTGACAATCACAGAGTGTATGTACCGTATTAATACATATGTATTTACGTATATATTTATAAAATGTATAAGTCTATAACTATTATTATATGAACGAACGAATACGTAAAATATGCATTTACATGATTGTGTAATATATTATGTATGTTTTTGTGTGTAACTGACATTTTAACATTATATTTATTATACAAATACATTTATGGTTAAAATTTTACATGCGAATATACATATATACATACATATCTATCTACATACATATAGGTACATATATGAAAATGTGGTAATTCATAATATTCATGCTAGTATGATATAATAAAAAAGTTTAAAAAAAAAATAAAATTTAATTCATTTTAATATAATTATGTAATAATATTTTTTTTAATTTATTATTAATTTATTTGATAGATAGGTAATTTATTTTAAAATTAAATTGTTTTAAAAATTTTGAAAACTATAAGTAGGTATAATATAGGGATTCGTTTTGTGTTATAATATGTAAATATGCGTGATTTTCTTGTATGCTTGTACCACAGAGTAAAATAACTATACTTGTACTTTTACAATATAAGTATAGATATGCGCAATATGCCACATTTTTTATGTAAAAATTCATTTATTCAATACACACATTAAACATTTATAAAATATACCTATTAGACACCTAGAGTTACCTACGTTCGAGGTAGGTTACATATTACATACAATTAGATTTTCATCATTTAAGAAAAAAAAAATCCAAATTATTCTGCTAATTAATTAAAATAAAAAAGTTTACATTTTACTGATTTGAACTAATAAAAATAAAAAAGTTTTCTATCTTTCAATTTATAAAATATTTTTTTACATATATAACATACACATATAACATTACATATACATTTATGTAACTATGTATTTTATAGTTTTATATTTTTCTAATTAATAATGAAAAAATCGAATCCTGTTTACAAACAACTGGTAACAACTTTCGACTGAATAGGTAGGTACTAGCACAGAATACAGAATAGCTGTGTTTCTTTCACGTGAGCGAAGTACTTCTGAGCAATTATTTTAGCAATGACTCAAACTATTCAAAGAAACATAAATAAATTCGACAAGTGAAGCAAAAAAAAAAAAATGAAAATTATTTTACTTTAAATTTGAAAAATTTATATAAAACACTTCATATGATATTTGTTTACACCAAGAAATCTAACTTAAACAGTCAATTTACATTTGTTGGATAATGTGAAACTAAAAAGACATCTGGTAGAAAGAAATAACGTAACTGCTTACAAAGTGAGTGAACTAATTCTGAAAAATTGTTTGAGCAGTTCACACATACAAATTTAGTGAAATATTAAACCAAATTGATTTTCAAGTACTTTGCTCATGTGAAAGAAACACAGCTAATATAAAGAGTGTAAGCACAGATCTAAATAATCTTATAATCATACATATGTTAGTGGTGCAAGTGTACTATGGTGTATTAACTACGACGTTTTAATTATGTATATAGTTAGTAATTACTAATTAGTAGTACACATATTTCAGGACTCAGTAACTTAATGGTATGATATAGGATCTCTAATTTATATATACGAGTATACTACATAATATTGTATGACTCATGTAATACACATTATCTAGTATAACCATCAAACGCAGATTTGGAAACTTTTTAAATCAAAATCGTATTATATATTTTTTTTTTTTACTTTTCTGACATATTTCATTGAATTTCATCGACGTAAATTAGAATTTTAGCAATTTCAAAATTCACATAATTGCACCTTATTTATATATGTATCTACTTGTTTATATATATATAAATAACTATGTACTCTAAATACTATAATGTGTATATGTACATGAATATATACATGAGTGTTTTTATTAGAAGATATATACAAAAATTTTCATTGCCCTGAATGTCATCTACGACAAAAAACTGATAAAACAAAACCAGATTAACCAACTATTTATCAAACAAACAAATGATTACGTTTCTTAGAAATATATAATGTGATATAACTATACATACACATACATCCATATGTACTACATACATAATTCTATTCACGTTATAAATACATATATGTATGTATGTATAACTTTCCTATAAATGTATCTATATATGCAATGTACGTATATAATTAAAAACAATTTGTAAAATTGTATGTATATATGCACCATCTTCATATATATTCATACATGTGTCAGTGACAAAACAAAACTATATATATTGTATGAGTGTGTGTGTGATTTTTCGGATACATACCGTAACGGCATTTGAGATCATGTACCTATATATTATATGTATATATATATTTATGTATTTATATATACTATTTTCAGAAATCGAAGTCAGTACAGGCAAGATAGGCATGCTTTTCTATATTCTTTCACATTGCGTTTGTATAAATCTGTCTCGTGTGTGGGGTGATCAGATCTCAATTTAAATCCGAGGGAAATATTTTAAATTGTATATTATGAAGGGCTGCAGTTTGCAAAAAACTTTTTTTTTAGATTTTACAAAAAAACAGGTAATTTTGTGACATTTTGGGAAATTTTATGAAATATGTTCATTTCTTTACAAAATAACATATAATAACAAGCTGATTTGAATAATATGATAGCAATTTGCATTGTAAATAATTTTCTTTCTTATTCTAAGAAAAGACAAAACAAAAAATAAAATTCAGAATGTAACGGTAACGTAACGAAATCATTAACAAGTACATAAAGGGAACAAAATAGAAGAAAATGGACAAATAAACAAATATGAAAATGAATGTATGTACGTATGTATACAAAATTTAATATCAAATTGATACTGAACACATAATTTTATAAATAAAATTAAAAATATTGAATATGGTTTAATCATAAATTCATATGTTTTTTATAAATTTAATCAATACTCCAGTAGCTACGGCAACCCTGAATTATCATCATTTTCTTTTATGCCCATCTTCCCGCTGACACGATTCAATCAACATTTTATACTTTGAGTGGACATCGGCTGCGCAACGACATCATATTTTATAGTTCGGTTTTTTATTTTTCATATAACCAAAATGGTGTTAACTGTTAACTGATTAAATCAGTTGCCTTCACGCTGTGTGATAGGCAACATCGAAGGGGGGGGAGGGTGTATTTCTTTTTCCCAAAAAAAACAGGGTGATTCATTATTAGAAATGAAAAAATCAGCAAACAAAAATTAAAATTTGTCTTAAAAACCGAACATTTTTATGATATTTTCAAATAATGCTACTTTTTTATCAAATATAAATTTACAGGAATGTGAAATTTGTACACAATCTCCCTTTTAAGAATTATTTGTGAACAAAATTATAAATTTATTTATGCACAATTTGGAACATCCTGTTAACATATTTTAAAAAGTACCTTCTTCAGGGTTGACAGAGATATATTATTCAGAATTTCCTACAAAATATTATATGTGAAGTTATCAGAACCTCATCGGGTAACTATTTCCATAAGCACAATACTGACTTCGATTTCTGAAAATAGTATAGTATATACCATAAAATATACACATATATATATACATACACATGCATATAAATGCATTTTTACGATATTCATATAAGAAAGGATACTATTCATATAAAAAATTTTGATTGTCGCATATCCTATATAAGATAGATAGGAATGCATAAAAAAAAAAACGAATTTGCATTTACATACATAAATGAAATTTTAAAATTATTATTGTCTAAAAATTTTAGAATTTTTTTCATTCCTTACTAATCAATGTTACAATTTATAAATGTACATACATATATGTATGTATGATAACGTACTTACATAATTATATGCAGTATACACATGTATGTACCTATCTAGTTATTTGTATATAGGTACATATTATTTTTTTTTTATTGTACATAAATAATTTTGATATTATTATTTTTTTTTTCTTAGTCAAAACATTTTATTATGCAGGTCAGGTACATATGTATAAATAAATAAATTTTTTCATATTTGAAATTTTTATGTTATTTTTAAATTATTTATGAAAATATGATATAGTAAATACATATATACGGTATATATGCGAATATCCATATATTCACTCGTAAATAAGTAAGTATATAGAGATGTACATCTACATATCTCTCTCTTTATACTTTTTCGTGTTGATATGATATCGTGTAATCAAAAATAAATGAATTTTTTTTTGAATTTTTTTTTGTTGTCTCTTTTTGTGGGCAAACATTAAACACATAAAAATGAACAAAACAAAATTAGACACTGACAAATTATTAAAAAGTACATATTCTAGAAAATTAGAAATTCTAGAAATTCTAAAAGGAATAAAATAATACAAGCTATACAGTTAGAGAGGGATAGAGTATATAATAGAGTTTATATACTTACATTCTACATATCCCAGCAAACCATTAGATGAATATTCTCCTCGGAAGAACATTAAGCGATTCTTCTAATCTTCATCAAATAAGTATATGGGAGAACATTATTTTACGCGAATATTAAACGATTCTCCTAATTTTCACTCGGAAGAATATTCGTCGAATATTTTTTCAGTTGAAAGTTGGGCGAACCTTTCACATGGATTACGAAAGAATGTTCGCCGAATCTTCTTCCAGTTGAAACATGCGTGAACCATTCATATGGATTACGAAAGAATATTCGTCAAATCTTCTTCCAGTTGAAAAATGTGCGAATCTGTAGTTTATTATATGTGGTATATATTCACATTGTAACTTTTTGCTAGTACTCTAGTTCTCCTATAAGAAAAACATTTTGCATTACTGTTACTGATTACTGCGTATTATTTGGCAAGTACTGCATTGTTTTGCTTATATTATTTTCACTCAGTGATTCAGTCTATTTTCAAGTGCAAAGTGGAAAGGCTATTTACAAAGTTTAAGTATAAAAGAAGTTTATTTTTGCAGCATACTATTTAATAAAAATAAGTTTTATTTAATTAAATATTTCTATTTCTTTATAGTTATTTTTCATATTTATTATTACTAAATCAACAGCAAAAGAATGGTTCAACGTCGGAAAATTGATCAGATTGGTCTTCTAAATATTTTCAAATATATTTAAGATAATTAATAATAATAATAATTCGCATTAATATCACTAAAAAGATTCTGAATAGGTTCTTCTAAAAGGTTCGCCTGTAATCTACTTTTGTTGTTCTTCTAACCTTCTCCAGGAAGAACTTAACTATAGTTTCTTCCATAAGATTCGCTTGCGAACAATTTTTCGATTATCGCGGCGACGTCAACCATTTCATATTATCAGAGATTCGCATTCAGATCTCCGAAGATGATTTGACGAACAAAAATGTTCTTCGAAACATTCATCTGCGATTGTTTGGCGATTCTCCTGGTTTGCTGGGATATTGTGTAACAACACAAGGTACATTTATTCTACATAACATATACCTACATATTTATTTATGCAGTTACATTATTTATACATTATTGCTTTTGATGAACTTTTCAACAGATAGCATATAGCATATAATTAGATAGTTTATCATCTACCGAATATTTCTCCCACTAAGTAAACATTTTGGAATTTTCAATGTTTAAATTTTATAAAATTGAATTTCATTAATTAAATATTCCCTCTTTGAATGTTTAACATGTTGTTGTATCATCATAATGTAAATGTACAAATGTATAACTTGTTTACAACATCCATATATATTTATATTTATATTTTTTAAGTACAGTTATCAGATATCTCTACATAAATACTTACATGCATCATACATCCGTACATAATGATGGTGATGGTAAATTTTATATTATGTACAAAATATATTTTATCGTATTTCAAAGTATCTACTAGCATAAAAGCATAAAAATATTGAATTTGGACAAATCATATAAAAGCCTTGATAGAATAAAAAACTATAATATACATATTTACACATAACAAATAAAAAAAATAAAAATTATTTTTTAAGGGTATTTGGTATATTTTTAACTAATTAGAAACGAAACATGTTTTTTTTAATTATTACGCACATTCACATTTATGTATATTATAATCTGTCTGTCGGTAACTGAACTAAACACTAAACTGAATAATACCTAATAATTTTTCTTATTTCTAAAAACAAAATTTAAATTTTATTACGCATAGGCATATGCATACATATTCACTTTTAATAGTTAACATATACTTACAAAGAAAATTTTTCATTTAAATTTTTTGAAAAGGAACAAAAATGAAAATAAATAATCATGAATTTAATTTTCATATTACAAAATATTTATTATTAAGTTGTAGTTCATATTTTTTAAGTAAAATTTTATTATGTCGGGTTCAGGCAGGACCCTATTTAATTTTTTTAAATTACACACGTACACTTTTATGTAGTATATTATGTTAATTAATTTTAAATCTACGAGGATGAGCGGTTTCAGCAATTTTTTTGGATATTATATTTAAATTTTTCATACAAATGATAGAAACATGGATAATTATGCACAATATACAATTTATTCTACTTTCTGTTAAATATCAAATAGCATTCTTTTATGTTAACCGTACGTGACAACCACTGACTGATCAACCACTAAGCACTAACACTAACTAACAAGAATATGTGAATGTGACACTTTTTTTTTAATTTCAACACAACACACATAAATCATTTAAAAATAATAAAAAAAATCAAAATTCAATTTACAAAAACAGTAAAGAAATAATGTACTTTACTTACTTCAAATCCATATATTTCCTTATAAACCGCCGTAATGAAGAAAAGATACAAAACAATATCTAGTGAGCAATACAATCATATTGTATGTATATACATGCAATTTTTTCACAAAGCATTTTTAAAGGCGATCTGGAACTTTTCACTGAGTTAGCACTTAGCACTGGTTAGTTAGACCACAGATCAACCACTAACTAGAAGATGTGACCCTTGGTGACAGAGACACTCTTTTTTATTTTAAATTTACCAGCACACATAAATTATTTAAAAATAATAAAAAAAAAATCAAAATTCAATTTACAAAAACAGTAAAGAAATAATGTACTTTACTTACTTCAAATCCATATATTTCCTTATAAACCGCCGTAATGAAGAAAAGATACAAAACAATATCTTGTGATCAATACAATCATATTGTATATGTATACGATTTTTTCACAATGCATTTTTAAAGGCGATCTGGAACTTTTTCACTGTGTTAGTACTGGTTAGTTAGACCACTGGGTGACAACTTACAAGACAACATTTATGTAATGTACTCATTTATAATGACAAATAAAATCAAAAAAAATATTAATTAAGTGAGCTGGGACTGAACCTTGAACTTTAATAATTCGATGGTTGTGGTGGTGTTGGTCTGGTATTCTTGAGCTCTTGAGGTCCCGTCTCCCGCCCAGGGCGCTATCCCATAGTTTAATCATTTATTACAGTATTATATATTTTTTTATTATGGTATTTATAGTTACTTAGATAGCTCTGTAATTATTATACCATACACAATACATATTACAATTACTATTGTATATTTACTTGTGCTTGTACTCTTGTATTTGTATCTTGTATCATCTGGTATTTTATACACCGTTATCAACGTTTACACATAATCCCAATATAATTCGAATTTGAGATCATCTCCATTTTAAAGCCCTGTATGCAGTCATAATTCGAATTTTGGGTTAAACCGAAATCATTTCGGTTTAATCCCAATTTTTGGAACATGTGTGTGTGGCAAATTTTCAATATGGCGAAAAATGAAAAAAATCATCATTACAATTTACTGAAGACTGAACTGACAGCATAAAATAAAGTATTATCAATATATTATGTATTTTAGTGATACAACAGATGTACATGATGCAACATATGTTATATGGCAGTTGAATAGTTTATATGTGTAGTTAAAATCCAAATTCCCAATTTTGATCCTATATACGATAATCCCAAATTTTGGGATGATCCCAATTTAATTTGAATTATTTTTCATCGTGTATACGTTTTGATTGTTGACAACTAAAAAAATGATTTCATTTTTTTTTCTTTCTCCATCCTTCACTACTATTATGTCTATCTATTTTTTTAAAAAATATATGCAATAGTGAAAAAAGTTTGAATGTATTGTGAATTAAACAACAGAAATAAGTCGAGGTCAACGAGTAAAAACAGCAGCTTTATTCAAAGCGATAGTGAATAATCTTTGTCGTATGAAGTATGTAATTATTCAATCATAGAATAATATATATTTCATATAACAAAGAAAGGCAAGCTTGAAGAAAACTGCTGATTTTACTCGTTGACCTCGACTTATTTCTATTGTTTAAATTACAATACATTCAAACTTTTTTCACTTCTCCACACACTTTTTTAAAAAAATAGATAGACATAAGAGTAATGAAGGATGGAGAAAGAAAAAAAATGAAACCCTTTTTTTTAGTTGTCATCGGCCATGTTTACAGCCATGTTTATTTTTAATTTTGTTTTTATTGTTTCGTTATGCAGTGTTACCAGTGTTGTTTTAAAATTATTAAAGATGACATGTTTTTGAATTTTCAATAAAAAAGTTGTTTTTTTTTATTAATTTCTATCCATTTATTTATTTAATTATTTCTGATTTTAATAAATTTTGATTTAAAAAAACCAAATATTTCTAAAAATATGAGTACAGTTAGTCTGGCACAAAAATTTTTCATAAGAATTAAAAAAATTAAAATTCTTGTGCTCGCAAGCTCCCCAACCACGTCAAGGTCTGTACTCTCTGGGGAGATCTGAAATGAAAAATAATCTATCCATATCCTGAAGTTTATTTCAGAATATGAATACATTTCTAAAATTTGTATTATACGTAGATCTCTTGTAATGCGATGAATATTTAATAATTCCTACGTTGTAATAGATGTGCTAACACTAATGGCACAATTTCAATTATTGTCTATATATTTCAGTCTTAATTTTTTTTTACATTTTTAATTTTTTTGTTTATTTGCTTTAGTTTTTTTCACTATTTTTCATTTTTTTATTATCTTCACTTGGTCAAAGTGAATCTTCCCTCGTTGAAAGTCATGGCTCACCTCACCTAAATCTGTAGTGCTATTAAAGAAGAAGAAAAAGAAGAAAATTTTTTAAAAATATCTTTTTATTTACTTATTTTGTTAATATTCAATAAAAATTTTTCGCTATACTTATACTTTTCGCTTTTTGATTTAGACCACACCAGAAATATCCAACTATCAATAATCCATGACTTTCTGCTGCACTGTAAAATAATAAATGGTTAGAGATAATAAAAATAAATATCAAATTTTTACTTACATAATTTTAATTCAGCTCTCAAAATATATTTGGGCTTAACTTCTTTGCTATTATTTTATTATTTTGTATTTTGAGCAACTCTAGCACATCGTTATTGATTATCAGCAATTTTAAAAATTCTTCTTGTGACTTGAACATTATTTTAAATGCATTTAATTTAAAGAATAATGTGGAAATTCACACAACTATATTGCGTGTTCCACTAATATATCCTTATAAAAAACGATTTATTGTTAAGCTTTTATTCTTATTTCCACCAGCTTTTATTTCATTATTATAATTTTTCAGAGTGTAATATATCCTTGTTCTGATATACAATTTTATTAAATAATTTTCATCGGCTTCAGGACAACATTTATACGGCGCAATTTTTGATAATTCGTTATAAAGTTTCATTCCTATATTTTTCTCCAACATTATTTGTTCAAAAGTTTCTTCTAATTTTGCTTCTAATTGCATCAAATAATTCATAAATTCTTCAGACGGTCTTATCAATTTTGCATTTTCATATTGTTTGAAATCTATAAATACTTGTTGATTGCTTATATTTTGATTATTTTCTCCAATATTTTTACATTTGTGATTCTCCTTATATTTTTTCAACAACCAACCTCCTACATAATTGAATGCATTTATTTCGCCAAAATTCATATCAAGTGTTTCATTTTCAGTAATAAAGTTTTCTGCAGTATATTCGTTATCTTCTGTTTCAATTCTGATTAATTTAGTATTAATATTAGGCAAAAATATTTCGTCATTTACTTCACAACTTGAACCTTTGATTGCTCTCATGTAATTAATACCAAATGATCTTTTAAAAGCACATGCAAATTGATATGAAGTCATAGTTGAACAATGAAAGCCTCCTCTTTTTCTCAATGCAGCAAATGAATTTTCCAGTGCATCTTGATTTAAATTTCTTGTAAATAGAAATGGGATATTCTCGCTTTTAAGTTTTTTATGTAAGTCGATTAAACTATTTATAGATATTGCCCATGATTCAAAACACTTAACTTGTTTTGTTACATTTTTGCCGTCTTTATTAATCACTTTTATACTCTTTAAAACGGCCAGCATTTTATTCAAAAATTCAATTTGTTCTTGATTTGCAAAGAAAGGCCGTCTAAGTTTCTTTGCATCTTTAAATTTCGAAGAATTAAATATATCAAATAAGTTATCGAACATTTCGATAAATTCTGCAGTTTCTGAAGCTTTCGCTTCAGATTCATTGTTACTCACTTGTGTGTAAATACCACTGGCAACAGTTGCGCTTATTACTTGAGTTGCTAATTTAACTTTCATTTTTCCATATGGTTTTAGAATAATATGGTTTGAAGTTAATTTTGGAGCGAGTTTAAACTGTCTATTTTTATCCCAATAATAAAAGTCTTTTATATGTTTCCAAGATGCTTGCTTGTTATCACAAAATTGTATTGTATGAACGTAAAGCATGTTTCTAACTGATTTTATACAATGAGGAGGATCAAAGATGAAATTCAAATGTATATCAGTTTCATCTACGTTAAAATTGCATCTTTCTACTGATATACCAAGTTTTCTTTTCAGTTGAATAAAATTAGGACCCTGATCACATACAATTGCCCTTGGTTCAAGACCCTCATTCTTCAATTTTTTACTTGTTTCAAAAATTAAATTTTTAATATTGTCGGCACAACAGTTGGAATTAACTAAAACGTATCCCAAAAAATGTTTGTAGTTATGCGTTATTCCTCGTGCCATAATTGCAAGTGCATATATTTTGCAGGTAAATTTTTCTTTTTATATCCATCATCTTCGAAACCTACTATTTCACCTTTGTGAAAATGCAAATTAGTTGAAAGAGCAACTTCATCTAAACAAATAATGCAATTTTTTGCTTTTTCTGGAAAGATTTCCAATTTTAATTTTAATGCTTGGAAAAGTGCTCCATGCAAACCAGGTTTCGATGGCCACGAAGAAATATATTCTTCTAAAGTTCTTCTGGAAGGTAAGGTCATACTGACACTTAAATTTTTAAAAGTAGCTGGTGATATAAAAAATATTTTAAGTGCTAATTGTTTTATTTCAGCGGAATGACGATACCCATGTTCAAGTCGTTTTCTATTTTTCACTTGATTTTCTACAATTTGAGCTAATTCTGGCGACAGTAGTTTATGAGCATTCTTAATAAATACTTCATTACTTGAAATCTGCTTTTCAAGTGATGATATTATGTTATCTTTGGCTGATAATTCTTTTTGAAGTTTTAAGATTTTCTTTCTTAAATTCTCTTTTCTCGGTGTGTTTTGAGAAAGGATTTTCTCAGTTTGAGTTTCAGAAACTGAAGTCAATTTTGAGATAAAATTACTGTTAAAATATGTTCTGCACTGATTTTCGCAATCCAACTTTTCAGCTTTGATGTTATCTTCAATTTCTTCATTTCCTTTTTTTATTATTTCATTTGAAATAATCTCTATTTTCATTTTCTTTTTTGCAGGCTCATAATTTAAATGTTTTTCAATATTTGCTTGACTTGTTGATTCCATGTTCTGCAATAGTAATTTAGAAAAATTAAATGAAAAAAAAATCATTTCATCTACTAGAAAAAATAGAATACTTACATTTATGCAACTAATAAAGTTCCAAAAATCTTGTACATCCTCTGCGTCTGCATTATGTTTGTTTTTATCAGTGTCATCTCCTATTTTATCTGGAATCGCACATGTTGTTAGTGATTTATTTTTATTATTTCCGACAAACATATTTTCAGAGAAATGTTCATCACACACTCTTAAAGAGTTCGAAATATATTCAGTTATTAAGTCTTCCCTATTAATTAGTTTCAGCCATAACTTTTTTCTGTGAAAATATTTCAAAATACATATATTGCATGCTTATTTAATTTTAAAAAAAATATAATTTGATTACAAAAATTATTTGTGCATGAATAGCGGGACTTATCGATTTTGGTCAATAATATGATTATTAAGATGAAAATTGTAATGCTCACAAAAATACAATTTTATATCAAGTCCTGAATAAAAAAAAAACAATTGTACTATATGCTATGCAGAATTAATTTTTGTAACCACTGTATGTATATTGTGATAATATATAACATAATATATAACAATCATGTAACATTATCAGTAACGGTAACGGTAACGGTAACGGTTGGTATCATATGTTAAATACTACTTATGTTTCACTTTTATTGAAATTGATTTATGAAAATATATAATATAAATTTATAAATTTATGTAATTTAAATTTATAAAATTTATTTATATAGTTATATAAATTATTATTTATTTATATATACTTATATTTTCAATATATGTAATTTTTCTAGTTATTTTCCATATAATTATTAGTTACCCTTCCAAATCCTTAGGAAATTTAAAAAACCTTTTCTTAAGTTCGTTATTATTATTATTCACACTCACTTCACTCTTACAACTTTTAACACAACACTTCATTTTTAAAAAATTTAAAAGTTCTTAAATTTTCCAATTAAAAAAATATACTAAAAATATTTTTAATTAAATTTAAAAAATTTCCAACTAAAAGTCGTGTAAAATTTTATACACTAGAAACTAGAGTATAATATATTTCTTTATACTATGGTAATACCAAATAAAAAAAAAAAAAAACAAAAAAACGTCAGACCATTAACACTTTTTTGTACATACATGTTCACATGTTCGTTCTTCGTTTTCGTTCTGCTGGTTTCATATTTTTATATTTTTGTGAGTGAAATTATTTATTATTTAATGTTTTTATTATATTTAATTTTTTAATCATCATTAAATAATAATAATATAATTTTAGTGTATTACTTAATTTTTAACTAATTAACTTTTTTAGTGTATTAGTTAAAACATTTTAATGATTGAATAGTAGAAATAGTGTTGTTTTGTTGGTTTAGTATACATTTTTGTGGGTGAAATAATATGATGTTTTTATTATATTTAGTTTTTAAAAAAACATATAATTAAATAATAATATTGTTTTTCAATGTTTTTTTTTGCTCATGCATTAATTTTCGAGACATGACAATATTTCTAAATATTTTTTAACACTTTTTAAAAAATATAATTTTCATGCAACCATTACAATACATTCTCATTTCAATGAAGTGTTAGTGTGTTAGTGAAAATTGGTAAAATTGAGTAAAAATGCATTGTACAGATAGGTGATACAAATACATATTCAAAAGTTGACTTCAGCCATATAAAATTGGTATTTGTTTTTTTTTTTAAATGATATAGTGCGATACTGCTCTATCATGTTTTAATTTTCTATGAGAAATTCTTTTGCCTGTTTCCTCTTTAGAGAAAAATTTTTTTTTATTTTATTTGTTTTATTTTTATATCTGCAGCTCTTTTCTTTTGATCTCCATTACGAGTGTTCTTACTATCTACCTTTATACAATGATTCAATGTCATTATCGCACATTATCGCAGATTGTCTTTCTTTTTCTAATGTATGTACATGCACTGTGTGTGTGTCACGCTCTTTTTTATTTTTTTTTCTTTGAAATTTTTATTTTCTTGCTTCTCCTTAACTAAAATGGTATGTTCGGTAATCGGCCTTCGCATATAAAAATTCAATATATTTTGTTTTTGCTTTTATTATTTCTTTTTACATATATAAAATGAATAAACAAGATATTGGTGTAAAATTGATATTTCTTGATCTTCAAGTTAGGCAAAATATTGTTACTATTAAAAAAAAAGAATTTTTTAAATTTTAGGCTATACCACGGTATAAAGAATATTACTCTTTATACCGTGGGCTATACCGCTGTACGGCTGTATGTTATTTTGCATACAGTTATATTACATATTTACTTGTAATAGGTAATATCAAAAACCATAGAATATATTCTATGGTTTTTGGTAATATCCTTTATTTTATTTTCTCATTTTTATTTTTCAATTTTTTTTTATTATTATTTATTGTTTATTCGATAATTTGATATAATTCGATTCTGGAAGAAATAGGGTTTACTGTTTAGAGGATAATATAATATTGTATTATCTATATTGTATTATTGTATTATCTATCATATCATATTGTATATATATATGTAGGTGTTGTATATAGATGATATACATATACATATACACACTCATTTAAATGTACCAAGTACCAACTATTATACCAAACAACATGAAATTTTCAAATTTTAGGAAAAACTTTTTTTTTGTTGTTGTGAAATATTCTTTTTCATTCTCTTCATAGTTGAAAGTGTATTTTATGGTATTTTTTCATTTCTGTACGAAAAAATATGAAGAAGAGAATATCTACAACATATTATATGTATTGGAAAAAAATAAAAAAATTACTCAAAAGTTTTCTCCAAAAATGTACTATATTATGATGGATAAGAATTCGTATATATTCTATCGGAATATCGAAATGACAGGAATAAAATTTTTATTGTTTCAATGATGGATAAGGTACTATAAATGTTGATTTATAGTATTATATGCTGGATCATGTTTTACACCACATATTATACTATGTATGTAAGTAGGTGTGCTGTGCACTACTTATACGTGTATGACTATGTATGTGTTTCTTCAAAAATGCATCGTTGCTTTGGTGATGCTGATGCGTTTCTTGTAGTGATGCGTAATCACTAGCGTGTTACGATGACGATGCGATGCTTTAGGTTTGATGATGCGATGTTTATATGATAGCTGATGCTGATGCAATACGTTTTTGATTAGTCAAGTTTACATGATAGCTGATGCTGATGCTGATGCAATACTTTTTTGATCAGTGAAATTTTGATTGAAATTGTAACAAAATGGAAAACAAAATTTTGTCTAATATAATATTAAATTTTTTATTAGAGAATTCAGTTTGTGCTACAAGTGATGTTTTAAAAAATCTTCAAGAAAAAGCAATACAGAAGAGAAAAAAATTAAAAATATTAGGTAGTTTTTTAGCAAGGAGAAAAATACCAAAAATCATAAATTACATTGGTGTAATTAATAATTACCCAGAAGATGTGTTTTTTAGTCATTTAGTCATTCGAATTCATTTTTCCACTAAATTTTAACAATTAATTTTTATAAATACACATCTTTTATTTCTATTAAATATGTATTAAAAAAAAATGTTTTACTAACCTTTCTTCTGACATTATTAAAAATATAAACAATAATTCAATATTTATTTTTAAAACGCTATTTATTAAAATTCACCTTCCACTAACAGCTGACAGCTAAGAAATGAATACAAACAGAATCAACTTCAAACTATCAAAACAAGCATCGTGAAAATTGATGATGCGATATGTGTGTGACTTTGACGCATCATATGCAACTGAACTGCATTTTTGAATACGTGACTACGCATCATAAAAGTTGCGATGCTTTTTTGAATACGTGACTACGCATCATAAAAGTTGCGATGCTTTTTTGAATATGTGACTACGCATCATAAAAGTTGCGATGCATTTTTGAATTTGTGGCAAGCATCAGCATCGCATCAACTGTGCATCGATGCATTTTTGAAGGAACACTATATAACATTGACATACATATCTACATTATATACCTGCGTCTAAAAGTAAATTTTAATAAAAGTATAGATTATATAATTTGACGAAATGAATCAAAAATTCAATTACACGTTTTATGAATGAACTAATAATTTTTTTTTTGTATTTCTTATTTTCAAATGTAAATTTTCAATACAATACAGATAATATAGATAAAAAAGTAACTAATACAAATTTAAATCAAGTGACCTCACCTCACCATATCGGGTATGTTACTATACATACATACATAATAATGTACAAGTGAAAAAGAAGAACCGCTATATACTTAGATGAAAAGCATGCAAAAATATTCTGTTTTGTGTTTAGATTTTATTTTTTCTTTCAGTTTCTATAAAAATTAAATAAGTTGAAATTGAAAGATAACAGCAAGTAAAAGTAACATAAAAATTTAGCTAAAAAAATATAAAATCGCAAAAAATTTAGCTATATGAAAATATATATGTAAATAACAATAGAAAAAATAATACAACGGTTTATATTATTTATAACAACTTCAAAATTTATAAAAAAACAACTAATAATAAAACGCTTTTTTTTGAACATTTGTTCAATTTTGATAAAGCATATTACCTATATTAGTATATGAATATATACATATTAGGATATTAGTATCTATATGAATGTATTAGTAGAGTGCTTTATATAATGTATAAATAAAGTTTATATATAGAATTCAGAATCCATTATTTATTATAAATCCTCGAACACGTGTGACATCAATACACATAGTACTATATAATAATTCGGGCGACAGTGACAGCGTATTGTCGAAAGTTCGCACAATTCGGGCGCAACTGCAGCGTAAAATATATATGAATTTAAGATAAATAGAAAAATTTTTTAAAGAGAGTGTGACGTCATCCGAAGTCAAATTGAGTAAAATAATTCTTTGTACACAACAATGATATGGGAATATGCATTAAAAAAATGCTGTTTTTGATAGTTGAATTTTAATTTTTATTCATTTTTTCTAAGATAATATTTAAATAACATGTGTGTTATGCTGTTATAATACTTACTTTTTTTCCAGCTAAATTTTTCCGTCTTAAGGCCAAAACCAAATGCATACCTCAAGACTCATACCTCATACTTCAAAAAGTGTACTTCAAGACTCTGAATCTTAGCAAAACCAAATGCTTACCTCAGCTTCAAACTGTTGCCAATATTATGAAAACAAAAATTATATACATGTAAATATAATATACAGTGGTTACCAAAATTATTTGTAAGTAACAACGTTTTTTTTTCTTTTTGTCCCTTTTCAAGCTCTATTTTGTACAATTCCTTAATTATTTTTCTTCAGGACTTAATATAGAATGGTATTTCTGTGAACTTTACACTTTTTAACTAAATCTTTCAAACAATAACAGGAATGCCATTTGTTATATTCAGCATCTATTGCAGCTCTTTTTTCTATCGATAATTCATTTTTTCGTTGCATTTTTACTTCCAATACTCACTAAACGCACTTGAAAATTAAATTAAATGAATTATTTTCATCTTAGTATTCGTATTATTGACCAAAATCAATAAATAAATAATTCAAGTTACTCCTCAGAACACTCCATATACATACAAATAATTTTCGTCAGCACTGTATAATCTTTGTACATATATTACAAATAAAAATGATAGATGTTAAGAAGCATATTTTGTATTATAGATGTTGGCATTATTGTTACCTCAGACTCAAAATTCTAAATTTTCAGAATCTCGGATTCAGCTTCATTTGCGGCTGAAGTCGTGAAGTATGCATTTGGATTGCTTCAATACATTTTCATTTATCAGAATCAATTTTGACATTTAAATTTTGAGGTATGAGTCTTGAGGTATGCATTTGGTTTTGGCCTTTAAGCGCACGAAATTTAGCGTTTAAAGAAGGAGATGATTATGTTGAAGTGAGATGTATATACTGATTTTTCGTGTATCTCATTGTAATTTGGTAGTCGTAATCGTATACCACCATATTTTCATTCTAATAATTACCCAGCTGACCACTCAATGAACTAGATTCACTGTGAATTCATAGTGAATGTCAAAAATCTTCACCAACTGAATAATTTTTCTCTTATTCATTTTGAAAACACGAAATGAAAAATAAGTGAATTATTCAAAAATGGGTACATTTATGAATACAGAATACACCAAGTGATTGAAATATGAATTATATTCATATAAAATTCATTTGATGAATAACGATTTATGTAAACTTATTTCAATTTTATGATTAGACGAATTTATTCGTTTTATTTTTGTAAAATGGTTGCGATTCAAAAAGCCTAACACTATGGAATCACTTAGTGAACGTATAGTGAAATTTTGGTAAACAATTTAGCTGTTTCTAATAATCTAAACGTAATAAGTGATTTTATGATTTGAGTCTAAGAATAAGCAAAAGTGTTTCAAATTCTGTGTACTATTAGTTTATTGAAAATAAAAAGTAAAATAAATAAAAAATAACGAAGTGATTAATAATTATTAAGTGATTAGGAGCATGTTATCCTGAAATCAAAAATTAAAATTGAAAACTCACACAACGAAAATACCTAACAATTATACATTCAAAAAATATTTTGATCGTTGTGTTAGTTTACTTTCTGTAATTTTTTTTTTTTTTCATTTACTATACACTAACCTTCTTTTATTTTGATTTGTAAATTTTGTGGGTATATGAAATGCGCGCACTATTAAAAAAAATTTTTTTTTTCAATTCTTATATGATGTGGCAACCGAAGGCAGAAGAAACAAAAAAAATTTTTGGAAAAAAAAGAACATAACAAAACAATACAAAGCAAACACAGTGTATAATCAATTGAAAGACATTATTATAGACTTGACTTATCTGCTATCGTGATATGTACAATATTTGTTGTATGTATTGTGTATAATATCACAGAACACAGACAAATATACAGATGTGTCACTGCATATATTCAAATATGTAACAAAATCAAATTCATATGGACCTATTGTTAGGTCCAGATTCGAGTCTTGGATATATTTAAATTCAAAATTTACGTTAATATTCGATTGTTCTTGCATTCGATAAAAGTTTTAAAATATGGTTCATAAAATTATATACGCATACATATAAACAATCTGATTTAAGTGTGTTTGGGTTTATTCGTATATTTACATAATAGAAAATATACGATTTATTTGTAGCAATTTGGCAATATATATAATATCATAAACATTTATATATGTATATGATAATTTATTATTGCTGATGGTATGCTACCATAGTACATGTTGTCTTGCAGGTATCATTTAGTCCTATGTATAAACACAGATAAGGGTTATACTTATGTGGTATATATAACAATAATATTGGACATTGAACCCTATTAAATGTTTGCATTACATTAAATTTTGAAGGAACTCAGTAGTGTATGGAAGTAATTCTAGAATCGATTCGGGAATCAATGCAAAAGATCCGCAACTACTTCCACTTTCGATTCCCAATACACAGGAAACCCCCATTACCTTTAACATGGCGATGTCATAGGAGGCAACCAATCGCCTACCTCATGCATGACTAATAACCGATTGAATCATTGATTACAAAGAAGTAGTGAGAGAATGAATTGGTTTGAAGTAGTTAGAGAACTAATGAAAAAGCAAAATAAAAGAAGTAGTTCTTTCAGCACTTTTTTCGGAATAACTTCTAGAAGTTGTTTTTAAAAAGGGATTACAGAATTTTTTTGTATAATTGAGCTGGATTTAAAAAAGGAAAAATAAAATACCTGTCATAAATTTCATACTTATTTATTTAAAACAAAGAAAAAAATCATAAAAAAGTGTATTAAAAGTGGAAAAACTTAAATTATTACATTATTATTATTATTATTATACATATACACTTTTTTATTTTATAAACAAATTTTCTTAAAAACTATTAGCTTTGAAATGTCATGCTGTATGAATATTTTCGTATACTTCATCGTCGAGTTCTCCTCAAAATTTTATTTTTAATCGTGAATTAGTTTTTTTTATATTAAAATATATAATATTTTAGAAATTAAATAATATTTTAAGACTATAATCGAAAACAAATAATATATATTGTATACATATTTCAAATAAATTCTAAAGTAAAAACAAAAATTAGTTCATTTTTTAAAACTAAACTAAACTTAATTCAAAAATTATTAATATTTCTTTTTGTTTTGCAGACAAATCTTCTTAAAATATTTATTTTATACGCCTTAAATATCTCTCTGATTGCGGCTTCATAGCTCTTGGTGTTATCTTCATCTTCTATTACTTCTGAAAATATGTAAAATAATTTTATTTAACATATAGCAAAATTATGAAAGAAAAATATATACCATTAACTCACTTTTCAATACATCATTAACATTTTGGCATTTTTCCGTGGTTGGTTTCGAAATTAAATCCTATTTAAACATTTTGTTAATCCTTTTTTCCTGTTATTTTTTTTACAGCACAAGTCTGAAATTTACAAGTTAAAAAATATTTTTGAAAAAAAGCATTACATATTTTTGAATATTGTCTTTAGGAATTAGCACTATTGAAGTTATTATATATCTTAATTTTTTAATTTAATTTTCAAAGTTAACAATTTGATCACTTTCAAATAAGTACATATATTATACACTTTTCAATACTAAATCAAATCACAAACTAAACTCAAAATTCTTATTACGCCTTCAAATGTAATAGGAATTTTCCTGTTGTGAACATGAATAAACATGTCGAAATTTCTGTATCTGATAACAATCAATAATTTTACTTACAGACTGCATTACATTCACAAAAAAGTAATGCAGAGCGGAAGTAGAATATTCCGTATTTTAAAAACAACCGAATTACCGTCCACATTACTTTAATAAAAAAGTAAGTCATTATAGAATCAATTTTTCAGAACTTAAATAAACTATTAGATGTAATGTGTACTGATGAAACGAGCACTAGTTCTAGAATCGATTCCATAAGGAAGTACTCCCAATTTACACTGCTGGGTTAAAATATGTGCGTAAATGCGTATGTAAATACACTGATAAATTCAATACAGTACCAAATTTATATTGTTTCCTGCCCAGCAAACCAGGAGAATCGCCAAACAATCGCGGATGAATGTTTCGAAGAACATTTTTGTTCGTCAAATCATCTTCGGAGATCTGAATGCGAATCTCTGGTATTATGAAATGGTTAACGTCGCCGCGTTTATCGAAAAATTGTTCGCAAGCGAATCTTATGGAAGAAACTAGTTAAGTTCTTCCTGGAGAAGGTTAGAAGAACAACAAAAGTAGATTACAGGCGAACCTTTTAGAAGAACCTATTCGGAATCTTTTTAGTGATATTAATGCGAATTATTATTATTATTATTATCTTAACTATATTTGAAAACATTTAGAAACAATCTGATCAATTTTCCGACGTTGCACCATTCTTTTGCTGTTGATTTACCTGTAAATTAAATTTAAACTTTATGTGAAAAAATATAAAAATACTTTTTATATATTCTTTCATCTATAGTATGTATTTCGAAAATCACAATAATGTAACATTATATAATAAAAAAGCCAATCTATTTATATTTCATATTATATTATATTTATTTATATTATATATTTATATATTTTTTACATGTATATAATATCCCCTATTTCTTATTAATTTTATTAATTCTGTCTTGTGCATGCTGAAAATGATGTTTTATTACTATATTTATCATATCTTCGTCCATATTGTGAAATTTTGAATGTGTAGCATCTACGATGAAATTAATAAAATCAAAATTAGTACTTAATATTTTTAAATCATGTAAAATCAATGTCTTACGTTTTAACGCCATTATTATATTTAAATGTTTAAAAAATTATGACACATCTAATTTATTATATATGCTTATAAAAATATATGTTAATGTAAAATTAATTTTTTTCTGTGTTAAAACTTTATTACTATTTATTTCGCTTAATAAATAGTAATAATAAATATGAAAAATAACTATAAAGAAATAGAAATATTTAATTAAATAAAGCCTCTATTGTGAATATCGTCAAATAAACGAACAATCGTACAATCGTAGTTTTGGTATTGCGAATATCGATTGTGAATGATATGTTCGATTGTGATCGTAGCACTCGTTAGATTGTTTTTTAAAGAACGAATATCAATTTCTTTGTTCATTTTATGGTGATATTTCTTTGTTTTATGTGGTTCTTTGTTTTTTGTGTGGCTATTTGTTTAAAATGTAATTACTAAAAATTATATTTTAATAAGTATTCTTATTTTATTATTATTATTTTTATTATTATATTTTAGGAGAAATTTAAGTAATAAAAATCAGATTGAAAAACTGATACAAATAATGAAACAAAATCCTCAAATTGCACAGGGACTTTATAGAAAAAGCCAAATTTTAAATAATTTGGGAAAGTATGCTGCAATTTTAAACAGTCTTGGCCCTCCAGTAAAATCAGCTGAAAAATGGTTGAAGGTACAAAAGTATTTAACAAATATTTTATAACATTTATCATCCATCTAACAATTACTCTATTTCAGGTGTGGACTGATTTAAAATTTAATATTAAAAAAAAATTGATCCACAACAAAAAAGAACAAACAGCAACTGGTGGTGGACCAAATACCCAATTTCAACTTTCTCCAACTGAGGAAGAAATTATAGAATTGTTAAATTTGAGACCAAGTATCGATCCTCCTGGAAGAGATTTTGGTACAACAAGTACAATAATAAATGATAAGGGTGCTACAAATACTAGTCATGAAAAAAATGAATTTGTTGCTGCGATTGGTGCTGACGAAAATGAAATTGTTGCTGCGACTGGTGCTGATGAAAATGAAATTATTCAGCAGGGTGAAAATGTTACCATTGAAGATGATGAGAATGTGCAGTTTGGAAATACCGTTCGTCAAGCAAAGCGTGGAAGAAATTCAATTAAGGTCCTATAGGAATATTAAATTTTTGCATTCCACTTTACTGAATATTAAATTTTATATTCAAAATTATAATATTAAGATAAATGTTCAATTAACATATTGAAAGTGTTTAAAATGAACAAATTTGTTGTTAATTTTGATTTCGTGGAGTTTAATACACAATCTTGTTTAAATTAAGTAGGAAAACATTTTTGCTTCTAACATTTCCTTATTTGAAAACAATATTTTTACATTGAAAATTAAAAGTGTTTAGATTAACTAATGATATTTTTTTCGGTGTAAGGATGGAATTTCTACAACGTCAGACCAATTCACAAGAAGAATTTCATAAAGAAATAAGAAAAGATATCAAAAAAATAAAAGAATATTTTAAAAAAATTTATGATGTGGGAAAAAAAGTTACCAGTTAAAAAAAGATAAAAATAGAGATCTTATTAAAATAAAGAAAGAAAAACTAAAGATATTGCAGCAAGAGCTTGATTTAAAAAAAGAAATGCATAAATTAAAAATGTCAGCAATAAATGTTTATTATGTATAATTATGAAAATAATTGTTCACATATACTCACATACCTTACATTTTATTGATTACATTATTATTATTACATTACATTACAAATTTATAATAAATAATTATAACAAATAGTTATAAAGAATTCATTATTCTTTTTCTGACGTCTTCACCTTCTTGAAAATTTACATTGTTATCATTTTCACTTGAATTAATTTCATGATGCTCGTTACCATTTTCTACCATTTCTATTAATTCTGGATTATTTACCTTGTACTTTATACATATATTGTGTAGAGCCACACAAATATTTACAATTTTCGAACATTTTTCAGGAGAATAATGTAATTCCCGTGCACCTAAAAGGCATCTGAATATGTTCTTCAACACTCCAATTGTTCTCTCCACGATAATTCTCGCCTGTGTATGGTGCCTATTAAAACGGGCATCTAGTGAATTTTCTTCTGTATTGCGGAAAGGTGTAATTAAATATGATGTTAAAGGATAGCCTGCGTCACCTATAAAAATATTTCATGATTTCAATTTCGAACAATCAAAATAAAAAAAGTGTACCCAAGAGCCATGAATTTCTTTCTCCTCTTTGGTATTCTTCATCCATTTTTGTCTTTGCACCTGACATTGTCCATACCATAGAGTCGTGCGTAGCTCCAGGATACCTTGCATTCACGAAGCGAATTACTTGATTGTGATCACAAATCTAAAAAATAATAAAATTACCAATTATTATTATAAATAACAAGTTTCCAACAGAATACTTGCAATCATAGCATTCAGACTTGAATAACCCTTTCTGTTGTAATAAATATGAAACACTTCTCCTGTAGGTTTTCTTATTTTAATGTGAGTCCCGTCTACTGCTCCAATGACTTCTGGAATTCTACTTTTCTCGTAAAAGTAAAGTTTTGCCTCTCTTTTTTCATCATCACTTAAATTAAAGTTTATCCATTTTGGACATATACGTTCCTCCAAAACTCCTATAACTTCTTTGAGAACAAATGAAACAGTTGATTGAGCCAATCCAAGGTTGTAATCATTGCCGACGCTGCTTTGATAAGATCCTTGAGCGCAAAATTTTAAAACGCATGCCAATTTTATTATATTCGGTATAGATGTAGTCCTTATTGATGCTTTTAAATTTGGTGTGATATCATTCAGCAGGTCAATGAAAGCAACTTTCGATAGTCGAAAATTAAGAATGAAGCTAATTAATTAAAATATAGTATTTATTCCGTAAATTTTTATATTATGAACATAATACCTATTTTCATTTAGTTCTAGAGATTAGAACCATCTCTCAGTCGCCTTCTTATGCGATTGAAGTTTAAAATTCGCGCAGATATCTCTCGAGTTTCATCGCTACTAGAGTTAGAAGAATCATCAAAATATAACTCAATGGATATTTTGGATGTCATATTTTTTAATTAGATTTTGTAAAAAACGTTTATTAAATTGTCTCTATAAAAACACTTTTTCAAATTCACTTTTCATACGATTTTAACAATTCTTATAACTTAAAACAGAAAAGTAATAAGTTATTGTCAATTGTCAACAGAAAAATTTCAAATTTGAACAAAATTTAAATCACATAAGCAATGAAAAACTAGCATTATTCACAGTAGTGTTAAAAAGATTCACAATAGATTATAATTTTAATAATGCATATGGCATTACTAATTGATGCATTCGATTGTGTTACACAATACCGAATTATTTCACAATCGAACAGCTTTCCATCATTCGATCAAAAACACAATCGATATTCGCAATAGGTGCCTAAAACTTACTTTTATTAAATAGTATGCTGCAAAAATAAACTTCTTTTATACTTAAACTTTGTAAATAGCCTTTCCACTTTGCACTTGAAAATAGACTGAATCACTGAGTGAAAATTAATAATATAAGCAAAACAATGCAGTACTTGCCACATAATACACAGTAATCAGTAACGGTAATGCAAAATGTTTTTCTTATATGAGAACTAGAGTACTAGCAAAAAGTTACAATATGAATATATACTTTGTTAGTTGTACTGGTTGTACAAACTTATGAACATACCCAGCAAACATTGCGATAAGAAAGCAATAGCGAAACATTATCGTAGTGACAAGTGTCGCCTATTGCCGCAATATGGATTTTCTAGTAGAATGCCATACGATGTGCTTGGAAAAAGGTTGATGCGCTCTCTAATTGCTTTGTACGATTGCATTCTAATAGAAAAACAAAGAATATTAATAAGAAAACAATATTAATGTCGCTTACTCAATGTCGCTTACTTACTCAATTACTCAAAGATAATACAGTCTACTAGATGAACCATTTCATTTTTTTTATTCAAATGTTTGTATGTTTGCCAAAAATAAAGATCGAAAAAGTTTTTCGAAATAATATCGAAAAAGAGCGAAAGTTTATAATTCAGGAGGGATGTAAATATGAGAGAAACATAAGAATATTTATATAGAAGAATTAGTTTGTGAGTTGCATGACTGGTTTATTAAATTTTTTATGGTTTTGAGTGGTACCATCACTTATTTGGAGTGCGTTCATGAACATTAGATTAACCATAGTCATGGCACAGTATAGTTTAAGCAAAGTTATGATAACTTCAAGTAGTTTTTGAACGTGTATATATAACAATAATATTGGACATTGAACCCTATTAAATGTTTGCATTACATTAAATTTTGAAGGAACTCAGTAGTGTATGGAAGTAATTCTAGAATCGATTCGGGAATCAATGCAAAAGATCCGCAACTACTTCCACTTTCGATTCCCAATACACAGGAAACCCCCATTACCTTTAACATGGCGATGTCATAGGAGGCAACCAATCGCCTACCTCATGCATGACTAATAACCGGTTGAATCATTGATTACAAAGAAGTAGTGAGAGAATGAATTGGTTTGAAGTAGTTAGAGAACTAATGAAAAAGCAAAATAAAAGAAGTAGTTCTTTCAGCACTTTTTTCGGAATAACTTCTAGAAGTTGTTTTTAAAAAGGGATTACAGAATTTTTTTGTATAATTGAGCTGGATTTAAAAAAGGAAAAATAAAATACCTGTCATAAATTTCATACTTATTTATTTAAAACAAAGAAAAAAATCATAAAAAAGTGTATTAAAAGTGGAAAAACTTAAATTATTACATTATTATTATTATTATTATACATATACACTTTTTTATTTTATAAACAAATTTTCTTAAAAACTATTAGCTTTGAAATGTCATGCTGTATGAATATTTTCGTATACTTCATCGTCGAGTTCTCCTCAAAATTTTATTTTTAATCGTGAATTAGTTTTTTTTATATTAAAATATATAATATTTTAGAAATTAAATAATATTTTAAGACTATAATCGAAAACAAATAATATATATTGTATACATATTTCAAATAAATTCTAAAGTAAAAACAAAAATTAGTTCATTTTTTAAAACTAAACTAAACTTAATTCAAAAATTATTAATATTTCTTTTTGTTTTGCAGACAAATCTTCTTAAAATATTTATTTTATACGCCTTAAATATCTCTCTTAGATTATAATTTTAATAATGCATATGGCATTACTAATTGATGCATTCGATTGTGTTACACAATACCGAATTATTTCACAATCGAACAGCTTTCCATCATTCGATCAAAAACACAATCGATATTCGCAATAGGTGCCTAAAACTTACTTTTATTAAATAGTATGCTGCAAAAATAAACTTCTTTTATACTTAAACTTTGTAAATAGCCTTTCCACTTTGCACTTGAAAATAGACTGAATCACTGAGTGAAAATTAATAATATAAGCAAAACAATGCAGTACTTGCCACATAATACACAGTAATCAGTAACGGTAATGCAAAATGTTTTTCTTATAGGAGAACTAGAGTACTAGCAAAAAGTTACAATATGAATATATACAACATATAATAAACTATAGATTCGCACATTTTTCAACTGGAAAAAGATTTGACGAACATTCTTTCATAATCCATATGAATGGTTCACGCATGTTTCAACTGGAAGAAGATTCGGCGAACATTCTTTCGTAATCCATGTGAAAGGTTCGCGCAACTTTCAACTGAAAAAATATTCGACGAAGATTCTTCCGAGTGAAAATTAGAAGAATCGTTTAATATTCGCGTAAAATAATGTTCTCCCATATACTTATTTGATGAAGATTAGAAGAATCGCTTAATGTTCTTCCGAGGAGAATATTCATCTAATGGTTTGCTGGGTGGTGAATGGGTGCTATGTGCTATACGCTTTGTTAGTTGTACTGGTTGTACAAACTTATGAACATACCCAGCAAACATTGCGATAAGAAAGCAATAGCGAAACATTATCGTAGTGACAAGTGTCGCCTATTGCCGCAATATGGATTTTCTAGTAGAATGCCATACGATGTGCTTGGAAAAAGGTTGATGCGCTCTCTAATTGCTTTGTACGATTGCATTCTAATAGAAAAACAAAGAATATTAATAAGAAAACAATATTAATGTCGCTTACTCAATGTCGCTTACTTACTCAAGTACTCAAAGATAATACAGTCTACTAGATGAACCATTTCATTTTTTTTATTCAAATGTTTGTATGTTTGCCAAAAATAAAGATCGAAAAAGTTTTTCGAAATAATATCGAAAAAGAGCGAAAGTGTATAATTCAGGAGGGATGTAAATATGAGAGAAACATAAGAATATTTATATAGAAGAATTAGTTTGTGAGTTGCATGACTGGTTTATTAAATTTTTTATGGTTTTGAGTGGTACCATCACTTATTTGGAGTGCGTTCATGAACATTAGATTAACCATAGTCATGGCAGAGTATAGTTTAAGCAAAGTTATGATAACTTCAAGTAGTTTTTGAACGTGATTTTCACCATAGTAGTAGCAATAAATTGTCATTCAGCTGTCAAGTCAAGTTTAAAAAATTTTTACATATAATTATTATATTTTTTGTTTGGCAAAAATTAATTATTTATTAAAAATTAAGTTTAAAACAAAATTAATTAATTTCAAATAAATTAAATTGAAATTTTCACAATTCACAACTCAAAATTAAATGACAAACGATTTTTTTATTGTCAATGTCATTACCACTTAAAGACTATCGTTATTATCGTTAACCATGCTCTCGAGCAGGGTTAATTTTTGACATCAAATAGTTAAAAATTTACTTTACTACAGATGTTTATGAACGCTAAAAAGTTATGTTGGAAGTTATGTTTTACTATACCACCACCATTCTGAACGACAAGTGATAACTATAGTTAACTATAGTAACGTTTATGAACGCACTCTTGATATGATATTATACTTGAATAAGTAAAAATAAATGGATATTTTGTACGCAAATACTTTATGAATACAACAATTGACAATAGGGCTGGTTTCCAAATTTTTTTTTTATTGTATTGATTTGATAGTCGTATTTAATATATGAATGAGTTGAGAAAGGGGTGTATTTCATATTTTATGTATTTTTATATATGTATGTATGTGTTGTTTTGTTAATATGCCTTGTCGCTTGCTATATGCTCTGATATAAATTACTACTATTCTTCTAATTGAAATACATATATACAATTGTAGTTATTTATATCAAAGACCATATAAGTATGTATATACATTTATATGGTGTTTGGTTGTACGTATTACTTGTATAGATCTACATTATTTTCTGATGTAGGATTGTAGAATATTTGGCAACAGAGGTTTTTCCGTATATATACCTTATAATTACTGTAGCATTTGTACTGTACTGTATACATTTATATGGTCTTTGATTATATGTATTACTTGTATAGATCCACATTATTTTCTGATGTATGATTGTAGAATATTTGGCAACAGAGGTTTTTACATAAGCATACATTACAATTACTGTAGCATTATACCAGAGATACTATATAAATACATATAAATATGTTTTCACATAGTATCACAGATCAGATACACTTATCTGTGATAGTATATAGTATCTTTGATTATACATAATATATGTGTATACATATGGATATATTATGGTTTTTTTTTGTTATCTTTTTGAGTTCATTGACATATGAATGCAAGATACGATTATATAATATTATATCATATCCCGTGAATTGAATTTCTTCTTGAAATTTTTAAGGAATGTCTTTTTTAATGTTTGGGCCTTAGGACTTCTGAATACATAAAGTATTATTCTGATTTATGACCATAATATAAAAATTTAAAAATCAGGTGTTTTGAGCATTACCAAATTTTTTTATAGACTGAGTCAATTTTTTTTCTATAACTAGGTAAAAATTGATATTTTATTTTCAATTAATATGGAACATAATTTATAATTATAATTTATATATGTCTATTATTCTAAATCTTGAGGATAATGAATTTTAAATTATTTAAAATATTTTTTAAAAACAGAAAGCTTGAAAATATTTATTTCAAAATTTTGAAGTTTTATTTCGTTGATGTTTGTTGGATATCATAAACGTGGTAATAAATAAAACTCCGTATTTTCAAGTAATAATTATAATAATTTTTATTTAATAATTATATTTGTTGACTCGTCGACGTTTGGGAAAGAAGTGGGATGATCTAGTACTATTCTCATCTCTTGTTACTAATTGATAAGAGATGATGAGTAGTTGTTGTTAACAGGGTGCATAATATGGTGTATGTAATATTTTGAATTACCGCTACAATGTTTTTTCTGTGTGGTAACGTATAAAGTATAAACTCAAAAAATTCTAAATACTAGCGCTGATGAACATTTAATTAGATTCAATGAAAATTGATAATCATTTGTAGCTTGAAAAATATTATATTTTTGTTCACAAATCATAACAATAAACAAGATGTCATGAAGTCGAAAATAAATTATTTGTAAATTTATGTATTTTTATGATTGAATACAATCAAATTTTTTTCATTTATGTTTGCTTAAAAATAAATTATTAAGTAGAATGTGCCTATAATTCTAATCCTAGAAATATTTTGGAGATCCGTATTATCAAAATATCTTCAGTAGTGATCAAAAAATTATGTTTGAAAATAACGTGGAATAGGTTTACGCATAGTAAATGTGAATGAAAAAGAAACTGTAATGTTCATCACATTCAGTTATTCTCACGTGTGATAACCCCCGTAAGGAATTTGAAGATTTTAGGTATCCATTTCAATAAGAGGCTTAACTGGTTAGATCATTTCAATGTTGTGGTGATTAAACTTAAAAAGGTTCTTAATCTCATAAAATCACTTGCAGCAGGAAGAATGGGTGCTTCTCCTAGCGCACTCATTCATATTGCAAACACCTTAATCAATGGTATTGTAGGTTATGGCCTATCCCTCTTTGGTGATATCTCACCTTCTTCTAAAAAGAAGATCCAAACTGCAATAAATTCTATCCTAAGGGTTGCTTCTGGTGCCTTTCGTTCCACCCCAATACCCATTCTCTTAGCAGAGTGTGGCTGTTGGGAAATCGAGGATAGAATCATGAAATCCAGATTGAGGTTTGCTGCCAGGCAGATGGCTGATCCTAGATCTCCTCTGTTTGGCATCATTTGGGACTTTCTAGAAAACAGTTATAGAAACAGATTTTCTTCCCTACGTAGGACTGGAATGTCTATTCCACGTCTCGTGGATTCTCTTCCTTCGCGCCCTTCCCTCCCTCCTTTTGTAAAAACTTTTCTCCCCAATCCCAGCCTTTTACAGAATTGCATTACGGACGACTTGAGTAGGTACAGTAGGGATGCTTGCAGTCCTGAGGTCTTCCGAGCTCTGCATGCTGAGCTTTGTGAGGAGTATAGAGATAGATTGCAGATTTATACTGATGCCAGTAAAACTTCTGCTGGCGTTGGTATAGCAGTAATCCGAAAACATGGTTCGCATGGATGGAAGACGGTGATAAGTAGGGGTTTACCAATAGACACTCAAGTCTTTGATGCTGAACTAGTTGCAGTGTGGTTTGCTGCAGCTAGGGAAGCAGAAAAAGGCAGAGGTCTGGTGATCTTTACTGATTCTCTGTCTGTCATCCATGCGCTAAAAAATCTCGGAAATGATGATTACTTATTACACTTAGTAAGAAGTATCATTTGCCAATATGACATCCGTGTTTGTTGGATACCTGGGCATGTGGGTATTGTAGGTAATGAAATGGTCGACCAGGCCGCCAAAGCAGCCATTGGTGTGAATAGCGAGTCTGTTCTTTTCGTTCCTCCTAGCCCTAATGCTATTTTCAGGATAGGTATGGGCCAATTGACAAAGAAAAGGCTGGCTGCCTTCCTTGATATTGGCTCAGACACTACACGTGAATATTGGGAGATTAACCGTGATCTCTCTACTCCGAAATTCAATTCTTTGTTAGGTAGGATTCGGCAGACCTCACTTATTAGATTGAGAACTGGGCATACGAGGTTGATCCATCTCCGCACATCTAATGGCAGAGTTGGCTCAACTTGCCCTTATTGTAACTGCTTTCGACATAGAAACGCGACAAATTTACTACTTGACTGCCCGACCATTAGAAATAGACTAGCAGTACTAGGACACTCGACCTTGAATAGGGCAGAGCTTCTGGATCCGTCTCAGGACCGGAACTCCCCTCTGTTCAAGTTACTAACGGACCTCGACTTATACAAACATATTTAGTACTATGAGCCCGTACCAGTGTTTTTTCAAGTTTATTTCTTTTTATTGTGACTCTACATACAATACTGGACCTTACATTACGTACTTTTCAACCATACTGGACATTACAAAATACATTTGTTTTCAGGTTTTTTATGTTATTGTAATTAGCTGGTCTATAAACCCTTCACCACCCTTTTCGTAGCTATGGTACGGACGGGGTGGTGTGGAGTTCGTAGACTAGCTTTATCTTTCTTACTTGTTCAATAGTATTAAGTTAATCAGTAAGTTAGGCCTCCAGCCATAAGTTGTAATTAAATTAGATAGGCCTTCTGCCAGAAGTTTTATTTTGGGTATTATTATAAGTAAGGTGTAAGGGTAGTCATTAAGTTCATGCCTTCTGCAATAAGTTTTTCTAGGTTAAGTTGTTTTCATTGTTAGTTTAAGAAAAGATGTAGGTGACCGCCAAAAGGCCCTGGAGGGTCGTGGTGTGGGCAGTAGGGAGGCAGTTCACTGACCTCTCTACTTAATAAATAATAATAATAATAATAATAATTATAATTTTTTATTTGATTTTTGAATTCAAAATTTACCATTTTAACATTTCTATTAAATTGATAGCTTAACTATTTAATATCATTCTTTAACCAAATTGCCGACAATAAAAAATAAAATTGTAAAATTTATAATATTTTTCTACCTATAACCTTGAATGGAAATTTTTAATTTGATTCATTCATTTAAAAAGCGCGAGAACTGGTCAATTCTGCATGGTGCGGTCGTGGAGTTGGCAAAAAGAGGAAGTTAATCTGACATACCTCTACTTTAGAATATATTATCAGAAATTTGAATAGCCTCTGACATTTAGTATTAGTCATAAATATTTTATACAGCATTTTTTTTGAACAGAAGTTTTAAAATTGCATGTATTTTTAATTCTGTTTTTTTCTATAAAATATATGTAACTTTGTTTTGAACTTAAATGAACCTAATGAATTCGGACAAAAAAGCGATGAATTATCAATCGTCTTTTAGTACAGTTGAAATTATACAATATTTTAATATTTTAATAGTTGATATTATATTTAATTATTTATTATTATAATTATATATGTATACACTAAACAAATTTATGGATTTATAATGTTTCGAGGATGCATTTCCAATTATTAATTGATTAGAAATTAAATGCCGTGTAAAAGTAGTTGTGAACAATACTGTACACCCAGTTTTAATTTAACTATAGTTGGAAGACAGTTTTCAAATTTAAAAATTTTAAAATCAAATATATTACTATACTTGTATGTATATGATTAAATAAAGTATAATATTAATATGCAAATTATGTATAAAAATATCAAAGAAAGTCATAGCAAAGCAGAAGAAAAATTTTGATCACGATCAAAGTGGATTTTGCATTTACGCAACCTGAATAATAGTGGTAACGTAGTAAATGAATGATATATTCTTCAAATATAGATATTCTGGTATCTTAAAAGGATATTGTTACCTGTTACGTATCAAAATTATTATTTAATTCTTTGTAGAGGAAAATCGTCGCAGTGCAGTGTGATTGATAAATATTCGGTAATTATAAACTTTCGCTGTCAGCTAGTTTTTTTTAAACATTAAAAATCGAAAAATATATGAATCTTCATGATTCTAGTATCAAAATGTTCCATTTAACTTCGGATTTATGAAAAAAATATAATAGTTACAGTTTGATGCGTAGGATAGTGTGGTAGATGGTTAAAAGAGCATATGAAAAAATCAGTTTAATTCAGTTCAAAAATGTTGATCAGTGTTTAACTTCGGTTTGATTTCGGATTTATGAATTGAATATAATAGCGCACCTTATCTGTGGCTACAGTAATTATAATGTATGCATACGTAAAAACATCTGTTGCCAAATATACTACAATCCTACATCAGAAAATAATGTAAACCAATACAAGTAAAACATATAATCAAAGACCATATCATCGTTGCGATTCTCTATCACCGCGTATGTCAAAACACCGCGTAAGTCAATTGAAATTATATTCAGACACAGTTATCATATATAAATGCACGATAAAAATGTTCACTTGATACGACTCTTAAAAACTGTGAAATTAAAGTTATAACAACTACGCTTATATACTACGCAATATAACTACGCAACTAAAATACCTCATAACTCATCAGTTTCTAACTAAATTTGTGAGTGGTAGGAGGCTCTTGCACGAACAGTTGTTTTTGTGTTTTAATCTAATTGCATTCAAATTAAATTTAAAATAATAGTGTTTCTTTGCGAATAAGTTACTTAATTATAATATTCAAAAGTAAGTATTTTGAATTATTTTAGGGTTTAATCTTATTCAAAATTACTTTGACATAAGCGCTGTTGTTATTTCAGACTTAGTCATTCAATCTTTGACTTACGCGTAGTTGAATAGAATTTAAAACAGGTACTTTAAATGTAACGTTATTTCTAATTTTTCAGAAAACAAAGCAATAATGTCGAATGAATATAAAGACGAAAATATCAGTGATGAAATATCATATAACAGTGAAGATGACGATATAGTGAATGAAATATGTAAAGAATTGAACATTAAAACCGTTGATAATGATAAACGTAACAGTGAGGAATGTCCAACAACTACGGAAAGCGTTCTTCAAATTATCAATTTAACTGAAATAAATGATGCAATTTCTGGAAACTATTGTCAAGAAAATGTTGAAGCCTTCCCAAGCACCAGTCGCGAGGTGATAAATATGCAGTCGGTTGGGTTGGTACAGTATCAGAAAATATTAGTGACGAAGATCCCAATGAAAAAAAGAAAAGAGGAGTAGCCTGGGAAAAGAATGGAAACAAAAGGTTGAGAATGGAAGGAAAAGCATATTTAGGCTATCGACGACAAGCTACAAACTCTGCTGGAAAATTTCACGTTATAAATGATGTACCCAAAGAAGCTCGTAAGCTAGGGCCATCATGTTCTTCAAAAATGTGTATGACATCTAAATTTCGAAAATGCAACGATTTTACACAGATTGATAGGGAGCTAATATTCTCCAATTTTTGGGGAAATTTAAACTGGGATCAAAGAAGACAATTTGTAGTTTCACATACTGCGATTACTGAACCAAAGCAAAGAAAATGTGAAAACCTCAATACCCTTGGAATTAGAGATTGGACTGTGAGATATTGGCTTCAAATCGCGACAGTGGGCATGGTACCAAGTTCTTCTAAAAGTAATAATAGAGATACAATATTAAAAAATCGTGAAACATTGCTTTTACAAAAATTTCCTGAAGAACTTCCTAAGCTTGAATCTTGAAAATTGAATCATGGAAGAAACTAGTTAAGTTCTTCCTGGAGAAGGTTAGAAGAACAACAAAAGTAGATTACAGGCGAACCTTTTAGAAGAACCTATTCGGAATCTTTTTAGTGATATTAATGCGAATTATTATTATTATTATTATCTTAACTATATTTGAAAACATTTAGAAACAATCTGATCAATTTTCCGACGTTGCACCATTCTTTTGCTGTTGATTTACCTGTAAATTAAATTTAAACTTTATGTGAAAAAATATAAAAATACTTTTTATATATTCTTTCATCTATAGTATGTATTTCGAAAATCACAATAATGTAACATTATATAATAAAAAAGCCAATCTATTTATATTTC
This sequence comes from Villa cingulata, assembly GCA_951394055.1. Taxonomy (NCBI): domain Eukaryota; kingdom Metazoa; phylum Arthropoda; class Insecta; order Diptera; family Bombyliidae; genus Villa; species Villa cingulata. The sequence goes on from OX596017.1 coordinate 22,429,134, forward strand.
ATATTATATTATATTTATTTATATTATATATTTATATATTTTTTACATGTATATAATATCCCCTATTTCTTATTAATTTTATTAATTCTGTCTTGTGCATGCTGAAAATGATGTTTTATTACTATATTTATCATATCTTCGTCCATATTGTGAAATTTTGAATGTGTAGCATCTACGATGAAATTAATAAAATCAAAATTAGTACTTAATATTTTTAAATCATGTAAAATCAATGTCTTACGTTTTAACGCCATTATTATATTTAAATGTTTAAAAAATTATGACACATCTAATTTATTATATATGCTTATAAAAATATATGTTAATGTAAAATTAATTTTTTTCTGTGTTAAAACTTTATTACTATTTATTTCGCTTAATAAATAGTAATAATAAATATGAAAAATAACTATAAAGAAATAGAAATATTTAATTAAATAAAGCCTCTATTGTGAATATCGTCAAATAAACGAACAATCGTACAATCGTAGTTTTGGTATTGCGAATATCGAGTGTGAATGATATGTTCGATTGTGATCGTAGCACTCGTTAGATTGTTTTTTAAAGAACGAATATCAATTTCTTTGTTCATTTTATGGTGATATTTCTTTGTTTTATGTGGTTCTTTGTTTTTTGTGTGGCTATTTGTTTAAAATGTAATTACTAAAAATTATATTTTAATAAGTATTCTTATTTTATTATTATTATTTTTATTATTATATTTTAGGAGAAATTTAAGTAATAAAAATCAGATTGAAAAACTGATACAAATAATGAAACAAAATCCTCAAATTGCACAGGGACTTTATAGAAAAAGCCAAATTTTAAATAATTTGGGAAAGTATGCTGCAATTTTAAACAGTCTTGGCCCTCCAGTAAAATCAGCTGAAAAATGGTTGAAGGTACAAAAGTATTTAACAAATATTTTATAACATTTATCATCCATCTAACAATTACTCTATTTCAGGTGTGGACTGATTTAAAATTTAATATTAAAAAAAAATTGATCCACAACAAAAAAGAACAAACAGCAACTGGTGGTGGACCAAATACCCAATTTCAACTTTCTCCAACTGAGGAAGAAATTATAGAATTGTTAAATTTGAGACCAAGTATCGATCCTCCTGGAAGAGATTTTGGTACAACAAGTACAATAATAAATGATAAGGGTGCTACAAATACTAGTCATGAAAAAAATGAATTTGTTGCTGCGATTGGTGCTGACGAAAATGAAATTGTTGCTGCGACTGGTGCTGATGAAAATGAAATTATTCAGCAGGGTGAAAATGTTACCATTGAAGATGATGAGAATGTGCAGTTTGGAAATACCGTTCGTCAAGCAAAGCGTGGAAGAAATTCAATTAAGGTCCTATAGGAATATTAAATTTTTGCATTCCACTTTACTGAATATTAAATTTTATATTCAAAATTATAATATTAAGATAAATGTTCAATTAACATATTGAAAGTGTTTAAAATGAACAAATTTGTTGTTAATTTTGATTTCGTGGAGTTTAATACACAATCTTGTTTAAATTAAGTAGGAAAACATTTTTGCTTCTAACATTTCCTTATTTGAAAACAATATTTTTACATTGAAAATTAAAAGTGTTTAGATTAACTAATGATATTTTTTTCGGTGTAAGGATGGAATTTCTACAACGTCAGACCAATTCACAAGAAGAATTTCATAAAGAAATAAGAAAAGATATCAAAAAAATAAAAGAATATTTTAAAAAAATTTATGATGTGGGAAAAAAAGTTACCAGTTAAAAAAAGATAAAAATAGAGATCTTATTAAAATAAAGAAAGAAAAACTAAAGATATTGCAGCAAGAGCTTGATTTAAAAAAAGAAATGCATAAATTAAAAATGTCAGCAATAAATGTTTATTATGTATAATTATGAAAATAATTGTTCACATATACTCACATACCTTACATTTTATTGATTACATTATTATTATTACATTACATTACAAATTTATAATAAATAATTATAACAAATAGTTATAAAGAATTCATTATTCTTTTTCTGACGTCTTCACCTTCTTGAAAATTTACATTGTTATCATTTTCACTTGAATTAATTTCATGATGCTCGTTACCATTTTCTACCATTTCTATTAATTCTGGATTATTTACCTTGTACTTTATACATATATTGTGTAGAGCCACACAAATATTTACAATTTTCGAACATTTTTCAGGAGAATAATGTAATTCCCGTGCACCTAAAAGGCATCTGAATATGTTCTTCAACACTCCAATTGTTCTCTCCACGATAATTCTCGCCTGTGTATGGTGCCTATTAAAACGGGCATCTAGTGAATTTTCTTCTGTATTGCGGAAAGGTGTAATTAAATATGATGTTAAAGGATAGCCTGCGTCACCTATAAAAATATTTCATGATTTCAATTTCGAACAATCAAAATAAAAAAAGTGTACCCAAGAGCCATGAATTTCTTTCTCCTCTTTGGTATTCTTCATCCATTTTTGTCTTTGCACCTGACATTGTCCATACCATAGAGTCGTGCGTAGCTCCAGGATACCTTGCATTCACGAAGCGAATTACTTGATTGTGATCACAAATCTAAAAAATAATAAAATTACCAATTATTATTATAAATAACAAGTTTCCAACAGAATACTTGCAATCATAGCATTCAGACTTGAATAACCCTTTCTGTTGTAATAAATATGAAACACTTCTCCTGTAGGTTTTCTTATTTTAATGTGAGTCCCGTCTACTGCTCCAATGACTTCTGGAATTCTACTTTTCTCGTAAAAGTAAAGTTTTGCCTCTCTTTTTTCATCATCACTTAAATTAAAGTTTATCCATTTTGGACATATACGTTCCTCCAAAACTCCTATAACTTCTTTGAGAACAAATGAAACAGTTGATTGAGCCAATCCAAGGTTGTAATCATTGCCGACGCTGCTTTGATAAGATCCTTGAGCGCAAAATTTTAAAACGCATGCCAATTTTATTATATTCGGTATAGATGTAGTCCTTATTGATGCTTTTAAATTTGGTGTGATATCATTCAGCAGGTCAATGAAAGCAACTTTCGATAGTCGAAAATTAAGAATGAAGCTAATTAATTAAAATATAGTATTTATTCCGTAAATTTTTATATTATGAACATAATACCTATTTTCATTTAGTTCTAGAGATTAGAACCATCTCTCAGTCGCCTTCTTATGCGATTGAAGTTTAAAATTCGCGCAGATATCTCTCGAGTTTCATCGCTACTAGAGTTAGAAGAATCATCAAAATATAACTCAATGGATATTTTGGATGTCATATTTTTTAATTAGATTTTGTAAAAAACGTTTATTAAATTGTCTCTATAAAAACACTTTTTCAAATTCACTTTTCATACGATTTTAACAATTCTTATAACTTAAAACAGAAAAGTAATAAGTTATTGTCAATTGTCAACAGAAAAATTTCAAATTTGAACAAAATTTAAATCACATAAGCAATGAAAAACTAGCATTATTCACAGTAGTGTTAAAAAGATTCACAATAGATTATAATTTTAATAATGCATATGGCATTACTAATTGATGCATTCGATTGTGTTACACAATACCGAATTATTTCACAATCGAACAGCTTTCCATCATTCGATCAAAAACACAATCGATATTCGCAATAGGTGCCTAAAACTTACTTTTATTAAATAGTATGCTGCAAAAATAAACTTCTTTTATACTTAAACTTTGTAAATAGCCTTTCCACTTTGCACTTGAAAATAGACTGAATCACTGAGTGAAAATTAATAATATAAGCAAAACAATGCAGTACTTGCCACATAATACACAGTAATCAGTAACGGTAATGCAAAATGTTTTTCTTATAGGAGAACTAGAGTACTAGCAAAAAGTTACAATATGAATATATACTTTGTTAGTTGTACTGGTTGTACAAACTTATGAACATACCCAGCAAACATTGCGATAAGAAAGCAATAGCGAAACATTATCGTAGTGACAAGTGTCGCCTATTGCCGCAATATGGATTTTCTAGTAGAATGCCATACGATGTGCTTGGAAAAAGGTTGATGCGCTCTCTAATTGCTTTGTACGATTGCATTCTAATAGAAAAACAAAGAATATTAATAAGAAAACAATATTAATGTCGCTTACTCAATGTCGCTTACTTACTCAATTACTCAAAGATAATACAGTCTACTAGATGAACCATTTCATTTTTTTTATTCAAATGTTTGTATGTTTGCCAAAAATAAAGATCGAAAAAGTTTTTCGAAATAATATCGAAAAAGAGCGAAAGTTTATAATTCAGGAGGGATGTAAATATGAGAGAAACATAAGAATATTTATATAGAAGAATTAGTTTGTGAGTTGCATGACTGGTTTATTAAATTTTTTATGGTTTTGAGTGGTACCATCACTTATTTGGAGTGCGTTCATGAACATTAGATTAACCATAGTCATGGCACAGTATAGTTTAAGCAAAGTTATGATAACTTCAAGTAGTTTTTGAACGTGTATATATAACAATAATATTGGACATTGAACCCTATTAAATGTTTGCATTACATTAAATTTTGAAGGAACTCAGTAGTGTATGGAAGTAATTCTAGAATCGATTCGGGAATCAATGCAAAAGATCCGCAACTACTTCCACTTTCGATTCCCAATACACAGGAAACCCCCATTACCTTTAACATGGCGATGTCATAGGAGGCAACCAATCGCCTACCTCATGCATGACTAATAACCGATTGAATCATTGATTACAAAGAAGTAGTGAGAGAATGAATTGGTTTGAAGTAGTTAGAGAACTAATGAAAAAGCAAAATAAAAGAAGTACACTGCCTGCCAAAAAATTCGCCGAACAAACATTTTTTTTAAAAATCTTAGATTAGCATCAGTTGTTGAACTCTACATGAACACATTTATTGAAATTGTTATTTATTCAATTAAAAGAAATGATGTCGAGTACAGGGAAGAAATATGATTAATAAATTTTACTAAGGAGAGGTTAGAACGATGAGAATGTACCTAAAGTGTTAAAAAGAGAACCATTTTACCAATATCTTACATTTCCATCGAATATTTATATATTTATTTTCTTCATACTTTTTAATACATATTAACACACTGGAGGTATTTGAAATTTTTTCTAACATAATAAAATATAATTAAATAAAAAAAAAAGGTACAAAAATACTACTGATAATAAAATAATATCAGCAACTTTGTTATACTAATAGCGAGTCGGTCCTCCTTTTGCTTTTAAGACTATAATCGAAAACAAATAATATATATTGTATACATATTTCAAATAAATTCTAAAGTAAAAACAAAAATTAGTTCATTTTTTAAAACTAAACTAAACTTAATTCAAAAATTATTAATATTTCTTTTTGTTTTGCAGACAAATCTTCTTAAAATATTTATTTTATACGCCTTAAATATCTCTCTTAGATTATAATTTTAATAATGCATATGGCATTACTAATTGATGCATTCGATTGTGTTACACAATACCGAATTATTTCACAATCGAACAGCTTTCCATCATTCGATCAAAAACACAATCGATATTCGCAATAGGTGCCTAAAACTTACTTTTATTAAATAGTATGCTGCAAAAATAAACTTCTTTTATACTTAAACTTTGTAAATAGCCTTTCCACTTTGCACTTGAAAATAGACTGAATCACTGAGTGAAAATTAATAATATAAGCAAAACAATGCAGTACTTGCCACATAATACACAGTAATCAGTAACGGTAATGCAAAATGTTTTTCTTATAGGAGAACTAGAGTACTAGCAAAAAGTTACAATATGAATATATACTTTGTTAGTTGTACTGGTTGTACAAACTTATGAACATACCCAGCAAACATTGCGATAAGAAAGCAATAGCGAAACATTATCGTAGTGACAAGTGTCGCCTATTGCCGCAATATGGATTTTCTAGTAGAATGCCATACGATGTGCTTGGAAAAAGGTTGATGCGCTCTCTAATTGCTTTGTACGATTGCATTCTAATAGAAAAACAAAGAATATTAATAAGAAAACAATATTAATGTCGCTTACTCAATGTCGCTTACTTACTCAATTACTCAAAGATAATACAGTCTACTAGATGAACCATTTCATTTTTTTTATTCAAATGTTTGTATGTTTGCCAAAAATAAAGATCGAAAAAGTTTTTCGAAATAATATCGAAAAAGAGCGAAAGTTTATAATTCAGGAGGGATGTAAATATGAGAGAAACATAAGAATATTTATATAGAAGAATTAGTTTGTGAGTTGCATGACTGGTTTATTAAATTTTTTATGGTTTTGAGTGGTACCATCACTTATTTGGAGTGCGTTCATGAACATTAGATTAACCATAGTCATGGCACAGTATAGTTTAAGCAAAGTTATGATAACTTCAAGTAGTTTTTGAACGTGTATATATAACAATAATATTGGACATTGAACCCTATTAAATGTTTGCATTACATTAAATTTTGAAGGAACTCAGTAGTGTATGGAAGTAATTCTAGAATCGATTCGGGAATCAATGCAAAAGATCCGCAACTACTTCCACTTTCGATTCCCAATACACAGGAAACCCCCATTACCTTTAACATGGCGATGTCATAGGAGGCAACCAATCGCCTACCTCATGCATGACTAATAACCGATTGAATCATTGATTACAAAGAAGTAGTGAGAGAATGAATTGGTTTGAAGTAGTTAGAGAACTAATGAAAAAGCAAAATAAAAGAAGTACATAGTTCTTTCAGCACTTTTTTCGGAATAACTTCTAGAAGTTGTTTTTAAAAAGGGATTACAGAATTTTTTTGTATAATTGAGCTGGATTTAAAAAAGGAAAAATAAAATACCTGTCATAAATTTCATACTTATTTATTTAAAACAAAGAAAAAAATCATAAAAAAGTGTATTAAAAGTGGAAAAACTTAAATTATTACATTATTATTATTATTATTATACATATACACTTTTTTATTTTATAAACAAATTTTCTTAAAAACTATTAGCTTTGAAATGTCATGCTGTATGAATATTTTCGTATACTTCATCGTCGAGTTCTCCTCAAAATTTTATTTTTAATCGTGAATTAGTTTTTTTTATATTAAAATATATAATATTTTAGAAATTAAATAATATTTTAAGACTATAATCGAAAACAAATAATATATATTGTATACATATTTCAAATAAATTCTAAAGTAAAAACAAAAATTAGTTCATTTTTTAAAACTAAACTAAACTTAATTCAAAAATTATTAATATTTCTTTTTGTTTTGCAGACAAATCTTCTTAAAATATTTATTTTATACGCCTTAAATATCTCTCTTAGATTATAATTTTAATAATGCATATGGCATTACTAATTGATGCATTCGATTGTGTTACACAATACCGAATTATTTCACAATCGAACAGCTTTCCATCATTCGATCAAAAACACAATCGATATTCGCAATAGGTGCCTAAAACTTACTTTTATTAAATAGTATGCTGCAAAAATAAACTTCTTTTATACTTAAACTTTGTAAATAGCCTTTCCACTTTGCACTTGAAAATAGACTGAATCACTGAGTGAAAATTAATAATATAAGCAAAACAATGCAGTACTTGCCACATAATACACAGTAATCAGTAACGGTAATGCAAAATGTTTTTCTTATAGGAGAACTAGAGTACTAGCAAAAAGTTACAATATGAATATATACAACATATAATAAACTATAGATTCGCACATTTTTCAACTGGAAAAAGATTTGACGAACATTCTTTCATAATCCATATGAATGGTTCACGCATGTTTCAACTGGAAGAAGATTCGGCGAACATTCTTTCGTAATCCATGTGAAAGGTTCGCGCAACTTTCAACTGAAAAAATATTCGACGAAGATTCTTCCGAGTGAAAATTAGAAGAATCGTTTAATATTCGCGTAAAATAATGTTCTCCCATATACTTATTTGATGAAGATTAGAAGAATCGCTTAATGTTCTTCCGAGGAGAATATTCATCTAATGGTTTGCTGGGTGGTGAATGGGTGCTATGTGCTATACGCTTTGTTAGTTGTACTGGTTGTACAAACTTATGAACATACCCAGCAAACATTGCGATAAGAAAGCAATAGCGAAACATTATCGTAGTGACAAGTGTCGCCTATTGCCGCAATATGGATTTTCTAGTAGAATGCCATACGATGTGCTTGGAAAAAGGTTGATGCGCTCTCTAATTGCTTTGTACGATTGCATTCTAATAGAAAAACAAAGAATATTAATAAGAAAACAATATTAATGTCGCTTACTCAATGTCGCTTACTTACTCAAGTACTCAAAGATAATACAGTCTACTAGATGAACCATTTCATTTTTTTTATTCAAATGTTTGTATGTTTGCCAAAAATAAAGATCGAAAAAGTTTTTCGAAATAATATCGAAAAAGAGCGAAAGTGTATAATTCAGGAGGGATGTAAATATGAGAGAAACATAAGAATATTTATATAGAAGAATTAGTTTGTGAGTTGCATGACTGGTTTATTAAATTTTTTATGGTTTTGAGTGGTACCATCACTTATTTGGAGTGCGTTCATGAACATTAGATTAACCATAGTCATGGCACAGTATAGTTTAAGCAAAGTTATGATAACTTCAAGTAGTTTTTGAACGTGATTTTCACCATAGTAGTAGCAATAAATTGTCATTCAGCTGTCAAGTCAAGTTTAAAAAATTTTTACATATAATTATTATATTTTTTGTTTGGCAAAAATTAATTATTTATTAAAAATTAAGTTTAAAACAAAATTAATTAATTTCAAATAAATTAAATTGAAATTTTCACAATTCACAACTCAAAATTAAATGACAAACGATTTTTTTATTGTCAATGTCATTACCACTTAAAGACTATCGTTATTATCGTTAACCATGCTCTCGAGCAGGGTTAATTTTTGACATCAAATAGTTAAAAATTTACTTTACTACAGATGTTTATGAACGCTAAAAAGTTATGTTGGAAGTTATGTTTTACTATACCACCACCATTCTGAACGACAAGTGATAACTATAGTTAACTATAGTAACGTTTATGAACGCACTCTTGATATGATATTATACTTGAATAAGTAAAAATAAATGGATATTTTGTACGCAAATACTTTATGAATACAACAATTGACAATAGGGCTGGTTTCCAAATTTTTTTTTTATTGTATTGATTTGATAGTCGTATTTAATATATGAATGAGTTGAGAAAGGGGTGTATTTCATATTTTATGTATTTTTATATATGTATGTATGTGTTGTTTTGTTAATATGCCTTGTCGCTTGCTATATGCTCTGATATAAATTACTACTATTCTTCTAATTGAAATACATATATACAATTGTAGTTATTTATATCAAAGACCATATAAGTATGTATATACATTTATATGGTGTTTGGTTGTACGTATTACTTGTATAGATCTACATTATTTTCTGATGTAGGATTGTAGAATATTTGGCAACAGAGGTTTTTCCGTATATATACCTTATAATTACTGTAGCATTTGTACTGTACTGTATACATTTATATGGTCTTTGATTATATGTATTACTTGTATAGATCCACATTATTTTCTGATGTATGATTGTAGAATATTTGGCAACAGAGGTTTTTACATAAGCATACATTACAATTACTGTAGCATTATACCAGAGATACTATATAAATACATATAAATATGTTTTCACATAGTATCACAGATCAGATACACTTATCTGTGATAGTATATAGTATCTTTGATTATACATAATATATGTGTATACATATGGATATATTATGGTTTTTTTTTGTTATCTTTTTGAGTTCATTGACATATGAATGCAAGATACGATTATATAATATTATATCATATCCCGTGAATTGAATTTCTTCTTGAAATTTTTAAGGAATGTCTTTTTTAATGTTTGGGCCTTAGGACTTCTGAATACATAAAGTATTATTCTGATTTATGACCATAATATAAAAATTTAAAAATCAGGTGTTTTGAGCATTACCAAATTTTTTTATAGACTGAGTCAATTTTTTTTCTATAACTAGGTAAAAATTGATATTTTATTTTCAATTAATATGGAACATAATTTATAATTATAATTTATATATGTCTATTATTCTAAATCTTGAGGATAATGAATTTTAAATTATTTAAAATATTTTTTAAAAACAGAAAGCTTGAAAATATTTATTTCAAAATTTTGAAGTTTTATTTCGTTGATGTTTGTTGGATATCATAAACGTGGTAATAAATAAAACTCCGTATTTTCAAGTAATAATTATAATAATTTTTATTTAATAATTATATTTGTTGACTCGTCGACGTTTGGGAAAGAAGTGGGATGATCTAGTACTATTCTCATCTCTTGTTACTAATTGATAAGAGATGATGAGTAGTTGTTGTTAACAGGGTGCATAATATGGTGTATGTAATATTTTGAATTACCGCTACAATGTTTTTTCTGTGTGGTAACGTATAAAGTATAAACTCAAAAAATTCTAAATACTAGCGCTGATGAACATTTAATTAGATTCAATGAAAATTGATAATCATTTGTAGCTTGAAAAATATTATATTTTTGTTCACAAATCATAACAATAAACAAGATGTCATGAAGTCGAAAATAAATTATTTGTAAATTTATGTATTTTTATGATTGAATACAATCAAATTTTTTTCATTTATGTTTGCTTAAAAATAAATTATTAAGTAGAATGTGCCTATAATTCTAATCCTAGAAATATTTTGGAGATCCGTATTATCAAAATATCTTCAGTAGTGATCAAAAAATTATGTTTGAAAATAACGTGGAATAGGTTTACGCATAGTAAATGTGAATGAAAAAGAAACTGTAATGTTCATCACATTCAGTTATTCTCACGTGTGATAACCCCCGTAAGGAATTTGAAGATTTTAGGTATCCATTTCAATAAGAGGCTTAACTGGTTAGATCATTTCAATGTTGTGGTGATTAAACTTAAAAAGGTTCTTAATCTCATAAAATCACTTGCAGCAGGAAGAATGGGTGCTTCTCCTAGCGCACTCATTCATATTGCAAACACCTTAATCAATGGTATTGTAGGTTATGGCCTATCCCTCTTTGGTGATATCTCACCTTCTTCTAAAAAGAAGATCCAAACTGCAATAAATTCTATCCTAAGGGTTGCTTCTGGTGCCTTTCGTTCCACCCCAATACCCATTCTCTTAGCAGAGTGTGGCTGTTGGGAAATCGAGGATAGAATCATGAAATCCAGATTGAGGTTTGCTGCCAGGCAGATGGCTGATCCTAGATCTCCTCTGTTTGGCATCATTTGGGACTTTCTAGAAAACAGTTATAGAAACAGATTTTCTTCCCTACGTAGGACTGGAATGTCTATTCCACGTCTCGTGGATTCTCTTCCTTCGCGCCCTTCCCTCCCTCCTTTTGTAAAAACTTTTCTCCCCAATCCCAGCCTTTTACAGAATTGCATTACGGACGACTTGAGTAGGTACAGTAGGGATGCTTGCAGTCCTGAGGTCTTCCGAGCTCTGCATGCTGAGCTTTGTGAGGAGTATAGAGATAGATTGCAGATTTATACTGATGCCAGTAAAACTTCTGCTGGCGTTGGTATAGCAGTAATCCGAAAACATGGTTCGCATGGATGGAAGACGGTGATAAGTAGGGGTTTACCAATAGACACTCAAGTCTTTGATGCTGAACTAGTTGCAGTGTGGTTTGCTGCAGCTAGGGAAGCAGAAAAAGGCAGAGGTCTGGTGATCTTTACTGATTCTCTGTCTGTCATCCATGCGCTAAAAAATCTCGGAAATGATGATTACTTATTACACTTAGTAAGAAGTATCATTTGCCAATATGACATCCGTGTTTGTTGGATACCTGGGCATGTGGGTATTGTAGGTAATGAAATGGTCGACCAGGCCGCCAAAGCAGCCATTGGTGTGAATAGCGAGTCTGTTCTTTTCGTTCCTCCTAGCCCTAATGCTATTTTCAGGATAGGTATGGGCCAATTGACAAAGAAAAGGCTGGCTGCCTTCCTTGATATTGGCTCAGACACTACACGTGAATATTGGGAGATTAACCGTGATCTCTCTACTCCGAAATTCAATTCTTTGTTAGGTAGGATTCGGCAGACCTCACTTATTAGATTGAGAACTGGGCATACGAGGTTGATCCATCTCCGCACATCTAATGGCAGAGTTGGCTCAACTTGCCCTTATTGTAACTGCTTTCGACATAGAAACGCGACAAATTTACTACTTGACTGCCCGACCATTAGAAATAGACTAGCAGTACTAGGACACTCGACCTTGAATAGGGCAGAGCTTCTGGATCCGTCTCAGGACCGGAACTCCCCTCTGTTCAAGTTACTAACGGACCTCGACTTATACAAACATATTTAGTACTATGAGCCCGTACCAGTGTTTTTTCAAGTTTATTTCTTTTTATTGTGACTCTACATACAATACTGGACCTTACATTACGTACTTTTCAACCATACTGGACATTACAAAATACATTTGTTTTCAGGTTTTTTATGTTATTGTAATTAGCTGGTCTATAAACCCTTCACCACCCTTTTCGTAGCTATGGTACGGACGGGGTGGTGTGGAGTTCGTAGACTAGCTTTATCTTTCTTACTTGTTTAATAGTATTAAGTTAATCAGTAAGTTAGGCCTCCAGCCATAAGTTGTAATTAAATTAGATAGGCCTTCTGCCAGAAGTTTTATTTTGGGTATTATTATAAGTAAGGTGTAAGGGTAGTCATTAAGTTCATGCCTTCTGCAATAAGTTTTTCTAGGTTAAGTTGTTTTCATTGTTAGTTTAAGAAAAGATGTAGGTGACCGCCAAAAGGCCCTGGAGGGTCGTGGTGTGGGCAGTAGGGAGGCAGTTCACTGACCTCTCTACTTAATAAATAATAATAATAATAATAATAATTATAATTTTTTATTTGATTTTTGAATTCAAAATTTACCATTTTAACATTTCTATTAAATTGATAGCTTAACTATTTAATATCATTCTTTAACCAAATTGCCGACAATAAAAAATAAAATTGTAAAATTTATAATATTTGTCTACCTATAACCTTGAATGGAAATTTTTAATTTGATTCATTCATTTAAAAAGCGCGAGAACTGGTCAATTCTGCATGGTGCGGTCGTGGAGTTAGCAAAAAGAGGAAGTTAATCTGACATACCTCTACTTTAGAATATATTATCAGAAATTTGAATAGCCTCTGACATTTAGTATTAGTCATAAATATTTTATACAGCATTTTTTTTGAACAGAAGTTTTAAAATTGCATGTATTTTTAATTCTGTTTTTTTCTATAAAATATATGTAACTTTGTTTTGAACTTAAATGAACCTAATGAATTCGGACAAAAAAGCGATGAATTATCAATCGTCTTTTAGTACAGTTGAAATTATACAATATTTTAATATTTTAATAGTTGATATTATATTTAATTATTTATTATTATAATTATATATGTATACACTAAACAAATTTATGGATTTATAATGTTTCGAGGATGCATTTCCAATTATTAATTGATTAGAAATTAAATGCCGTGTAAAAGTAGTTGTGAACAATACTGTACACCCAGTTTTAATTTAACTATAGTTGGAAGACAGTTTTCAAATTTAAAAATTTTAAAATCAAATATATTACTATACTTGTATGTATATGATTAAATAAAGTATAATATTAATATGCAAATTATGTATAAAAATATCAAAGAAAGTCATAGCAAAGCAGAAGAAAAATTTTGATCACGATCAAAGTGGATTTTGCATTTACGCAACCTGAATAATAGTGGTAACGTAGTAAATGAATGATATATTCTTCAAATATAGATATTCTGGTATCTTAAAAGGATATTGTTACCTGTTACGTATCAAAATTATTATTTAATTCTTTGTAGAGGAAAATCGTCGCAGTGCAGTGTGATTGATAAATATTCGGTAATTATAAACTTTCGCTGTCAGCTAGTTTTTTTTAAACATTAAAAATCGAAAAATATATGAATCTTCATGATTCTAGTATCAAAATGTTCCATTTAACTTCGGATTTATGAAAAAAATATAATAGTTACAGTTTGATGCGTAGGATAGTGTGGTAGATGGTTAAAAGAGCATATGAAAAAATCAGTTTAATTCAGTTCAAAAATGTTGATCAGTGTTTAACTTCGGTTTGATTTCGGATTTATGAATTGAATATAATAGCGCACCTTATCTGTGGCTACAGTAATTATAATGTATGCATACGTAAAAACATCTGTTGCCAAATATACTACAATCCTACATCAGAAAATAATGTAAACCAATACAAGTAAAACATATAATCAAAGACCATATCATCGTTGCGATTCTCTATCACCGCGTATGTCAAAACACCGCGTAAGTCAATTGAAATTATATTCAGACACAGTTATCATATATAAATGCACGATAAAAATGTTCACTTGATACGACTCTTAAAAACTGTGAAATTAAAGTTATAACAACTACGCTTATATACTACGCAATATAACTACGCAACTAAAATACCTCATAACTCATCAGTTTCTAACTAAATTTGTGAGTGGTAGGAGGCTCTTGCACGAACAGTTGTTTTTGTGTTTTAATCTAATTGCATTCAAATTAAATTTAAAATAATAGTGTTTCTTTGCGAATAAGTTACTTAATTATAATATTCAAAAGTAAGTATTTTGAATTATTTTAGGGTTTAATCTTATTCAAAATTACTTTGACATAAGCGCTGTTGTTATTTCAGACTTAGTCATTCAATCTTTGACTTACGCGTAGTTGAATAGAATTTAAAACAGGTACTTTAAATGTAACGTTATTTCTAATTTTTCAGAAAACAAAGCAATAATGTCGAATGAATATAAAGACGAAAATATCAGTGATGAAATATCATATAACAGTGAAGATGACGATATAGTGAATGAAATATGTAAAGAATTGAACATTAAAACCGTTGATAATGATAAACGTAACAGTGAGGAATGTCCAACAACTACGGAAAGCGTTCTTCAAATTATCAATTTAACTGAAATAAATGATGCAATTTCTGGAAACTATTGTCAAGAAAATGTTGAAGCCTTCCCAAGCACCAGTCGCGAGGTGATAAATATGCAGTCGGTTGGGTTGGTACAGTATCAGAAAATATTAGTGACGAAGATCCCAATGAAAAAAAGAAAAGAGGAGTAGCCTGGGAAAAGAATGGAAACAAAAGGTTGAGAATGGAAGGAAAAGCATATTTAGGCTATCGACGACAAGCTACAAACTCTGCTGGAAAATTTCACGTTATAAATGATGTACCCAAAGAAGCTCGTAAGCTAGGGCCATCATGTTCTTCAAAAATGTGTATGACATCTAAATTTCGAAAATGCAACGATTTTACACAGATTGATAGGGAGCTAATATTCTCCAATTTTTGGGGAAATTTAAACTGGGATCAAAGAAGACAATTTGTAGTTTCACATACTGCGATTACTGAACCAAAGCAAAGAAAATGTGAAAACCTCAATACCCTTGGAATTAGAGATTGGACTGTGAGATATTGGCTTCAAATCGCGACAGTGGGCATGGTACCAAGTTCTTCTAAAAGTAATAATAGAGATACAATATTAAAAAATCGTGAAACATTGCTTTTACAAAAATTTCCTGAAGAACTTCCTAAGCTTGAATCTTGAAAATTGAATTATGGAAGAAACTAGTTAAGTTCTTCCTGGAGAAGGTTAGAAGAACAACAAAAGTAGATTACAGGCGAACCTTTTAGAAGAACCTATTCGGAATCTTTTTAGTGATATTAATGCGAATTATTATTATTATTATTATCTTAACTATATTTGAAAACATTTAGAAACAATCTGATCAATTTTCCGACGTTGCACCATTCTTTTGCTGTTGATTTACCTGTAAATTAAATTTAAACTTTATGTGAAAAAATATAAAAATACTTTTTATATATTCTTTCATCTATAGTATGTATTTCGAAAATCACAATAATGTAACATTATATAATAAAAAAGCCAATCTATTTATATTTCATATTATATTATATTTATTTATATTATATATTTATATATTTTTTACATGTATATAATATCCCCTATTTCTTATTAATTTTATTAATTCTGTCTTGTGCATGCTGAAAATGATGTTTTATTACTATATTTATCATATCTTCGTCCATATTGTGAAATTTTGAATGTGTAGCATCTACGATGAAATTAATAAAATCAAAATTAGTACTTAATATTTTTAAATCATGTAAAATCAATGTCTTACGTTTTAACGCCATTATTATATTTAAATGTTTAAAAAATTATGACACATCTAATTTATTATATATGCTTATAAAAATATATGTTAATGTAAAATTAATTTTTTTCTGTGTTAAAACTTTATTACTATTTATTTCGCTTAATAAATAGTAATAATAAATATGAAAAATAACTATAAAGAAATAGAAATATTTAATTAAATAAAGCCTCTATTGTGAATATCGTCAAATAAACGAACAATCGTACAATCGTAGTTTTGGTATTGCGAATATCGATTGTGAATGATATGTTCGATTGTGATCGTAGCACTCGTTAGATTGTTTTTTAAAGAACGAATATCAATTTCTTTGTTCATTTTATGGTGATATTTCTTTGTTTTATGTGGTTCTTTGTTTTTTGTGTGGCTATTTGTTTAAAATGTAATTACTAAAAATTATATTTTAATAAGTATTCTTATTTTATTATTATTATTTTTATTATTATATTTTAGGAGAAATTTAAGTAATAAAAATCAGATTGAAAAACTGATACAAATAATGAAACAAAATCCTCAAATTGCACAGGGACTTTATAGAAAAAGCCAAATTTTAAATAATTTGGGAAAGTATGCTGCAATTTTAAACAGTCTTGGCCCTCCAGTAAAATCAGCTGAAAAATGGTTGAAGGTACAAAAGTATTTAACAAATATTTTATAACATTTATCATCCATCTAACAATTACTCTATTTCAGGTGTGGACTGATTTAAAATTTAATATTAAAAAAAAATTGATCCACAACAAAAAAGAACAAACAGCAACTGGTGGTGGACCAAATACCCAATTTCAACTTTCTCCAACTGAGGAAGAAATTATAGAATTGTTAAATTTGAGACCAAGTATCGATCCTCCTGGAAGAGATTTTGGTACAACAAGTACAATAATAAATGATAAGGGTGCTACAAATACTAGTCATGAAAAAAATGAATTTGTTGCTGCGATTGGTGCTGACGAAAATGAAATTGTTGCTGCGACTGGTGCTGATGAAAATGAAATTATTCAGCAGGGTGAAAATGTTACCATTGAAGATGATGAGAATGTGCAGTTTGGAAATACCGTTCGTCAAGCAAAGCGTGGAAGAAATTCAATTAAGGTCCTATAGGAATATTAAATTTTTGCATTCCACTTTACTGAATATTAAATTTTATATTCAAAATTATAATATTAAGATAAATGTTCAATTAACATATTGAAAGTGTTTAAAATGAACAAATTTGTTGTTAATTTTGATTTCGTGGAGTTTAATACACAATCTTGTTTAAATTAAGTAGGAAAACATTTTTGCTTCTAACATTTCCTTATTTGAAAACAATATTTTTACATTGAAAATTAAAAGTGTTTAGATTAACTAATGATATTTTTTTCGGTGTAAGGATGGAATTTCTACAACGTCAGACCAATTCACAAGAAGAATTTCATAAAGAAATAAGAAAAGATATCAAAAAAATAAAAGAATATTTTAAAAAAATTTATGATGTGGGAAAAAAAGTTACCAGTTAAAAAAAGATAAAAATAGAGATCTTATTAAAATAAAGAAAGAAAAACTAAAGATATTGCAGCAAGAGCTTGATTTAAAAAAAGAAATGCATAAATTAAAAATGTCAGCAATAAATGTTTATTATGTATAATTATGAAAATAATTGTTCACATATACTCACATACCTTACATTTTATTGATTACATTATTATTATTACATTACATTACAAATTTATAATAAATAATTATAACAAATAGTTATAAAGAATTCATTATTCTTTTTCTGACGTCTTCACCTTCTTGAAAATTTACATTGTTATCATTTTCACTTGAATTAATTTCATGATGCTCGTTACCATTTTCTACCATTTCTATTAATTCTGGATTATTTACCTTGTACTTTATACATATATTGTGTAGAGCCACACAAATATTTACAATTTTCGAACATTTTTCAGGAGAATAATGTAATTCCCGTGCACCTAAAAGGCATCTGAATATGTTCTTCAACACTCCAATTGTTCTCTCCACGATAATTCTCGCCTGTGTATGGTGCCTATTAAAACGGGCATCTAGTGAATTTTCTTCTGTATTGCGGAAAGGTGTAATTAAATATGATGTTAAAGGATAGCCTGCGTCACCTATAAAAATATTTCATGATTTCAATTTCGAACAATCAAAATAAAAAAAGTGTACCCAAGAGCCATGAATTTCTTTCTCCTCTTTGGTATTCTTCATCCATTTTTGTCTTTGCACCTGACATTGTCCATACCATAGAGTCGTGCGTAGCTCCAGGATACCTTGCATTCACGAAGCGAATTACTTGATTGTGATCACAAATCTAAAAAATAATAAAATTACCAATTATTATTATAAATAACAAGTTTCCAACAGAATACTTGCAATCATAGCATTCAGACTTGAATAACCCTTTCTGTTGTAATAAATATGAAACACTTCTCCTGTAGGTTTTCTTATTTTAATGTGAGTCCCGTCTACTGCTCCAATGACTTCTGGAATTCTACTTTTCTCGTAAAAGTAAAGTTTTGCCTCTCTTTTTTCATCATCACTTAAATTAAAGTTTATCCATTTTGGACATATACGTTCCTCCAAAACTCCTATAACTTCTTTGAGAACAAATGAAACAGTTGATTGAGCCAATCCAAGGTTGTAATCATTGCCGACGCTGCTTTGATAAGATCCTTGAGCGCAAAATTTTAAAACGCATGCCAATTTTATTATATTCGGTATAGATGTAGTCCTTATTGATGCTTTTAAATTTGGTGTGATATCATTCAGCAGGTCAATGAAAGCAACTTTCGATAGTCGAAAATTAAGAATGAAGCTAATTAATTAAAATATAGTATTTATTCCGTAAATTTTTATATTATGAACATAATACCTATTTTCATTTAGTTCTAGAGATTAGAACCATCTCTCAGTCGCCTTCTTATGCGATTGAAGTTTAAAATTCGCGCAGATATCTCTCGAGTTTCATCGCTACTAGAGTTAGAAGAATCATCAAAATATAACTCAATGGATATTTTGGATGTCATATTTTTTAATTAGATTTTGTAAAAAACGTTTATTAAATTGTCTCTATAAAAACACTTTTTCAAATTCACTTTTCATACGATTTTAACAATTCTTATAACTTAAAACAGAAAAGTAATAAGTTATTGTCAATTGTCAACAGAAAAATTTCAAATTTGAACAAAATTTAAATCACATAAGCAATGAAAAACTAGCATTATTCACAGTAGTGTTAAAAAGATTCACAATAGATTATAATTTTAATAATGCATATGGCATTACTAATTGATGCATTCGATTGTGTTACACAATACCGAATTATTTCACAATCGAACAGCTTTCCATCATTCGATCAAAAACACAATCGATATTCGCAATAGGTGCCTAAAACTTACTTTTATTAAATAGTATGCTGCAAAAATAAACTTCTTTTATACTTAAACTTTGTAAATAGCCTTTCCACTTTGCACTTGAAAATAGACTGAATCACTGAGTGAAAATTAATAATATAAGCAAAACAATGCAGTACTTGCCACATAATACACAGTAATCAGTAACGGTAATGCAAAATGTTTTTCTTATAGGAGAACTAGAGTACTAGCAAAAAGTTACAATATGAATATATACTTTGTTAGTTGTACTGGTTGTACAAACTTATGAACATACCCAGCAAACATTGCGATAAGAAAGCAATAGCGAAACATTATCGTAGTGACAAGTGTCGCCTATTGCCGCAATATGGATTTTCTAGTAGAATGCCATACGATGTGCTTGGAAAAAGGTTGATGCGCTCTCTAATTGCTTTGTACGATTGCATTCTAATAGAAAAACAAAGAATATTAATAAGAAAACAATATTAATGTCGCTTACTCAATGTCGCTTACTTACTCAATTACTCAAAGATAATACAGTCTACTAGATGAACCATTTCATTTTTTTTATTCAAATGTTTGTATGTTTGCCAAAAATAAAGATCGAAAAAGTTTTTCGAAATAATATCGAAAAAGAGCGAAAGTTTATAATTCAGGAGGGATGTAAATATGAGAGAAACATAAGAATATTTATATAGAAGAATTAGTTTGTGAGTTGCATGACTGGTTTATTAAATTTTTTATGGTTTTGAGTGGTACCATCACTTATTTGGAGTGCGTTCATGAACATTAGATTAACCATAGTCATGGCACAGTATAGTTTAAGCAAAGTTATGATAACTTCAAGTAGTTTTTGAACGTGTATATATAACAATAATATTGGACATTGAACCCTATTAAATGTTTGCATTACATTAAATTTTGAAGGAACTCAGTAGTGTATGGAAGTAATTCTAGAATCGATTCGGGAATCAATGCAAAAGATCCGCAACTACTTCCACTTTCGATTCCCAATACACAGGAAACCCCCATTACCTTTAACATGGCGATGTCATAGGAGGCAACCAATCGCCTACCTCATGCATGACTAATAACCGATTGAATCATTGATTACAAAGAAGTAGTGAGAGAATGAATTGGTTTGAAGTAGTTAGAGAACTAATGAAAAAGCAAAATAAAAGAAGTAGTTCTTTCAGCACTTTTTTCGGAATAACTTCTAGAAGTTGTTTTTAAAAAGGGATTACAGAATTTTTTTGTATAATTGAGCTGGATTTAAAAAAGGAAAAATAAAATACCTGTCATAAATTTCATACTTATTTATTTAAAACAAAGAAAAAAATCATAAAAAAGTGTATTAAAAGTGGAAAAACTTAAATTATTACATTATTATTATTATTATTATACATATACACTTTTTTATTTTATAAACAAATTTTCTTAAAAACTATTAGCTTTGAAATGTCATGCTGTATGAATATTTTCGTATACTTCATCGTCGAGTTCTCCTCAAAATTTTATTTTTAATCGTGAATTAGTTTTTTTTATATTAAAATATATAATATTTTAGAAATTAAATAATATTTTAAGACTATAATCGAAAACAAATAATATATATTGTATACATATTTCAAATAAATTCTAAAGTAAAAACAAAAATTAGTTCATTTTTTAAAACTAAACTAAACTTAATTCAAAAATTATTAATATTTCTTTTTGTTTTGCAGACAAATCTTCTTAAAATATTTATTTTATACGCCTTAAATATCTCTCTTAGATTATAATTTTAATAATGCATATGGCATTACTAATTGATGCATTCGATTGTGTTACACAATACCGAATTATTTCACAATCGAACAGCTTTCCATCATTCGATCAAAAACACAATCGATATTCGCAATAGGTGCCTAAAACTTACTTTTATTAAATAGTATGCTGCAAAAATAAACTTCTTTTATACTTAAACTTTGTAAATAGCCTTTCCACTTTGCACTTGAAAATAGACTGAATCACTGAGTGAAAATTAATAATATAAGCAAAACAATGCAGTACTTGCCACATAATACACAGTAATCAGTAACGGTAATGCAAAATGTTTTTCTTATAGGAGAACTAGAGTACTAGCAAAAAGTTACAATATGAATATATACAACATATAATAAACTATAGATTCGCACATTTTTCAACTGGAAAAAGATTTGACGAACATTCTTTCATAATCCATATGAATGGTTCACGCATGTTTCAACTGGAAGAAGATTCGGCGAACATTCTTTCGTAATCCATGTGAAAGGTTCGCGCAACTTTCAACTGAAAAAATATTCGACGAAGATTCTTCCGAGTGAAAATTAGAAGAATCGTTTAATATTCGCGTAAAATAATGTTCTCCCATATACTTATTTGATGAAGATTAGAAGAATCGCTTAATGTTCTTCCGAGGAGAATATTCATCTAATGGTTTGCTGGGTGGTGAATGGGTGCTATGTGCTATACGCTTTGTTAGTTGTACTGGTTGTACAAACTTATGAACATACCCAGCAAACATTGCGATAAGAAAGCAATAGCGAAACATTATCGTAGTGACAAGTGTCGCCTATTGCCGCAATATGGATTTTCTAGTAGAATGCCATACGATGTGCTTGGAAAAAGGTTGATGCGCTCTCTAATTGCTTTGTACGATTGCATTCTAATAGAAAAACAAAGAATATTAATAAGAAAACAATATTAATGTCGCTTACTCAATGTCGCTTACTTACTCAAGTACTCAAAGATAATACAGTCTACTAGATGAACCATTTCATTTTTTTTATTCAAATGTTTGTATGTTTGCCAAAAATAAAGATCGAAAAAGTTTTTCGAAATAATATCGAAAAAGAGCGAAAGTGTATAATTCAGGAGGGATGTAAATATGAGAGAAACATAAGAATATTTATATAGAAGAATTAGTTTGTGAGTTGCATGACTGGTTTATTAAATTTTTTATGGTTTTGAGTGGTACCATCACTTATTTGGAGTGCGTTCATGAACATTAGATTAACCATAGTCATGGCACAGTATAGTTTAAGCAAAGTTATGATAACTTCAAGTAGTTTTTGAACGTGATTTTCACCATAGTAGTAGCAATAAATTGTCATTCAGCTGTCAAGTCAAGTTTAAAAAATTTTTACATATAATTATTATATTTTTTGTTTGGCAAAAATTAATTATTTATTAAAAATTAAGTTTAAAACAAAATTAATTAATTTCAAATAAATTAAATTGAAATTTTCACAATTCACAACTCAAAATTAAATGACAAACGATTTTTTTATTGTCAATGTCATTACCACTTAAAGACTATCGTTATTATCGTTAACCATGCTCTCGAGCAGGGTTAATTTTTGACATCAAATAGTTAAAAATTTACTTTACTACAGATGTTTATGAACGCTAAAAAGTTATGTTGGAAGTTATGTTTTACTATACCACCACCATTCTGAACGACAAGTGATAACTATAGTTAACTATAGTAACGTTTATGAACGCACTCTTGATATGATATTATACTTGAATAAGTAAAAATAAATGGATATTTTGTACGCAAATACTTTATGAATACAACAATTGACAATAGGGCTGGTTTCCAAATTTTTTTTTTATTGTATTGATTTGATAGTCGTATTTAATATATGAATGAGTTGAGAAAGGGGTGTATTTCATATTTTATGTATTTTTATATATGTATGTATGTGTTGTTTTGTTAATATGCCTTGTCGCTTGCTATATGCTCTGATATAAATTACTACTATTCTTCTAATTGAAATACATATATACAATTGTAGTTATTTATATCAAAGACCATATAAGTATGTATATACATTTATATGGTGTTTGGTTGTACGTATTACTTGTATAGATCTACATTATTTTCTGATGTAGGATTGTAGAATATTTGGCAACAGAGGTTTTTCCGTATATATACCTTATAATTACTGTAGCATTTGTACTGTACTGTATACATTTATATGGTCTTTGATTATATGTATTACTTGTATAGATCCACATTATTTTCTGATGTATGATTGTAGAATATTTGGCAACAGAGGTTTTTACATAAGCATACATTACAATTACTGTAGCATTATACCAGAGATACTATATAAATACATATAAATATGTTTTCACATAGTATCACAGATCAGATACACTTATCTGTGATAGTATATAGTATCTTTGATTATACATAATATATGTGTATACATATGGATATATTATGGTTTTTTTTTGTTATCTTTTTGAGTTCATTGACATATGAATGCAAGATACGATTATATAATATTATATCATATCCCGTGAATTGAATTTCTTCTTGAAATTTTTAAGGAATGTCTTTTTTAATGTTTGGGCCTTAGGACTTCTGAATACATAAAGTATTATTCTGATTTATGACCATAATATAAAAATTTAAAAATCAGGTGTTTTGAGCATTACCAAATTTTTTTATAGACTGAGTCAATTTTTTTTCTATAACTAGGTAAAAATTGATATTTTATTTTCAATTAATATGGAACATAATTTATAATTATAATTTATATATGTCTATTATTCTAAATCTTGAGGATAATGAATTTTAAATTATTTAAAATATTTTTTAAAAACAGAAAGCTTGAAAATATTTATTTCAAAATTTTGAAGTTTTATTTCGTTGATGTTTGTTGGATATCATAAACGTGGTAATAAATAAAACTCCGTATTTTCAAGTAATAATTATAATAATTTTTATTTAATAATTATATTTGTTGACTCGTCGACGTTTGGGAAAGAAGTGGGATGATCTAGTACTATTCTCATCTCTTGTTACTAATTGATAAGAGATGATGAGTAGTTGTTGTTAACAGGGTGCATAATATGGTGTATGTAATATTTTGAATTACCGCTACAATGTTTTTTCTGTGTGGTAACGTATAAAGTATAAACTCAAAAAATTCTAAATACTAGCGCTGATGAACATTTAATTAGATTCAATGAAAATTGATAATCATTTGTAGCTTGAAAAATATTATATTTTTGTTCACAAATCATAACAATAAACAAGATGTCATGAAGTCGAAAATAAATTATTTGTAAATTTATGTATTTTTATGATTGAATACAATCAAATTTTTTTCATTTATGTTTGCTTAAAAATAAATTATTAAGTAGAATGTGCCTATAATTCTAATCCTAGAAATATTTTGGAGATCCGTATTATCAAAATATCTTCAGTAGTGATCAAAAAATTATGTTTGAAAATAACGTGGAATAGGTTTACGCATAGTAAATGTGAATGAAAAAGAAACTGTAATGTTCATCACATTCAGTTATTCTCACGTGTGATAACCCCCGTAAGGAATTTGAAGATTTTAGGTATCCATTTCAATAAGAGGCTTAACTGGTTAGATCATTTCAATGTTGTGGTGATTAAACTTAAAAAGGTTCTTAATCTCATAAAATCACTTGCAGCAGGAAGAATGGGTGCTTCTCCTAGCGCACTCATTCATATTGCAAACACCTTAATCAATGGTATTGTAGGTTATGGCCTATCCCTCTTTGGTGATATCTCACCTTCTTCTAAAAAGAAGATCCAAACTGCAATAAATTCTATCCTAAGGGTTGCTTCTGGTGCCTTTCGTTCCACCCCAATACCCATTCTCTTAGCAGAGTGTGGCTGTTGGGAAATCGAGGATAGAATCATGAAATCCAGATTGAGGTTTGCTGCCAGGCAGATGGCTGATCCTAGATCTCCTCTGTTTGGCATCATTTGGGACTTTCTAGAAAACAGTTATAGAAACAGATTTTCTTCCCTACGTAGGACTGGAATGTCTATTCCACGTCTCGTGGATTCTCTTCCTTCGCGCCCTTCCCTCCCTCCTTTTGTAAAAACTTTTCTCCCCAATCCCAGCCTTTTACAGAATTGCATTACGGACGACTTGAGTAGGTACAGTAGGGATGCTTGCAGTCCTGAGGTCTTCCGAGCTCTGCATGCTGAGCTTTGTGAGGAGTATAGAGATAGATTGCAGATTTATACTGATGCCAGTAAAACTTCTGCTGGCGTTGGTATAGCAGTAATCCGAAAACATGGTTCGCATGGATGGAAGACGGTGATAAGTAGGGGTTTACCAATAGACACTCAAGTCTTTGATGCTGAACTAGTTGCAGTGTGGTTTGCTGCAGCTAGGGAAGCAGAAAAAGGCAGAGGTCTGGTGATCTTTACTGATTCTCTGTCTGTCATCCATGCGCTAAAAAATCTCGGAAATGATGATTACTTATTACACTTAGTAAGAAGTATCATTTGCCAATATGACATCCGTGTTTGTTGGATACCTGGGCATGTGGGTATTGTAGGTAATGAAATGGTCGACCAGGCCGCCAAAGCAGCCATTGGTGTGAATAGCGAGTCTGTTCTTTTCGTTCCTCCTAGCCCTAATGCTATTTTCAGGATAGGTATGGGCCAATTGACAAAGAAAAGGCTGGCTGCCTTCCTTGATATTGGCTCAGACACTACACGTGAATATTGGGAGATTAACCGTGATCTCTCTACTCCGAAATTCAATTCTTTGTTAGGTAGGATTCGGCAGACCTCACTTATTAGATTGAGAACTGGGCATACGAGGTTGATCCATCTCCGCACATCTAATGGCAGAGTTGGCTCAACTTGCCCTTATTGTAACTGCTTTCGACATAGAAACGCGACAAATTTACTACTTGACTGCCCGACCATTAGAAATAGACTAGCAGTACTAGGACACTCGACCTTGAATAGGGCAGAGCTTCTGGATCCGTCTCAGGACCGGAACTCCCCTCTGTTCAAGTTACTAACGGACCTCGACTTATACAAACATATTTAGTACTATGAGCCCGTACCAGTGTTTTTTCAAGTTTATTTCTTTTTATTGTGACTCTACATACAATACTGGACCTTACATTACGTACTTTTCAACCATACTGGACATTACAAAATACATTTGTTTTCAGGTTTTTTATGTTATTGTAATTAGCTGGTCTATAAACCCTTCACCACCCTTTTCGTAGCTATGGTACGGACGGGGTGGTGTGGAGTTCGTAGACTAGCTTTATCTTTCTTACTTGTTCAATAGTATTAAGTTAATCAGTAAGTTAGGCCTCCAGCCATAAGTTGTAATTAAATTAGATAGGCCTTCTGCCAGAAGTTTTATTTTGGGTATTATTATAAGTAAGGTGTAAGGGTAGTCATTAAGTTCATGCCTTCTGCAATAAGTTTTTCTAGGTTAAGTTGTTTTCATTGTTAGTTTAAGAAAAGATGTAGGTGACCGCCAAAAGGCCCTGGAGGGTCGTGGTGTGGGCAGTAGGGAGGCAGTTCACTGACCTCTCTACTTAATAAATAATAATAATAATAATAATAATTATAATTTTTTATTTGATTTTTGAATTCAAAATTTACCATTTTAACATTTCTATTAAATTGATAGCTTAACTATTTAATATCATTCTTTAACCAAATTGCCGACAATAAAAAATAAAATTGTAAAATTTATAATATTTTTCTACCTATAACCTTGAATGGAAATTTTTAATTTGATTCATTCATTTAAAAAGCGCGAGAACTGGTCAATTCTGCATGGTGCGGTCGTGGAGTTAGCAAAAAGAGGAAGTTAATCTGACATACCTCTACTTTAGAATATATTATCAGAAATTTGAATAGCCTCTGACATTTAGTATTAGTCATAAATATTTTATACAGCATTTTTTTTGAACAGAAGTTTTAAAATTGCATGTATTTTTAATTCTGTTTTTTTCTATAAAATATATGTAACTTTGTTTTGAACTTAAATGAACCTAATGAATTCGGACAAAAAAGCGATGAATTATCAATCGTCTTTTAGTACAGTTGAAATTATACAATATTTTAATATTTTAATAGTTGATATTATATTTAATTATTTATTATTATAATTATATATGTATACACTAAACAAATTTATGGATTTATAATGTTTCGAGGATGCATTTCCAATTATTAATTGATTAGAAATTAAATGCCGTGTAAAAGTAGTTGTGAACAATACTGTACACCCAGTTTTAATTTAACTATAGTTGGAAGACAGTTTTCAAATTTAAAAATTTTAAAATCAAATATATTACTATACTTGTATGTATATGATTAAATAAAGTATAATATTAATATGCAAATTATGTATAAAAATATCAAAGAAAGTCATAGCAAAGCAGAAGAAAAATTTTGATCACGATCAAAGTGGATTTTGCATTTACGCAACCTGAATAATAGTGGTAACGTAGTAAATGAATGATATATTCTTCAAATATAGATATTCTGGTATCTTAAAAGGATATTGTTACCTGTTACGTATCAAAATTATTATTTAATTCTTTGTAGAGGAAAATCGTCGCAGTGCAGTGTGATTGATAAATATTCGGTAATTATAAACTTTCGCTGTCAGCTAGTTTTTTTTAAACATTAAAAATCGAAAAATATATGAATCTTCATGATTCTAGTATCAAAATGTTCCATTTAACTTCGGATTTATGAAAAAAATATAATAGTTACAGTTTGATGCGTAGGATAGTGTGGTAGATGGTTAAAAGAGCATATGAAAAAATCAGTTTAATTCAGTTCAAAAATGTTGATCAGTGTTTAACTTCGGTTTGATTTCGGATTTATGAATTGAATATAATAGCGCACCTTATCTGTGGCTACAGTAATTATAATGTATGCATACGTAAAAACATCTGTTGCCAAATATACTACAATCCTACATCAGAAAATAATGTAAACCAATACAAGTAAAACATATAATCAAAGACCATATCATCGTTGCGATTCTCTATCACCGCGTATGTCAAAACACCGCGTAAGTCAATTGAAATTATATTCAGACACAGTTATCATATATAAATGCACGATAAAAATGTTCACTTGATACGACTCTTAAAAACTGTGAAATTAAAGTTATAACAACTACGCTTATATACTACGCAATATAACTACGCAACTAAAATACCTCATAACTCATCAGTTTCTAACTAAATTTGTGAGTGGTAGGAGGCTCTTGCACGAACAGTTGTTTTTGTGTTTTAATCTAATTGCATTCAAATTAAATTTAAAATAATAGTGTTTCTTTGCGAATAAGTTACTTAATTATAATATTCAAAAGTAAGTATTTTGAATTATTTTAGGGTTTAATCTTATTCAAAATTACTTTGACATAAGCGCTGTTGTTATTTCAGACTTAGTCATTCAATCTTTGACTTACGCGTAGTTGAATAGAATTTAAAACAGGTACTTTAAATGTAACGTTATTTCTAATTTTTCAGAAAACAAAGCAATAATGTCGAATGAATATAAAGACGAAAATATCAGTGATGAAATATCATATAACAGTGAAGATGACGATATAGTGAATGAAATATGTAAAGAATTGAACATTAAAACCGTTGATAATGATAAACGTAACAGTGAGGAATGTCCAACAACTACGGAAAGCGTTCTTCAAATTATCAATTTAACTGAAATAAATGATGCAATTTCTGGAAACTATTGTCAAGAAAATGTTGAAGCCTTCCCAAGCACCAGTCGCGAGGTGATAAATATGCAGTCGGTTGGGTTGGTACAGTATCAGAAAATATTAGTGACGAAGATCCCAATGAAAAAAAGAAAAGAGGAGTAGCCTGGGAAAAGAATGGAAACAAAAGGTTGAGAATGGAAGGAAAAGCATATTTAGGCTATCGACGACAAGCTACAAACTCTGCTGGAAAATTTCACGTTATAAATGATGTACCCAAAGAAGCTCGTAAGCTAGGGCCATCATGTTCTTCAAAAATGTGTATGACATCTAAATTTCGAAAATGCAACGATTTTACACAGATTGATAGGGAGCTAATATTCTCCAATTTTTGGGGAAATTTAAACTGGGATCAAAGAAGACAATTTGTAGTTTCACATACTGCGATTACTGAACCAAAGCAAAGAAAATGTGAAAACCTCAATACCCTTGGAATTAGAGATTGGACTGTGAGATATTGGCTTCAAATCGCGACAGTGGGCATGGTACCAAGTTCTTCTAAAAGTAATAATAGAGATACAATATTAAAAAATCGTGAAACATTGCTTTTACAAAAATTTCCTGAAGAACTTCCTAAGCTTGAATCTTGAAAATTGAATTATGGAAGAAACTAGTTAAGTTCTTCCTGGAGAAGGTTAGAAGAACAACAAAAGTAGATTACAGGCGAACCTTTTAGAAGAACCTATTCGGAATCTTTTTAGTGATATTAATGCGAATTATTATTATTATTATTATCTTAACTATATTTGAAAACATTTAGAAACAATCTGATCAATTTTCCGACGTTGCACCATTCTTTTGCTGTTGATTTACCTGTAAATTAAATTTAAACTTTATGTGAAAAAATATAAAAATACTTTTTATATATTCTTTCATCTATAGTATGTATTTCGAAAATCACAATAATGTAACATTATATAATAAAAAAGCCAATCTATTTATATTTCATATTATATTATATTTATTTATATTATATATTTATATATTTTTTACATGTATATAATATCCCCTATTTCTTATTAATTTTATTAATTCTGTCTTGTGCATGCTGAAAATGATGTTTTATTACTATATTTATCATATCTTCGTCCATATTGTGAAATTTTGAATGTGTAGCATCTACGATGAAATTAATAAAATCAAAATTAGTACTTAATATTTTTAAATCATGTAAAATCAATGTCTTACGTTTTAACGCCATTATTATATTTAAATGTTTAAAAAATTATGACACATCTAATTTATTATATATGCTTATAAAAATATATGTTAATGTAAAATTAATTTTTTTCTGTGTTAAAACTTTATTACTATTTATTTCGCTTAATAAATAGTAATAATAAATATGAAAAATAACTATAAAGAAATAGAAATATTTAATTAAATAAAGCCTCTATTGTGAATATCGTCAAATAAACGAACAATCGTACAATCGTAGTTTTGGTATTGCGAATATCGATTGTGAATGATATGTTCGATTGTGATCGTAGCACTCGTTAGATTGTTTTTTAAAGAACGAATATCAATTTCTTTGTTCATTTTATGGTGATATTTCTTTGTTTTATGTGGTTCTTTGTTTTTTGTGTGGCTATTTGTTTAAAATGTAATTACTAAAAATTATATTTTAATAAGTATTCTTATTTTATTATTATTATTTTTATTATTATATTTTAGGAGAAATTTAAGTAATAAAAATCAGATTGAAAAACTGATACAAATAATGAAACAAAATCCTCAAATTGCACAGGGACTTTATAGAAAAAGCCAAATTTTAAATAATTTGGGAAAGTATGCTGCAATTTTAAACAGTCTTGGCCCTCCAGTAAAATCAGCTGAAAAATGGTTGAAGGTACAAAAGTATTTAACAAATATTTTATAACATTTATCATCCATCTAACAATTACTCTATTTCAGGTGTGGACTGATTTAAAATTTAATATTAAAAAAAAATTGATCCACAACAAAAAAGAACAAACAGCAACTGGTGGTGGACCAAATACCCAATTTCAACTTTCTCCAACTGAGGAAGAAATTATAGAATTGTTAAATTTGAGACCAAGTATCGATCCTCCTGGAAGAGATTTTGGTACAACAAGTACAATAATAAATGATAAGGGTGCTACAAATACTAGTCATGAAAAAAATGAATTTGTTGCTGCGATTGGTGCTGACGAAAATGAAATTGTTGCTGCGACTGGTGCTGATGAAAATGAAATTATTCAGCAGGGTGAAAATGTTACCATTGAAGATGATGAGAATGTGCAGTTTGGAAATACCGTTCGTCAAGCAAAGCGTGGAAGAAATTCAATTAAGGTCCTATAGGAATATTAAATTTTTGCATTCCACTTTACTGAATATTAAATTTTATATTCAAAATTATAATATTAAGATAAATGTTCAATTAACATATTGAAAGTGTTTAAAATGAACAAATTTGTTGTT
Organism: Villa cingulata; assembly: GCA_951394055.1. Lineage (NCBI taxonomy): Eukaryota > Metazoa > Arthropoda > Insecta > Diptera > Bombyliidae > Villa > Villa cingulata. Next base: position 22,460,915 of record OX596017.1, read on the forward strand.
AATTTTGATTTCGTGGAGTTTAATACACAATCTTGTTTAAATTAAGTAGGAAAACATTTTTGCTTCTAACATTTCCTTATTTGAAAACAATATTTTTACATTGAAAATTAAAAGTGTTTAGATTAACTAATGATATTTTTTTCGGTGTAAGGATGGAATTTCTACAACGTCAGACCAATTCACAAGAAGAATTTCATAAAGAAATAAGAAAAGATATCAAAAAAATAAAAGAATATTTTAAAAAAATTTATGATGTGGGAAAAAAAGTTACCAGTTAAAAAAAGATAAAAATAGAGATCTTATTAAAATAAAGAAAGAAAAACTAAAGATATTGCAGCAAGAGCTTGATTTAAAAAAAGAAATGCATAAATTAAAAATGTCAGCAATAAATGTTTATTATGTATAATTATGAAAATAATTGTTCACATATACTCACATACCTTACATTTTATTGATTACATTATTATTATTACATTACATTACAAATTTATAATAAATAATTATAACAAATAGTTATAAAGAATTCATTATTCTTTTTCTGACGTCTTCACCTTCTTGAAAATTTACATTGTTATCATTTTCACTTGAATTAATTTCATGATGCTCGTTACCATTTTCTACCATTTCTATTAATTCTGGATTATTTACCTTGTACTTTATACATATATTGTGTAGAGCCACACAAATATTTACAATTTTCGAACATTTTTCAGGAGAATAATGTAATTCCCGTGCACCTAAAAGGCATCTGAATATGTTCTTCAACACTCCAATTGTTCTCTCCACGATAATTCTCGCCTGTGTATGGTGCCTATTAAAACGGGCATCTAGTGAATTTTCTTCTGTATTGCGGAAAGGTGTAATTAAATATGATGTTAAAGGATAGCCTGCGTCACCTATAAAAATATTTCATGATTTCAATTTCGAACAATCAAAATAAAAAAAGTGTACCCAAGAGCCATGAATTTCTTTCTCCTCTTTGGTATTCTTCATCCATTTTTGTCTTTGCACCTGACATTGTCCATACCATAGAGTCGTGCGTAGCTCCAGGATACCTTGCATTCACGAAGCGAATTACTTGATTGTGATCACAAATCTAAAAAATAATAAAATTACCAATTATTATTATAAATAACAAGTTTCCAACAGAATACTTGCAATCATAGCATTCAGACTTGAATAACCCTTTCTGTTGTAATAAATATGAAACACTTCTCCTGTAGGTTTTCTTATTTTAATGTGAGTCCCGTCTACTGCTCCAATGACTTCTGGAATTCTACTTTTCTCGTAAAAGTAAAGTTTTGCCTCTCTTTTTTCATCATCACTTAAATTAAAGTTTATCCATTTTGGACATATACGTTCCTCCAAAACTCCTATAACTTCTTTGAGAACAAATGAAACAGTTGATTGAGCCAATCCAAGGTTGTAATCATTGCCGACGCTGCTTTGATAAGATCCTTGAGCGCAAAATTTTAAAACGCATGCCAATTTTATTATATTCGGTATAGATGTAGTCCTTATTGATGCTTTTAAATTTGGTGTGATATCATTCAGCAGGTCAATGAAAGCAACTTTCGATAGTCGAAAATTAAGAATGAAGCTAATTAATTAAAATATAGTATTTATTCCGTAAATTTTTATATTATGAACATAATACCTATTTTCATTTAGTTCTAGAGATTAGAACCATCTCTCAGTCGCCTTCTTATGCGATTGAAGTTTAAAATTCGCGCAGATATCTCTCGAGTTTCATCGCTACTAGAGTTAGAAGAATCATCAAAATATAACTCAATGGATATTTTGGATGTCATATTTTTTAATTAGATTTTGTAAAAAACGTTTATTAAATTGTCTCTATAAAAACACTTTTTCAAATTCACTTTTCATACGATTTTAACAATTCTTATAACTTAAAACAGAAAAGTAATAAGTTATTGTCAATTGTCAACAGAAAAATTTCAAATTTGAACAAAATTTAAATCACATAAGCAATGAAAAACTAGCATTATTCACAGTAGTGTTAAAAAGATTCACAATAGATTATAATTTTAATAATGCATATGGCATTACTAATTGATGCATTCGATTGTGTTACACAATACCGAATTATTTCACAATCGAACAGCTTTCCATCATTCGATCAAAAACACAATCGATATTCGCAATAGGTGCCTAAAACTTACTTTTATTAAATAGTATGCTGCAAAAATAAACTTCTTTTATACTTAAACTTTGTAAATAGCCTTTCCACTTTGCACTTGAAAATAGACTGAATCACTGAGTGAAAATTAATAATATAAGCAAAACAATGCAGTACTTGCCACATAATACACAGTAATCAGTAACGGTAATGCAAAATGTTTTTCTTATAGGAGAACTAGAGTACTAGCAAAAAGTTACAATATGAATATATACTTTGTTAGTTGTACTGGTTGTACAAACTTATGAACATACCCAGCAAACATTGCGATAAGAAAGCAATAGCGAAACATTATCGTAGTGACAAGTGTCGCCTATTGCCGCAATATGGATTTTCTAGTAGAATGCCATACGATGTGCTTGGAAAAAGGTTGATGCGCTCTCTAATTGCTTTGTACGATTGCATTCTAATAGAAAAACAAAGAATATTAATAAGAAAACAATATTAATGTCGCTTACTCAATGTCGCTTACTTACTCAATTACTCAAAGATAATACAGTCTACTAGATGAACCATTTCATTTTTTTTATTCAAATGTTTGTATGTTTGCCAAAAATAAAGATCGAAAAAGTTTTTCGAAATAATATCGAAAAAGAGCGAAAGTTTATAATTCAGGAGGGATGTAAATATGAGAGAAACATAAGAATATTTATATAGAAGAATTAGTTTGTGAGTTGCATGACTGGTTTATTAAATTTTTTATGGTTTTGAGTGGTACCATCACTTATTTGGAGTGCGTTCATGAACATTAGATTAACCATAGTCATGGCACAGTATAGTTTAAGCAAAGTTATGATAACTTCAAGTAGTTTTTGAACGTGTATATATAACAATAATATTGGACATTGAACCCTATTAAATGTTTGCATTACATTAAATTTTGAAGGAACTCAGTAGTGTATGGAAGTAATTCTAGAATCGATTCGGGAATCAATGCAAAAGATCCGCAACTACTTCCACTTTCGATTCCCAATACACAGGAAACCCCCATTACCTTTAACATGGCGATGTCATAGGAGGCAACCAATCGCCTACCTCATGCATGACTAATAACCGATTGAATCATTGATTACAAAGAAGTAGTGAGAGAATGAATTGGTTTGAAGTAGTTAGAGAACTAATGAAAAAGCAAAATAAAAGAAGTAGTTCTTTCAGCACTTTTTTCGGAATAACTTCTAGAAGTTGTTTTTAAAAAGGGATTACAGAATTTTTTTGTATAATTGAGCTGGATTTAAAAAAGGAAAAATAAAATACCTGTCATAAATTTCATACTTATTTATTTAAAACAAAGAAAAAAATCATAAAAAAGTGTATTAAAAGTGGAAAAACTTAAATTATTACATTATTATTATTATTATTATACATATACACTTTTTTATTTTATAAACAAATTTTCTTAAAAACTATTAGCTTTGAAATGTCATGCTGTATGAATATTTTCGTATACTTCATCGTCGAGTTCTCCTCAAAATTTTATTTTTAATCGTGAATTAGTTTTTTTTATATTAAAATATATAATATTTTAGAAATTAAATAATATTTTAAGACTATAATCGAAAACAAATAATATATATTGTATACATATTTCAAATAAATTCTAAAGTAAAAACAAAAATTAGTTCATTTTTTAAAACTAAACTAAACTTAATTCAAAAATTATTAATATTTCTTTTTGTTTTGCAGACAAATCTTCTTAAAATATTTATTTTATACGCCTTAAATATCTCTCTTAGATTATAATTTTAATAATGCATATGGCATTACTAATTGATGCATTCGATTGTGTTACACAATACCGAATTATTTCACAATCGAACAGCTTTCCATCATTCGATCAAAAACACAATCGATATTCGCAATAGGTGCCTAAAACTTACTTTTATTAAATAGTATGCTGCAAAAATAAACTTCTTTTATACTTAAACTTTGTAAATAGCCTTTCCACTTTGCACTTGAAAATAGACTGAATCACTGAGTGAAAATTAATAATATAAGCAAAACAATGCAGTACTTGCCACATAATACACAGTAATCAGTAACGGTAATGCAAAATGTTTTTCTTATAGGAGAACTAGAGTACTAGCAAAAAGTTACAATATGAATATATACAACATATAATAAACTATAGATTCGCACATTTTTCAACTGGAAAAAGATTTGACGAACATTCTTTCATAATCCATATGAATGGTTCACGCATGTTTCAACTGGAAGAAGATTCGGCGAACATTCTTTCGTAATCCATGTGAAAGGTTCGCGCAACTTTCAACTGAAAAAATATTCGACGAAGATTCTTCCGAGTGAAAATTAGAAGAATCGTTTAATATTCGCGTAAAATAATGTTCTCCCATATACTTATTTGATGAAGATTAGAAGAATCGCTTAATGTTCTTCCGAGGAGAATATTCATCTAATGGTTTGCTGGGTGGTGAATGGGTGCTATGTGCTATACGCTTTGTTAGTTGTACTGGTTGTACAAACTTATGAACATACCCAGCAAACATTGCGATAAGAAAGCAATAGCGAAACATTATCGTAGTGACAAGTGTCGCCTATTGCCGCAATATGGATTTTCTAGTAGAATGCCATACGATGTGCTTGGAAAAAGGTTGATGCGCTCTCTAATTGCTTTGTACGATTGCATTCTAATAGAAAAACAAAGAATATTAATAAGAAAACAATATTAATGTCGCTTACTCAATGTCGCTTACTTACTCAAGTACTCAAAGATAATACAGTCTACTAGATGAACCATTTCATTTTTTTTATTCAAATGTTTGTATGTTTGCCAAAAATAAAGATCGAAAAAGTTTTTCGAAATAATATCGAAAAAGAGCGAAAGTGTATAATTCAGGAGGGATGTAAATATGAGAGAAACATAAGAATATTTATATAGAAGAATTAGTTTGTGAGTTGCATGACTGGTTTATTAAATTTTTTATGGTTTTGAGTGGTACCATCACTTATTTGGAGTGCGTTCATGAACATTAGATTAACCATAGTCATGGCACAGTATAGTTTAAGCAAAGTTATGATAACTTCAAGTAGTTTTTGAACGTGATTTTCACCATAGTAGTAGCAATAAATTGTCATTCAGCTGTCAAGTCAAGTTTAAAAAATTTTTACATATAATTATTATATTTTTTGTTTGGCAAAAATTAATTATTTATTAAAAATTAAGTTTAAAACAAAATTAATTAATTTCAAATAAATTAAATTGAAATTTTCACAATTCACAACTCAAAATTAAATGACAAACGATTTTTTTATTGTCAATGTCATTACCACTTAAAGACTATCGTTATTATCGTTAACCATGCTCTCGAGCAGGGTTAATTTTTGACATCAAATAGTTAAAAATTTACTTTACTACAGATGTTTATGAACGCTAAAAAGTTATGTTGGAAGTTATGTTTTACTATACCACCACCATTCTGAACGACAAGTGATAACTATAGTTAACTATAGTAACGTTTATGAACGCACTCTTGATATGATATTATACTTGAATAAGTAAAAATAAATGGATATTTTGTACGCAAATACTTTATGAATACAACAATTGACAATAGGGCTGGTTTCCAAATTTTTTTTTTATTGTATTGATTTGATAGTCGTATTTAATATATGAATGAGTTGAGAAAGGGGTGTATTTCATATTTTATGTATTTTTATATATGTATGTATGTGTTGTTTTGTTAATATGCCTTGTCGCTTGCTATATGCTCTGATATAAATTACTACTATTCTTCTAATTGAAATACATATATACAATTGTAGTTATTTATATCAAAGACCATATAAGTATGTATATACATTTATATGGTGTTTGGTTGTACGTATTACTTGTATAGATCTACATTATTTTCTGATGTAGGATTGTAGAATATTTGGCAACAGAGGTTTTTCCGTATATATACCTTATAATTACTGTAGCATTTGTACTGTACTGTATACATTTATATGGTCTTTGATTATATGTATTACTTGTATAGATCCACATTATTTTCTGATGTATGATTGTAGAATATTTGGCAACAGAGGTTTTTACATAAGCATACATTACAATTACTGTAGCATTATACCAGAGATACTATATAAATACATATAAATATGTTTTCACATAGTATCACAGATCAGATACACTTATCTGTGATAGTATATAGTATCTTTGATTATACATAATATATGTGTATACATATGGATATATTATGGTTTTTTTTTGTTATCTTTTTGAGTTCATTGACATATGAATGCAAGATACGATTATATAATATTATATCATATCCCGTGAATTGAATTTCTTCTTGAAATTTTTAAGGAATGTCTTTTTTAATGTTTGGGCCTTAGGACTTCTGAATACATAAAGTATTATTCTGATTTATGACCATAATATAAAAATTTAAAAATCAGGTGTTTTGAGCATTACCAAATTTTTTTATAGACTGAGTCAATTTTTTTTCTATAACTAGGTAAAAATTGATATTTTATTTTCAATTAATATGGAACATAATTTATAATTATAATTTATATATGTCTATTATTCTAAATCTTGAGGATAATGAATTTTAAATTATTTAAAATATTTTTTAAAAACAGAAAGCTTGAAAATATTTATTTCAAAATTTTGAAGTTTTATTTCGTTGATGTTTGTTGGATATCATAAACGTGGTAATAAATAAAACTCCGTATTTTCAAGTAATAATTATAATAATTTTTATTTAATAATTATATTTGTTGACTCGTCGACGTTTGGGAAAGAAGTGGGATGATCTAGTACTATTCTCATCTCTTGTTACTAATTGATAAGAGATGATGAGTAGTTGTTGTTAACAGGGTGCATAATATGGTGTATGTAATATTTTGAATTACCGCTACAATGTTTTTTCTGTGTGGTAACGTATAAAGTATAAACTCAAAAAATTCTAAATACTAGCGCTGATGAACATTTAATTAGATTCAATGAAAATTGATAATCATTTGTAGCTTGAAAAATATTATATTTTTGTTCACAAATCATAACAATAAACAAGATGTCATGAAGTCGAAAATAAATTATTTGTAAATTTATGTATTTTTATGATTGAATACAATCAAATTTTTTTCATTTATGTTTGCTTAAAAATAAATTATTAAGTAGAATGTGCCTATAATTCTAATCCTAGAAATATTTTGGAGATCCGTATTATCAAAATATCTTCAGTAGTGATCAAAAAATTATGTTTGAAAATAACGTGGAATAGGTTTACGCATAGTAAATGTGAATGAAAAAGAAACTGTAATGTTCATCACATTCAGTTATTCTCACGTGTGATAACCCCCGTAAGGAATTTGAAGATTTTAGGTATCCATTTCAATAAGAGGCTTAACTGGTTAGATCATTTCAATGTTGTGGTGATTAAACTTAAAAAGGTTCTTAATCTCATAAAATCACTTGCAGCAGGAAGAATGGGTGCTTCTCCTAGCGCACTCATTCATATTGCAAACACCTTAATCAATGGTATTGTAGGTTATGGCCTATCCCTCTTTGGTGATATCTCACCTTCTTCTAAAAAGAAGATCCAAACTGCAATAAATTCTATCCTAAGGGTTGCTTCTGGTGCCTTTCGTTCCACCCCAATACCCATTCTCTTAGCAGAGTGTGGCTGTTGGGAAATCGAGGATAGAATCATGAAATCCAGATTGAGGTTTGCTGCCAGGCAGATGGCTGATCCTAGATCTCCTCTGTTTGGCATCATTTGGGACTTTCTAGAAAACAGTTATAGAAACAGATTTTCTTCCCTACGTAGGACTGGAATGTCTATTCCACGTCTCGTGGATTCTCTTCCTTCGCGCCCTTCCCTCCCTCCTTTTGTAAAAACTTTTCTCCCCAATCCCAGCCTTTTACAGAATTGCATTACGGACGACTTGAGTAGGTACAGTAGGGATGCTTGCAGTCCTGAGGTCTTCCGAGCTCTGCATGCTGAGCTTTGTGAGGAGTATAGAGATAGATTGCAGATTTATACTGATGCCAGTAAAACTTCTGCTGGCGTTGGTATAGCAGTAATCCGAAAACATGGTTCGCATGGATGGAAGACGGTGATAAGTAGGGGTTTACCAATAGACACTCAAGTCTTTGATGCTGAACTAGTTGCAGTGTGGTTTGCTGCAGCTAGGGAAGCAGAAAAAGGCAGAGGTCTGGTGATCTTTACTGATTCTCTGTCTGTCATCCATGCGCTAAAAAATCTCGGAAATGATGATTACTTATTACACTTAGTAAGAAGTATCATTTGCCAATATGACATCCGTGTTTGTTGGATACCTGGGCATGTGGGTATTGTAGGTAATGAAATGGTCGACCAGGCCGCCAAAGCAGCCATTGGTGTGAATAGCGAGTCTGTTCTTTTCGTTCCTCCTAGCCCTAATGCTATTTTCAGGATAGGTATGGGCCAATTGACAAAGAAAAGGCTGGCTGCCTTCCTTGATATTGGCTCAGACACTACACGTGAATATTGGGAGATTAACCGTGATCTCTCTACTCCGAAATTCAATTCTTTGTTAGGTAGGATTCGGCAGACCTCACTTATTAGATTGAGAACTGGGCATACGAGGTTGATCCATCTCCGCACATCTAATGGCAGAGTTGGCTCAACTTGCCCTTATTGTAACTGCTTTCGACATAGAAACGCGACAAATTTACTACTTGACTGCCCGACCATTAGAAATAGACTAGCAGTACTAGGACACTCGACCTTGAATAGGGCAGAGCTTCTGGATCCGTCTCAGGACCGGAACTCCCCTCTGTTCAAGTTACTAACGGACCTCGACTTATACAAACATATTTAGTACTATGAGCCCGTACCAGTGTTTTTTCAAGTTTATTTCTTTTTATTGTGACTCTACATACAATACTGGACCTTACATTACGTACTTTTCAACCATACTGGACATTACAAAATACATTTGTTTTCAGGTTTTTTATGTTATTGTAATTAGCTGGTCTATAAACCCTTCACCACCCTTTTCGTAGCTATGGTACGGACGGGGTGGTGTGGAGTTCGTAGACTAGCTTTATCTTTCTTACTTGTTCAATAGTATTAAGTTAATCAGTAAGTTAGGCCTCCAGCCATAAGTTGTAATTAAATTAGATAGGCCTTCTGCCAGAAGTTTTATTTTGGGTATTATTATAAGTAAGGTGTAAGGGTAGTCATTAAGTTCATGCCTTCTGCAATAAGTTTTTCTAGGTTAAGTTGTTTTCATTGTTAGTTTAAGAAAAGATGTAGGTGACCGCCAAAAGGCCCTGGAGGGTCGTGGTGTGGGCAGTAGGGAGGCAGTTCACTGACCTCTCTACTTAATAAATAATAATAATAATAATAATAATTATAATTTTTTATTTGATTTTTGAATTCAAAATTTACCATTTTAACATTTCTATTAAATTGATAGCTTAACTATTTAATATCATTCTTTAACCAAATTGCCGACAATAAAAAATAAAATTGTAAAATTTATAATATTTTTCTACCTATAACCTTGAATGGAAATTTTTAATTTGATTCATTCATTTAAAAAGCGCGAGAACTGGTCAATTCTGCATGGTGCGGTCGTGGAGTTAGCAAAAAGAGGAAGTTAATCTGACATACCTCTACTTTAGAATATATTATCAGAAATTTGAATAGCCTCTGACATTTAGTATTAGTCATAAATATTTTATACAGCATTTTTTTTGAACAGAAGTTTTAAAATTGCATGTATTTTTAATTCTGTTTTTTTCTATAAAATATATGTAACTTTGTTTTGAACTTAAATGAACCTAATGAATTCGGACAAAAAAGCGATGAATTATCAATCGTCTTTTAGTACAGTTGAAATTATACAATATTTTAATATTTTAATAGTTGATATTATATTTAATTATTTATTATTATAATTATATATGTATACACTAAACAAATTTATGGATTTATAATGTTTCGAGGATGCATTTCCAATTATTAATTGATTAGAAATTAAATGCCGTGTAAAAGTAGTTGTGAACAATACTGTACACCCAGTTTTAATTTAACTATAGTTGGAAGACAGTTTTCAAATTTAAAAATTTTAAAATCAAATATATTACTATACTTGTATGTATATGATTAAATAAAGTATAATATTAATATGCAAATTATGTATAAAAATATCAAAGAAAGTCATAGCAAAGCAGAAGAAAAATTTTGATCACGATCAAAGTGGATTTTGCATTTACGCAACCTGAATAATAGTGGTAACGTAGTAAATGAATGATATATTCTTCAAATATAGATATTCTGGTATCTTAAAAGGATATTGTTACCTGTTACGTATCAAAATTATTATTTAATTCTTTGTAGAGGAAAATCGTCGCAGTGCAGTGTGATTGATAAATATTCGGTAATTATAAACTTTCGCTGTCAGCTAGTTTTTTTTAAACATTAAAAATCGAAAAATATATGAATCTTCATGATTCTAGTATCAAAATGTTCCATTTAACTTCGGATTTATGAAAAAAATATAATAGTTACAGTTTGATGCGTAGGATAGTGTGGTAGATGGTTAAAAGAGCATATGAAAAAATCAGTTTAATTCAGTTCAAAAATGTTGATCAGTGTTTAACTTCGGTTTGATTTCGGATTTATGAATTGAATATAATAGCGCACCTTATCTGTGGCTACAGTAATTATAATGTATGCATACGTAAAAACATCTGTTGCCAAATATACTACAATCCTACATCAGAAAATAATGTAAACCAATACAAGTAAAACATATAATCAAAGACCATATCATCGTTGCGATTCTCTATCACCGCGTATGTCAAAACACCGCGTAAGTCAATTGAAATTATATTCAGACACAGTTATCATATATAAATGCACGATAAAAATGTTCACTTGATACGACTCTTAAAAACTGTGAAATTAAAGTTATAACAACTACGCTTATATACTACGCAATATAACTACGCAACTAAAATACCTCATAACTCATCAGTTTCTAACTAAATTTGTGAGTGGTAGGAGGCTCTTGCACGAACAGTTGTTTTTGTGTTTTAATCTAATTGCATTCAAATTAAATTTAAAATAATAGTGTTTCTTTGCGAATAAGTTACTTAATTATAATATTCAAAAGTAAGTATTTTGAATTATTTTAGGGTTTAATCTTATTCAAAATTACTTTGACATAAGCGCTGTTGTTATTTCAGACTTAGTCATTCAATCTTTGACTTACGCGTAGTTGAATAGAATTTAAAACAGGTACTTTAAATGTAACGTTATTTCTAATTTTTCAGAAAACAAAGCAATAATGTCGAATGAATATAAAGACGAAAATATCAGTGATGAAATATCATATAACAGTGAAGATGACGATATAGTGAATGAAATATGTAAAGAATTGAACATTAAAACCGTTGATAATGATAAACGTAACAGTGAGGAATGTCCAACAACTACGGAAAGCGTTCTTCAAATTATCAATTTAACTGAAATAAATGATGCAATTTCTGAAAACTATTGTCAAGAAAATGTTGAAGCCTTCCCAAGCACCAGTCGCGAGGTGATAAATATGCAGTCGGTTGGGTTGGTACAGTATCAGAAAATATTAGTGACGAAGATCCCAATGAAAAAAAGAAAAGAGGAGTAGCCTGGGAAAAGAATGGAAACAAAAGGTTGAGAATGGAAGGAAAAGCATATTTAGGCTATCGACGACAAGCTACAAACTCTGCTGGAAAATTTCACGTTATAAATGATGTACCCAAAGAAGCTCGTAAGCTAAATTTCGAAAATGCAACGATTTTACACAGATTGATAGGGAGCTAATATTCTCCAATTTTTGGGGAAATTTAAACTGGGATCAAAGAAGACAATTTGTAGTTTCACATACTGCGATTACTGAACCAAAGCAAAGAAAATGTGAAAACCTCAATACCCTTGGAATTAGAGATTGGACTGTGAGATATTGGCTTCAAATCGCGACAGTGGGCATGGTACCAAGTTCTTCTAAAAGTAATAATAGAGATACAATATTAAAAAATCGTGAAACATTGCTTTTACAAAAATTTCCTGAAGAACTTCCTAAGCTTGAATCTCATTATTGCCGAAAATCAAGTAAAAAGTTGTATTTGGAACCTTTGATAAGAACAAAAACACAGCTCTTTGAAATTTATACAGGAAAAAGGTATATCTCCTATGTGTAGAAAGTCACTAGATACCGAGTTTAAAAGACAGAACCTTAGTCTTGTCATGCCAAAGAAAGATCGCTGTGATGTCTGTTGTGCACATGAGGTTGGAAATGTGAGTGGTGAGGAATGGAAAGCTCATATGACCAGAAAAGAGAGAGCTTTAACCGAGAAATCACTGGATAAAGAATTAGCACAAAAAGACCAGTGTTATGTATTCACGCAAGATTTATAGGCTGTAAAATTGGCACCTCAATTGAATGCAAGTGCTATTTACTATAAAACAAAGCTATGTGTACATAACTTTACAATATTTGATTTAGCTTCCAAAGATGTTATGACATATTGGTTCGATGAGACACATGGTGGATTGGAAGCATCCGTTTTTGCATCATGTGTTATTGATTATATTATTTGCAAAATAGATTTCAATAATAGTCTTCCAATTATTATTTATAGTGATGGTTGCGGTTACCAAAATCGTAATATTGTCATGAGCAACGCTTTGCTTCATTTATCAGTACAAAGAAATATAACGATCACCCAAAAGTTTTTAGAAAAGGGTCATACCTATATAGAATGTGATTCTGTTCATAGCAATATCGAAAGAAAGCTACAAAGACGAGATATTTATTTGCCAAGTCAGTATATGCTCTTATCACAAAAGAAGCAAGAAAACCACCACTACGCCCATATGATGCAAAAATATTGAGTTACGACTTTTTCCGTGATTATTCTCAAAAAGAACACTTTTTTATGATTCAATTAGACCTGGACGAGTCGCTCATGATGCAACAGTATCTAATTTACGAGTACTTCAATACTCCCCTGATGGAAAGATTCATTATAAAATTAACTTTGATGACGACTTTGCTGAGCTTCCACGACGATCACGATAACCGAAAGTAACAGCTATTGATTGGCCCAAATTATACAAAGAAAGACGCAAAATAAAACAATCTAAATGGAAACATCTCCAGGAGCTCAAGACTGTTCTTCCCAGTGACTGCCATTCGTACTATGACTCTATACCATATAGCTAATTGAATTTATTTTAGTTTTAAAATCAACATTAATTTTTTTCATGTAATGGAATTAAAAGATATTTTTTATATTTTATATGTAGTTGAATAATACAATTTTATTTTTCCTTTTTCTAATTTACAATAAAGAACTTCAAAATCATTCGAAATCTTTAAATTAAAATCGCACATCTAAAATAAAATCTCATTTTTGAATGTTGAATACCGCGTAAGTCCTTTAAAAATCAAAACGTGATATTAAAACAGTTGATGTTAATATTTTTATATCAATAGTCTCTACTAATAACTAGAAAAGATGATTTTAATTAAATTGGTCGGAAATTAGAGACCAAAGATAATAGTAGTTCTTCTCAATAGATTTTCTTTTTAGTCTAAGTGGTAATTTTTCCAAAAACGACACACTCACATAAATGATAAAGATCGAAAAAGCTTCATCGAAACCAAAAAAGTTTATATAATACAATTATATCTGACCTTTCTACTATCCTTCAAACAAAATTATATCACCACACATATTACCGAGTTACAAACCTGTATTTATAATTTCTAAATGATATTTGAAATACAAGATATAAACATTTGTGTATATAATTGCGTATATCATGTAATGAATATACTACATATATGAATATACATATATTCATACAATATAAATATCATTAGGTTACTCCTTACTCCAGCTATTTCATTCTTAGTGCTTATTATACACATTATATACAATATGTGTCCATTATTTGCAAACTGCGTCTATTCCATTTTCTACCCAAATTAAACTAATGATGTAGTTTTGGAGCTGTCATTTTTTTCAACTTGTTCGTAAAAAAATAAATTACAAATGTTGTCTAAGTACGAGTATAATTATGTTTAAAATCTTACGTTTATTGCAAACTGCGCGTTTTCCACTTACATGTTATATTCAAAGTGCTTCTATTCCTGAGTAAATCGTTTTTTTTTCAAAACTTGTCAATTCCTTTGTAATATACAACCATAATATAAAATTAAATTCAAATGTTGCTATTTTTTGCATGTTTAATGCATAACGGTTAAAATTAAAACCGTTATTACTGTTGTTAATTTGTGTTCAATTACATTTTATTAATCATTTCTCAAGTAACTTTTGTGAAGTAAAGTTGGTTTTTTAGATTATTAAAAATATGAGTGATAATCAAGAGAATATTGCATTAGTGACTGATGGAAAAACAAGGAAATCTAGAAAAAATCCTCAAAATTATGCCAGAGAAAAGGCAAAAGTGGAAAGGTGAGTGGAATTCATATTGTCTTATTAAATATATAGGTCTACTAGTTAATTGAAAAAAAAATTTTTTCAAGGTACAAGTGCAAAAAATTGCCAACAAAAACCTTTTGCGCACATAAAGGAAATACATTTAAATGCTGTGAAATCAATGGCAGAGATTTACTATCTTTCCAAAACGCTTTTTATAATTTTCCTTGTAAAATAAAACAAGATATGTTTATCTTGTCTTACTGCTTCTTTGAACCTCCAAAAAGAAGAGATCGATGTAGTAAAGACGGTAGTCGTAAAGGAATTTCCATTATTTATAAAATGAGAAAGTGCGATGGAAAAGTTGTTAAAATTTGCCAGAAAAAATTTCTAAATACGTTAAACATATCTAAAGATCGTGTACAAAGAGTTTGTAAACGACATCTTGAACAAAAAACCATTCCGATTGAAAGACGAGGTGGAGACAGAAGATCCGAGTCTTATAAACTAAAAAAAGAAGTTGTTATGAATTTTATTAAGACATTTAAAGTCATAGACGTTCACTATTGCCGTGATCGAGCTGTTAAAAGACAGTATCTTCCTAGTGAGCTGAACATCAAAAAGATGTGGCGATTATATCAATCCTCTGCATCCAGTGATTTACAAGTCAAGGAAAGTTATTTTCGACTGATATTTAATAACAATTTTAATATTGGTTTTAAACCGCCGTATGTAGATATGTGTTCAGATTGTTTAAGTTTCAAAGAAAGAATAAAATATGAAAAAAACGATAAAAAGAAAGTCGAATTAATGGCGTTCAACAGAGTTCATAAACAACGTGCAGCAGCATTTTTTCAACTTCTAAAAGACCAACGTCCAGGAATCATTACATTATCTTTTGATTGTCAGAAAAACATGGTACTGCCAAAAGTGGCTGATCAAGCTGCTTATTTCAGTAGACAGTTGTACTTATATACATTCGGAATAGTTGTTGGATCCTCTAAAAGTCCCTTAACAAAAGAATCGGTCAATTTATACATTTGGACAGAAAATCAGAGACCTAAAGGATCTGTAGAAATTTCTTCTGCGGTGTACCATTGTCTGAATAATGTTATTTATGACCATAGTATAGAAACTGTAAGATTGATGGCAGATGGCTGTGGTGGCCAAAACAGAAATTCAACTATGCTTGGAATGATATGTTATTGGTTGTCTTCTAAAGCACCTAAAAATATAAAATACGTAGAACTCATTTTCCCAGTTCCTGGGCATTCATTTATGCCTCCAGACCGTGTATTTGCGCAGATAGAAAAAGAGGTGAAAAATAAGCAAACAATTGTCAGAGTAAATGATTATTTGAATATTTATGATAAGTACGGTACTGTAAACCTACTAAATTCAAATGAATGTCCTGTATATGATTGGAAAGAAGAATCTTCAATATTTCTTAAATCAACGAATCATTTTCATTTTCAGTTTAATAAAATGAAACGATTTATATTTTCGAAAACAAAATCAAACACCGTTGTTGTACGTGGTGAAGCATTTTATAAAAGTGACATTGGTAAAAGCAGATCAATCTTAAAAAATGGAAAAAAACTCTCAGATATGAATCCAAAGCGCCTTCAGTGTGGAGTTAAAGTTAAAGATGCAAAACTTAAAGATGTTGAAAAATTATTAACAAAGCATTTTGGACCAGAGTGGAAAAATATTGAAGAATTGAATTTTTATAAAACTATAATAGAAAATAACAATATTTTTTCAGATGAATGTTATGGAGATCAGCATAATTATTGTGAGATAAACGAAGACGATAATGTTTTAAAAATTTAAATTTCAATTTAATGTAATTT
Organism: Villa cingulata; assembly: GCA_951394055.1. Classification (NCBI taxonomy): domain Eukaryota; kingdom Metazoa; phylum Arthropoda; class Insecta; order Diptera; family Bombyliidae; genus Villa; species Villa cingulata. Next base: position 22,477,410 of record OX596017.1, read on the forward strand.
TCAAATGAACTTTGAAAAAAATAAAAACATAAAAATTCTAAATATTTTGTAATAAAAAAGTTTATAAAATCACAAAATATATTATGTACTCTTTTGTTTCTGGAATTGTTAATTTTTCAAAATATAAAATACAAAACTTGTCTTTTCCATATCTCGAATGCAAATACCGTCTATTCCAATCTTTTTTTTAAAATATTGAAACAAATAATAACTGAAAAGCTTTTTCGGTTAGATATTTTCAGTACAAATCATTTTTACAAATGCCTGATTGTGAAATATATTTAAAATAAGACTAAGTTTAGTATTTATAAGTTTTTCAGGTTTTACTCGAAAAGTTAAAAAGTGGAATAGACGCAGTTTGCAAATAATGGACACATATACAATATTGTACATCATAATAGCAGGTGTCTTTTTTGCAATGCTTTGCTATGTTGGCTATACCATGTTCTTTTTTTGTTTGTTTTTATTATTTATTTTTTTTTTCTTCTGTTTTCGGCGATCGCATGACAGCAATTGGAAGCATTTTTTGTTGTTGTTTATTGAATATGTACCACTCACACATATATAATATTTTTATTCATATAAAATGAATAAACGTATCGGTGAAAATTGATACATTTAGACCCGAAAGTTATGCAAAATATTTTTATTATCTATGACAAAAGTTTTGTGAAAAATAGGAATTTTATGTTACTAATAATTCTAAAATAATGTAAAAATTTTATTTTTCTATTTCGAAATCGAAAAAAGAACATTCGAATTACCTTATATGAAAATTTCAGTATAATACGCAATCATCTACCCATGAAAAATTAGATTTAAAATCTATACATTTTTTGTAAAAATCCTTCTTTCTTCAAAGCTTTCTACAGGACTAATAAGGACAAAAATTACTAAAGCGCTTAGTGCACTCTACACCTTTTGAATGATGTATGACAAAAATTTTAGAAAAATACATGGTGTAGTTACGGAGAAAAGGTGTACCATAGCACGTTGAAATTTGAAGAAAGCCTCGTCCTTATTGCCCTGTACAGGAAAAACTAAAACCTTTTTGAAAAATTTGTTCCGCTTAGTTCACTTTAGACCCATTGATCTTTCATTTAAAACATATTTCATAAAAATTGGATATAAAATGGCTGAGAAAACCTGTACCCAAATCACCCAAAATCAGTAAAATCACTATAAGATGCTCGTTCTGAATTCATTTCACACAAGTGATTCTTCACATGAACTTTCACAGTGAATCATTAGTCAAGATATTTTATTTCAAAAACTTTTACGCTATCACTTACTGAACATTTAATGAAAACACGAAATGAATTCATATTGAATGCAGCTTGTGAAGGTAAAATACCATTCACAATGTGAGTAATCAATGAATCCTGGCTCTAATTATTATATTCCTACTTTTCGTTTTGATTTTTTTGAATAATTTAAATAAAAACTCTTTAATCTCTTAATAATATTAGATTTTACAAAGATAAAACGAATGAATTCGCCTAATCATAAAATTAAAATAAGTTTACATAAATCGTCATTCATCAAATGAATTTTATATGAATATAATTCATATTTCAATCACTTGGTGTATTCATAATGTACCCATTTTTGAATAATTCACTTATTTTTCATTTCGTGTTTTCAAAATGAATAAGAGAAAAATTATTCAGTTCGTGAAGATTTTTGACATCCACTATGAATTCACTGTGAACCTAGTTCACTGAATGGTCAGCTGGGATAGTATGTATTTTATTTATACGCGTATTAGTTTTAAATTTTTTATAACGTAATTTGATTAGATTTAAAAATATTGAAATACTTATGGCGGCAATTATGAGAGTCTATTCTATCAAGAATAGAATTGACTTCTTGAAGTCTATCAAAAAAAGGCACGGTATTACGTAAATCAATAGACTCGTGTACCTAGTACTGCCATATAAACTGATAAAAATTTCTATTATACAAATAAATGTTAGGTTAATATTGATTGTTTACTTATGTCAATTGTCATAAATTTTCGTATTTCTGTGAAGAAAGTATTAAAAAGTGAAAAATTGAAAAAATAATAGATATGATTTTTTTATATTTGTTAAATGGAGAAATGGACGAAATTTATCATAACGAAGTGTTATTCAATTTACGCAGAAGGAGGATATTAAGAGATGCATCAAATCCACTTGAAATGGATGAAATGCAGTATGTATAATTAATTTTAAGTTTTCTGGAGAATCATTTTCGAATTCAAATTTTAGCTTCATAGCGAATTTTCGATTGACACGTGAAGTATTTAGAAATTTGCTTGACGATTTGGAAAATAAACTGAGTCCTGCTTTGAGAACTACTTCAATACCGAACATATTGAAGCTTGCGTGTCTCCTACGTTTTTGTGCCCAAGGTAGTTACCAGATTAGTGTTGGTAATGACTATAATCTGGGTATGAGTCAACCAACAGTTAGTGTTGCATTAAAGGAAATAATAAACATTTTTGAAAACCACATTTGTCCAAAATGGATAAAATTTCCTTGCACCACTGACGAAGAAGCTGCAGTCAAAGTAGCTTTTTATGAAAAAAATGGGTTCCCAGGAATTATCGGCTGTATTGATGGGACTCATATAAAGATAAGGGCCCCCGAAGGACAAGCACAACACTTATATTATAATAGAAAGGGGTATTTCAGCTTTAATGCCATGATAGTAATAAACAAATACATATTAGTAGTTGAGTCTGTAAGATGTAAGTAACCTTTTTGAAAAAATTGCAGGTTTGCAATCACAAAATGGAAATCACGTACATCGACGCAAAGTTTCCTGGATCAACACATGATTCAACAGTGTGGAATGCATCGCAACTTAAAAGAAAGTTGGTTCAGGATTTTCAAAATGGGGAGTGCAATAAATGGTTACTAGGTAAGTGCCACAAGAAGTTCGTGTTGATATAACTTTTTAAAACAAATAACATATCCACAAAATGCTATAATTCTATCTTTTCTATACATTTGAGGCGATGCCGGATATCCGTTAGCATCATACTTAATCACTCCATTCCGCAGTACACTTGAAAACTCCAGAGAAGCCCGATTTAATACGAAACATTCAGCAACAAGAAATATAATAGAAAGAACCATTGGAGTTCTAAAAAGCAGATTCAGATGTTTACTTGGTGCCAGGGAACTACATTATTCACCAGAAAAGGTGACCCAAATTGTAAATGTATGTGTAGCATTACACAATATGTGTATAAGGCATGGAGTTCCGCTCGAAGAAGAGAATAATATAAATGAAATCAACGAGGACGATGTTTCTACCATTCGAGAAGAGGAACGTAATGTAACAAACACTGAAGGAATAGCGGCTCGTAACAGATTAATGTTGTCTCTAATTTCACAACAATAAAGAAATTAATAAAAATTATAAAATAACAATTTGTTTTTTATTTATATAAAACAAAGAAAAACAAACAACTAGAAATTAAACATTAATAACAAAACAAAAAGCCTCCATGGCATAGTAAAAATAAAACAAAAAATTCTTAATTTTAATAAATTGAGGCACTCATTTAAACATCATAAAAATAAATTCAGACAACAAAATTCTAGAAAAATGCTTTAATATTTATTATTATATATATTTTAGCCTTCAAATGTTTTCTTCTGTAATTCTATTAATTCCATTTTTAGTTTGAGCTTAATTGCTCGGTACTTTTGTTTTTCCTCTATTTCTTCTTTATAAATTCTTAATTTTTCTTTTTTTAACTTAATTAATTCACTATTTTCATCTTTTTTAAGACGATACATTTGTTTTTGGTATTCCACCATATTTTCCATGCATCCTTTTATGGCAGATATATCATTTCGAAGAATTCTAAATTCTTCATTGTGATTTTCTAACATCTTCATTCTTTCATCAGCGATATTTGTTCTTTTTGGTTTTGTAAAATTCTTGCTCGAAGATGATGGTTCTATCGCGTGGGTTACAGTTGATACAGGATTTCTTATTAATTCAATTTCATCATTGTTATCATTTACAATTATATTTTCCTTTTCTGCATTTTCTTCAGGATTTATCCCAAAGTGGCGTCCTGGTGGATCAACACAAGTTTTTAAACTTAAAAATTCAGTTACTCGTTCCTCCAACGGACTTAAAATTTGTAGATTACATCGTCCACCTCCTGTGCTGTTTATTTCAGTTTTATTATTCCGCAATTTTTTCTTAAGTTTCGCTTTCAGGTCAATCCACACCTAATAATAATATACCTATATTATATAAAAATAAATTTAAAAGCTAATAAATATTTACCTTCACCCATTTTTCGTCTGTTTTTATCGGAGGCCCTAAACTATTTAATTCTACTGCAATTTGTTTCCATTTTAAATCTGCCTCATTTTTCTTTGTTATCCCCTTGGCTATTAAGGGATTTTGCTCCATGAGAATAACCAACTTTTCCAGCTGATTTTTGTTACTGAAAGCTTTTTTCCTAGAAAATCACAAAAGAATTATTTAGTTTTGAAAATGTTAATGTATTTTTTATATTATTATTATTTATATTTATATTAATATTATTTACCTGATTTCTTCGCTTTCCATTTTCACATAAGTATCACACCGTTCACACTTTTGACAGAAAAGTATTTACATTTTATACCCTAACCTCCAATTTTAGATAATCTATTACAAAATTGTGGTAGATTTGTTATGTCTATAAAGTAGAAGAATTTCTACTTGAATAGATTTTCATAATTTCAAAAGTCTATATAGACTTTAATTCTATCAGCTGTAGACTCTCATAATTGCCGCCTATGTATATGCTTTTCAGTAACTGTTTTTATTTTTTTTTATTTTTATTTTCAAGAAGAAGTCAAAATAACAACCCGGATAAACTCAACTTAAGTTAAAGACCGTGCATGAATGATTATTGTCATAATAAAAAATGGTATGGTCCCGATGAGTTTAAAAATTTTAATAGTTTTTTAATAAATTCAATCAATTTGGAATAAAAGTACATACTTACATTTATTGTGTAGCAGTGTAATAATTTTTAATTTAATTTTTGCAGTCTTATTAAAATGTATACAAAATTATTATAAATCAACTTGATTATTATTTATTTTATTTTTTAGAATATTATTTATTAATTACACATATATACATAATTATTGTGCACAATATAATTGTTATAAAATTTTCCAAAATATTTTTAATTATGTACATTACATATATAGGAAAGAAGGGAAAAAGGAAAAGGGAAAGGTAAAAAAATTCATGTACCTACGAAGGTACTACAAAAGATATTCGTTGTTACACACGGATATGTATTAAATATCTACATATACAAATTTACACGAGGCTATTCATGATAGTGCTATTCATGGGCGCATTTACATTGTCTTTTATTGCTTTCTTATCTTGTTTCAGGATTGAACGATAGTATTTACATTATATCCATTCTTGCTTTCTTGTTCATGTTTCTTGTCGTAATTTTTATATGCGATGCCTATTAGTAGTATTGTTGTTGTTGTTGTTGTTTGTTAGGGGGGAGGTATGAAACCAGAGCACTCAGACATAACGCTGTTCATTGTACTCGAAGCCCCCGTCTAGTCAAACTTCTTCGTTGCTCTCAGATAACGAAGGAGTTCCACTCGACTTTCAGGCCCAATTTTTTCGGGTCTAATGACATCAGTGCCGAAAATGCGCATTATAATAGCCGTGAAGGCCAAGCACTCACACAAGAAGTGTTCCGTGGTATCGTCCTCCTCTCCACAAGAAGCACACAGTGCATCACTGATGATTCTATGGTAGCGAGATGCTTTCCACAGGAATTATGCCCTGTAAGAGCGTTGACCATAGCTCTGCAATCTTTTCTTCCCTGTTTGAGTAGGAAAGCCGCTAGAGCCCGGTTTGGATTTTTGATAAAGCGGTTGGTTTGCCTGCACATTAGGAGATTTTGCCATAGACTCTCATGCAGATTACCTGTGAGTGCATCTACAGCATTTTTCACCACCGTCGTGGGCACACCAATTACTGGTTCAGGGCCTATGAAACGCGTTTCGGCGCCTTCTTTAGCAATGCTATCGGCTGCCTCATTGCCTTCAAAGCCCTGATGTCCTGGTATACAAATGAGATCCAAGGAGTTATGTCTTGCAACATATTTCAACCTAGATCTGCATTCGAGAACAATTTTGGAGGAGACGATAGGGCGGCTCAATGCTTTAAGCGCAGCTTGACTGCCGCTGTAAATACAAATGGACCTGCCCTTCCATCCTCTTTCAATTGTCCAATGAGTTACTTTAAGAATCGCATATATCTCCGCCTGAAAGACAGAGGTATGCGATCCGAGTGGGTACGCATGTCTAGAATCGGAAGATTCCAGGCACCAGCCGGCTCCAGCGCTATCGACTGTTTTAGAGCCGTCTATATAAAAGACATCCGTATATGCACAGCCGTCAAGTTGGAGCGTGTTGTTCCACAAACTCCTGTGCACATTATACGATATCTTTGTCGGAATATGGTCTGAGGGATGGTGCTATCTGTGGGCATCTGAGAGAGAGTCGAAATTCCTCCTTAAGCCAAGACAGAACCTTGTCCGACCATATCAGAGGACTTCCATAGACCTAAACATTTAAGTCTATAGGCGGCTTTCATTGCTTCACTTTGTATAAATAAATGCAAAGGAGGCAAGTTTAGAATAGCATCTAGCGCGGCACCAGGAGTGGTGACGCCGATGCAAATTTTTCGCTATAATCTGGCGAGACTAGACATAACCCATTTACAGTTTGTCTTGGTCCACCAAACTACACATGCGTAACTTAAGATGGGTCTTATAATTGCCGTGTACAGCCACAATATCTGCTTAGGGCCAATACCCCACGTCTTTCCAAAGATCATTCGGCATTGATTATATAAAGTCAATGCTTTGTTCACCTTGTATTCGACATGAGTCCTCCAGAGTAGTTTTTTTATCGAAGATTACACCCAGATATTTAACCTCTGTGGAGAGTTGTATTTTGACATCCTTCATCCCTGGTAACACAAGACCCTCGATCCTTCTCTTTCTAGTAAACAGAACGAGAGTGATCTTGCTTGGGTTTACCGAGAGACCGTGTCTATCACACCAGTCAATAACAGTATTCAGGGATGTCTGTATCTTAATACAGACATTCCTAAGTGAGCTGCCAGTGGCCAGTATGGCCAAATCATCTGCATAAGCCTGCGGATGAGAATCAGACTCCCCCAGCTCTAGCAATAGAGAGTTAATAAAGATGCACCATAATAGCGGTGAGAGGACGCCTCCTTGTGGACATCCTCTGGTCGCCTTGGTTACGACACATCTTCCGCTCTCAGTTCTAGCAAAGGGGATTCTATTAGTTAGCATGGCCTCTATCCATTTAACTATGACTTCGTTAACACAGAAGTTCCTGATTGCGTCACATGTCGACTCATGAGTTGGGCTGTCGAAGGCACCTTCAATGTCAATGAATACGCCCAGCGCGTACTCTTTCCTGTGAAGTGCACTTTCCACCTTAGAAACTAAGGCGTGCAGTGCCGTTTCGCAAAATTTTCCTCGCTGGTAAGAGTGCTGATCGACACTTAAAGGTCGTTCTCTCAACACCTCAGATCTAATGTGACTGTCAACCAGTCGTTCCAGACATTTCAGCATAAACGATGTTAGGCTGATAGGTCTGAAGCTTTTCGGAGTGGAGTAGTCTTCCTTGCCCGGTTTGGGAATGAAGCTTACTCTCACTGGTCGCCAGGAAGTGGGTATATGCGCCAACGCGAGGCTTGCCATAAAAATGTGTTTTATGTTCCTCACTAGCGCATCCACTCCTTCCCTTAGCATAATCGGGTAGATCCCGTCATCGCCAGGTGATTTAAAGTTACTGAACGAAGATAAAGCCCACCTTATCTTTCGTTCGTCAACCACCCTGGATGCGATAAACCATCTATATCTAGATGCTTTCCCATTGGAGATAATGGGTTGACATCTTGGTTCATCATAAGAAACCGGATTGCCAGGGAAGTGCGTCTCCAGCAGGATCTTAATTGATTCTGACATAGAGTCGGCACTTCTCCCGTCCGGCAATCTAAGAGAGTCAAGTTTGGCTCTCGGGTCTCTTTGCTGAACGCTTTTGAGCCTCGCTGTATCTCTAGTATTTTCTACTCTTTCACAGTAGGTTCTAAAAGAGACTAGTTTGGAGTTCCTTATCAGCCTCTTATAGTCCCTCTGTGTGGAGCGATATGTTTACCAGTCCACTTCTTTTTTGGTTTTAAGAGCCTTATTAAGAAGTTTTCTGGAGATTCTTCTGAGTCTCTGCAGTTCTTTGTTCCACCATGGAACGTTTTTGCTGCCCGGACTCGTGGTAATCGGACAGGAAGCCGCATAGCTGTCTAAAAGATTGCAGTTCATAACTTGAACTACTTTCTCAAGACTTTTAACTGTGCGTAGTTTGGTAGACGCTTTTACATTAAGTTGAAGCATCTGGCCAAACTTGTTCCAGTCCGTATTTCTGAGATTCCTGAAAGCTTGTCGCTGGACTGCGTCAGCCATCCAGGAGAACTCCAGATATCTATGATCTGAGAGAGAATCTTCACTCGATACTCTCCAGTCTGTAATTGATCTTGCAACATTGATTATCGTCAAAGTGAGATCAATTACTTCTTGTCTTCTGCTGGTGACAAATGTTGGCTTATTGCCCACATTTTTAATAACCAGACCATTAGACAGAATGAAGTCTAACAAATCTTCGCCTCTTCGGTTGCAGTCCGTGCTGTCCCACGCGATGTGGTGGGCGTTTGCGTCGCAACATAAGATGAGGTCCAGCTTTGAAGACTCAGCATACCGGACCAATTCCACTATCTCCTTGGAGGCAGGCGCGTCAGCAGACTGGTCCGCTAAGGACAGGTCCTCAGCAGATCTTGATATTTTGCCACTGGTACTCGAAGGCTTTTGGTCAGGTCCAGGGGCACTGTCGGAGATTTTCATTCCCTCTAGTGCTTTCCTTGTTCTGGCCGCAGCTTTCTTCCTCCTCTTCTTCTGAGACTTGCTCAACTCATCGAGTGTGACATTAGTCACGGCCGATGAGGAGGGGTGAGCTAGTGGACCAGTACAGGTACTTTCCACGTCGCTCATATTTGGCACTAATGTGCAAATGGAGGAAGTGTCGCCAACGAGCGAATCGTCGTCGATTGCCACCTCCTCATCAAACGTACTTACTGGATTAACCATTGGAAATTGATTCATGAGTTCTGAGGCCTCCAAAATCCTTGCCTCTGCTGCCATCGAAATGACAGGTGGATTCGAAGTTTCCTTCTTACCACTTGGAGAGTCAGTCCCTGGCTTGTCCCCCATGGTTTTATATTTTGGCGCTTACTATTTAGCTCGTTTCGGTCTGTGATATCACATCCACCCACCTACAGCATATAACATCACAGACCAAAACTACCCAGGGGCCACCACGAGGAGGTGTAGTAAGTACCTATTGACAGGTGCTTACAGTTGCAGTACTAGAAGTACCTACCCTGTAAGGCCTTGCCCAACCCCCTATACTTATTACCATATACTTATTTTATGATTTTCATTCTTGCTTTCATGTTTGACATTTTCCATTAAAATTAAGTTCGATTGTGGTAAAAAAAATAACTAAAAAAATATATATACATATAAATTTTTATTTTAATTGATTATCAATTATTTAAATTGATTATTATTGAGTATTATTAATAACCTATAGCAGTATTGCATTTTTGTTGATGGTGAAACATTCTACTAATTTTGATTATTAACATACTGGCAACACTAAATTCATGAAAGCAAGAAAGCAAACCACCGTCCACCTCTGAGTTGGTTTGCTTTCTTGTTTCCTCTTGTCTCGCTCTTCTATACATCTCTTCTAAGTTAATGACGTCACGTTCTTGACTTTCAAGATAATGTAAATGCGGACTAAAAGTCGTAAAGGAAACATCGTGAACATATCTGAAAACAAAAAATCGTAATGAATATGGTAAATATAGTAAATTTATGTAAAAAAAGCATACCTACTAATTATTAAATTAGAATCCATAGATTTATAAAAGTGTAATTCAGAAATAAAATTTATATAAAATTATAATAATGTAAAAAAATAATGAAAGAGTGAAATTAATTAAAAATATTTAAAATTATTTAGATTTGAATAAATGAGATAAATGAAAGAAAATTCAATGCGATTCGATGTGAATTCGATTCGATTACGATTTACGATTTTTTATGATTTATCATTCAAAAATTTGCATGAATTCTTCGTAAACATTTACAAATTCGTAACTCCTATTTCCCATATAAAATGTTTACCATCAATTACGAAAAGTTTACGATTTACGATGATTACGACGATTACGAGACTTTTATGGACACATCATGAATTCATGAATAGCCTTCTCATCTATATACATTTCCATATTTAAATGTATAGACTTATGCAGTATACATATGTATATGAATATAATTAAAAATTATAATTGCGTTCAAAAATAATACTTAGGTACCTCTTTCATTTTAAATTCAATCTACATACTCGTAATATATGCATGTATGTATTATATGTAGCATATAATGTAGATGTATATAGGTACTTGTTTATACATATGTATTGTAGTATAGATACAAATGTATTGCAGTATACAATATAACATAACGCTACATAACCATGTTAAGTCATTTTAATTAATTAGATTATTAATTCTTAAGATGAAGAGATTTTTTTCTTGTGACTAATTAAACTCGTACTTACAAAATTGTAATAACGTGAATATTAACGAGAATAACTTATATGTATTATAGTAATGTACAAAAATATAAAATGTTTATAAATATATTTTTTTATTTATATTTTTACTTATTTTTACATTATACATACAACAAGTAGTGTATACATACGACACATACGAGTGTTATTATGACTACCCAATGTATTTTTCCATTTTCTTGATGTTATGTAACGTATATTATGTGGGCATATATTATAATGTTACTACTGCTATTATGGTATATTTATTCATTACATGATGCTGGTATAGTATTTATGCATATTATAATAAGAGTTCAGTTCATAAATGAATATGTGTTACTAATGATTATTATTTTATTATTCTGTTGTTAACATGTGTACAAACATATATACATACCTTTAAAATCACATACATATATATAATTATAATTTTTCTTATATGTAAATGTGTTACGTATTTATATTATGTATATAAATATAATTATTTAAATATGTACCTCGTACATTGTATGTAGCTAGGCATACATAGTATAATTATGTAGTGTTTGTGTACTATATAAAATGTAAAATGAATAAGAAAACAAAACAGGTAAAGTCGTAAATAAAAATTTTTTTTTTCTTCATTTCTATTTATATTCTTGATTCTGTCATCTCTTCTTATATATAAATTTTACACATTTATATATACGAGTACGAGTACGTACTTTACATATTATTTTATTTTGATATTAATTAAATAATTTCATTTTGTATAACGTACATACATATGAATAATAATAATCATATGTATGTGTAGATATATACAAACACTTTCTATAAATAATGAACAAAAAAAATGTGTTTTAATAATACTGTATATAGTACGCATGAAAAAAAAGTTTTGTGTTTTATTTAAAATGACAATTTTATTTTATTTAAACAAAAATTTATTTAATTAATTTTTAAATTTTTTGAAATTAGTTTACGAGATTGTATTGTATTTTTGAATTTCGATCGTATGTATTGCATTATACAGTAATTTAGCGTTAAATAGGTATATGTGAAACCGTCATTTCATAAACCACATTAAATTAAGTTTTTTTTTTCGAAAAACACTTTTTTTTTGGTTGCAAACACTTCAATTAAAACATTGTAGTTTTATTTGTTTAAATAAATTTTGAGTCTGAAATGATTATTTAAAAGAAAATTTCATAACAGCAAAATTGATAATAATTTTAATACTATTTATTAGTAGGACTCGTGATTGATTTTCAAAGTAAAAATAAGTTCGCACAAGTAAGACTCGTGGAAGACCTATATACTGGATAATAATCACGGAAATCAATATACATATGTATTTGTTTCTCTTCAAAAAATATTTAAGCCAAGTCAGTGACTTAATTGGTTTTTGCAAGAAATTCATATTACCAACTATACTACTGGCTATAATCCAGATGACAATGACGGAGAATATGATTACGTACCATAATAATAGCAAAAAATATGTTTTTTTACATGTTATTAATTTTGAATACAAATATTAAAAAATATGACCGTTTTGTACAAATTACATACTATTACCTTACACTGTTTCTTGTTAAAACGACATATGTAAGTCAGGAATAGTTTTTCTTGATTTTATTTTTTGTGTTATTCAAAAATGTACAATTAAATTTATTCGAAATTTCCAATCTTTAAGCTGAAGGGCTGAAGCAATAAATGTAGCCAAAAAAAATATTTAATAATTTGTTTACTTGCAAGTGATGCAGTTTTTACTGATTCCTGAAAAATTCTAATTGTTTGACTTAGTTGATTTTTGAAATGACTGATTCATGTACCTACATATAATATCGCTACTGTACTGTGCGTATATTATGTACATACATTCAATAAAATTACATATATATGTACCTATGTAATACAACAAATAAAGGTGTATATATGTTGTTCAGTATCACTAAGCTTTTTTAGTGATATTAACGATAAAATAAAAATGAAAAAGAATAAAATAAAACACGAACTTTCTGATTACAAATTTACACAAATTTTAATTTCTATATCAGTACTTTTTTACATTTTACATGAACAATTAGAAAAAAAGAATAACAAACTATGCTAAGTTTCAAATAAAAAAGATATACTCCGATGATATAAGATCGATCGGCCAGCTCCACTCGAGATGTGATTGAATAATGAAATTGAACAGTCCTTCTCCTCTATGTTGGACGGTTCCTTTCTTCAAAAAAAAGAAAAATCTGTAACGAGAAAAAAAAGTGTGAAATGCATCGCGACTACACGACAAATTTCACAATGAAGTGAAATTTGTGTAATAACACTATCCTTTTTTCTTTGATCTTCCTAGATCTTTTAGTATGCTTCATTTCGAAGCATAGAAAGTTTATGCAATTGTTTGTATTGGTTGATAACCAACCAAATCTTTGTTTCTGAGTATCAATATACCCAAAACGAAATATGCAAGGAACGCATTTATTGTACCGGAGTACATGAAAGCAAGAAAATGATATCCTTTGTGATCATAAAGAAAGGATATCATCATCTAAGCAAATATTTGCATAGGATAGTGTGAATGCTAGGAATTAACCGAAACATGTGCATGCTTGTATCGCAAGATGCATTTGTTCTATACCAAGCAACAATATGCTATAGGTATCATGATATAATTATGTGTATCTGGTACAAAGCAACTACATATATGCCAAGTCCATTGAGATCCATACCAAGCAACTATATGCTGTAGGTATTACGAGATATGTTTGTATCTTGTACTTGTACAAAGCAACTGTATGCTAAGTACATCGAGATTCATATACCAAGCAACTATATGCTATAGGTATTACGATATATATTTGTATCTTGTACAAAGCAACTGTATGCTAAGTACATCGAGATTCATATACCAAGCAACTATATGCTATAGGTATTATTTGATGTGTGTTGTGAATTACACAATTATGTTCTTAGGTTTATATCAATAAAAACCTAATCAAATATTTGTGCAGCCATAATACTATGGTTCTAAGACCAAGACAAAGAATCGCGAAAGATGTTACTGCATTCAATCGTATCATATTTGAACCAATGTTCGAAATAAGGAATGATACGATATGATATTTAACATATGTAAATATTAATTTCTTTAATTTTATATTGAGATTTTTTTGTAATTTCTTGAATAGTTTTATAATATTCATATCGTTCAGTAAAAAAACACATTAGAAATAGGTATGTATATGTACATAAGTATACAGTAAAATATAATATGTTGATATGTATACAAGTAGGTATATAATACGTAAACAAATTCTAATAAAAATTTCGTTTTTATTCAAAAATAATAAAATAAAAAAAATTGTTTACATGTATTAATGAAATGTTCATGTATATAAAATATGATTTATAGTATATACATACTATATACTATAATGTGTACATATACGCACATATGAGTCTATAATGCTTCTTATACTTAGGATTAATTTTTTTTTTTGTTCTTCATATATGTATTATATTATTTTCGTAATCATTTCGACAAATATGTACCTTATTTACACTATACAGCACCATATGATATTCGAGGATACATACAGATACAAGATACAAGAATATAATACGAACATCATAAACAGAGTAGAATGATATTATTTTCATACATTACGTACATATTATGTATGAAAATATAATAATGTACACATTGTCAGTATAACATAACCATATTTATAATTTTTCTTGATTAAAAAGCTTTTATACTTATTATCCAGGAAAATAGAAAAATGATATAATGTATGTACCTATATGTATTTCATAAATATACTATGTGTATATGTATTATGTATACAGGATACGGAATATACAATTCACAAACACACAAAAACAAAAATATAAGCACATATCCACATAATATTTTTTTTTTTATCAAAATGGTATAACAACGCTTAACAAACCTGTATATGCATATATGTATTTTGCCCATTTGTTTTTTTTCTTTTAATTATATTCTTTTATCATATACATATTATGTACTGTAAATACATATGTTATGTATGTATATTAGTCGTGATTATTCAGAAGCTTGGCGATTATATGCATTTGTTTCGTACATATGTAGGTATGTTTAATATATACATAATATATTATTAATCAACATTCTTATGTATTTCTCATGTATAATAGACAAAAAAAAATTCTAAAAAAAAAATAATTAAAAAAATGAAAAAAAAATGAGAATATAAAGGAATAACGTATGTCTCGTTGTTCAAAAAATAAAAAAAAAATTAAAAAATATATGCGGAAGAATTAAGGATTCTAATCTGTCTGTATATCAAAGAAACATGATAATAATTTTAAGGATTGATGGCTAAAGGATTTACAAAATGACCATTATATCTATACAATACAAACATGCATCTACACAGTTGTTTACAAAAATATTAGATCATTATACATATATTATATATTATATATTTTTTTAAATTTTCTTCTTTACAGAATAGAAAAATAAAATTTGTGTATTGCCACAGATAAGGATAAGAATAGGGATTACATGCATATATCATTGATTTAAAAATTATTAAGATTAGGTATCAATCAAATTTTATTTTACATATAATATAACAAAATTTGTTTTATCGTTTCGAAATATGTAATTTATTTTAGTTTCACATATTGAGAAATTTTTTTTAAAAGGATCTAGTCCATAATGAAGAAAATTTATTGAAGCAAATTATAAAAGATAAAATTGTGTTTTTATTTAATATAAAAATTTTTTAAAATCGGCACCATTTTTTTTATTTTAAATGTTATTCTCTTAGGTGGATTTAACACTAATTGAATTTATGTACATAAACGATTATTGAATAATGAAACACACTTTTATGTATCACTGTACATATGTGTACATATGAATGTACGTGTATGTATACGTAAGGATTTTTTAAAGAATATTATACGATTAAAATATTTTTCAAAAAAAATTAAAAAAAAAAACTAAAATACATTCTCTTCAACGTGCATAGGATACGAACGCATACGGATAATATATTCGCACACATATTAAAAATTTTGCGTTAATACAAAGTATAGTATATTATACGAGTATTAATATATTAATATGTAAATTTTATCTTATTTTATTTTTTCTTAATAATTTTTTCTTAATTTATATTAAATTTTTTCTTCATCATACTTAAGAGCATGCTGTTTATATGTTAAGTAGAGAATATTATGTATATGGATAATACAACACATATACCTACATAATCATTTTTATCATATTAATATATATTTATTTTCCTGATGATATTTTTTAAAAAATATGTAGTTAGAATATATGTATTAAAAAAAAAAATTACATTGAAAATTCTAAAGTATAATTTGTATTTATTTTTTCCTTTTTTTTGTTCATTTTTATTACTATTTTTTTATTTTCTTTATTATATTCTTTGCATCGTATATTTGATGAATACAGAAGAAACAGACACATACATCTATTATAATCTGAAAAAGAGTAAAAAATAAAAAAGATTATAAAAACTTAAAGAATACAATATGCTACTCTAATTCTAAGCATACTCTTAAGCAGTGGAGGTAATTAACTGTTACAATACCTATAGCATGTTGTTGATTGTATGTTGATTGTTTGTGCCTATAATCATAGAATAATAAAGCTTCACATATTACCATATTACTTTTATTATTCTATGCTATAATAGCTGTATTTCTTTGGTCACAATTATCTGATAATTCTCAGTTTGACATCTCACTTAGATCATTTATATTATTCTTTTTACTAACCGAGCAAACAAACTGAAAGAAATGGAATGATACTTTTATTCTCAGTTGATTGTCATTTTGAAAAGAAATAATTAAAAAAAATTTTATTTTTACAAATTAATTTTCACAAATTATTTATTACAAATAAACTATATCCCAAAATTTACGAATTATGAACACGAAGATTGTCAAAATTGTGTCTTTTTTTTAATTCTCAGTTCCTCACATCAACTGAGCAGAAATATTTTTCCTCAGTTGGATTACATAAATCTCACTTCGTTGCTGCTGCCACCTATAACAGAATAGAAAAAACACATACCAAAGAAACGCATTGCTCAATTGAGAACTGAGAATTATCAGATAATCGTGACCAAAGAAAAACAGCTAATATACGCTACCATGGTACAAGTATAGTATTTCACACATCATGAATGTACTCGTATTTCAATTTTTAGCTACATATATACAGGGTGATTCTATTCAACATAAGAATATTAGTACCACGCGATTCTTTGATGTGTTTCATGAAAAAAATTGTGCTAGCAAAAATTTATGTGAAGCCTGGTTTCGACGTTAGGGGGCGTTTTGAATTTTTAGATTTTTGTAAGACCTTTGATCAGTACAGTTTTATCGTTTTATAAAGTAAGTATTATAGCTGGTGTGCGAATTCTATGCTAAATGGCTAAATTTCTAAATTACTTCAGTTTTTTCCGGCTATCAATTTAGCATCTAGTAAGTGTGCGAATTGTTACTTTGTTGATAACCAAAGCAATGAATTTAAATTACAAAATTTAGTCATTTAGTATATCATTTAGCATACTCGGTAAGTTTGCTAAAACTACTTTATCGATATTTTCCAATGATTTAGAACTTTAGACATTTAGCATGTATTTCGCACACAGCCTAATATAAAATGGAAATTGAAAAATTTTAAAAAAATTTTTATATATTATAATTTTCTATTTAAAATATTGCATACACAATATGATTCTAATGAAATACACAATAATTGAAAAAAATTAAAAAAAATTTAACATTTTGTCATACTAATTTATTATCGCAACAACATTTTTTCTTTTATATTTTTGTTTTAATGGATTACACTACACTACTACACAGTTATATAATAATTAATTAGTCAAAATCATAGGATTTAATTTATAATTCCTAAAGTGCCTGTATCTGTGGTTAAAATAATGAAAATATTTTATTTTAGAAAATTTGTAATTTAAGGAATTTAATGGAAAATTTTAATGAATTTTATGAATTTATGAAATTTTATAATACAATATTAAATTAAAATTTTTATTTTATAATGTAATAGATAATTTTAATATTATTATTATAAATTTATACCTGTAACGAAAATTTTAATGGTGAAAAATAAAACACTCTTAAAACACAAAACAAAAATATGTGCCTATTTTTTTAATAAAAAAAAAAGCTTGTAAAAGATATTCATAAGCTTATTTGAAAAAATTGTGTGTAATGAAATTCATGAAAATGATAAAATTCGTATACATATGTACATATATTTCGTATAATACTTGAGTATAGAGTTTCATGAGCAATTTGTATCAAGAAGAGAAGAACAAATGTTCAAAACAAGTGTCATCGAAATATTATAGGAAATATAAAGTTAAATATTTATTTCTCTTTGAAAAATTTAATTACAAAAAAATTAGATAAAATACAAAATTTTAAGGGAATAACCATTAAATTTTATTAATGAAAAACATTACAGCACATATGTATACCAATACGGAACACATTTGCATATAGGTACATTATTAATTTGAATATAAAATTAAATCAAATTTGTTGTCTAAAAAAATTCAAAGTAATAGTTAAAATTCAGTTATTTATTAGACAAAAAAAAAAAAAATTGTTTTTGAACTCATATTGTGTAGAGATATTTTCAGATTATTTTTATAATTTAATAAAACACACACGGTTCATATTTAATACTTCTTTTATTTTTTTTTATAAATATGTACGTCTAATTACATTTTTTATATAGAATCCGGTCACACTTCGATAGAGACTGACTACCTACTTTCAGATTATGTACATATTACCCAAATTGTGCAATTACATAATACATATTTGACTACCTGCATTCGATTTATATGTTACATATTGTGCAAAACAAACATATTTCTTATCAATAATAATATTACATAGCTAGTTTTCTACAATTGTTATTTCTTTCTATTTTTTTGTTCAATTTCTGTATAAGTTTTCCTATTATTTACAACAAAATATTGAAATTGAAATTACATGATTTTTAACATCATATGCATACATATGTACATTTGATATATTGGTATACTAAATTTTGAAAATATACCATACATACTTACGCACATAAATATTTCAGAAATTTATGATAGAATTTTATTTTTTTTAATGAAAATTTCAATTATAAATACAAATTGTATAAAAAAAGAAAACGCATACTACGTATTGCATATATGTACATGTGTATATTTCGAAAGAGTAAAATTTTATTTTTTTCTTGATTGAATTTAATTAAATTCAATAATAGAAATATTAAACTAGAAAAAAAAAATAAATAAATAAGATCAAATAAATAAAACAAAAAAAACTTATATAAAACATAGAAAATAATACAAATAATATAATAATAAAAATAAAATATAATGATAAATATGTATACATATGTAGACAATATAGATTAGAAAGAAAAAATATTAAATACATATACTGTATAAGTAGTATTATAACATATATGTATGTATAGTATACATATATGTATCTGTATATTCAATATTAAGTTCTATATTATATTTTTCAATCATGTTACACTTAACTTATTCAATGTGTAGAAAATTTTACATAAAAATTATTATCTATATATATAATAATACAGATTCATTTATACATTATGTGTATGCATGTACGTTTGTATGTAAAATAAAAGAGAACATTTTATGTTGGAAAGTTTTGTAACAAAAATTTTATACAGTGGATGCAAGCAAAAATATGTATATAACAACTTAACTTTATATATACACGAAAACGAAATGTAAAAATACACATACACACACTAGAAGTCATACAAAATACACAGGTCTTGAAAAAAATTATGGGACAAGTATAATTTTGTCATGAATGAAAAGCGCAATAATACTGATATAAATATAGATACGATATTTATCGATTTTTTATTCTTCTAGGCATACAGTCCTATATTGAACCTTCGCTTCCACAATACATTGCTTCCACCAAAGAATTCTATTTTTCGCTATCGTTCTTCAATTATCTAATCCCATACTTTTCATTTCTTTTTTAAACTTTTTGATCCAATGTTATGAAAGGTATCCCTTTCCTTCTCCTCCCCTCAGGATAGCCTTTTGCATTTAACTGTTTGCATTTATTTAGCGATGAACCGCAGAAGAAAAGAGAAAACATAATTGACCTCATGTGATAGAAACACCTTCATAAAAATAACCCACATAAATCAAATTAAAAATTTTTCATAATTTTTAGGAAAAACATTTTGTTTTTGAAAAACAATATCAGAATACCTATATAGCAGTATTGCTGAAATGAGAGAAATTTATCACAAGAAGAATGGATTAAGATTCTAAAAGTGTGTATTTTATTAAAATTTTGTGGTCTCAATTTTCAATATGATTAGACGATATCATTAGAGACATAAAACTTGTCACACAAAATGTTGAATTCATTTTTTCACATTAATTTTTATTAATTTTTTTACTATATGTCCCATGATTTCTTAAAAATATTTCTAGTTTTTGTTGTATTTCATCATTAGATATATGAAATGAATAAAATATTTTCTTTGAAAAATTGGAATTAATATTTTCATAAGTTTATGTACATTTTAGGGTACCTATATATATGTACTTTATTTCGAAGAAAATTAGGCTTGTCCCATAATTTTTTCACGTCTGTGTATGTATATAATACATATATATATAGTATGTAAATAAATATCTAATATTTATCCACTAGAGGCTAGAGTATACAATTCACACACATTTTAGGTATTTTGCGTATAGATAATATAGATAACATAGAATCGATAGATAATATAATATACATACATTATTCATACGAGTATACACATACGTAATCATAGATTTTTAAGTATATATAAATAATGTATACATATTATTTACTATCTCTATCCTACATATATATTTATATTTGAGATACATAATATATATATATGTATGTTATATACATTGTACAATCTCTACATATATGTGTATGGACATATTCCTATATTCGACAAATTATTTTCAATGAAGTTGACAAGTGTGTGCAATATTGTTTAAGTAAAAAAGCAAATATGTAATGTAATAAAATTGAAAAAAAAAAACAGCAAGAAGAATAATAAAAAAATAAGACAATGATGACGACAAATACAAAAAAACACCAAAAACATAAGAAAATTCTAAAATTATATCTCTATGTATCTTTTATGAAAATATCTTTTATATACATTATTATTTTTGCTGATGTTTCTGAAGAATTTTTATTTTATTTTTAATATTATTTTTCATTAATTTTTATATTCATATACAGTGACATGTAATATACTTATGTATGTATGTATATGTATGCAGGAGCAAAATAATACAGTAAATTCTAGATTAATTCGGATTTCTATTTATCATCTTTATAATTACCGATTTAGTTGTAAACATCCATTCAAATCAATGATGATAATTGAATATAATGTAGGTATGTATATGGAATTGTGTATTGCACAATTAAATTTCTTATGTTTATAATAGATTTTCATTATACATTATATATACGTACATATATATATACATATACATGATATAATTAAATATTAATGAAAAAAAAATTAAATTAAAAAAAGAAAAAAAACCTAATTCAATATTGTAATCACGTAATGCATATAATACTTGTGTACTACATATTTCGACAAAATTCCGAATAAACGAATTTCCACTGTACACATAATAACTACAAATTTTTATTTGTTTATGTATATTTCTATACTATTTTTTAAAAACATAAGTATTTTCATATTACATATATATTTTTCTCATTTTTTATATACAGTATAGTGTATCTTGGATATACGCGTACTTCAATATTTCTATAACGTTATTATTATAGAATAGAATAGTATATGAACAGAAGTTATGAAATCCTTTCTTTATTTTATATAAGTAACTTCTTTTATTTATTTATTGTAAAATTTTTCACAAGAAAATATTTCTTTCTACATATAAGTACCTATATAAAATTTGTATGCATTTGTACCTATATACATATATTCATATAATATATACTATTTTAAGCTTTTTATTTATTTATTTATTTTTTCAAGTTATTTTGTATGACTTTGGGTTTTTTATGTTTGTTATTTTTTAATTTTAGTTTTTTTAAACTTGTTAAATTTGTTTATTTTATGTATATGCATACATACATATCATATAATGTATACATCATAAATGTATAGGGCATATTATCCTTGTTTACTATTAACAAAAATCAAAATACTTTATATTTCAAAAAATATTTTCAATCTGTATATATGAATACATAAGTATATATATATATATAAAGCATAGATACATAACATATATATTATAAAAAACTTATGTATATCTATATATATATAGGTAATGCACTTTTTATTTTATTCATTTAATATTTTTATATACATTACGCTTTTAGAGATAGCATAACATAGTTTATTATGTACGTAAATAAATATACATACATATATATATATATATATATATATAACTATCTAGTCTGTAAATATGTATGTATGTATATATTTGTTTTTTAAATATCTTATGTATTTTGTAGCACATAAATATATAAAAAAGTTCATATACATATTTCTGTACTATATATGTACATTATATTATGCTATGTACAATAGAATTTTTGTTTAATATAGAAGGGCACATACATATATGTATGTGTATGTATGTATGTATAGTAAAAGAAATAATATACTATACATTGATATAAATACATATAAATTTTGTATAAATAAACAAATGAACAAAATAAAAAAGAAATCTATTCAAATAAAGAAAAATTGTTTAAAACAAAAATATTCAAAAAAATATAAAAAAAAACGAAATTCATATAATATTTTTGTGTTGAAAACATATAAAAATTATTATTATATGTACATATTTTATCAAAATCGTGGATATATGTACATAGATGAAATTCTTGAATTATATATATTCTACCTACTTATACAAATATTGTATAATCATATACATTATATAGAGTTATGAAATTTGTTGTTAGTTAAATTTGTACTATACTATGCATACATACATACATACCTATAGACATTAGGTAGATGCATCGTCTCCTTTTTATAAACTTGTTACGTATGAACGCATGAATGAATATTATTCCACATTTATATATGTAAAATGTATACAAATTACACATAAATATATAATAATATATATTTTTTTCACAGTATCTAACATACTTAATACATGTACGTACATGTATATACTCTATTTATACTGTATGTATATGTTTATAATAGAAATTATTATTAGGTCACAAAGTGTAAAAACTAAAAAATGAACGTAAGAAATGACTATTTATATTTTTCTTTCCTTTTCATGAATGTGTATTTGAGTGTACATTCACATATATACATATTTTCAATAATATTTGCGTTTTTATGTTTTGATTCTACATTATGTATTCTTTTACTTTTCTTTACAATTATCCTATATTTTCTTTTAAATGATGATATTTTTTTTGCAATGTTTTTTTTTATTTTTATTTTTTATATATATGTACGTATATTTTTCATCTTCTTATCATTTTTGATGTACTCATACTGATGTGTATATATACAAACACTTTGTGGTTAGTCTTTGGTATGTACATTATATACTATATACCTATGTATATTATATATGTGTATTTAATACATGAAAAAAAAAAAAATTAAAATCAAAATACAAAAATATCATTAAAAAATACAAAAAAAAAATAACTAAATATAAAAGAACATCAGAATGATATAAACAACATACGTGTAGGTACCTACATATAAACTATAGAGATATATGTATAAATATTCATGTTATGTATGTACATATGTATACATACTTTCTAAATACCAAGTATACATGCACCGTATTATGGTATGTTTACATGTTATGACCACAATTTCATGTATATGTTTATATGCCAAAGTGAAAATATGATGATTTTAAAAATTTTTTATATGTATATACTAGTATACCAGCATATATAAATATTCTTATTTACTCCATCCATACACATGTATTCATGTTTGTAGTCAATAAAAGAGTGAAAATGAAAATAAAAAAAAACTGTGTAGTAACAGTACGAGTATATGAGCTGGTATACACGCAACTTATATAAAATAAAATAAAAATGTATACATATTACGATATTATATCCTTAAAATAATAATAATAATAATAATAATAATAATAATAATAATAATAATAATAATAATAATAATACATAATAATAAAAATAATAATAATAATGCATACGTATGTACACGTAAATAGAGTGTTTTATTTCATGTATGTTTCATAATCGAGATATGATAATGTAGCGATGTAGGATACTCATATGCAATTTTTACACTAAACTTATTAACTGCG
This sequence comes from Villa cingulata, assembly GCA_951394055.1. Lineage (NCBI taxonomy): Eukaryota > Metazoa > Arthropoda > Insecta > Diptera > Bombyliidae > Villa > Villa cingulata. Next base: position 22,501,606 of record OX596017.1, read on the forward strand.
ATTATAGTACATATATGTATATAATGTGCTGACATCAGTATGTGAACAAAAAAAACAAAAATAAATGAAAAATAAAATCAATTAAGCAAAAATGGTTTAAAAACTGTACTACAAAAAAATATTATTAATCAATTGAAAATACGATTTTATTTTTCATATTTTATTACAGTCAATAAACAATCATAAATATATGTATGTATGATAGCGCGTATACATATACATATGTGTTGCGTGCGTATACATTTAATTTTAAAATTGTTATTGTTGTTTTATCATTATTATTATTTCTTTCATTTATTTGAAATTTATATATAGTCGCACTTCTAATATTTCATACATAGGTATACCCTATATGGATACTTAAGCCCTAGACAGACATCTGGTATCGATACCATGGTATGAACACCATTGTATGAACAATACTAGCATGGTGACAGACATACTATATAATCTAGTATAAACCTAGTATCATTTGACATATTTTGTGAATTTTGTTGTGGTGTCATATAGAAAATTTATATTTGCATTATATTACTTTCAACTTAATGCCTACTAACTATGCCTACTAATTACTTTCAACTTGATGTTAAAACTAATGTAAAAGCTAATTTCTATAATATCCGCAGCATTAAAATAGCGCTACGTTCAATAAATTTTGTGAATACTAGATTCATACTAGACAAATCATTCTGGTTTCAATACCACGTTTATACCAGTTTGTTTTCCTGGTATAAAGCTAGTATAGGGTGACAGACATGTAGTATAGGTATAGCCAATACCATGGTATCGATACCACGTTTATACTAAATATCTGTCTAGGGCTTTAGATATATGCACCTACACATAAAGAATGTAGGTATATAGAAAAAAATACATATAATATGTACGAGTGGAGGTTAAAATATTTTTCGGAATTGTATATTTTTGTAGGAATAAATGAAACTTGTTAGATTTATTTTTAAAAATAATTTAAAACTTTTATTACTAATGCATTTTTACAATGCTCTGGAAGTAATTCTAATCCTCTAAAAAAGAAACTTTGATCTTTACCGTCAAAGTTGTCATTTATGGCTACCTTCAGTTCTTCATCGTTTTCATTCATTCATTTTCACTTTCACTGCGAGATCACTTTCCTGAAACAACTGTCATAAAATTATTACATAACATATTAATCTCAAACCTCGTTTATATACCTTCATAAATCCAATATATCGGCAATATACATAAAAAAGATTCGGGAAATTCCCGGAAAAAAAATATAACATTCCGCAAAAATTTTTGACCTACCCTCGTATACATAAAAAATAAATAATATAAAAATGTATAATTTTATAATACTATATCATTAGTATATAACTCCACATCTAGATAAAAAAAAATAAATCATTGAAATATGAAAAAAAAAATAATGTGCACAAGTTATACATAAATAGAATTTCATGAGAAAAGCTCACGTTTTCCTGATTCTATTTACCACCAGGTCAAGTGAATCTTAAGATTTCATCTTGTTAGTAATACCTACATACACTACTGGTTTTGTTTCATTTTATTTTATTTCATTTTTTTATATTTTTCATTTCTTTTTTTTTTTTTTTTTCATTAAAAAGAATATAAGAATCCATTCATCATACATCAACATACTACATTATTTATTCTAAATAGATATTATATACATATATAGTAATACATTTTTATACATAAATGTGTGGATATGCGTTTTGAATTTGTACTATATCTACATATATATGTACATATGTTCATATATTCGTATACCAAATATGCATTTTTGTATACAACATATACAAATATATACAAGTAAAATATGAAATATTCACGTATATTATACATATATTGATGTTTTTATATAGTAATACACATTTCGAATTCACCTAATTTTATGTTAGGTAAAGAGATATATGCACGTATCTATATTATATAACATACATATATACAATACACCTGCATACAAGATATGTGTAGTTTTTATCATTTTGAAAGTAGTGTGTGTTGTTTGTTATTGTATATATGAAAAAAAAACTGAATATGAAATATTATATATTATGTGTGTATGTGTTTATATACAGTACATAAAAGTAAGTAAATATTTTATAATATACTATACGGGATACCTTTTTGCTATATATTTTCAAGTATATATTCTCTATTAAAAATAAATATATATAATAATGTACCAAATATATATACATATGAATATGTATAATGTACATTTATTTGTTTCATTTTATGTGTTTTTATCTTTTCACACACTTTATAAATGAAAAAAAAATGAAAAAAAATAAAATTTAGCAAAAAAAAAAATTAGAATTATGTTATGTTATATATTTTAATGAAATTGTACGAAACTTTATGTAAGTGGATGTTATACATATGTATATAATTTTTCAACACACAATATCTAAGATACATAATATATGTATACCTATATATATCTGTGTACTTATTATACAAGTATGTATATTAATATGTTTATTAAAAGTTATATAAGTAATTTAAATTGTGAATAATTTTCTTTACATACAAACACACACACACATATATATATGAACATAAATAAATAGTAGTATATTAGTACTATACTTTTACTACCACAAATACGAACATAACTCATTTTTTATAGATATACATATGTACATATATAATGTAAATATTTACAACACACGTTGTACATATATAATATTACAAAGTAAAATATTCGTCTATATACATATGTATGTATTATGTATATATGAATTTACATATTATAGTGTAATGTAAGTGTGTATTTGTACTTCTGTTGTAACCTCTGTAACTACACTGTGATATGTATCTATGCACTCGTATGTACTTACTAATGAAATTTCATATTATTTTATTTTCAAATTTTTATTTTTTTTTTAAATATATTTTTTCTAACTTTATTATTTTTTTCCCCCCTTCTTTTTTTTATTTGATCTTGCTTTGAATACTATGTACATATTTTCTTTTAACTTTGTAAACTTTTGTCTTTAAACTATTTACATATATATGTGTAAGTAAACATATAATATAATAGCGAGGTAGATTGTAGGTACATATAATCGTATAAACGTATAACCTTAATTTTATTTTATTTTTTTTGGCATTTTGATGAAAACCTTCTTTTTTTTGCAAAAATTATTATAATATTCTTTGAAATGAAAAATGTTACATAATTGTACATAATATGTATATATACACTTTATTTATATGTAATATTTTGTAGTATATAGTACATGAGTATGTTTGTGCTATTCATATAGTAATAAAAATTATATAAATATAATTTAAAAAATATTTATCTGAAAATATATATCTTGTGTTAAATAAATAGATAACATACATAAATGCACATATGTATTTACGTAATATGTAACTATACATAAATAAATATATAATAGAAATATATATTTCAAATATGAATACCTACATATTTTCTTTCATACACACACATGTACTTATTATTCGAAAACTGAATTATGTTATGTGCCATCCATGATTTAAAAACAAAAAAGAAAGTCTCCAATCAGAATACAAAGAAATATATACAAAATACAAGAGTACATTACGCATATATAATCTACGAATATTGAATGATTAGCATAACGAAAGGATGGAATATTCGTATACTTAGTAATTACTTAGGACTAATATATGTACTTAGTAGGAGTAATATACTCTATAAGGAATTACTCTTTATACACATTATCTATACATATACATATATACATTATTATGTACAAGATAAATAGAATACTCTATGTACTTTATTTATCTTGATTATATAGTAAGTAAAGCGAATACGTACATTTTTTTTTTATCTCTGATGTCTTCAGTTAATATGTCATATACGAGTATATATTAATAATATTGTAAGTTGTAACAAGGAAATTATCAATCTCTTACGCTAGAAATTTGTGAAAAAGTCTTTTATTGTGATCATTTTCAAGAAATCTGTGACAAAATATATGACATGAAAAATATAAGTAGGTGTAAATTAAAAGTCATCATTATTAAATCTATATTGTTCATAAATTTATATACCTACACAGATTACTTTAATTTGAAACAAAAGAATCTATGATGCATTTTACATTACGAGTATCTATATTTATGTATGTTGATGATGAATTTCACACCTTATTAAAATACACACAACACACCTACATTCTACTTTTCATACGCACGATTTGTAATAATATATTATTATAAGGGTGAATATACATACTCGTATACTTATAATGGCAGAGATAAGATATCTTTATCTTTGATACTAGTAAGAGAGTATTTGACAAACACTAAAATACTATTATGTACAATATTATCTCTTGTATATATACATACATACATACATATATATAGATGAATACCATCATATGTTATTACCTATGTACATATGTATGCACTTTCAAAACTACACTCAGTGGCGTAGCTACCTAGGGGCTAGGCGGGGCAGTGCCCCGGGGCCCTCAAGCTCAGGGGGCCCTCGAATCCTTACCAGAAATTCGATCGAACTGAACTTTTGGAAATTTCTCCCATTTTCAAAATAAATATGACAGGTTGCAACCCAACTTTAATCATGACAACTAGGTTGAGAGAAATTCAAAAGTTATGCCTAGGGAATTCCCCTAAATTCTTTCTGTAGGTTGGCAGTGTTGTCAATTTTACGGATAGTGATATGTGCGTTTTATTATTCATCGATGTGCGTTTTATTGTGAATTCGAGTTAAGATTTGTTTTTCGAAAACGGTTAAAAAATTAATGCTGTATCAGGAGTAAGTAAGCTAATGTCAATAAACTTTTTTGTACTGGTCAATATAGTGGTTCAATTTTATTTGATTTTACCACTCATATTGATGTCCGTTGAGTCAATAAATCGTGTCAAATCTATAGATTTTGGCTACAGCTCATTGTATAACGCGAAATATCGTGAAAAAAATGCAAGTCACCTGCAGTAGGTATATTACAACAATATTGCATTGTTTAACACGTTGGCTCCCAGTGTTCACCGGTGATCACTGATTTTGACCGTCCCCAGGTACCAATGTATCACCGGTGAACATTTCCCTAATTTTTCCCCACAGCCCAGACATATTTCTTATACTTAGAATAATCCCAGTGATATAATATTTTTATGATATCATATTGCAGTGTATACGAGATGTTTAGTCTATACATATATTGTTGCATGTTCACCGGTGTACATTTGGGCTATAAACAGCAATTTTAATATGTTTTTTCAGTGTGTATCACCTGTGAACACTTCTATTTATAATATGTAACGTTATTTCAATACTGGATAACTGTTTTTATTTGAACATATGTATAATAGATAGCAATAATATTGTACATTTATCAATAAGTTTATTCTAATTAAATTATTTGTGAAGTGAACATCGAAAATAAATTGAGTTATAAATAAATTTGATCATACAAATAAAAATCGTAAGTCTTATTGGAATAAATAATATTTTTTGTTATCTGTTATCGACTTTTAATTTGTATTTTGAACAAATTATTCAATAGTTGGAATGGACGAGAAAGAAATTTTGAATATGTTAGAGAAGTCAGATGATGATATTGAAGATGAAGATGAAGGTGATTTTGATGGAACATCTAATGATGGCGAATATTGTCCAATCGACAGCAGTTACAGTGAAGACAGCAGTTCTACTGAAGAAGAATCTCAGACTGAAATTGAAGAAGAATTACTTGCATCTATACAAAATCACACTAATCATGATGAATGGCAAGAGCCAGCCGATGGCAGTAGTCTTAAAAAATTGCGAGATCCTCCATCCACAGGACGATATTTTCAACTTAATGAATCTTCTCCGTATGAATATTTTTCTTTATTTCTTGATGATGTTGTTCTGGAAATGATTGTTCGTGAAACAAATCGTCAAGCAGAACGTGTAATAAACTCACGTCGAAATACTAGAAATCGTAATTTGGAATGGAAAAGCGTGGATATGCATGAAGTTAAAAAATTTCTGGCGATAGTAATGTATATGGGTTTAGTTAAATATCCAACCATTCAGAGCTACTGGAGCAGAGAAGCATTTTATAAAAATTGTTTTGTTCCTCGTTTGATGCCAAGAAATCGATTTCAAAGTATTCTACGTTTTATCCACTTTGCAGACAATGAACAAGCTTCTGTTACTTCATCTAAATTATTTAAAATAGATGCTTTAGTAGATCAAATGAACAGCAACTTCCAAAAACAACGGTCACCGGGTAGTGATGTCGTAATAGATGAGACTATGGTTCCTTTTCGAGGAAGGTTATCTTTCCGACAATATATTCCAGGTAAATCCAATAAATATGGTGTGAAGCTCTTTAAATTAACGGACACCGTTGGATATGTATACAAAATAAAAGTTTATAGTGGGAAGGCAAATAATTTAACTGGATACAGTATGACGACAAACGTCTGTGTCGATTTAATGGCAGATTATTTTAATGCTGGAAGAACTTTAACTGTTGACAACTTCTATACATCGCTAGAATTGGCAAATTATTGTTTAATACGAGAAACATATCTTCAGGGAACTCTACGTCAACGAAAAAAAGGAGTACCTCACTTGGGAAAGCCAAAAAGAAATGAATGCCTAACAAAGGAGAAATCTGGAATAGTCGTAGGTATTTGGCGTGATAAAAGAGAAGTTCGTTTTCTATCAACCAAACAAAATGGCCAGTTGGAAGAAAATGATAAACTAAAATTGAAACCGAATGTTATACTAAATTACAATAAATGTAAGCAGGGAATTGATATTTCTGACCAATTAGCCAGTTACTTCAGTCCTCTGCGAAAAACAATTCGTTGGTTTCACAAAGTAGCTTTCGAAGTTATGTTAAATACTGCAGTTGTAAATGCTTATGTATTATATAATGAAGACTCGACAAAAAAAATTCAGATTTCAGAATTCAGGAAATCTATAATATCATCTTTAACAACATCTATTCCAGATCCGTCAACCCCATCTACCGCAAAGCATGTCCTACAAACATGTCAGGAAAAAACCCGAGATGGGAGAAAAAAACGATCTCGATGTGTTGAATGTTATAAAGAAACATCAAGCCAGGCTGGATCATCATCAGCACGTAAAAAAGCTAAACAAGTCAATACTTTTTGTGAACAATGCGTACCAAAAACATTTCTTTGTTTGCATCATTTTCAACAAGTTCATTGAAATATGTAATGTTTAAATGAAAAATAAAGTGTCTTTTATAAGATTTCATAAAAATTGTGTTTAATTATATTAATTTTTTAAAATTTTTCCCTCCTGGAATATAGATCAGAAAATGTTCACCGGTGATACATTGGTACCTGGAGGCGGTCAAAATCAGTGATCACTGGTGAACAGCGGTACATAACGACGGAATTCAAAAATGATCACGGGTGATACATTGGGAGCCAACGTGATTGTAGTAAGCAAAATTGTAACACGTGTGTAACTGTATAAAATATATTGTACTTATTAAAACTGTACAAAATATATTGTATTTAAACACCTGCAAAAGTTAAAAGAAAATAGTAAATAGGAAAAGGAAAAGAAAAGAAAAGAATAAAGAAGAATTGTAGATACATAGAAATTAGAAGATTAAGCATAAGCATTTGATTATTACTGTATAATTTAATTTTTAGTATCATTATCATTTAGTTATTGCTTATTGGCGACTCGGCAAACTAAGTAGTTAAATAAAATTTGTTAGAAAAGTAATTTGTGTTTTATTTTATATATATTAGAAAAAAATTTTAGAATTATTTATATTAGAAAATTATGGATAAAAAGAAGAAACCTAGTGGTGCATTTAAACGCAAACAACGCCAAGAAAGAGAAGATAGTAAACAAAAATTTCCCAAAATTGACAAGTTTTTTAGTCAGCCTTCTGCAAGTACATCTAATAGCTAATAGCAATTGAAAACAAAACCGCATCAAGCCTGGATTTAAATGAAGTCATTGATACTTTTGCGAAAACTAAAGCTAGGAAAAAATTGTAAATATAATTGTTATTTAATAATAAATATAATTGTTATATAATAAACCCTTGAATCTTCTCTATTTCGTTTTATTAGCCAAGCCTACACCAAGTATTAATTGTAATTTATGTTGTTACTGTTTAATATTTTTATTACCTGCCCTGCAGTGCACAAAAAAAAGCTTAAGTAGCTTAGCATTTTTAAAGTATTTGTATATTTCATATTTTTATTTGATAAAACCTAATCAGTTTACATAGCAGTGGGGCCCCATTTTTTAATTTGCCCCAGGGCCCTTGGTTACCTAGCTACGCCACTGACTACACTCCTATATAACTTATTGCTACTTATTGCTACATACAATATACAATCAAACAATCAAAGAAAAAAAGAAAAACATAATGGAAGAAAACTTTTCAACATTTTCACTTAATCATCATCACGGCGTGTAAATGGGTATATTTATATGGAATATGATTACATAGCAAATCCTCTTTTATATGAGTACATATATAGTATATTAGAGTGAATACATAATATTTTGTTAGCTTTTGAATTGCGGTAAATCATTTAATAGCAGTCATATAAGTACATACATATGAGTACAATATACTTTTATATAGGTACATATAGGATAGTGTTCATACATATACATATGTATATGTAAAGAAAATACATACATATTTCTATATAATGTAGTTGTGTCCCTTATATTTATACATTCATTCATAATGATAGTAAAAATAAAAATACGATGAAAAAAGGATAAAGGATATGATTATCATTATTGTTATTATTATCAATATTTCTTGTTGTTGTTGTTGTTTGAAGCACCGGAGTGAATAAAAAAAAGTATTCCTTCCTATATACGTGTACACATCATATTACATAAATATGTACATAATATTATTATATGCTATATGTGTATTATGCGTACACGAAAAGAAAAATTGTGTATCATGCAAAACAGAAAATGAATACTTTTGACATTTTTTGGTTATTTTTTTAACTGTTTTGTTTTTTCTTTTTGGTTTTTGAGTACATATTTGTATATAATATATATATATTTATATGGGGTGTTTCAGTTAGTACTACCAGGCTATATGCCGATGGATCTTTTTATCTAGATCCGAATTCCAAATTACTTGTTGTATTATATCAAAAGAAAGGTAATTTAGTTTCCTATTATTCTCTAGAACATAAAATTTTCCAACGTAGGGTGCACAAAAAGTTATACACGATTTTGTATTAGAAGGTCCTGCAAGAAACTCAAAATTTTTAAAACCCTCTAGCTTCGAAAATAGGGTCGATAGAAATTTCCGTTAATACAATTTTTTTATCACCACATAATGGGCAACCCATCGGCATATAGCCTACATGTATATACATACATGTATATACATGTAACGTTAAACAAATTTAACTATAGATAGGCCTCGCCGAGACAAACAAAGAATCATTGTACAGGAGGGGGCGTAATCTCAACCGTTTAGTCACTAGAGGGCGTCGAAGTTTTTCTTTTCTTTTTTTTTACTAAACACCCTGTATTTCCGTTATTTTATATCCCAGCTCAAAAAGTTTACTACCATGTGATAGAAGGTCCATTGCCGTTTCATTTGATATATAGCTCACCCCTGTCCCCCGTCCCTTTCAAGAGTTATGGGTAGTGAAATTCAAAAATCCACACTTTTTCACATGCTTTTTTGGAAAAAATCTATGATTTCTGGAAAAAACACCCATTCAATGTGCAATGTTTTTCTCCTATCTCCTGATGGTATACTTTTTGAGCTGGGATGTAAAATAACGGAAATACAAGGTGTTTAGTAAAAAAAGAGAAGAAAAACTTCGACGCCCTCTAGCGGCTTAACGGTTAAGATTACAACCCCCACGTTGAACTGAAACACCCTATATATACGAGTATATATATATATATATATATATATATATATATATATATATATATATATATATATAGGTGTCTCTGTAGTATACAATCAACATAAGTATAATGCAATCGAAGAAATACTACAGAATTATACATATATTCGATGCTATGCCCATTTACAAAATTGAAAAAAAAAGGAAAAAAATAAAAACAACACAAAAACAATAAGAAAGAAAAAAAAATATAATATTAATAATGATAGTACCAAAAATAGTATCTATAGTAGCAGAAGCAGCCTCAACAACGTAAAAAATAACGAAAATGAAATGAATAAAAGAAAATAAAAATTCCGGAAAATTATTGGATTAGTAAAAAAAATATATTTTATTTTATTTTATTTTTTTGTATCAAATTGTTGTACATACGTGCATTTGATAAGTATGTGCATGTATGTACATGAATTTTTATACAAAAAGGAAAATTAAAAGTGTTTAATTTTTTTTTTACTGCTTCATTTTGTTGTTATTGTGTCAATTTTGTCCTATCAATATACTCGTATATACTCGTATATAATTTTCTTTTTGGTTTTCATCTTCTTTTTGTTTTTGTTCGATGTTAGTAAAAATTTCCAAGAAATTTATTATTATCAATTTTATATAATGTCAATTTATTTATGAAACACATGAGTAAAATAAGCAACAATAATATGTAATATTATGTATTATCCTTGTCACTGTTATATGATGATCTTTTAATTTTGAAAATGCTCATATTGTATTTTTATCTTTTTCATTTTTTTTTGTTGGTACCTAGTTTTTGTTGGTACCTTTTTGAATTAATCTTTGTACAAGTTAAATTAAACTTTGTACAAGTTAGATTAAACTTTTTACATTTTAAATTAAACTTTGTCCATTTTATGCTTTTTCGATGGGATTGAGCATTGCAGAGTATGGTGGCAAGTACTCCAACCGAGCTCTCGAAGAAATTAGCTCTCTATTTTCAGAAGTTTTATGGATTCTGACATTATCCAGAATAATCAATGTATCACTCACATTTTCAATCTTTTTCAACTGTAATTAAAAATTGACAAAGTTTAATTTAAAATGTACAAAGTTTAATTTAAAATGTACAAAGTTTAATTTAACTTGTACAAAGTTTAATTTAACTTGTACAAAGATTAATTTAACTTGAACAAAGATTAATTTAACTTGGACAAAGATTAATTTAACTTGTACAAAGTTTAATTTAACTTGTACAAAGTTTAATTCAACTTGGACAAAGATTAATTTAACTTGTACAAAGATTAATTTAAGTTGGAAAAAGTTGAATTTAAATTTAAAATGCTATATATTGAAAAGTTCGAAAGCTGCCATAGGATATTTTTTTTTGCGGTTGAAAGGTTGACTTTAAGCACTTTAAGTGAAAATACTTGAAATTCTGTTTTAATTTTTTTTTAAATTCTATCACATTTCAGATTTCATCTTTTAAAAAATTTCATAGTTTCAATAATTTACAGATAATTCACATATGTCCATATATACATATGTATATGTGTGTGTGGTATGTATATATCTGTACATAACTCGTATTACTCGTATACCAATTAAATGAAAAAATTTCATATTACAGCTAATTGAAAAAAATATTTTCTTTTAATTTCTCATTTCTATACATTGTACATAACTAGTATCGCATTCGCATATATATTTTCAACACTTTATATAGTCTAAATATATATATATATATTTTTTTTTATTACATACATTTATTATGTATATATGAAAAACTTATAATTACTAGTCTACACATACACATATATACATACACATACACATATATACATACACATACACATACATTAATATTGCGTATAGTAATTATAGAAAGAAAGATTTTCATTGTGAATTATATGTGTGCCCACATCGAGCAGTCACATTATTTTTAAATTTATTGCATTTGTGTGAAAACTTATGGTACATATTAGAGTAGCCAAATGATATTCAAAATACAGAAAAAAAAACTTAATGGAAAGGATGAAAAAATGAATCTATAGAAAAAATAGAAATAAAATGGTAAAATTGGAAAGAATTGTGTTTTTTCTGCGTTTTTGTTTTTACTTTATTGCAATAAAATGTTAAGGTATATATAGAATCTTATATGAATGTAATGTATATATATAAACACATATATATTTACACACAAATATACAATGATTACATTATATGGTATACATTTACACATAGTAAAAAGAATACCAAAAGAACATAGAAAAAAAAATGGAAAAAATGGATAAAATAGGAAAAATAGGAAAAAATGGAAAAAATATGGATTTGAAGTTGATTAAATTACATTACCATATTCATGCAATCTATGCTCTCTCTTTTACATTTTATACACACATACATACATACATATACGTACATATATTATATTGAAAAATATAAAACGAATGTAATGGCTCGATAGAAAGAGAGAAAATAAATTTAATTTACATTTGTTTAAATTTAATTTTTATCAGGACAACAATGATGGATTTATAGTAAGTATAATATTACTCTATTACCCAAATACTTGGTAGTATATTTATTTTATATATAGGTACCGTTAAATATTGTATATACATATACATACATATACATAAATATACGCGAGTCCGTGTGTGTGTGCGTACGTGCGTGCTTGTTTGCGTGTGTGTGTATGCATTTGTAGAAGGCAAGTCTGATAGTGTGTGTGCATGTGTATGTGCATATGTAGAAGGCAAATTTGACGATGTGTGTATGCTGTATAGAAAATGCTTCTATTAAGACTTTATTCTTGCACATGTGAATATCCTTTATCATCCTTCTGGTAGGTCCTTTTACAAAAAAGTTTATCTATATATATATTAATATTAATATCATATTATATGTATTTCTTTCTTTAGTAGCCAAAATTCATACCCTTAAAATTACTTAATAATAGGACATTTCCTTCAAGGACCAGGATCTTGGGTTTGATTTGAAAAAATTTGTTTCTGATGTCTTTTTTTAATTGCAAAAATTCCGACTCAGATATCTTTACTTATTTCTGAGAAATGGGCAAAAATGTAAAGAGTAGTCAAAATCATAAAATATCCTTTGTTATCTTTGTGGTGGGACCTTTTTTCACAGTATAGAGTATCCTATAACCTTTCATTTGAGCTATCATTCTTGCCTGTACGATCTCTGATTATTGAATAATACTAATTTTTTTGTATTTTGTACTAAATTTTCAATTGCATTTTTCGACCACTAGATGGCGTTTGCGCCAAAAATGGTTCGCATTGAACTTGCTCCGGACGTCAATATCTATCATTCAAAGTTGGTTTGGTTCCAATATTTGAGTTCAGGATATTTGTGTTCAAGAATTCCAGAAAGCGGAAAAAACGAATTTCATACGAGTAATGATGAAAAATCCTTTTTCTAACTTATAATGTGCGATTTTAAGCACATTTTTGACCCTTTCCGCACATCTTTGATCCTCATAACTCAAAAACGGCTCATACAATCGACCTCAGATTTGTTTTGTTTGAAGGAAGACACTTTCTCACAGTTTTTTTTTAGGTTTGAAACATTTGTCGTACTGCAATTTTTTTCAGATATCCTATACAGAAATAAAGCGGTTTTCTAAAAAATGCATAAAGAATTTTGATTTCAGAATGTTCTTTTCCTACGAACCAAATTCCTAATTATTAACTGTTATAGTATATCAAAAGAAAGGTAATTTTGTTTTCTGTCATTCGCTAGAGTGCTAAATTTTGATACGTAGATGTGCAAAAGGTTACACGTGATTTTGTGTTGGAAGGTCATGATAAAAACTCAACATTTTAAACGCCCTCTAGCGTCAAAAATAAAGCGCAAACGAAAAAATGTCATATAACATTTTCGAGTGCAAATGCACTCTAATTTTACCCTTTAAAATATTATTCACCAATTCCGGAACATTCTGTATATATTTATTTTGATTTTTAAATTAAAACTAATTTTGTGAAATTTCTAGTGATGCAAAAAAGATTTTTTTTTTTTGAACGTTTGTTTTCAGTATTTCGGCCAACAATTTCATATAAAATACTCACACATACATACACTTTATTTATGCATTTATATAAATAATATATTTATGCATGCGTGTAAGTAATATATTTACCTAAGTAAATCAGTACAAATATCTATGTTTTATTATCATCTTGTATACGTCCTGGTGTTATCCACCTCTTTATTATCTATTTAAATAAAACGATAATTATAATACCTACTTATTTATAGAAAATTTCAAATTCAATTTTTAAATAGACAATGTTGGTACAAAGATTACAATTTAAATTGAATTTACAAAATCGAAATGAATGTTTCAAAAAAAAACCTAAAAATATCTAAAGATAAAGAAATACTTGAATTTTTGTATTTTATATACCTAAGTACGTGCATTTATTTATTTATTTTTTTTGGTTTTCGTCTTAAATTTTTATAATAAATCAAATTGAATAAATTATAATTACTATAAATAATTGCGTATACCTACTTATACAGAATTATTATTATTAATGATGAAAATTCTATTATTATTTAAAAATCCATTAAGCAGTTGGTACTATATATATTCGCAGAATGTTAACTGTTGATCATTTTTTGTTTGAATTTTATTTTTATATAGTAATATAATCCCTCTTCACGCGTAAATTTTGTTTACTTAAACGTAACTTAGTAATTCGTTTAAATAAAGAAAAGCTTAATAAGCAAATTTGCACATTCCTTCTTCAAAGTAACCATGGGAAAATTTTTATAATTAATAATTTTTAAGAATTATGAAAATTTAAAAAGAAACAGAGTTTTAGTTACTCTTGAGTCTTCATCTAATAAAGTTGTTCGAAGTTTAAAATTAAAGTTAAAAATAGTAAATAGTTCTTTAATTATACAAGAAATTGAGAGTTTAAAATAAATAAGTTTGTTTTAAATAGTAAACAGTGTTTTAATTATACAAAGAAAATAAAAGTTGAAAATAATAAGTTTGTTTTTGAATCAGAAATTCGTTTTATTTGAATTAAAAAAATTAATCAACAATCGGAAAACGATTAAATTGATTAATTTTACTGGCGCAGTCGGTAGGATTTCCAATAAAAAGGAAATCCATAGTAAATCGAATTCACAACAAAAATGTTCTTATTTCAATTTCTAAAATAAATTCGTCTGAAAAAGGCAAACACAAAGAAATTGAATCGAAATTACAATAAAATTGTTTTATTTCAATTTACTTATTAATATCTGAAAAAGATTATTGGTGAAAAAATTTACTTTCAAATTAATATCTGAAAAAGATAAAAATAAACAAAGATAAACTCAAAAACTCAAAAAAAAAAAAAAAAAAGCAGAGTGAAGCAGCAAACCGAAGAGGAGAATCAGGAATTTATTTTGGTATCTAATCATCTTTCATCATTGCGGTAATACTTTCAACAACAAAAAAAAAAAGAGAAAATAATAAATAGAAATAGTAGTAAATAAATTTAATAAATTATAATTGTTGTTAAAATTTTGTTATTGTTTGCTTTAGTTTTATAAATTTACAAAAAAAATTTATTATTAATTTTTACACGTAGAGAAAATAATTTTTTTTTTGAAATTACATAAATAATAAATAAAGTTGGTTCTTTGTTTGTTTACTAAAAGAAAAGTGCTTCGTTTCTATTTTTGAACGTAAGGGTGAATTAATAAAAAATTAATTGAAAATGGATGACGATAATCGAACCACTCTTGAATATCTTGCAAAGAATATCAGTTATATAACACCTTTTAATGGAAATAAATACGATTTAGCCGGGTTTATAGCCAGAATCGAATCATTTATTCCAATTGCCGACTCGTTAGACAATCCTAGCAAATTGATCGTACTTGATTACATTCTCGATAAAATCGTTGGAAAAGCCAAAGAAACTTTAATTAAAACCGGTGCAATTACTAGTTGGTTAATACTAAAGAACACATTAATTAGAAATCATGGTGAACGAACTCCTATTACGGAATTAATAGACGAATTAAGATTTTGTAGATGTGACTCTACCGTTGAAGTATTTTATAATAAAATAGTAGCCCTTCTGTGTAGAATTAATAATGCCTATATGCTCAGTGGAGAAAATAATGCAGCACAAATAACTGAAAATCAGAGGTTGGCCCTTAGGCAATTCACTCAAGGATTACCCCCTTTACCAAGAAATTTGATCGGATGTCACGATCCTCATACATTATATGACGCATTTGATTTATTATTTAGGTTTGGTTACCTTTCTTGTACTCATGATAATAGAAATAATTCCTCTTCCAATAAAATTTTAAGGCATAATCACAAACCGTTTAATACTACAAAAAATAATTATCAAAATGGAAACAATCATTCTAATTTTAGTCGTAATCAAAACCATTTTAATCGTAATCACGAAAGTTTCAATCGTCATAATCAGAACTTCAACCGTGACAATCATAATTTTCATCGCAATAATAACCTGTTTAACCACAACCATTCTTATAATAATAACAATTGGCAAGGCCACAGCGGTTTCAGAAATAATCGTATACCAAGTAGACAAATTAATAATAGTCACCAATACCGAAGAGATCAACCAGCTCCGGAACCGATGGACATTTCAACCAATGAAAACAATAACTCGAATATTGATCAGCATCAAAATTTTCAGCACAGCGCAGTAAACAACTTCCCTATATAACTATAAACACAAAATCTCGTACACTTAAATTCATTATCGATAGTGGTGCTGAAAACAGTATAATTAACCCCGGTTTATGTAACCCACAATGGCAGATACCATCCCCTAATTGGTCAATTAAAGTATTAAATCGTATTGTTCAAATTAACAAGTGTTATAAATTCCCCATCTTTAAAGAATTTAATGAATCCGACACATATTACGTAAAATTTTTAGAGTACGATTTCCATAATAAATTCGATGGTCTAATTGGCAATAACATCCTTGCTAACATAGGAGCCTGTATAAATTATTCTGATCGACTTTTAATTACGCGTAATGCAATTATTCCATTCTATTTAAATGAAGAAGAAGAACATTACGCAAAAATTCGTTTCGATAACAACTCAACTGAAATTTTTAGCAATGAACTTAATCAGAACAGCATTCCTAATGAAATTTTCGCTACTCATTTTGAATAAAAACGATTTGAACAAACTTAAATTTCTTATAAATTCTTACAAAGATGTATTTTTCAAAGAAGGGGATAATCTCACATTCACTAACCGAATTAAACACGAAATAAAAACACGCAACGATGTCCCAATCTATAGTAAGTTATATAGGTATCCGGAAATACATAGACAAGAAGTCGATCGTCAAATAGATGAAATGCTCGAACAAAAAAATCATTCAACCAAGCAACTCTCCATACAATTCTCCTATCTGGGTTGTACCGAAAAAGGTTGACAATTCAGGAAAACAAAAATGGAGAATTGTAGTCGATTATAGGAAACTAAATGAACAAACCATTGATGATAGGTTTCCTATGCCAAGTATTGAAGAACTTTTCGACAAACTTGGCAAATGTAATTATTTTTCCACTATAGATTTGGCGAAAGGATTTCACCAGATTGAAGTTCTTCCAAAAGATAGATCTAAAACTGCTTTCTCCACAACTAGTGGACATTATGAATTTCTAAGAATGCCTTTTGGGCTGAAAAACGCCCCAGCCACATTTCAGAGGTTAATGAATGACGTTATGAAAGATTTTATCAACAAAATTTGTGTCGTTTATTTAGACGACATTTTAATCTTTTCCACAAGTTTTGAAGAGCATTTGCTAAGCGTAAGAAAAATATTACAACGTCTGTGTGAAACCAACTTAAAAATTCAAATAGGCAAGTGCATTTTTGCAAAAGAAACAACAAGTTACCTGGGACATATCATAACTAAAAGCGGTATTAAACCTGATGATAAAAAAGTGGAAGCCATTAAAAAAATGAAGCTTCCTAGTACGCTCAAAGAAATACGTCAATTTTTAGGAATAACCGGGTTCTACAGGAAATTTATTAAAGATTATGCTCGTGTAGCATACCCTATAGTTAGGTACTTGAAAAAAGGTACAAAGATAAACGTATTAGATAAAGAGTACGTTAATGCGTTTGAAAAACTAAAACTTCTTTTAATTAATGATCCGGTCCTTAAAAGCCCCGATTTTAACAAACCCTTCGTTTTAACAACAGATGCTTCCAATTACGCAATTGGAGCAGTCTTAAGTCAGAATCAACACCCTATATGTTATGCGTCTAGGACGTTAAATGAGCATGAATGTAAATACTCAGTCATTGAAAAGGAACTGCTCGCAATTGTATGGGCTATAAAATATTTTCGGATATACCTCTATGGTCGAAAATTTACCGTTCACACAGACCACAAACCACTAGTATGGCTCAATAACATTAAGGAGTCGAATATGAAACTTCAGCGATGGAAAATTCAGTTAAATGAATACGACTTTGATGTCTGTTATTTAAAGGGGAAAGGAAAATTTGGTGGCAGATGGGTTAAGTAGATTTATTCCTCAAAATATTAAGAGTAATGGTACAATTGAAAAAATTGAAAATCCCAATATTTTTATTAATAGTAACACTGATGATTCTGATGAAGAGTTAAAATCAACAAGTGCAACTATTCATAGCGCTGAAGAAGACGCATCGCGTTATATTTATATAACAGAAAAACCCATTAACCACTATAAAAACCAAATATATGTCTTAAACGGAGAAAAAGAAAAAAACTTTTTAAAAATAGTAAATAATAAAATTCAGAATCATTTAATTATCAATAAAAATAGTAATATATGCGAGTTATTAAAAAAGGTTTTAAAAGAAAAGGGTGTTATGTGTGTTTATTGTGAAGATAACGAGCTTTTCGTAAAATTCCAAAATGCGTATGTAAAATACTTTTCAAATAACTTGAAATTAAAATTATTGAAATCTAACATTAAATTGGTAGAAATCACGGACGAGGAAGAAATGTTATCGATAATCAAAAACGAGCATCTTCAAAACAATCACCGCGGTATATTAGAGGTTTTTAATGAACTAAAAATAAAGTATTATTATCCAAACCTTTTTGATTTAATTACCAAATTCATTAATAAATGTGAGGTATGTTTACTCGCTAAACATGACCGACACCCACCTAAAATACCATTTAAGGTAACCGAATCTCCTCACAATTTCAACGAAATTGTGCACGTAGATATATGGTACCCGTATAGAAATGTGATGTATTTAACCACAATCGATAAATTTTCTAAATACGCTACGATTCATAAACTAGACGATCGTACATGGATTTCAATTATAAAGGCTCTGAAAGAAAGAATACAGTACTTAGGTAAAATGAAAAAGATAATATTTGACAATGAAAGATGTATAATTCATAATTCTGTCGAGTTATTTTTAAAAGATAATCAAATTGAATTTCACACAACAACTGCCGACAACAAAACCGGTAACGCTGATGTTGAACGACTTCACGGTACGTTGAACGAACATTTGCGCATTATAGCTGTCGAAAGCCCTAATACCGAAATATGCGACCAAATCTATAAAGCTATTACGTGTTATAACAACACAATACACACTACCACGAAACTAAAACCAATAGATTTTATAACTAAAAACTTTGACCCAAATGAAATAGAAGTTTTAGCAAATAAATTCGATGAAAATAAAATAAAAAAAATAAATCGGTTAAACGAAAAACGCAATAAAAATTATAAAGTTATAAATAATGTAGTTCGTAATAGGGAAATAGCTAAAAATAAACCTAAGTATAAAAGATTGTTAAAATACGAAAAAGATGGTGATTACATCATTGATACTAATACCAAGCGAAAAACTAAATATTACATCAACCAACAAAAACAAAAATTTAAATACCAAAATTAAATTAGATCTTTGTTCGAAATAATTACCCTTTTTTATTGTTTCTATCTTATTTTTGCAGATGCTACTTATAATCATACTCATATATCTCTTCCCGGTTACATTAGGACAATCTTTAAAAGTCACTTCAGTAAATAATGAAAATGGATTTGTTCTTTATCAGTTAGACCAAAAATTGATTGTTGATAGCTACGTAAAATTACTACACATTATTGACTTAGATCAATATGACAAAATTATAAAAATCATAGACACAAACATAAATTTACTCAAACTAAGGACAGATTCTAACGAATACAGACTATTAAATAGAGAACTCCTCTTGGCCAAAAATAATCTTAAAATAGTTGTACCAGATGTATACAACAAGCAACGCACAAAAAGAGGATTAATAAATATTATGGGTACCGGCTTGAAATTAGCCTTTGGAACAATGGACAGTGAAGACGCGACTGAAATATCTAATCACTTAGACAATCTCGATCGAAATACAATGCAAATGACCGACCAGTTAAATAAACAAGTAGTAATTAACAACAACTTAATCAAAAATTTAAACGAGACAGTTAATCACGTAAACAAACAACAAGACATGTTACATGAGTACCTTAACAACATTACAAACACATCAAACAAATTATCACTATCAGTAGATATGACTAAATTTATTCTACAATTTTACATCGACATTAATGCCATCAACAATCATCTCGAAAAAATTTCAGACACAATTCTAATGAGCCGATTAGGTGTTCTGCCTCATGACATCCTTACAAACGAAGAAATTCTAAATTACAACATAACAGTATCTATTTTACCTTTTTTAAAAAATGCCATTTTGATTAAAAATTCATTACTTGTATTTGTCATCAGTATACCAAAATTTACAAAAGAAGTCTACTATAATGCACTAATTATTCCAGTTCCTAATAACCAATACGAAGAACTAGATAATGATGTCACACGAGTAATTATAAATAATAAAAATGTTTATTTGTGGGATGAAAATGTGTTCTCAAAAAAAGAATTAAAGGTACATACAAATAATTGCATAAAAAATGCATTAGAAAAAACCAATGTGTGTAAACTAAAATCAAATAACTATACTTCCATTGAAGAAATCGATGAAGGATTCATTTTAACCAAAAACTTACCTGTAACATACGTTACCCAAAATTGTATACATTATAAACTCACCATCAAGGCTAATAACATCATAAAATTCGATAATTGCAAAATTACGATAAATGATATAACGTTCAAGAATAGAATCGACAGTTTTAAAGATAGTGGTATTGTACCAATTAGTCATGTTAATTTTACGAAACTTTTTGATAATAAAATAAATTTAACTAAATTACATACAGACAACATGAAAAATAGGGAAATAATAAAACACATAGAATTTAAAAACAATGTAATGCATTATACATCCTTTGGAATAAGCTCTTTCATTATAATAATAATAATAGTACTCATTATTTATTGTAAACTTGGAAGAAGAAATGTGACAGTAACGAAAATCGAATTAAAAGATAATTCCCGAAAAGAACATAGCCACAATAGCGCACAAGATCCTTTTGCAGGAGCAAAAGACTTAGGGAAAGGAGGAGTAATATAATCCCTCTTCACGCGTAAATTTTGTTTACTTAAACGTGACTTAGTAATTCGTTTAAATAAAGAAAAGCTTAATAAGCAAATTTGCACATTCCTTCTTCAAAGTAACCATGGGAAAATTTTTATAATTAATAATTTTTAAGAATTATGAAAATTTAAAAAGAAACAGAGTTTTAGTTACTCTTGAGTCTTCATCTAATAAAGTTGTTCGAAGTTTAAAATTAAAGTTAAAAATAGTAAATAGTTCTTTAATTATACAAGAAATTGAGAGTTTAAAATAAATAAGTTTGTTTTAAATAGTAAACAGTGTTTTAATTATACAAAGAAAATAAAAGTTGAAAATAATAAGTTTGTTTTTGAATCAGAAATTCGTTTTATTTGAATTAAAAAAATTAATCAACAATCGGAAAACGATTAAATTGATTAATTTTACTATATAATTTATGTGTGTTGTAGATATGTACATAACGTACATTTCGTATAAGATTCTTATAATTTTAATTTTAATTTTTTATTTATTTTGTTATTCAGTTTTACAATTTTTAAGCAAGAATTTTTAAACAATGTAATATATACATTTTATGATTTTCTGAAATTTTATTGTAAATTCATTATTTGTAACATTTTTATTTTTCTTCTGAAAGCATTGAAAATTAAAAATGAAATATGAAAAAAAAAAATAATTTTCTTTTTAATTTTTATTTTATAATTGTTATATTTATATATTATTATTATTGATTTTATAGCATTTCATATACTCGTAAATATCTTTATGTATATACATATAAATATATAAATTTAATTTACACATATGTATGTATGTACTATGGTACTATGTATAATAATTTTTGCTTTTCATTACTTAATTCTTTACCGATTTAATAAATAATAATTTGAGAGTTTTTTGTGTTAAAAATATACACCATTTAAAGATATACTTATGTATAGTCGTATATATTAAATACATTGCATTTAAGTAAATATATACATACAATAAAAATTATACACATATCCGGGCTGAACTTCCGAATTGGTGCCGCCAGATTTTGAAAGGAGACCTTCCGATAATGATACTTTGGAATATCCTCTTTAACATGGTACAAAACCATTGGCGCAAATTCATCTTAAGGACGCAAACTACCCTTAAAAATTGTTGGTCCAAAATGACGTGTTTTATGAAAACCATTATTTCTCCAGATCAGGATCTTGGGTCTCCTTTCTAAATCTGGCGGCACCAATTTGGAAGTTTCCCCCATATCAGCATTGATAATATAATGTAATATATACACGTATATATATATTATTTATACATGAATATTATCGTTTATACACTGTATATACGTTCTTGTGTAGTACATACATACATACATACATAAGATATATAAAATCAAAAACTTCATTAATCACGTTCCAAAAATTGGACGTGTCAAATTCATAGGATACAAAACTATATTTCAATGTAAAATTTAGATTTACTTTTTGAAAATATTATTTATATAGCATGAACATATATGTATATTATGTATGTGTATTTATACAAAATAAATATGGATACATGCATATACGATATGAGTATGCACAGTATAGATAATATGCTACATATGTATGTATACCATGTATGCTACACTGTAAATAAAATATACTTATACTTAAAGCCTAGACACACTAAAACGAAATCACTTGATTTCGCAGTAAAGTTATGATTTCGAGCCTGAAATCATTGAAATCCGTTGATTTCAACATGCTTTCGCTAGACGAAAACATGATTGAAATCACTGAAAATATAAAAGATTTCAAACGAAATCTCTTAAAAGCGACATCTGCAATCTAAAGCTTATAACAATTCTAAAATTCCAGTGTCAAAACAATGTCAAATTCCAATATATTATGTCATTTACAGCATGACATGTATATAAGAAAATAGAAAACAGCTGATGTAAATAGTATTGTATACATATTTTTTTAGTAATCGTATAATTTGTTTTTTTATAAATTGAGTGCTGAAAAAAATTTTTGAAATATATTATAAAAAATAAAAAAAAATTACAAAAAAAGGATGCTGTGGAGTTCGGCGGCAGAAAAAATATTAATAGGGTTTTGGAGAGAAAAAATTACAGAAATAAGATCTGTACAAAAAAATAAATATGCCAGTAACATTATTGCTTTTTTTCTATACATTCCCGCTTTTTTTCTATGCTGGTTACTCATTTTACGTAACAAACTGCTTTTACCACTTAAACTTTCCATTAATATCACAAATTGCAATATACTATTTTTATAATTAATAATTTCAGACATTTTTTTAACTCCTTTTTAATTTTCTAAAATGTTTATACCACAAGTAAAAACTATATGTCAAAAGGAAAGCAATAAGCGAAATCAGCATTAAATTTTGGTGTGTCTGGTGTTATGATTTCATGAAATCATTTAAACGAAATCAAGTGATTTCGTTTTAGTGTGTCTAGGCTCTTATACTGCATAAAATATATTTATATTGTGTGCATGTTTAAATTTAATGTATTAATATAACTATATAGGTATATAATCAGTATATATACATAAATGTAGTTCAGTTAATTTAAATTTCTTCACGTATGCAATTATATTATATAAAAGTGTATATAGGATTATTTTAAAAGGTGTTTTGAATTTGAATTATATAAAATGTTATACATAAGATAAGAAGGATAGATTCGAAATATTCTAATGCTAGAAGTCATTATTATTATTATCATCCTGCAAAATCAGAATTATTTAAATCCGCTTATATTCAGTATTAAAAGCTCATATAATTTCTATATACATATTATATAAGTAATTTTCATACATGTAATGATGTAATGTTATATTATATACTATATAGTATGTGTATACAAAATATAAATACATTTTAATATAATATATGTACATACATATATAAATATTGTAATAAAATTTATACATGGGTACGATTATGCATATGTATAAATATATTAAATATATATAATAATAATCCTGATACTTGACTACCTATATAATATGCGTATATATATACATACATACATACGAGTAATACTCAGATTTCTTTATATGTATATATGTTTACATGCAAAGAATATATTTTGACAGATGTCGATTATTTAAGCGGTTTATCATTTATATACATACATACGCATATATTACATACATTTATATGTATATAAAAATATATTCCTTATTGTATATGTAGTATATGTATATATATTTCCTATAATAATGTTCTTTCAAATGTTGAATCTGTCATATTAAGACCATTTTAATCATATTAAACTTTATGCAACCTCAATTGATGGCATTATTATTTTCGTCATCATCATTATCATTATTATCATCTTCATCGTCATCATCGTTATCATCATTGTTACCATCATTATCATCATCATCATCATCATCATCATCATCATCATATCATCATCATCATCATATATGTATTTATTATTATCATTATCATCTTTATTATCACACATAAATAAAATAGTATATTTACATATATGTATGTACAATTTCAAATCTATACTATAATATGTATTACATGCTTATACATGTGCTGTGTATTTTTACGTGTTACTTGTAATTTCATTCTCTCAATTTAATCATTTCAAAACTTAAAGGATATATGTATATAATACGTACATACATTCCATATATGCATTTATACAAAAGGGTTAAAAGTTCACACACCTACCTGTTTATACTGAATATACGAAGGTATACAAACATATATTAATATCTATATAAAAAATAAAAAATGACACACATACACATTTCTATATGAATATATGTATATGAAAACAAATATAAAAACATAGATTTGTAATTTATAATAAGTATCTGTATGTGTAAATATATGTATATATGTATGTATGTATATTGATATTACAAAATGCAAAAATGTGTACTTAAATAAGAATTATCTATTAGAATATTAAAATTGTAATACATAACTAGCTACATATATATATTTTATATGTATACATAATACATTAATTTATAACACATAAAATATACAATAATTATGCATATCTAAACATGCATGTAAAAAATAATATACATTTTTGATGTATGTGTGTTTATATCACAATGAAAATACGCACATATACGAGTGTACATATTTGTACATGTAAATAGTTTTTTGTTTCTGTTTATTTATGCGTATACACATATGTACTTATCTTTAAGTGCGATGTGCAATTCTATGTTTATAATATCATTTGTTAATTATATATTGTAAAAAAGAAAAACAATTTTTTTAAATTTAATTCAAAGGTTTTATGATAATATACATCATAACTCACATGTACTTGTGATTTTTCCAGCTAGAATAGAGGTGATAAGATTATTAAATGTTATACATTTACATTATTTACAATTTTAATAGAAAATTTTATTCGAATTAAATGTTTGATACGTTTTTGTTTTTTTTACAATTTAACTCTTAAGAGCACAAATTAAAGATACATAGTGAAATGAGATATGTAGATATAATATATATGTAATTTTTATAACAAATAAAAATTTTCATATTTATTAAAATATACACAAATTCAAGAAAACATCATATGATGATGAACACCGATGTTTTCTCTTCAGATTTACTATGTTTATAGTTTATACTTGCTGTTAAATCGCTATAACACAAATCGATATGACATAGAACGATAGTATAAACATTTTTCATATCGATTTAAAGCTTTCGAATTTCTTTTACAAATGTCGATAAATGAAGCGCTTTAACGCTTTATATCGATATGAAAAATAAGTATAAATAGTTTATATCGCTTTAAGCAACAATATTAATATCTTTCTTTTGTTAGTCAAACCTATTTTATAAAGCGATTTATCTTAAATCGATATATTGTCATTAGTATAAACACAATTAAATATCGCTTTTAAATAGGAAGATATTCGAACCGGTTTGTGTAATAGCGATTTAACAGCAAGTATAAACATAGTAATTGTAACATTTTATAATCACTATTACCACGTTTATACTACACATCAAAACGATCTAAATCAAAACGATATAAGACGAAACGATTTGAAAGTTTAGTATAAATGGTCCTTTAAAACGTTTTATCATTTTTAAATCGCATTAAGAGGGCAATGTACTGGGAGTAGTGAAAATCGCTAACTTTGGTACCAAATATCTCGGTTGTTTTTGGGCCAATTTTCTTGAAATTTGAAACAAAGAAGCATCAATCAGTTTTGTTGGGAATAATGGAAGTGGATTTTTGAAAAAAGTTTTTGTTTTTGAGATATATGGCATCAAAGTTTGAAAATTTTCAAAATTTCACCCACTTTGGTACCAAAAAAGTCATATTAAATATTATCCGATTTTTTTCAAATTTCGAACATATATAGTTTGAAGGAATTTATTGGGAATAATGGAGCCACTTTTTTGATTTTTGTCCTTATTAGTCCTGTATAACGCTTTGAAAAAAGAAGGTTTTTTTCAAAAAATGTGTAGAATTTAAATGTAATTTTTTATTGGTATATGATTGCGTATTGTACTGAAATTTTCATATAAGGTAATTTGAATGTTCT
Organism: Villa cingulata; assembly: GCA_951394055.1. Classification (NCBI taxonomy): domain Eukaryota; kingdom Metazoa; phylum Arthropoda; class Insecta; order Diptera; family Bombyliidae; genus Villa; species Villa cingulata. Next base: position 22,528,616 of record OX596017.1, read on the forward strand.
TTTTTCGATTTCGAAGTAGAAACATAAAAGTTTTTACATTATTTCAGAATTATTAGTAATATAAAATTCCTATTTTTCACAAAAATTTGGTCACAGATAATAAAAATGTTTTGCATAACTCTTGGCTCTAAATATATCAATTTTTCACCGATACGTTTATTCATTTTATATGAATAAAAATATTATATATGTGTGAGTGGTACAAACAAAAAAACAAAAAAAAGGACATGGCATAGCAAACCAATAGCAAACCATAGCAAAGCATTCACTTGCTATTATGATGTACATGTATGTACAATGTATTATGTGTATAATGTGTATAATAAGCACTAAGAATAAAATACCTGCAGTAAGGCGTAACCTAATGATATTGTATATTGTATGAAGATATATATAAGCATAAGTTGTATAGATATATTATATATGTATATATATATACAGGGTGTCCCGTTTCGGGTGGTCATCCGGCACACAGTAGATAGGTCTCGCCTAGACAAACAAAAAATCGTTCTAGAGGGGGGGGGGGGTAATCTCAACCGTTTAGCCGCTAGAGGGCGATGAAGATTTTTCGCACTCAATCTACGAAACACCCTTTAATAACTACGGTGTACTAGCTAGAAGAATGTGGTGTAAGAAAACTCTGAAGGAAACTCCCCCCTCTCTTCAATGATACCTTATATGCTTCTCTACGTTCTTTGTTTCAAGAGTTATTGTGTTTTAAAGTCAGAATTTAGTGATTTTTTGCCATATTTTTCAGAGATAATACAGGCTGTGGAAGTAAAGCGCCCTCTATATTAATTTCAAATTACAAAAACAGAAAGTCTAAGACACCTGCTTTATTTTTGCCCTTTACAGCAAAGGTCTATCTCTTACCGCTTCAATGCCAGCACATAATATACAAAGTGTCGAAAACCAGTTCTCAAAAATAAAATATCAATGTATACTCGTACCTGTTATGTGATTTTTTGACTGCTGTGTAATTGAAGTATCGAAAACCATTTATTTTAAACATGATTGTTAAGTGTGAATTTTACACAATTCAAACATCGAGAAAGATTAAACAAGAAAAAATAAAAATATTCAAAAAGAAAGGCTTGAAATTTATGGTACACACGTTTATTAAAGCAAGAAGCTTATAGTCAAATTTGCTTACAAAGGTATGTTCATTTTACTGTCAAAAATTTTATTCTAATAACTAGCAAAAAATTCTTATTCTACAACAATTTTATTACAATACTAAATGCTAAAATTATAAAAACTGCTCAATATTCAAACCTCTTCGTTGGACACATATCCTTGCTCTGTTTAGAACAGATGCAGCTAAGTTCACATTTCTAATCTCTTCTTTCGCCAAATCTGCCGCTAAATGTATTTTATTTATTAGTTCTTCCCTAGTTCGAACCGGTGCAGAATAAACAAGGTCCTTCATTCTTCCCCAAAAGTAAAAATCCAAAGGTGTTAGATCAGGTGATCTCGCTGGCCATGTTATCGGTCCTCCTCTTCCTATCCAGTTTTCTCCATATACCACATTTAGATGACTTCTTACGTCATGATGAAAATGTGGTGGAGCTCCGTCATGTTGAAAAGTGTGATCTCTCAAAACTGCTAAAGGCAAATCTTCTATTAAATTAGGGAAAATATCTGTCAAAAATCTTAAATACGACTCACCTGATAAATTATTCTCAAAAATATACGGACCAATTAAGTGATTTCCGCATATTCCTGCCCAAACATTCACATGGAATCTCCTCTGAAACGCTCTCTCTCTAACTACCCGCGGATTTACTTGAGACCAGTGATGAATATTGTGAAAATTGACAATACCTCCACGCGTAAACTGAGCTTCATCTGTCCATAAAATATTTCTAATGAAATTTGGATTAGAAGTATATTTTTGCAGTAAAAACCTGCAGAATTGATACCGAGCGTTTGCGTCACCAGGTTGGAGTTCATGTACAGGAACAAAATGGTATGGGTGAAGCCTTTCCTGACGTAAAACACCATGCACGAACCTTCTACTCAAATGAAAGCGGCGTGATAAATTCCTGATGCTAATTTGTGGATCATTGCGCACAACTGCTATTATCAATTCTTCGATATTAGCATCTTGTGCGTTACTTTGCCTTCTATTAGCCTGATGGAGCATAACATTTCCTGTTTCTAATAACCTGCGGTGTACTCTTTCAAAGACTCTTCGATCTGGCACTCTTGCATTTGGAAATCTACGACGATATTCTTCTTGCGCTGCTACTGAATTTCCATTACAATATCCATAAATGTAGTGCATATTGGCATATTCCTCTCTTGAAAACATTTTCACGATTTAATACAAACGATTTTTTCACTGTTGTTCACACTTTAAACGATGAAACTGAAATGGCAGTTAATAAAAACTCAAATACCCGAAGAGGTAGTACAATCATTTCCTAAGCAGGCAAAAAATTACATAGCAGGTGCGGGTATAAATAGATGTTTTATTTTTGAGAACTGTTTTTCGACACTTTATTATACAACTGTTTATTATGTGCTGGCATTGAAGCGGTAAGAGATAGACCTTTGCTGTAAAGGGCAAAAATAAAGCAGGTGTCTTAGACTTTCTGTTTTTGTAATTTGAAATTAATATAGAGGGCGCTTTACTTCCACAGCCTGTATTATCTCTGAAAAATATGGCAAAAAATCACTAAATTCTGACTTTAAAACACAATAACTCTTGAAACAAAGAACGTAGAGAAGCATATAAGGTATCATTGAAGAGAGGGGGGAGTTTCCTTCAGAGTTTTCTTACACCACATTCTTCTAGCTAGTACACCGTAGTTATTAAAGGGTGTTTCGTAGATTGAGTGCGAAAAATCTTCATCGCCCTCTAGCGGCTAAACGGTTGAGATTACCCCCCCCCCCCTCTAGAACGATTTTTTGTTTGTCTAGGCGAGACCTATCTACTGTGTGCCGGATGACCACCCAAAACGGGACACCCTGTATAAGATATACAGGGTGTCCCGATTCAACATGTACAAATTAGTACCACGGAATTCTTTGAAATGTTTCATGAAAAAAATTATACAACCAAAAATTTCTATCGACCCTATTTTCGACGCTAGAGGGCGTTGAACATTTTGATTTTTTTGCAGGACCTTCAAATACAAAATCATGTGTAACTTTTTGTACACCATACTTTGGAAAATTTAGTGTTCTAGAGAATAATAGGAAATTAAATGACCTTTCTTTTCATATACTATAACAAGTATTTTGGAATTCGGTTTTAAATAAAAAGAAATCCTGAATTCAAAATTTATGACGAATTTTTTAAAAAATTTTGTGTATAAATTGGGTTCCTGAAAAATATTTGCACTACGAAAAAAGTTTTTATTTTTGGAATCGAAGTATAAAAACGTTCTCTTTCAAACAAAGAAAACTAGAGCATGATATCTTTATCCGTTATTGAGTTATTAAGGATCAAAGTAGTGAAGAAATGGACAAAAATGTGCCTAAATGAAGTTTGTAAAATTTTTTCATTGCGAAATATTATTTTTTTTACGTATTTTGGCATTTTTTACCATTTTTGCACTCCTTTGATCCTTAATAACTCAATAACGAAAAAAGATATCATGTTATGGTTTTTTTTGTTTGACAGAAAACATTTTTGTGCTTTGACTGCAAAAATAAAAATATTTTTTGTAGTGCAAATATTTTTCAGGAACCCAATTTATACACAAAATTTTTTAAAAAATTCGTCATAAATTTTGACTTCAGGATTTCTTTTTACTTAGAACCGAATTCCAAAATACTTGTTGTATTATATCAAAAGAAAGGTAATTTAGTTTTCTATTATATAAGCTATATAAGATATGTTTTTCAATGATTATACTATACACTGTTTTTTTTGCATTGTTTTGCTATGCGATGTTCTTTTTTTTCCTGAAAATTTTTTTTTTTGCTTCTTCTATCTTCGGTCAATCATATAATATAAGAATTGAAAAAAAATTGGGTTAGATACGCCCTTCAGACACCCATGAAATTTACAAATAAAAGAAAAAGAAGACTAGTGTGAAATAAATAAAAAAAAAAACACAGAAAGTAAAGTCACATAATGACAAAAATTGCAATGATTAGTAAATGTTAACATACATACTTACATTATGAGTAGAGAAAAAGTGCATAATTATTGTTTGTGTATACCTACGCTTCGTTTCTGTATCACTTCTCGATTGGTTTTCTCGACTGGTAAACTCGATTTGACGTCATTATGACGTCATTCTCGATCGGCCTGTTTCTGTATCTGTGGTGAATCGAGAATCGAGAATGTAGCGATCGAGAAACTTCTCACCGATAATTTAGGTAGTGAGAACTGAAAAAGCCGTTGAATTTTAAATATTTTTGAATTTTAAAATTGTAATACGGTAATAATAATTACAATTTTATTTATTAATAATTATTAATAGTGATAATAACAATGTATATTTGTTATTATAATTATAAATTTAAGAAAAAATAGTTTTTATATATAATATTATATCTATCCTTATCTATAAAAGAAAAAAAAAATAAAAGCGGTGTAAAAAAAATTAAGAATAATAAATTAACATACATATAAGTATATATATATATTTTATTTTTATTGTAGAGGAATGTCAGGTAAAACTAATAATATATTATAATTAAATAATATAATATATTGCACGTAAAATTTATAAATTTTTTCAAAATTTTCAAGATTTTGTTTTTTTATGCTTCTAAATAAAAACAAAAGAATTATATTTAAAGACGCAAATGGTATTTATAGTTTATAAACAAGAAGGAAAATTCGAATTCTTGTTTATTATAATTAATACCAATCATACTGGTTTGTATTACTATATCTACATGCAAATAAAAAAATTACAAGATAGATAGATATTTTATACTACCTCTCTTTATTTACTTATTTAATTTTTTCATATGTAATAACACATGTCGATTAATATAAAAAAGCAAAATGTTTACAAAAATTTCTAAAATTTACCTGCAACAAATTACCCTTTTTTATTATCCCATATTTATCTTTTTGTTTTTTTTTATGAAATTATCTTAAATTTAAAATTGTACTAATTATTTTTGTATTTAAATATATACACATATGTATAACATAAATTCATTAAATGAAAAATATTCATCGAATCGAACTGCAATATTCATACATATAAACCTTTGTATGATAGAAATTTTAAATATTTGAAATAAACGTTTAACTATGTAATTAATATTGAAATTGTAATTAATACACTAACCATTTAAATGTCAAATTGTTTCATTTCCGATATTCCCTCTCGATTATAGATACTAACCACGAATTTCTCGATTGGTGAATTTCGAGAGATACAGAAACGCAAAAATTTTTTGGATCGAGAATTACCAGTCGAGAAGCTGTGACGTCACTTTCAGTCGAGAACTTCTCGACTGAGATACAGAAACGAGGCACTACATCAAAGTTATTTCTTTTATATAAATAATAAATAATATAAAAAATTAGTATGTAAAGCTGCGATTCCACTTATTGACAATTCGTCAAATATTTGACAAAGAAATGCCAAATATATGGCACGGGGAGTTTACACTACAGAACAATTTGACGTCAAAAAGTTTGACTAAGAGAGTGTCAAAGTAAATATATGGCATCATTATATGACGTTGGTTTACACTATTTGACATATTGCGTTAATTTTTTGTTTGACATCATAGTCGACCTCGACATTTTAATATAATGTGTTACGACAGTCGTGAAATGAATTAAAACGAATTTTGAATTAGATTATTTAATTTTATTTTATTTACAAATAATAATTTATAATTTTATTTCTGAATATTGTTCTTTTTTAAATAAATCTGAATTATTTTATTAAACAATTTTATTAAATTTTTAAATTAAATCAGGAACAGTAATAAAATAATAGTATATAAATCCTTTTTCTATTCAATATTTTTCTTTACAAACACAATTAACACCAATTTGAACAAAAAAAAAAATTCAATTTTATTAAAAAAAATTCAATTTTATTAAAATAATTCAATTTTATTAAACAAAATTTTATTAAATTTTTAAATTAAATCAAGACAGTAGTAAAATAATATGTATATAAATCAAAATAAGTACATATTAAGTAGTATAAAGGCGGTAGAACTATGACGTTGTTTGACACTGTTTGACATCCAATTATCAAATATTTTATTTGACAAAATGTTTGATGTCAAATATGAAAACAGGAGTTTACACACAACAAAATATTTGACAACAAATATTTGATGCCATACTTGCCATACATCATTTTGACAATATTTGACAAGGGTTTACACGTCTATGACATCAAATATGGTCAAATATTTGACAAAGTGTCAATAAGTGGAATCGTAGCTTAAGCATGGCATGCAAATTTCTGTGATGTATGCCGTGGTATGTAAGTATATGTATGTAAGTATGTATGATTTTGATTTGGTTTGGAATGAGACAGAATTTTGTATATTGTATATTATTAGTCAATGATAATGCTCTTGGTAATTTCCTTATTTCTATTCTATATAATTAGTGGAGTCAATAAAGACAAAAAAAAGGCAATTTCAGGAAGTCGTCAGAAACTGCTCCGATTTTGATGATTTTTTTTTAAATTTTTGTTTTTTTATATTGTTCAAAATCAGAAACGTTTCACAGGGGAGTAATAAATATTTGCATTCTACTTCTGAGTATAGTTGGAAAATAATACTGATTCCTTACATAATAATATAAACTAAAATAAGTTATTTTCATAATTACCATAATAATTACCATATAAAATAAAATAAACAGATAAAAAATATGAAATCATATGTGCGGTAAGTAAATCAGTTGTACTGGTTGTACTGACCTGCCTCACAAAATTGAAATATAAAACATTGATCTGTGAAATACTGACAGAGTAAATGAAAAGAACATATTGCATATTGAAATGTACATAAACCCCATAAACCCTTGAACAGTATTATACAGTATACTGTATACATCTTATGAACAGTCAAAACAACAAAATGTATACAAGGAGAATAGATAATATATAATAGCTATATACATATATATATATATATATATATATATATATATATATATATATATATACATATAATTTTTCAGTTTACTTTCCATATACAAAAACAAATCATATCCTATTTATTCAATAAATAAGAAGAAGTAAAATTGAGTAGAAAGAAGAGAAATAGGTTGGAATTGTTTGCGTTGTTCCTGTTGGTATAATTTCTGTATACCACCAAGAGCAATGAATAAAGAATATAAGAAGAAGGTCCACTCTCAAATGGTCCGTTATATTTACTTTTCACCCTCCCTCGGGGAAAAGAAACTCACACACACCCTGACAAAAAAATTCCCATTAGTTAGAAGAACTGACTACATTAAAAAAAATTTTAAATGAAATTTCCTCAGGTTATAAGTGAGACAAATTATACATCATTCAAACAACACAATTGCACGTTCGAAAATCTTCATGTACATATACGAAAAATTTATAATGCATTTTAAATAGCCCAACTATACAGCAGCAAAATTCACGCATATCATATCTGTACACAAGGTGCTTTCAAGTTTTAATGCTTTTCAAATAGCCCAACAATATTTTTTGACCTACACATAAACAATTTTGAAATAGTCGGGCAGAAATCGATATATTTTTTCATATATTCCTATATAATTTTTTTACACACAGAAACATAGTTCGTTACACCGTAGAGCTTTCGTTTTCTATGCTGAAAGTGATCTCTAGCACATACATTCACTCATCATATACACATTCATCAATTCATGCTTTTCAAATAGCCCGACAATATGATTTTATATACACATAAATATTTTTAAAATAGTCTGGCAGAAATCAGTATATTTTTCATATATTGTTCTTGACACGTAGATCCATCCCAGTTAACCAACGAGGATATATATTCCACCTATCTAATCTTAGATATATGACTTCGTTATCTTCTCGGGTCTCACGATCAGATTTTTCCTATATAAACATCTACTAGATATCCATTAGATATATTTTAGACATATCATTTATGTATTCTAGTGGATATATATCTTATGTGTCTATTTTCTGATACATTGCTTCGTCACGTAGTCGTGATTCCCGAGTAAATTTGTTGACATACATCTTTTAGATGTATTTCTGATACATCATTCATATGTCATAATAGATATACACTTGTCGCTTGATCGTGTTTTCAGAATTCGTCTGTATAACTGTCTCTATAGTCTAAGCCCGACATAAATTATATTCAATCGGTAATATAATATAATAAATATAATTTTTACAAATATATAAATAGAAAGCAGATAATACGGATATTGGTTGTTAATTATTATTACTCACCTAATTATAAATTTTCATTACGTAGCTTTGAAAAATGTTATTTAGACCACGAAATGGAAATTTTATAAAAGTTAGTGAGTATGCATATTCATAAATAATAATAAATGTATTGATCATTTTCTATTTCTTTTACATTTTTGCTCTTTTTTCATAAAAGTATGTCTAAAAAAATATCTAAAAGATATCTAAAAGTATATATTATTGATATATCATAATGATACGTTTTTGATAAGTACAATCGTGCTTTGACAAATTTTATTGAATTTTGTCGAAAAAAGCGATATTCTGCCTTGTAAAAACATATATCATTCATATGACAAAGGTGCATCTAAAGGATATATCTTTTATATCAGTTAGATATATCTTTCATATATCAATGATATATTCTTGGTTAACTGGGTTTATTTTCCATGCTGAAACATACAACATATAATAAACATGTTATAACATATACATTCACGCATCATATACACGCCCGACTATGCGACTTGATCTTCACATAAACATTTTTAAAATAGTTGGGCAGAAATTAGTATATTTTTTTATACATTTTTAACTAATTTTTAATGAAAAAATGACATATATGATATATTTCATGCATTTTCTTCATGATTCATTTCGTATAATATGATATTATTAATTTTTTTATTCATGATTTTTGATTTGAAAATCAACTGTTTATACGTAAGAAATTTCATGTATACACACAGAACATTGTTCTTGCACACGTAGATCCTTTATTTATTTCTATATGCTGAAAAATATAGTCGGGCTCGAGCAATTTAAAAGTATTGGTAATTGGTTGAAATTATATATTATATATAATATATATATACCTCTAACATATACACCCATGCATCAGGATCAGATATCAGATATAATAACGCAGAAAAATAATATGAAAAACAAGTTTAATATACAAAAACGCATTTCTGATGTTTCTGATTACGGATAAGGGCTACCATAGTGTATTCGAATGTATATAATTTTTACAGTTGTCTGACTAATAATTTTTATTTTCATGAAATATTTCTTTTTTACCTCTTGATTCTAATAATGCTTGATTTATTTAATCTAATTCGGAATTTGTACTGGAGAATGATATATATTTCTACTTAAACAATTTAATGATTTTATTTCGTGTTTTATTATTATATTTATATAAGTATGTATATAATAATTGATTTTATGTTTAATGTAAAGTTAAGAAGAATGGTAGCACTGATGAACATAGATTAAATTTCTCCCAGTATTACCATAGTTTTACAAAAATTTTATATGTTCATCTATTTCATATTTTTAAATATTGTACTGAGTTTTATAAACTAAGAAGTTTTTCGTACTTAATGGTACTAATAACAAATGAAATTAAAAAATGCTTACACCTTATTAGGTTTTCTTTTTAATATTCAAATTTCATAATTTTTAAGATTCGTGTACAATATTATTCTTCTGTACACAACAAAGAATAACGATATGACAATTATGAAAGTAAGACTGGTATTGACTGGTATCACTGTCATTCTTGTTAAATAATAATCATATTAAAACTTACAACTACATTCTCATTCTTGCTTTATTCAAATAATTTTTACAGGGTATGTCATCAAATTGTAACTTTTCTTATTTTGATTAAAAATAAAATTTGTAATTTTTAAATTTATTTGACTTGATTATAATGTACTCGTAAATTTCTAAAGTTGTAGTCGTGTTACATTTTCACCTAGCTTTATAAAGAAATCGTGAATATATGTATGTAATTATAATAATAAATAATTCACATTCGCTGCACTGCATGTTAATGCGTTTCAGGTATTAGAGTTGATTATCTCATTTTAACCAACTCACTACCTTCTCTTTCTTTCAACATATGACAGATTTTCAATTTAATGCGGTTATTTTTAAACTGTAATTCAATTTTTCAAACCATATTTTGTGGACGAAGGAAGCATACGTGTTTAATCAATTACTTTATTTAAAAATAAAAATTGTGTTACATTAGTGAAATTCAGTGTTTTTTTAAGTGCAATTCAAAAATAACTTAAAAAAATGAGTTCGAGAAATCACCATAATTTGAAGTGTATTGTTTGTGGATGGACAAAAGGAATGATTCCAGACAGAAATTGGTTTTTATTTCCAAAGAATGAATCAAGGTACGTAGTTTCACTATACTAATTCAATTAATTTAGTTTAGTTAATTTAAATTAACTACTAATAATTGTTTCATTTGTAATATAAAAAAATTGTCTACAGAAGGCGATTATGGCTAGAAAATACTGGACGACTGGATTTACTTGAAAATTTACCAAGGGACAGCAGAATATGTGAGGAGCATTTCCAAAAAGAAATGATCGGCGTAAGCGGTAGGAAGTTGAGAAAGGGAAGTTTTCCATCAGTTCATCAAGAAAATAAACGTCCGAAGATTGAGATATTAGAAGACATCATCATCGTGCCTGCTTCTAGCATCACAAATAATAATGAAGAGGAACAAATATTTCAAGAAGAAGCTGTCAGTTCTAGGCATTCAAGGAATCAAGAAACACAAACAACTCTGTCTGTTGAAGATCTTTTGCAGGAGATTGCCAATATGAAAAAAAAAGAAATACAAAAGGAAAAAGAACTACAGGAGCTTAAAAATAAGGTAAAAAGTAAAGCGCATTTTATAGATTTAGCTTATAAGTTTTTGCCGAATGATTTAGCAAATATAGTAGAATGCCATGTAGTGAATAGTGACAGGAAGAAGAAAGGATGGCGTTTTTCAGAAGAACATAAGCAGTTTTCTTTAAGTTTATTTTTCTTTTCCCCTTCAGTTTTTAATTATTTGTCTAAAACTATTAACATGCCTTCCAGAACGTCATTAATGCGTTATATTGAATCCTGGCCTTTTGGGCCAGGGTTCCATTCTGTTCATTTCAAATCTTTAAAACTTAAGTTAGAAAGTTTGCCTTCCTTTGCAAAAAAATGCATTTTATGTTTTGATGAAATTTCCTTGAAATCCCATTTATTTTATGATAGATCTAGGGGTCAAATAATAGGTTTTGAAGATGATGGAGAAGAACGTGCAAATAAAGCTGCTAGGTATGCTTTTGTCATAATGGTTCAGGGTATAACTTATAAGTATAAGCACTTATTAGGTTATACTTTCATTTCTTCCGCATGCCAGTCGAAGAAAGTACAAAAATATATATTAAAATGTGTCAGGGAATTGATAAGTGTAGGCATGGAACCCAAAGCTGTTGTATGTGATCAAGGGGGAAATTTCTACAATTTACCAAAACTTTTAGGAATAAGTGAAAGTAGGCCATACTTCTTAGTAGACAATATTAAAATCCATTTCTTTTTCGACCCACCACATTTAATTAAGTCTGTTAGAAACAATACAATAAAATACAATATTAAGTTTGAAGAAAATAAAACTGCTTCTTGGAACGATATTGTACATTTTTATCAAGAAGACAAGTTAAGACAATTTCGATTAGCTCCAAAACTAACTGACGATCACATTTACCCTAATACGTTTCAAAAGATGAGAGTTAAATATGCGACTCAAGTCATAAGTGCAACAGTGGCTAGCGCTTTGTATGCTTCCGTTAGTGGAAATGAAGCTTCTTCAACCGCAGTCTACACTGCTGAATTTTTAGAAAAATTTGACACCTTGTTCGATATTTTTAATTCAAGCACCAATTCTGATGTTAAAGAATATAGAAGACCTTTTAATGCAAATGTTTCTCAGCTTTCTCAGTTAGAGGAAATGAATAAATTCGTAAAAAGTATAATGGTCATAGATAATTTAGGAAAAAATGTCACGAAAAATATTAAATGCCTGTTAGGTTGGACTTTGAATATCAGTAGTCTTACAAGTTTGTTCAAAGATTTAGAATCTGAAGGTGTCAAATATATTTGTACTAGACATTTAAATCAAGATGGCCTTGAACATGCATTTGGAACCTTAAGAAAAAAAGGTGGTAATTCTAGAACCTTATCTCCCTATCATTTTGCATGTGCCTTTAGAAAGTCATTTTCCGTGAAGTATATGGAACTGGTTAATGATGGAAATTGTGAACCATATCCCGAATTTGTATTACCAACTCCTACTAACTCATTAGGTTTAGATAGTAATTTACCTCTCAAAAAGTCTGTTCCATACGTAAAATTAACACAAGATTATAAGCACATCAGTTTCGGAGAGCAAAACGCTTTTTATTATTTTGGTGGTTGGTTATATAAAAAATTAAAAATTAACCATAACTGCTTGTTAGACGACGCTGAATCCGATCCTCTTCCTGAACATACTTTTATTTATTTTAAAGAATATAAGGATTGTAATTTAGTTATACCTAGTAATAGTTTCATGGAAAATTTAAGAAAATTAGATTATAAGTTTACTAACAGTTTTAATAATTTTGTACTTGACGCCGATATTGAAAAAAAATTATTCGAAGAAATTCAGGATGAATTTGATTATGTATGTTGTAATGATTTAGACAGAAATTATGTAATATGTTTATTTATACGAGTTAGATTGTATTATATTTTAAAAACATTTAATAGAGATGTAAAAAATTTTGACAAGAGAAATAAAATTCTTTGTATTTCCCATTTGTAAATAAATTTTTGTATATAAATAGTTAGTGCATAAAAATTATAAGATTTTTATTTGTAATTTCATGTATGAAATATATCTAACAAATAATTTTTCTGGTTCGCCCGCAGAAAAACTGTTTGTTGGATTTGGATTGTTATTGTAAAACTTTTTTAATAGAAAAACAATAAGGTCAATTATAATGTAAGAAATCAAAATTAACAACGGGCAATAAATTATTATTATTTTAATTTTTTATATTTATTTTTTTTTAAAGATATTTCCTTATGTACATATGTATTTTTTCAAAAGAATTCTATTAAAATTAATTTAGTGAAAAATGTAACAACAAATTGATAATGAAAATAACAAAATAATAACTTGACAAATCATTTTTTTTGATTATATTAAAATTTGTATATATGGACAACGAATAAAATAAATAAAAATAATTCATCAAAAAGAACCAATTTAATAACTTTTTATGTAATTTTAGTCTAAATTTAAGTTTCGAAATAAAAATATTCTTAATAAATAAGTTGATTAAAATTTTTGTTTTTTTACATATTTGTTTAATATTATTATTAATATACAAAGCAGAACAAATTAAGGATTTGGAATCTAAATATTATGCGAATATTTCGAATACACCCTGTATATTATGTTTCTACCTAAAAAAAGACGAGATGTATTCAAAAGGATGTGTCATTTTTTTTCTCTATCTCTCGTTTATTTCAAAATCAAACCAACATTTTCTGTCTACTTTTAACAAAACTTTAAAAGCTTTTAATTTTTTGAGACAGTGTTAGTATCGCCTTTGTTTACCTACATAACGGTTTTATTGAGAGTGGGAATACTTGTAATATCTTTTTACTTTGACCAAGAGTACGGTCTTCAGCTCAGTTTGAAGAATAGATCACAAACAAATGCAAACTCATAATTTTGTTTGTAGTGAATAGAAATTTCAATGTAGTTGTTTTGATTTCGATTTTTTCTTTGAGTAAATTCCCGACTTAACTAAAAACCTGACGCGTCATTATATCAAGATGGTGATTCATATAATTTCTGAGAATTTTGAAGACAAGAAAAAGTTTATTTTGTTAAGCTATATATTAGAGTAAGAATTTATTTTATAATTAAGAAATTTAACAAAAATGTAAAAACATTTGATAGCAAACACAAAATTTTAAGTGTAATGCATTTATAATTAATTTTGTTCATTTTAGATAAAAAATTTTAAATAACAAAGTTTGTACTTTTTTTAATGAGTATACCCTGTAATTATGTTGCATTTTTTAAAACGGTTGGTGTTTCAGTTCCATTTTTTTGTCTCTTTTTGGTACAAAGGCTCTTAATTACTATCGACTTTTAGCAAAACCGCTAAAGCCGAATGAATAACTGGAAAAAGGTCATGAGAAATTTTTGCTAACATGTGCTCAGTGTCACTACTGTATCAATATAGAATTACTGTGATGTGACAACCATTTTTAAAATCCTGCACGATCATCTTGGCATGACTAAGGTCAGCGCAAGGTGGGTGCCGAGAATGCTCACGTAGCCGCAAAAACAACAATGTCCACAAGAGCCGCGTTGCGTTGGCTGCCCTGTATAAGGTGGGCTTCGATATTTTGAATCACCCACCTACAGCCCAGACCTGGCCCCGAGTGATTATTACCTGTTTCCAAAAATGAAAAAGAGCTGGGGGGTAACAAATTTACCACCGATGATGAAGTCAAGCAGGCATTTTCTGCGTATTTTGAGGATAAAAATAAAACATTTTTTTATAAGGGTTTAAATAAATTAATTGAAGGTCTGAAAAATGTATCCGTCTGGCAGGTGAATATATTGAAATGGAAAAATAATTTGCCTTGCATTCTAAGCCATGATTGTTTTAGAGTTATTTTTATTTTTTTACATAAAAAAATCTTTTTTTTATTTAAATTTTTTCATAATAAATTACACTGTTCTAAATTAAAGATACATATTATTTGCATATATACATAATGTATTATGTATATATACATATATGGGAGGATATAGTAAAGTGCATTAGCATGAATTTTTATTCCACATTACATTGTAACATTCAATTCTGTGGTGAATGCACAAACTTGTATATAGATATTCCATTATATGCATATATAAGTATACATAAATACATGTACATTTCTTGCATTCATCATATACTCGTATGTATGTATGTATATATGTATGTAGTTTTAATCAATTTACCTTTTTTTTTTGCATAACGAATACAATTTTTGTTTTTTTTTTTATTCATCCTTGTATATTAAGTTTTTTAACATTTTTCATATTTTGTACAAATGCATACAAATATAGGTGTGTGGCTCTAAGTTTACGATTTTATTCGAAATATCAAATATATACGTATGTGCATATCTAGATACTATATACATTCACATACATAAACGGATAGGTATATGCATTATATATACTCATACTCATACTCATATCTTATGAATCATAAAAATTCATTTACATATATTTTTTGATTGATGATATTTCCAGAAATAGATCACGGAATTTTATAAAATTTCTATTAAAAAAAATGAGAAAAAAAATATGAAATAAAAATATTATTATTTTTTTTACAAGTTTTTTTTTATTATTTTTAATTTAATATATTTTTATCATAAATTTCATCATAAAATTGATACAAAATTTTACTATAAACGTAATAAAAAAAAATTAAGGGTAGGTACCTTTATTTGATAATAATTTTTGTAGTTATCTGCTATTCAAGTTTTGATGTGATGTCGTTGTTAAGTTTTCAAATACGTAGAGTTAGAGTAGTACACGCATACGTGATGACTTTTTAGTTGAACATTTTCATATTTTCGAAACGAAATTATCAGCTTCAGATATCAAATGTTATAATAATTGTTCGAATAGTTTGTTATGATTAACTGATCAAAAAATTACGGGAAAAAAAATTGATAAAAAACATAAGTACAATAATCAATGAAATAATTTTCTTAAAAGATTTCGATGCTACAATATGGAATGATGAAAATAATAAGACAGATGTAATGTAATTATGATGAATAAGCTTTTCATTCTTTTTTTTTTTCAAATCAAATGTGTAAGTATGTACTACTTTTTTTTTATGACGCTGTACTATTTAGTTCATTCATTCATATGAAATGTATACAACGATAAATGTTGATGAATACCCTTATTGGTTTTTATTCAATATTTTTGTACAAGTTATTATGAAATTTTGTAAATTTCATGTACGCACATATCCAATATAGTATATTTTTATACTTTATACATATCTACATATTCGAATGAAAATGTATAAGGATGAAAATTGATTTCTTGTCGTTATTGTTGTTGTTGCTGTTGTTTAAATTAAATGTTGTAATAAATATTTATAGATGTATTCATACATATATATGTATGTACCTATATATATGTATAAATGCATGTACGTACTACGTGATACTATACATATTACAACACATTTCTATATGAAGGTGTATATTATAGGTACCTAGTTCACATTTTTTGCATATGTAATTTGAATATTACATATAAAAAATATACACACATAGTTCACATCTACATGAATACTTTTGTACAATTCAAGGTTTTAATAATGATTGTTGATAATGGAATTTTTTTTTCTTCAATTTTATTTTTATTTTTATTATTATTATTTTTTTTTTGTTATTAACTTCGAAGTAATTCAAATGAATTTAAAAAGTTTTTGATGTAAATTTATACACATGAATATTGAAAATTGTTATTTTGTTTTTTTTCTACAAAATTTCACAATTTAATATAGTATATGCGACGAGTATCAATAGATAGAACATGAAATCTGCGATAAAATTTTAATTCTATATTGAAATCAATGATCTATATTAATTGCATTTCATGATTTGGATTTTTTTTTTATTTGACAGCTAAATAATATTCGCGAATGAATTTTATTACTTTTAGTCAAATCCAAAAATTAAATTTACAATTTGATATAAATGTATGTAAATAACAAATTCAATTAAAAATCAGTAAAAAAAATTTATAATAAAAGATGCAAAGATAAAATATAGAAAATAAAACTCATTAAAATATAACAAAAAAATCATTTAGAAATATAATGTACAGCTATACAGCTATACTCGTAATATGTAATTTATGAAATATACACATATGTAATATCAATGTAAATGAACAAAAATATACATTCAGACATGCATAGGTACATAGTACATGCATAAAATGTACAAAAATGTATAAATGTATATTTACATAATTTTTTTTTTCGTTCGAATCTAAGATTGATTTTCAGTAAGTGCACTTACGTTAATTGATGTGAAGCATTGTCAAATCTAATGGAAGTATCCTATAGTTCAATATTCAATTAATATATGAGCACGTAGACACACATATTTAACCTTTGCATATATATGTATATATATAAATGTTGAGTACAATATGTATTGTATTATATATGAATATATCGAAGTTAAGGATATAAGTTTCTGTCATTAACCTATAGAAGATAATAAATATACAAATATGATGTAAGTATAAAGTGTATAAATATGTATATAATAGTATTCATTGTATGTATTGTATAGTATTAAATTTCAGTATAACAAAAAATTCTTCAAGGCTCTCAGAAGAGAGGTTTTATTTACATTCACTTTGTTCTTTGATTTCATGTGTAATATAGTACACTACACATTATGTATGTTTACCTGTAATGTATATTATTATCTTCATATGTACGATTATATGTATGTGATTAAGAATACATTAATTTGCATATTATTATGTGTAAAATATTATAACAAATTATAATATCTTAATACAAAAATAGTATAATAATAGACGGAAATAATAATACAAAAATAGTACATGTTGTGTGTATAAACACATATAGCGACTGATTTATATACATATAAAAACAAAAAGAATTCATCATAGAAGTGATTTCGTCGACTTATGAAAATTAGTAAAACAACAACAACAAAATGTGATTACAATTTAAAAAACATTTACATTATTTAAAAATTGAATTCATGTAGTGAAAATTAATATGAATTATTCGTACTTATTTATTTTGAAATTTGCTAAATGTTCGTTTGTACATTATATGTATGAATCAAAGATACAAATAAAAAGTTATTTTACTTTTATTTTTTTTTTAAATCTTCTATTATAAGTAAAAACATTCACAAATATGTACGTACATACATACATATGTACATATATATGTATATAAAGATGTATTATTACATGAACTTATACATACATTATGTGGGTATGAATAGGAATTATATTCGTTATAGGTATATATAATAAAAATCACTTATGTACATATGTGTGTATGTATACTATACTATTTATCGTAGATATAACAAACAATATTATATTGTATACGAAATACCAGTATAAGTGAATGCGTATATCCTATTTATACATATATATAATATACATACATACATATATATATATTTTATGAGTACAAAATTTCATTAATATTGTTTGTTTTCGTTTATACATACCTATATATGTAGTGTATAGTATTATAAGAAAGTATTATTTTATTGAATCCGAAAATTGAATGAATATTCAATCAAACCAAATTTATTTCGAATAAATTAAATTCCTTACATGATTACATTGACAACTGTATGTGTATTTGATTAAAAATCAAATCAAAATAACCGAACAAAAAAAAAAAGAAAATTAATAAAATACGCATGCAAACATACAACTGAAAAATAATAATGATATATAATATGTATTTATTGTGAAAAAATGTTCGTAACATATGAAACTTGAAAAAAAAGAAAGTCAACGATTTAACGTATGCATACATATAAATGTACTACTAATAAAAAGCACATACATATAAAAATATGTGTATAACTTTATAAATATACAGGGTGTTTCAGTTCAACGGTAAAAAAATTGAACAATAGATAGGTTTCGCCGAGACAAACAAGAAATCGTTCTACAGGTGGGGGGTAATCTCAACCGTTTAGCCGCTAGAGGGCGTCAACTTTTTTCTTCTCTTGTTTTACTAAACACCCTGTATTTTTGTTATTTTACATCTCAGCTCAAAAAGTATACCACCATGCAATAGGAGGCCCCTTGCCGTTTCATTTGACTTATAGCTCATCCTTGTCACCCGCCCCCTTAAAAAGTTATGGGTAGTCAAATTCAAAAATCTACACTTTTTCACGTGATTTTTTGGAAAAAATCAATGATTTCTCGAAAAAACACCCGTTTAATGTGCAATTTTTTTTCCGTCAGTAGAAAGTCCGATTCCTTCCGAAAAATTTTTGTCTGTGTCATACGTTGTTATCTCTTTTCGTTCTAGAAATATAGCAAGATATGTCAGTTAAGGTTTTAGTCAATTTCTGGAAATCCCAGAAAATTTTTCTTTGGTACTACCTTTTTTTAAACCCAATAAGTTTTAGAGTTGTCTAGGATAGGTAGGTAGGAATTCAAAATTCAAATTTCAGCAGCAGCAATTTTTAAACAAGATTATCTCAATTTTGATAAAAGATTATTAGAATAACAAGAAATTGTGATGATAGCAAGATATTTATCAAAGAAATACAAACTAAAATGTTTTTTGTGGATTTAAATTATTTTTATTATCAATAAAAAACTTAACTGAATAACTTAAATTAAAAACTTATTATACATTACATACATTGATTTTTACAAATACTCTAAAGTAAATTTTCAATATGTCGTCCATAATTTTGTTTGCAAATTCTAGCACGCCTTATTATTTCGCTTGTCAAATTAGTGTTTAAAATATTTTGCCTTATTCTACAAGAAGCGTTGTTAATTTTTTTGATCAAATCTTCCCTAGTTTCAATAGCAGTCGAATAAACTAAATCTTTCATAGCACCCCACAGGTAGAAATCCAGTGGTGTCAGGTCTGGAGATCTGCGCTTCGTTTCTGTATCACTTCTCGATTGGTTTTCTCGACTGGTAAACTCGATTTGACGTCATTATGACGTCATTCTCGATCGGCCTGTTTCTGTATCTGTGGTGAATCGAGAATCGAGAATGTAGCGATCGAGAAACTTCTCACCGATAATTTAGGTAGTGAGAACTGAAAAAGCCGTTGAATTTTAAAATTGTAATACGGTAATAATAATTACAATTTTATTTATTAATAATTATTAATAGTGTGGGATATAATCTCCCACTCTCAATTCAGCATACTCTCAATTCATCATTACTGTCAGCTTTATTTCATAAGAACGAACGATATAAAGTCACTTGCACATCCACCGCAGTTGAAAGTGGTACTATTCTTTTGGGTTCTCCGTTAAAGTAAAAATAAGACATATACATAAGAAATATAATTTTTGTAAAATATAAGAGTTACATTGTTCATATTAAAATAAAATACATTAAATCATTTTAAAAGATAGATACAATCATTTAATTTAATTGTGAGAATAAAAGAATTGCATTAATTCCTACAATTTGGGGGCTCAACCGAAATAATAAATTACAAATATAATAAAAGTGAAAAGTGTTGAAACAATATATAATATTGAACAAATAAAAAATGGCTGCCCAAAAGTATAAATTAAAAAATTAAAATTGCCTGGCTTATGTGAGACTAATAAAGGTGAAAGTGGAGAAGAAAGCTGGAAAGAAACAACGACGTAAGTAAAGACGGCACGGCGAAATAGGAACGGAACGAAACAGCTAATCGGCTAAAGAAACAGCTACGTAAGTAAATACTAAGTAAAGACGGCACGACGAAACGGGAACGAAACGGCTAAGCGGCTAATAAAGACAAATAAAAGGGTAAACGTCAAAAGAAGCAAAAAACCAAGAAGAAGAAACAAAACAAATAAATCAAAATTTTTGAGTTTTTTTTAGCAGCTCTACATTACATCTTTATTTATATAATAAAATAATGTTCGAATAAGTTATATTAAAGAAAAAAATATCACAGATAAAAAAAAAATAAATAAATTTATTATATTAATTATTGTATACAGCTGTATGTCATACACTTTACATATAACAGAATAGATGACATTAAAGGATAAGTTGCATTATTATCAATATTGTTATTGATAATTTAAGTATATACAATATTTTTATTATTATAATACATATAAAAATAATAGCTGTAAGAAAATTTAATAAATTATAATTAAATCAGATATTTGCATTATATATAAATTTACAGAAAATAGGTTAGAATAATCGAAAGAAGTAATTTGTACTACTCGTCAGTTTTAAGAACAACGGAGAAGCTAAAAGAAGAAACAGTACTCTTGAATCGTTTAATTTGTAGTACATAAGGAAGATGACAAGTAAACGTGAATTGAGATTGGGTGATATCCCTATTATTGCTGCGAATATTAATACCATGACGGCTAAATCAGCAAAGCTGTTGCATACCCTTATATACGGTACAGATGCATCAAGAAAGAACAGATCAAATTTAAGAAAATTTGCAGGGTTTACATTTCAGGAAGACACAGAAGAATACAGTGAGAAAATAAAGTTCATAGAAGAAGAATTTTCAGAAAGAGACATAACAACAATATGCTCTTTGTTGGGTAAAGATTGTGAAGAGGAAATACACGACACTATTAAGAAGCTTATAGAATGTCTTACAGACTTAAAGACGCTGTCTGTAGACATCGAAGATGAAGACGATGAAGATGACAACGATGACGACAAAGAAGATTATGAAGACGATATCAATAGCGAAGGTAGTAAAGAAGACAATGTTTATAAGCAAAGTGAAAATCAAGTTGACAAAGTAGCCAGTAATGACCCTAAAATGGAGATGTGTAAGCAATGGAGTGCAGGTACCATTAGTTTCAAGGATGTTGAAGACACGTTACGTCCTTTTGATGGGAAAGGCAATTATACTGTAGAGCAATGGATCGCAGAATACGAAGAATTGACAACAATGTTAAATTGTAATGAACTTCAAAGATTTTTGTTCGCTAAGAAGTCACTTAAAGGGTTGGCTAAACTTTTTATTTCGTCAGAGAAGAATTTGAATAGCTGGGGTAAGATGAAAAAAGCTTTACTGACAGAGTTTGGTTTGAATATAAGTGCAGCAGATGTACATAAGACTCTAATGAAAAGGAAAATGAAACAAGAAGAAAACGTTTATGAATACTATTTGACTATGAAAGAAATTGCAAGTAAAGGTCAGGTAGATGACCTATCATTGATTCAGTATGTGATTGAAGGAATATCAGACTTACCATCAAACAAGATCATGTTATATGGAGCAAAGAATTTGAAAGATTTCAAAGAGAAACTACGACACTACGCCGCTTATCGTACGGAGCGCGGTAACAGCAGTCATCAGAAGGACAGCAATAAATCTAAGTCAGCTGGATCATTCAAGAAATCCGAATCTGCTAACAGTAAAACGGATCGTAGTGCACAGCGATGTTTTAATTGTGGTGGTAAAGGTCATCGAGCTAAAGATTGTAGCAACAAAGATCTTGGTTTAAAATGTTTTAAATGCAACAGATTTGGACATAAATCCACGGAGTGCGCTGAACAAGATGTCTCCAAGACAGGAAGAAGTAAACCTGTTAATTATGTTAACGCTGCACCAGCTTCGTTCATGTGTAAGCAGACAAGAATAGAGAATAAGGTTGATGCTATTGCTTTGGTGGATACAGGAAGTGACGTCAACCTGATACGCCAAGATGTAGTAGATGTGGCGGAACTACAAACCTTTGAAACCGTGGATATGAAGTTAGTTGGATTGGTAGGGAATGAAATAACATCCCGTAAAAGTGTACGAGCAAGTGTGGCCATAGACGAAGAAAATTATAGTATCCTTTTCCGAGTGGTGCCAAAATCAAGTATAAAATATCAGATTATTCTCGGGAGCGAATTCTTAACATCAGTTGAAGTATTTGTCAATAAGAATGGAATTAAAATCCATAAACCCACAAAGGAGGCAGAGATATTTAACATTAACCTCGACACTTCAGATGAAATGAGCTTGGAACATATAAGAGAACGCGAGTATCAGCAAGAAATTCAGAAATTGGTAGAGAATTATAAGCCAACCAAAACCAAATCAGCCGAAATGGAAATGAAGATTCTTCTTAAAAGTGACACACCCATTTACAATAGCCCACGGAAATTGCCGTTTGCTGAAAGAGAAATTGTCAACAATCAAGTTAAAGAGTGGCTGAGAGATGACATTATAGAACCCTGTTCTGCAGAATATGCCAGCCAAGTGGTTGTAGTTAAAAAGAAGGATGGGACTCCAAGAGTTTGTATCGACTTTAGAAGATTAAACAAGATAGCTGTAAAAGATAGGTATCCGCTGCCGAATTTGGAAGACCAAATTGATAATTTACGCGATGCAGTAGTGTTCAGTACAATAGACTTGAAAAACGGATTCTTCCATGCTGATGTAGAGAAAAATAGTCGAAAATATACTGCGTTTGTCACTTATCAGGGACAATTTCAGTTCAAAAGGGTTCCATTTGGATTTTGCAATTCGCCTGCGCATTTTCAACGGTACATCAACACCATATTTAGAGATTTTCAGAATCAGGGAGTTGTATTGATTTATATCGATGATATTATAATTCTTGCCAAGGATGAGAAACTAGGTATCGAGAGATTGAAAGTGGTTATGCAGAGAGCTCAGGATTATGGACTGATCATCAACTTTAAGAAAAGTCAATTTTTGTTGAAACGTATCGAATTTCTGGGTTATATAATTGAGAATAACAGAGTTTATCCATCAAAAGAAAAGATTTCAGCGGCGATCAACTTTCCAGAGCCCACGACCACTAAAGACGTACAAAGTTTTCTAGGACTTGCAGGGTATTTTAGAAAGTTCATCCCGTACTATTCCATTTTGGCTCGACCATTAAGCGATTTAATCAAGAAGGATAAGAAATTTCAATTTGAAGAAAAAGAACGGGAATGTTTCAAACTACTAAAAAAGAAATTAGCAAATGAACCGGTATTAAGCATCTATAAGAGGGGAGCAGAAACTGAAGTCCACACAGATGCCAGTAAGTTTGGATTTGGCGGTATGCTTCTTCAGAAGTCCGACGAGAATGGAGCGTTCCACCCTGTATTTTATTACAGTAAGAAAACTACCGAAGCTGAGCAGAAATATTCAAGTTATGAACTTGAGGCGTTGGCAGTGGTTAAATCATTGCAGAAGTTCAGAGTGTACTTAATCGGACAACCTTTTAAGGTCAAAACCGATTGTGCCGCATTTAAACAGACGATGGACAAGAAGGACCTAATACCAAGAATAGCGCGTTGGGTATTAGCATTAAGTGAGTTCGACTTCGAGATGGAACATCAGAATAGTTCGCAGATGAAGCATGTAGACGCTTTAAGCCGATGTGTAATGATTCTAAATGAAGATGGTCTCACCTATAAAATAAAATTAGCACAGCAAGAAGATGAACATCTTAAGGCGATTACGGAGATTCTAAAGGTGCAATCTTATAAGGACTACTTTTTAAGAAACGGTATTTTATATAGATTTGAAAAGGGGGTTGATTTAATCGTAGTACCTAGTCTTATGGAGGAAAACATTATTAAGGCCGCACATGAGAAAGGACATTTCGGAAACGTTAGAACAGCAGAGATCATATCGCAAGAGTTCTTCATTGAAAATTTAAAGGATAAAGTCCAGAAAGTAATTAAGAACTGTGTGAAGTGCATATTAAGTGCCAAAAAAGCCGGTAAACAGGAGGGATTCCTGCATCCGAGAGAAAAAGGTGGTGAACCCCTGCACACCTATCACATCGATCATATGGGTCCGTTGGAGAGTACCAGTAAGCACTATAAGCATATTCTAGTTGTGATCGACGATTTTACGAAGTTTGTTTGGATATATCCCACGAAATCCACAACCAGTAAAGAAGTGATAGCGAAATTGGAGCTGCAGAAGAAAACTTTCGGAAACCCTTATCAGATTATTACAGACAGGGGAACAGCCTTTACGAGCGACGAGTTCGAAGACTACTGTAAAAGTGAAAGCATTATTCATCACAAAATAACGACTGGTTTACCAAGAGCAAATGGACAGGTCGAACGTATAAATTCAATCATAGTAGCAGTGCTATCTAAGTTGTCTTCAGATAATCCAAATAAATGGTATCAATATATCGACGGGATTCAAAGAATATTAAATTCTACGTACCAAAGAAGTGTAAGTACAACGCCGTTCGAGTTGCTGATTGGAAAAAAAATGACCAACCAGAATGATATCAAGATTAAAGAAGCTATAGAAAAAGAGGCAACAAAAGAGTTTATCGATAAAAGAGAGCGGTTGCGAAACGAAGCTAAGGAAAGTATAAAGAAGATTCAAAGCGAAAATAGTAAATACTACAATCGGAAAAGAAGTTCACCAACAAAATACGTATTGGGTAATTTATTTGCGATCAAGAGGACACAAGCAGGACCAGGGATGAAACTCCGTCCGAAGTTCATTGGTCCATACAAGATTACGAAAGTAAAGCAAAATGACACTTACGATGTAGATAAAGTTGGTTTTCATGAAGGTCCGCGACAAACCTCAACATGTGCCGAATTTATGAAACCATGGTCGAAGTAATATTATTGGAGGCCAATAATGGTCAGAATGGCCGAATGTGGGATATAATCTCCCACTCTCAATTCAGCATACTCTCAATTCATCATTACTGTCAGCTTTATTTCATAAGAACGAACGATATAAAGTCACTTGCACATCCACCGCAGTTGAAAGTGGTACTATTCTTTTGGGTTCTCCGTTAAAGTAAAAATAAGACATATACATAAGAAATATAATTTTTGTAAAATATAAGAGTTACATTGTTCATATTAAAATAAAATACATTAAATCATTTTAAAAGATAGATACAATCATTTAATTTAATTGTGAGAATAAAAGAATTGCATTAATTCCTACAATAGTGATAATAATAATGTATATTTGTTATTATAATTATAAATTTAGAAAAAATAGTTTTTATATATAATATTATATCTATCCTTATCTATAAAGAAAAAAAAATAAAAACGGTGTAAAAAAAATTAAGAATAATAAATTAACATACATATAAGTATATATATAATATATTTTTTATTTTTATTGTAGAGGAAGGTCAGGTAAAACTAATAATATATTATAATTAAATAATATAATATATTGCACGTAAAATTTATACATTTTTTCAAAATTTTCAAGATTTTGTTTTTTTATGCTTCTAAATAAAAACAAAAGAATTATATTTAAAGACGCAAATGGTATTTATAGTTTATAAACAAGAAGGAAAATTCGAATTCTTGTTTATTATAATTAATACCAATCATACTGGTTTGTATTACTATATCTACATGCAAATAAAAAAATTACAAGATAGATAGATATTTTATACTACCTCTCTTTATTTACTTATTTAATTTTTTCATATGTAATAACACATGTCGATTAATATAAAAAAGCAAAATGTTTACAAAAATTTCTAAAATTTACCTGCAACAAATTACCCTTTTTTATTATCCCATATTTATCTTTTTGTTTTTTTTTATGAAATTATCTTAAATTTAAAATTGTACTAATTATTTTTGTATTTAAATATATACACATATGTATAACATAAATTCATTAAATGAAAAATATTCATCGAATCGAACTGCAATATTCATACATATAAACCTTTGTATGATAGAAATTTTAAATATTTGAAATAAACGTTTAACTATGTAATTAATATTGAAATTGTAATTAATACACTAACCATTTAAATGTCAAATTGTTTCATTCCCGATATTCCCTCTCGATTATAGATACTAACCACGATTTTCTCGATTGGTGAATTTCGAGAGATACAGAAACGCAAACATTTTTTGGATCGAGAATTACCAGTCGAGAAGCTGTGACGTCACTTTCAGTCGAGAACTTCTCGACTGAGATACAGAAACGAAGCGCTGGCTGGCCATGCGATATGTCCATACCGTCCAATCCAACGATTTGGATATTTTTCATCCAACCAACATCGAACATTATTTTGAAAGTGTGGTGGTGCTCCGTCGTGTTGATAATACATTACTCTTCTAGTTTCAAGAAGTTCTACCAATTTATCCTCTAGGAATGATAGATATCTAACGCCTGTTAATGTTCCGTCGATGATGTACGGGCTTATCAATTTGTTGTCCAAAATGCCTGCCTATAAATTCACGCTAAAACGTTGTTGTGATCTCGATGGTCTTAGTGCCCTTGGATTTGCGTCTGCCCACGAATGTGCATTGTGAAAATTGAAGACTCCGTCACGTGTGAATTGGGATTCATCCGTCCACAAAATTTTTCTAATAAAATAGCCGTCCATTCATTGATTTCGTAACAGCCAACGACAGAACCTTACAAGAGAGTTATGGTCTCCTTCAGTTAGGCTTTGCACCGGCGTAAAGTGATACGCATGATATCTCAAACTGCTTAAAACTCTCCATACAGCAGAATGGCTTACGCCTAGACGTGTTGCGATCCTCCTGGTACTAATATGTGGATTATGTCGTACAATGGCTAAAATCAATTGCTCGTTTTCCACTTCCCTCGATGATCGGCCATGATTTTCTTGTCGCTGGGGCAATACAGTTGCTGTTTCTCTCAGTCTTCGGAATACACTGGAAAAAGTTCTTGTAGATGGTATTGTTCTACTGGGAAATCGCCTTCTATATTCTTCCCTTGCACGATTTGCATTCCCGTCACAGAAACCATATATGAAAACAATATCTGCATATTCAAGTGCACTGAAACTCATTGTAAATTTTTTTTAAAGTATGAGATTAAACAAAATTCAAATCGAAACTGAGTCCTTTGGGAGTAGCTGCATTTCCTTAAATATTCTTAAAATCTGCTTAACTGATTTGTCCAAACAACGCTTTTAATAACAATATTTGTAAATTTGCTGTTTTTAAATATTCTTGAAATTCGCTTACCTGATTTGTCCAAACATCGTTTTTAATAACAATATTTGTAAATTTGATGCTTTTGAAATTGTTTTGAAATGTTTATGAGAAAGTTAAAAAAAATTGGAATTTACCGGCTTTGAATTGATCGCTGTTCGCACATTGAAGGAAGGTAGTACCAATGTAAAAATGAAAAATATTCTGGGATTTCCAGAAATTGACTAAAACCTTAACTGACATATCTTGCTATATTTCTAGAACGAAAAGAGATAACAACGTATGACACAGACAAAAATTTTTCGGAAGGAATCGGACTTTCTACTGACGGAAAAAAAATTGCACATTAAACGGGTGTTTTTTCGAGAAATCATTGATTTTTTCCAAAAAATCACGTGAAAAAGTGTAGATTTTTGAATTTGACTACCATAACTTTTTAAGGGGGTGGGCGACAGGGATGAGCCATAAGTCAAATGAAACGGCAAGGGGCCTCCTATTGCATGGTGGTATACTTTTTGAGCTGAGATGTAAAATAACAAAAATACAGGGTGTTTAGTAAAATAAGAGAAGAAAAACTTTGACGCCCTCTAGCGGCTAAACGGCTTTTCCTAATTTCTTAAATATCAAAAAGGTATCTTTTCCTATACATGAATTGAACTTCGAAAGCATGCTTTTTCCTATACGTTTTGTACTAAAACTAAAATATAATTTTCAAAAGAGACTTTTTCTTCTTCTTTAGAGTACAACAGTCCATACAATAATACTTGAGTTACTTAACTTTTTGTTGTTACCGTAATTTTACCAAAGATGTTACAGAGGAATAGATATGTGAACCACAAGGAAATGGTACAGAACTTTTTCTATAATTATTTTTATTTGTAGGAATTACTTTTTGTTATTTGTTTTTGTTTTTATGAATTATTGCTAAAGAAAATTAAGTTTTCGAATTTTTTTATATATGTTTTCTTCTTTTTCACAAGATTTATTTCAGATAAATTTCAAAAGGTAGCATTTTCCATGTATCAGTTTCAAAAAGTAACCTTTTCCAAATTTTATATGTAATTTTAACTATAAAATCGTAAGAAACATTTTATTTTTATTTGGTTGAATCGTGTTTATTTGTGCCAAAGAAAAGGATAAGTTTTAAAAATGTGTGACAATAGCAGTAATAGGGATATGAAAACATTTTCAAGATTTCCTCAATTTTACTTGATACTTCTATGATCCCCTTTTGATTCTAATAGACACATATGCAGATAACAAAATAAACATATGCACATATGCAGATAAATTTTTACCATATTTAATTATCTTTGTCTTTAAATTTCTCTAGGAAAATTTCCGCCAAATTTCATTATTAGGTATGCTCATTTTGTATAAAAAAAAACTGTATTATTATATTATTAATTATTCAATCTCAATTCTATAAAAAATTTACATTTTATTTCAATGATGTTATCGATACGAATTTTTAAATCGAAAAAACAACGAGTTGTCAACACAAGTATTAGTACTATGGATGCACAACTGTAGTTAAGTAGTAGGTAGTAGTTAGTAGTTAGCACTGATCAACAACTATAATAAGATGTGACACTGAGCACGTGTTAGCAAAAATTTCTCATGACCTTTGTCCCGTTATTCATTCGGCCTTAACGATTTTGCTAAAAGTCGATAGTAATTAAGAGCCTTTGTACGAAAAAGAGACAAAAAAAAATGGAACTGACACACCAACCGTTTTAAAAAATGTAACATTATTACAGGGTATACTCATTAAAAAAAAGTACAAATTTTGTTATTAAAAATTTTTTATCTAAAATAAACAAAATTAATTGTAAATGCATTACACTTAAAATTTTGTGTTTGCTATCAAATGTTTTAACATTTTTGTTAAATTTCTTAATTATAAAATAAATTCTTACTCTAAAATATAGCTTAACAAAATAAACTTTTTTTTGTCTTCAAAATTCTCAGAAATTATATGAATCACCTTATATCTTGATATAATGACGCGTCAGGTAGTCAAAAAAAAAGTTCCAGATCGCCTTTAAAAATACATTATGAAAAAATGTAAACATTTGCGTATCAGTTTCAATTTTCCATATGATCTACATCGTCTACCTAACCAGTACTAACACAGTGAAAAAAAGTTCCAGATCGCCTTTAAAAATGAATTGTGAAAAAATCGTATACATGTAAAATATGATTGTATTCTCACATTTATATATTTTTTTGTATCTTTTCTTCATTACGGCGTTTTCTAAGGAAATATGGATTTTAAATAAGTACATTATTTCTGTAATGTTTTTGTAAATTGAATTTAAATTTTTTTTTATTATTTTTAAATAATTATGTGTGTTGGTAAAATTAAAAAAAAAAAAAGAGTGTCACTTCTTATTGTTAGTGGTTGTTCAGTGGTTCATATAAATATTTTTTAATTTTCAAATTTTTTCTCACAAATACAATGACACTTTACTAAAAGTAGACAGAAAATCAAAATTAGGCCTAAAAATTAGTTAGAAAGAGAAATAAAATTGTATTAGTATGTGTAAGCCCCCCCAATTTTAATTTATTTTATATATAGCTTGCTTTAGGATAAATGGGGCTAATAAAATAAACAATATATGTATATCAATGCGAATCAATAGCTCAACATATAGTATTTCATGCATAAAAAAATATTACATAGAAATTAATAAAATTATGAAATTAAATTATGAATTATGAAATACATAAATAATTTACATTATTTTTGTATTTATATTTAATATTTATTCAAATTATTAATTTATTTTTCACTAATAAAAATTTTTTTTAATAATTTTGCTGTTTTAATTGTTTTTAAATATTATTAGATTTTTAATATATAATGAAATTATTTTAATTTTGAAACATCATATTGTAAGTATTTTACTTTACTTTCAATTAATTTCATTTCACAGTCTAAAATTATTATACATATAATATTCTTTTATCTCTACTTTACCATAAATTACCAGGAATGATGTCATAACATCTGGTTAAAATTGAGCACATGGTGTAAAACACGTGTAAAATGTAAACAAACAAAAAAGTTATGAGCCATCTTTAACATGCGCTAGTAACAGAAATTATATAAAAGTTAAAACGAAATACCCTCTGTATGTGAATAAAAGAAGTAATGGCAAAAACAAAAAGAAAAATCAAAAGCTATGAGCCATCTAAATCTACGTAGAAAGAAAACACAATACACTGAAGAAATTATGTCAGTGATATGAAGTTGTTGGTATGTGTTTTTTCTATCTTGTCTTAACACCTGCATATTTTTCATAAAGAAATTGGTCATAAAATATGGTCCCTTTTAGATCAATGGCTAAATTTTTTGCTGAATTGATTATTTTATTTTATTTTTTTTAACATTATATATTTGTACTGTTTTTTTACATTGTTTTTCGGATTTATGTACGCTGAATCGAGTTGTGTCCGTACATTGTGAGTTAGTGTACGTAGGTTAGTCATATATTGTTGGTTCTTTCTGTTCATATTTCTATTTCTGTCTAATTCAATAATAAAATATAATGATCACAACATGCACAAAGAAATGTGTATGACGTCATGATAATATGGGCAAAGTAAATATAGGTGACCAAGTAACAAATTTCAGCTATTTTGATAAATAGAAAAGGAGATCCGAGAAAAAAGTAGTTCAAATATACATGTTTATCAAATATTGTCAGCAATTCTCACAGCAACAATATATAATTCTAGAGGAAATACTCTCTGTATTGGTCGCAACAAGAATCCTGCACTGGTTCTGGGTTTAACAAGTCTCACCGTTCCATCACGCCCAGAAATCACCTCTTCTACTTTAGCCAGTGGCCAGTCAAGTCGTTTACTATTTTCGTTTTCGATCAACACTAATTCTCCAATCTTAATTTCTTTGGTCGAAATTTTTCTCATGTGTAGCTTCAACTGTCCTAGATATTCATCACGAAACCTTCTTTTTAACGTCTGACTTAATTGTTTACGGTCTTGACCAATACCACTAATCTCGACAGCATCGAGATCTGGTACTCCAATTTCTTCGATTTCTTTTAAAAACATATCTGGTGTCAATGGCGTCAAATCTGATGGATCATCCGAAGCATACGTTAGTGGTCGTGCGTTGATAATAGCTTCACATTCACACAGGATGGTCTGCATCTCTTCAAAATCTAGTAAAGTTTTACCAAGTACTCTTCGTAACAATTGTTTCAACAAACCTATGAGTCGCTCCCACCAACCACCCCACCACGCTGCTGTAGGAGGATTAAATTTCCATCTGATTCTCTTTACCACACCATACAACTCTATCTTCTCCGGGTCGATTTGATTCAGCATATTTGATGCACCAACAAAATTTCTCCCGTTGTCAGTATATATTACACTAGGCCGTCCCCTTCTACTTATAAATTTTCGTAGACATTGTAAAAATCGATCAGTTGAACGAAGAAATCAATTCTAAATGTACGGCTCGATAAACAGCACAAGTAAACAGACAAATCCAAATTTTCTCATATGTATGCTCCTCTTTTCCTCTTATATATATAGGTCCAGCAAGATCTATACCAATAATTTCAAATACTTTTGACTCGCGAATTCTATCTACTGGTAGCGGTGGAGATTGGACATTTATTCGTGTTGCCGTATGACGTTTACATATTAACATTTCTTACACTTCTCCTTCCACCCAAAATCCAGAATTGTTTTCTCAACATAGTCATTGTTGTTTGAACCCCTGCATGCAAAGAATCTAAGCGTGTTTCGAAAATTAATCGTTTCACAACTGGATGATTATAATCAGGTAAAACTACTGGATAACAAAAATCTTTGTCATAATTTCCATGAGAAATTTTAGTTTTTAGACGAATAAGTCCATCTTCTCCTACAAACGGATGTAAAGTTGATAACTTGCTATCTTTAACGCCGATGAACGAATTTTTCTGAATTAAGTATAATACTTTCGTTTCAGCTTCTTTAATCTCTTCAATTGTTAACTCTCCTTTTAGTCGCATCTCCAATTGTATCTGCGAATTTCGTAGGAATCATTTTATCCACGCAATAAGACGAACAATCTGTCTATATTTGGAAAAATAACTATAAAACCACTTAGTTTCGTCATCGGTACATATCAAAGCTGAAGAAGAAACTATTGTTTTTCTCTTCTCCTCATTTATTTTTCCTTCATCATATATGACTTCTTGAGTGGGCCAATGATTTGATGATTCTTTCAGCCAGCAAGGACCTTTCCACCATTCAGACTCTAACAATTTCTTTGCCTTACACCCACGTGATGGTAAATTTGCAGGGTTATAAATACCAGGTATATATCGCCATTCTTCATTCGATGTTACCTCCTTTATCTCTTTCACTCGATTTCGCACAAATACGTCCATTGTTCAGCACGATTGATCCAGGCTAATACCGTTGTGGAATCACTCCAAAATATAACTTTACTGATATGCATATTTAAATCTTTAATTGTACTTTTGTACAATCTTACACCAATACTTGCTGCTAACAATTCTAATCTCGGTATTGTCATCTTCTTATTTTGTTTGCCGCCTGGAGATATTCTTGATTTGGCTTGTAATAGCTCTACATTTATCTGGTTAGCTGTCTCAGTTCTTATAAATATTACTGCAGCATACGCCGATTGACTCGCATCACAAAACACATGCACTGTATATTCAGCCACCTCTCTGGTACCCAATAACCACCTTGAAATTTTTAGTTCTTTCAGGTGCACTAAATCATTCAGCCAGTTTAAGAACTGTTTTTCAATATCTTTATCAACAGCTTGATCCCAACCAATTCCAAGAGCCCAAACTTGTTGAAGTAAAAGTTTTGGTAGCAACAACACTGGACAAGCTACTCCGATTGGATCGAAAATACGATGTGTTGCTGACAATATGGTTCTCTTCATGATATGTGAAGTATCGAATAAATCAAAATTATCTAAATTCAGCTGCAATGTATCAAACTGTTTATTCCAGATCAATCCCAACACATTTGTAGCACTATCTTCCTGTACACAATGTTGTTTAGTGTACTCCCACCCTCTTAATTCGAATTTAGCCTCTGCCATAATATCTACAGCTTCATTAATAAATTTCTCCACGCTTCATCACTTACATTGGTTATACAGTTATCAACATAAAAACTGTACATTAACTTCTCGATGATTGCTGGTGAGTATTTAGTGTTAGATTCTCTACTGTTTTCCATAACATTTTTTATGTGATACTGAATGACTGAACCAAGCAGGAAAGGACTACACGAAACACCAAAAACAACACGTTTGTGTCTAAATGTTTTCAACTCACTTTCTGATCATACCATAAAACCCGGAGAAAATCTCTGTCTTGATGAAACAAACTGATCTGTAGGAAAGCTTTACGAATATCTGCAATAACTCCTATCTTATCAAAACGAAAACGTGTTAACGTGGATGGTATTAATTCTATCAAATTGGTTCCTTTTTCTAGACAATCATTTAAACTTGGACAGTTCTTCTCTTTTGCAGAAGCATCGAAGACAGGACGTATTCTTGTAGTACTATTTTCTTTTATTACATGACGATGCGGTAGGTAATGCACTGTTTTATTTTTATCGTCAACTGAAACTTCTTCAATAACACCGTCGCAAGTCCATTCCTCTAACACTGCTTTATATTCTTCGTAAAACCCTTCTGTCTTCAATTTCTTCACACAATTATTTAATCTTTTGAGAGCTATATTATAGTTAGTAGGAAGAGGAGGATGATTTTCTAACCATGGTAGATGAACCAAAAATCTTTTATCCTCGTCAATCGTCACTGTCTTTAGGAAAAATTCTTCAGCTTCAGCTTGTAACTCTTGTTTCTTTTTCTTTTCTGATGGATCTGTAATACCTAATACGTCTAATGCCCATAAATCAACAATATCAGCTTCTTTTACTAACATACTAGTAGTCATCATAGCAATGTTCTCACTTTTATTTACTTCTGGGATACAACCTAATACTGTCCATCCCAATTTCGTTTCAATAGCTACTAGACCCGATGAGAACTCTTGTCGTCTTCCTGTTAGTAATCTTCCAGCTACATCTGCACCAATTAGAATCTCTATAGGTTTATCTTCAAAATCTGTTAACTGTATGTTGCATTCGTTTACTTCTTTCAACCAGAGCCCTGCTGTAAATGGTTCAATCCTGCCACATATCATCGTTTGCTTTAAAACTTCAAAACAACAATTATAAGTTTTATTCATGTCTAACAAACAAATACTAAACACATCGTGATCAATTATATTTGTATTCGAACCACCAAATAATGCATGACGTATTTTTTCTTTTCTTACTGATACATAACCCATTTCAACAGCTACACTCCGTAGGATATATGACCGTTGTGATGCCGTATCTACTATAGCTGTGGTTGTTCGTTCAATATTTTCTTTCTTCAATTTCACCAACAAAGTCTGCAACATTACTTTACGCGGACTTTCTGTATTAGCCAACACCTTATCCCATTGCACACTGTCAATCATTTTGTCTCTTTTTCCATTTTCTTCTTCTTTCTCAGTAAAATTACTTTCTGATTTAACCACATTGTCACAAATGAGAGCATGATGTTTTTTACCACATATCACACATCTGAACATAGTCCAACACGATTTCAATTGATGACATACTTTCAAACAGTTATAACAACACCGTTTTTTATCTAAAATCATTTTCTTTTCTTTAACCGTCATTTTGGTTGCTTTAACAAAGTCAGCACTATTATGATTATTTTCACAGAAGACACAAATAATACTTTTTGTAGTAGTAGTTAACAATCCCGCCGCTGTACTCATGTTTCTATTAAAAAGGGTGAATTTCTGATTTCTTTCTCTCTTTCTCTCCTCATTTCTGATTACTGAACTATTATCAACACCAAAACCGGACAAAGCTAATTTAATTTTCTGTTCATTTTCTAATTCTTTCTTTAGAAAATCCATTAATCGATCTAGTCGAGACTTTGATATATCTTCATTTTGCGATATAATACTCTGTTGTTCTTCCAAATTACAGGATGCACTAGAACCCCCACATGAATAAAAAACACTTCTTTGCCATGTTCGCAAAGTATCTTCTGGTAAACACGATTCTACCAAAGGCATAAGCATAGATGCACATCGGTCAGTTGTAACCTGTAACGTTTCGAGAGCTCTCAGCTGACATTCCAATTTATCGTACAAAGATGATAGTGAAATTTTAATAACTCACGTACATACACTTCCACTAGCAAATCGTCCCCATACCTTGTTTTAAGGCATATTACTGCTTTCGAATAATTTTCACTAGTTGCCGGAAAACTTTCCACTAATTCCCTTGATTTTGAACCTGGTACAGTGGCTTGCACCAAATATTGAAATTTGTCACTACTTTCAATAAGAGAATCTTCATCGATTTTCTTAAACTGTGACCAGAATGGAAGCCATTCTTTTAATTCACCACTAAATTTCTTCAGTTCTAGCTGCGGAAGTTTAAAAGGACGTCTATTCTCTAAATCAGCCCCATTACGAATCGTCGACAATTTACTAGCAGCATCCATGTGTTCGATTTCTGTTAATGCTTCGACTCTTGCTTTAATTTTATTCAACTTCATCTCATATTCATCATTTTGATTTATCTCTTCTTCTAGAGCTATTTGCTCTACATCACTATCGATCAACGTTTCGTAGATTTTTTCATTGGTAGTTATCAATTCGTTTCTTTTCTTTTCAAGCAGTTCTATCAATGCTTTAATTTTAGAGAAGTCTTTGTCATCCTTCTCTAATTCTTCCTCTAATTGTTGAATTTTCTTCGTAAATGACGCCAGTAGCGCTCCACGTGTTTTTACATCTTTTTTATTACCAGCCATCATTTATAACCTACGTCCTGTCACGGTCGCCACAATGTGATGATCATTAATAAAATCACTATGATATCATAGATTTAAACGTTGGTTTTTATTTTTTATTCGAAAATAAAATAGATACAAAATTGATTACAAATTTAAATTCAACAATATTTCCAGATTTAATATCAGAGAAAGAATTTTAATAATAAAAAATATGACTCTATAAACCAATATAAAAAATTACTTCTACTGCCTATCAAGTACACTTTTAGAGTGCTTTATATTTATCAGCTACTAGCTTCTAAAAAATGCTAATTACTAATAAAAAATTACTAATACAAATGTAAAATATAAGTTAACAGCTAACCTACTTAGCATTGCCAAGTTAATAGAAAAAATATGACAGTTTAGCTCATGACAACAGAATTGATTCTGCCAGTAATGCCTTACTAATTCACGACTGGGAATATATGAATATATAATGTGTTTTGTTGGTAGTATAGTGTGGTAGTATGATTATATCACATACCATATTGTTACTTGTAACTTGTGCATATATGCGTATATAGGAAAATATAGGAAGAAAGGACTTGCTTTCAAATTAAACCTGTTTTGTGTATGAATTGTTTCATCTTATATATACAACATACTTATTAATTCTCGAATTTTGAATGATCTTTCATATTAGAAGGGATCATAATATAAATTTCGTAGTGTGTACGATATATGTATGAATATGAATTTGTTTTTTCAATGTGATTATCACATTACGTGCATTTAGATTTAGAGCATATATCCATATATTCATGCATATTATACATTTTACAAGGAAGGTCATGTACGTATAATACGTGTATATATTTATGGTGTGTAAATTTATATTATAAAGAAATATAGTGTATGTAAGAATACGTCTTTTGAAATATATATTATATTTCGTAATATGACAACATCGATATTTTATTTTATATATTGTAAGTGAAATGAAATTTTTGATTTTTTACAATATTTTGTATGTGCGTATGCACAGCACATACATATGTACATGTATGTATGTATATAATATTGATGTTAAATAGATACATGGATAAGTTCATTGAACCTTTAAATTGTTTGTAAATAAATTTTATTTTCTTGACGCGATTATATAGATATAATTAATTCCTGAAGTGAAATCGATCCTGATCTGAAATCAAAGCTTGGCGGGTCGGCCCTCTATCGGCCAGAATCGGCAATTTTTCATTTTTATCAAAATTCTTTTTTTTCTAATATCTTGATAACGTTAAAGGATACGAATTTATATCTCAGTTCAAAAGATGCGTCTCAAGATGCTCTACATTCTGAAAAAGAAAAAATTTTCAAAAAGTCTTAGTACAAGGATGATAAAACACATTTTAGATTTTTGACTATTTTTACATTTTTACCAATATCTCAGGAAGGACTAAGGATAATGGGTTCAGATTTTTTGCAAATAAAAAAGCACTATTATTTAGAAAGAAACTATTATTAGAAAAGAAGTGTTAAAAGGCGATCGTATAGAAAAGAAATTTCATTGAAATTCTAAAACAAATTTTGTTTTTCTTTTTTTTATATTTTTTATTTTTGTTTTATTATTTTTTTGTCCATTTTTTTAAATATATATATATATTTTCATTATCATTTTTTTTTTTGTTTTCATATTCATATTCTTCTATATTTTATAGTATAAAAATATTTACAGAAAAATTTCGAAAAAATACAAACTTCTAATCAAAATATTCACATTTTTATTTATTTTTTAAATTTTTTTATTTTCTTTTTTTTTTCTTAATTTTTTTCATTTTGTGTTTATGTGTATTTTTATTACTTTTTTTCTTTATTTTAAGAATTTTTAATTTTTTAAAATTTTATAAATTTTCAATTTTAAACATTTGAAATAAGTAACAAATTTCATCATTGATTTTTTTAATTTTTTTTTTTTTATAAATCATTTTTATTTCGTTTATTTTTTTCATTTTTCATTTATCATTTCATAAAGATAATCAACAATATTATTTTGAAATAATTTTTATATAATGTATGACGTCACAAAAAAAAGAGAAAATAAATAAATAAATAAAATAGAAAACTAATAAAACAGATACACAAAATTTTTGATAAAAATAAAAATTTGAATTTCATTTATTTTCTTTTCCATTTTCTTTTTATGTTTTATTTTATTTTTATTTTAGAAAAGGACAATTTTCAATCAAATTCATTATTATCAAGAACATGCTATGATGCATGTATTTAACAAACTAATCAGTTTAGTATGCATTTTAATTAAAAATTATTGTATTTAAAAAGAAAATTCTGTAATAAAAATAATAATAAAAATTATGTACACATTTATATAAAAAATAATATAATACTATATCGATAAAATCAAAAAAGAAATATTACAATATATGGTGTATACCATATAAGTATAAGTGTGCTGATGCATGTATTCGTATTTATTAGTACACATTTATATAAAATTACATATACAGTGAATTGAATGTTAAAATTCATTATAAATTTCAAAATGTTTGTAAAAAGATTTCTCTTCCTAATAAACTCTTGTGACAAAAGTAAAGGACATGTTTTACATTAATGTAGTAGAAAAGTTTATTATTCTTCACATAAATAATTGTTGTTAAGAATAGTGTTGTAGTTGTAGTTGTTGTTCACAATAAATAGTTGATTTCACTATGCTAACGTTATCAGTAATAAAAAAATGTTGATGACAAAAATCATCTAAGATCTATTTTTAATACATATAATATGCAGATTTTATTTTTGTGAACGGGGCAAAATAGAGTCATAAATTAAATTGCATATGAAACACCAAGAAAGTGTCTTCCTTAAGTATGCTAATTATTTATTAATAGAAAGAGATTTTTGTAACATTACTGAAAAAAAGAACCATATAAAAAGTTATATGGGATTATATGGATGTACAAACACTTGACTTTTAATTATGGAATTTGTTTTAATTAATATTTTTTCATAAGTTGAGAATGAACAGCAGAAGATAATACAAGGAATAGGAACATAAATCAGGAATTCATTTGTGCGGCGACAAATAGAAAGATATGTATGTATATTAATTTTGAATTTGACTTAGAGGTTGGACAAAAACTTTTAATGTTCACTGTATTTTAAATTTTCATATATGTCTATGTACCTATTATGTTTTATTTTTTTTTTTTCATTTGTATAAATGTAGTTTATTTGCATTTTATAAAAAAAAAAAATTTAATTTTGCCACTTTGATTAAATTCAGTTAATATATTTGAACATTTTTTAATATTTTCGTTTTTATTCTTGAATTATTATAATAATTATATTTGTATATTTTTTTTCAATTAACAAACAAAAAAGGAGAGGAATAAACTCAATAAATTGATAATATAATCAATTTTCTGCTGTCTTTTCTTGATTTATAATATGAATTTCTTTTGTATGTTTCTTCCTTTTCTTTTCTTTTTTTAATTTCATTTTATTATTATTTTTATTTTTTTTTGTTTTTTTTTTATAATTCTTCTAAGTTTATATATATGTAATAAACACATTTTTCATTTTCATATTATAAATATGTATGTATGTATGTATGTATGCATGTATGTTTATAATGTACATTGAATTACATTATTTTTTATTAATTTTTATTTTTTTGAATCTTTTTACATTCCAAATATAGTACAATGACATTTAATATACTAGGGGGCTTGAATAGCTCGATGGTTGAGTGTCGGTCTTGTGATCTTGAGATCACCGGTTCGAACTCCAGCCAGCGCACTACTCTTGCCCAAGTCGATCATTAATTTTTCCCATCAGCAACGTACACCAGTAACTGATTACTGATGATAAACTGGATGATATATCTGACATAAATTACTGATCGGCGGTGCCATAATGGACTCAGTATCCGCGTGCACTTAATATATACTATATACATTGTATGTATATACTGTATGTATATTTTTGAAAAAAAAAAAAAATTTAATATACTGTACTTACAATTTTTATTCTAATACATGCATGTATGTAAATGTATTTATGTATATTATATATTTTATTACTTTATATTATTTTTTTTTTTTTTTCCTTTTTCCTTTTATGTATTTTGATTTTATTTTTTTATTATTTCATTGATCATAATAAACACTTTACACACATAATTATTATTATTATTATTATTTTTTTAAACAAAAAGATACATACATACATACCACTAAATGCATATACAATCACATATAAAATTTTGCTATTTGTTGTATTTTTTATTTTACAAATAATTTTGTTGTTTTTTTCTTCAATCATAAATTAAAAACAATTTTATGTTGCCGTTTTGTATGTATTTATTTATATTGTAATATATAAGCAAATTGAAGGCAATAAATTTTTATCAAATAATAAATATACGAGACTAAAAAAAAAAAATTATAAATAGTGAGATTTTGATTTTTTTAAAAATAATGTAGGTATATAACACAAAAGTATTTAGAATACACACAAAATACAAAAGTATAATATAATAACAAAAATTCACAAAAACAAAATTATCAAAATATAATTTAAAAATTATTTTTAAATAATAACAAATTTCTGTCAATTCAAATACTCTCTTTTTGTTTTCCCTCTTACTCTCATTCTCTCTTGCTAAATTTTTTTTTTTTGTTTTATCTTTCTCTGTCTTTCATTTTTTCTTGCTTCAATATTTTTGTTAATTATAATTAAAAGGTGGGCTTGAATAGCTCGATGGTTGGGTGTCGGTCTTGTGATCTTGAGATCACCATCACGGTTCGAACCCCAGTCAGAGCGCTACTCTTGCCCAAGTCGATCATTAATTTCCCATCAGCAATGTACACCAGTAACTGATTACTGATGATAAACTGGGTGATATATCTGACATAAATTACTGATCGGCGGTGCCATAATGGACTGAGTATCCGCGTGCACTTAATATATACTATATACATTGTATGTATATATGCATATTTGCAAAAAAAAAAAAAAATATAATTATAGCGACGATTACAATGCTTTCGCTTCGTTTCGTTTCGGCTAACTGTCAAATTTAATTATACGTAAAACAAAAATGAGAACGATTGCAATGTGCTGAATCGAGAGAGACGAAACGAAACGAAAAGTTCAATTGAATTTTAATATTTTTCGAATCGAAATGACATAACCTATAATTTACTTGAGTTGGACTGCCATCGCACAATTAGGGCGATAACTACAGCGTATCGTCGAAAGTTCGCACAATTCGGGCGCAACTGCAGCGTAAAATATATATGAATTTTACATTTCTTCTTCTTGCGAATAGATTACTACTACTGTAAAATCCAGGTCGGGATGGCTCGTTGTCGCCGAACAATAGAATAAAATCTATTTGGGCGACAGCGAAGAGTTCAGCGTAAAACGTCCCATTTAATTAATGTATACGCGGTCGCCCGAATTGTGCGATGCAAGTGAGTTGGATACCTACCATCCTCTACTTTGTTTTTATTTTTCCTACAAGGCGAAACGAATACATTGTAATCATTACCTACACTTCTTTTCGTTTCAGCTTGACGAAAGACTAACTAAATAAATTAATAATAATAAACTCATATGCGAATAGGGATAACTAGTAGTATAGTAGTAGTAGTACATAGTTATACAAATTATATATTTTATTTCTTTTTATGTATGTATTTATTGTTTATTTTAATATGTACTAAAACTTTCATTCCTCCCAATTTTTATAGTTTTAAATTTTTATAGTTATTCATTTATTTATTTTTATTAATTTTTTTATCTTATTTTTTTTTTATATATAGTTTTAATTATTATTTATGTTTTTTTTCTAATTTTTTTAGTTTTCAATTTTTTTTATTATAATTATTATTATTGTTATTGTTATTACATTTAAGTATAATTCATCATATTACATAACAATACATACATATATATGGTATATTATATTATATTATATATGATTTTTATTTATTTTGACACAAAACTTTAACGTACTTATTTATGTATATTATATATGTATTTGTATATATATATATGTATATATATATGTATATGTACATATATATACATATATATATATAATGTTGTATTGTATATTTTTTATGTTATTCCATTCATTAATTAATACAATTTTTTTTCTTGTTTCATTTTTGTTTTTATGTTGTATTTTTATGTTATTTGTGTGTTTTTTATGTTTTTGTTTTTGTTTTTTAAATACAATAAATATTTAAAATTATAATAAATTTATCATTTACTATGTATATACCCTCACTTAAATCGACATAAAATGTGTCGACACAAAATAGACCTATGGTATAAACGTTTGTTTATATCGAATTAACGTTTGAATCGATTTAAAATAAATCGGTATAACTAACCGGTTCAGTCGTCTCTTAAAGGGGTATAAACGGCTGTCAGCTAATATCGGTTTACACATAAATCAAAATCAACTGATGTAGAAGAAGAAAGTGTTTTTGTGTAAAACTATTTAATTAAATTCTTTAAAAATTTCGCAATAAGTAAAAATATTTTTAAAAAAGCTCGTGTTTTAAAAAATATAACTGTTTGCAAATGAAAATGAAATGTCATTTTTAAATCGATTTAATTTGAACCGGTTAATTACAAAGGGTATAAACACATTGGGATGGGTTCAGAATAAAACCAGTTATAAATCGATTTATCTTTTATGTCGATTTAAGCGAGGGTATATACATGGTAATTATTTATTATTTTTATACTTGTATATTATATATTATTAATAATATTATATATTATTAGGTATATAGTATTTTATTTTTATTTTTATTACGTACACACGTATTACATATGTATGTATGTACGTATACTTACATGTAAATTTAGTATATATTATGTATAAACCTTAGATTTAAACTTATAATTATTACTTAAATCATTTTTTTATTTTATTTTATGTATGTAATGTAGATATTTGTTTTCATTGAATTATTTTTTCGAATTTTTTATTTTAATTTTTTTCAATTTTATTTTTTCCCTTTGTTTTTTCATTTTTAATATTTAAATGAAATAAATTTCGTTTTATTAGTACTTACATATACATATACATATTTATATCTCTGAAATTTTTGTGATGATTTTCAAGGATTAATATTATTTTTATCTATAGGTAATTATTTACTTTTTTATTATTTTTTTTCTTTTTATTTTTTTTTATTTTATTTGAGTTTGATGTTATTAAAATTATTATATACTTATACATTTCGATAA
This sequence comes from Villa cingulata, assembly GCA_951394055.1. Classification (NCBI taxonomy): domain Eukaryota; kingdom Metazoa; phylum Arthropoda; class Insecta; order Diptera; family Bombyliidae; genus Villa; species Villa cingulata. The sequence continues at coordinate 22,572,675 of OX596017.1, forward strand.
ACATATTCATATGTTATGACTTCTTCTTCGAGTTTATATACATACGTGCATGCATTCTCAACTTATTCCTGTTTTTCAGTTATATGTCATATACATACATATATTTAATGTAATAATATATATTATTCTTTAAGATTTATCTTTTCTTTTTATATTTTATTCCACTTTACATTGTAGTAATATAATTTTTTTTTATTTTATATTTTATACTTTTTATGTTTATATGTATGTGAATTGTCTACAATTTCGAGAATAAAATTATTAAAAATTTACGTTTATTATTTTTTTTTATTTTACTTTCCTTATGTGTAGTACTCTTTTATTTTTATTTATTTATTTTTTTCTCGTTTTATTTTAAACTTTTTCATATAATTTATTTTTTTTAAATCTGACTTTTATTTATTTTAAATTTTTGTGTATTTGTATAATTTTTCATTTATTTTCTTACTTTTTTATGTATTTTATGTATGTATGTATTTATTATGTATTATGCTTTTATTATATATGTATATATTACATTTTATATTATTCTATTTATTTATTTTTTTTTTAATTATTTTATTACACTTATACAAAAAGTTTCACATACATCAATAAAACACTGTTATATATCGAAAAAATTAATGTTATCTTCACAACAACGGAATTTTGATATGATTTATTTGATGATCCAACATGACCATGATACATAGCGGCTGGATTATCACCTGTAATTAAATAAAATACAAAAATAAAATATATAAAACAAAAAAAAAATTAATGATATATTTATCGTATAAATATTATACATTTGTACATTTGTGTGAGTAGGTACATATATAATTAAATTATATTAATATTGTTTTTTTTTTTTTTTGTAATTTAGCTTAAGGACAAATTATTTCAATTAAATTTTCAATTATTATGATTTTTCTTATGCTTCATAATTAATGAAGGCGTACATCAACAAAAAAGAGATGAATTCAGTGAATAGTGAATAAAAATTTTAATTTTTACTTGAACAAAATATTTTAAAAAAAAACATATCATATTATTTATGTGCACATAAATGAGTACGAAAAGTAGTACGAATGAAGTGTAATTGTAGCATCACACAGATTGAGTAGCGTATCATAAAACGCTTTACAAAAAAAAACAAAAATCCCAGACAATTTTCACATTACAAAGTCTGTATAATCAATAAAAATATTCTGATTTTATTTTATTTTGTCTTCTGTATTGCCCAAAAAAAGGCCTACAGATTTAAAATTAATTTACAAAATTCCAAAACACATGCATACATACCACACATTATTATGTGTAACAACATTTTCAAATGTAAACAAAATTATTTGATGTACACATTTTAAAGATACACACCAAAATTGAAGTGTACATTCTATTCAATTTTGGAAAGATTCAATAAAAAATCAAAATGAAATTTTAATTTAAATCAAAATAATTGACAAATAGAAAGAAAAATAACGAATTAATTCATTTAAATTCATAGAAAAAACGTCTATATAGTCTTAAAAAATGCACAGGCAAGGTAACGTACCTACCAAAACCCTTCATATTGTTTTCGTAATTGTGAAACCAAAGAAAACTAAGAAAATAACAGCACAGCGGTAAAAGAAGCACTGGCTTATCATGTCGTCCAAACATAAGTTGACATTTGGAATATCAGGAGGTCATGAATGATGATTTTTCTAAAAAAAAATATTCACCCATGGTTTCATTTCATACGATATACGATTATTATATCTATCTGGTTTCGGGGACAATTTTTTCTTTGTTTAGCATTGAAAGAATTACGTATTACCAGTATTACGCTTTACTGCTGGAACAGATTGTGCTAGTGAGTCTGAAGCTGAAGCGTGAAGTGTAATATGAAGTATGCGATGCGATGAAAAAAGTAATTAAAAATAAGAAAAAAAATGTTTTTTTGTCTTGTTGTTTGCAATTTTTGGGATTATCTTGTTTCAAATTATTTTTCATCATTTATACTTATAATGTATGTTTTTTATTGTAGTTCAGCTGTCAAAACTTCTTTACGCGATTTAAAGATTTTATCCGTGTTTATGTTAAAAAAAAGAACTTTTGATGCTTTGATTTAATACACCTTTATTTCTTTATATTTATTGACAAACACTTTACAAAATTATTAATTAAAAGTTTAACAATTATTTTACCAAATATCTTTTATTTCTTTATATCTATTCATAAACACTTTACAAAAATATTACTTAAAAGTACAACAAGTATTTTACTAAATATGTATCTTTAACCGAAATAGAATCAACTGTACTCTTTGAGCTTTAGACTAAGAATGATCATTTTTATGAATTTTTTATTATAATCCAACTTAAAATTGTTCAAGACAAAAAAATTAACAGAAAGCAAATATCAAGTTACCATTTTACATTTTCTCATACTTTACTTAATAATTCTAATTTTTATGTCTTATCAGCATATTTTATGAGAACGGAAAAGGTAATTATATACTTTTTACTAACTACGAAAATCAGCAAGATTATTAATTATTTTACCATGACATTGGTTTTGTTTGTCTTTTTATTTTATATGATTCCGGAAAATCCAGAGATTCTGTGTTTTTTTCTTTACATGGGGGATCTACATATGTAACTCGCGCGTAAAATTCGGAATTCATCGAAACTTAGCATCAGCCTCTATGCTTGGTGTTCATTGTGTATTCATTTCATATATAAAATGTTTTGCACATTGAATATTCGCTTATATATACACACTAACGCGAATATATATTCGACACTTCCATTGTTCGATTTTCGAATTCCGTATCTCAATTCAGGAGTTGAAAAATATCACAATAAATCTATATTCATACTGTAGTGACACTGAGCACGTGTAAGCAAAAATTTCTCATGACCTTTGTCCCGTTATTCATTCGGCCTTAACGGTTTTGCTAAAAGTCGATAGTAATTAAGAGCCTTTGTACGAAAAAGAGACAAAAAAAATGAAACTGCAACACCAACCGTTTTAAAAAATGTAACATTATTACAGGGTACATTCATTAAAAAAAGTACAAATTTTGTTATTAAAATTTTTTTATCTAAAATAAACAAAATTAATTGTAAATGCATTACACTTAAAATTTTGTGTTTGATATCAAATGTTTTTAAATTTTTGTTAAATTTCTTAATTATAAAATAAATTCTTACTCTAATATATATAACTTAACAAAATAAACTTTTTCTTGTCTTCAAAATTCTCAGAAATTATATGAATCACCTTATATCTTGATATATTGACGCGTCAGGTAGTCAAAAAAAAAGTTCCAGATCGCCTTTAAAAATACATTATGAAAAAATGTAAACATATGCGTATATCAGTTTCAATTTTTCCTATGATTTACATTGTCTAACTAACCAGTACTAACACAGTGAAAAAGTTCCAGATCGCCTTTAAAAATGCATTGTGAAAAAATCGTATACATGTACAATATGATTGTATTGCTCACATTTATATATTGCTTTGTATATTTTCTTCATTACGGCGGTTTATAAGAAAATATGGATTTGAAATAAGTACATACATTAATTCTGTACTGTTTTTGTAAATTATTATAATACTAAATATACTAAATATACTAAATATATATAATACTTATTGTAATACTAAACACCTAAACACATAAAGCTGATATTACATATATATTTATATACTTATACTATAAAGCTAAAAAGTACATAATTATAGATGTATTTATGTTTGATGTCGATTTGCAAATATAGACTGTCCGACCATTTTTTATTACTTTATTTCCGTATGTACATATATGTATGCTGTGTTGAAAGATAGGTGAAAAGATGGATATGCATTGTAAATTTCTCACTAAATTATGTAAAAGTTGATCGTGTGTGAATTCGATACCAATAGGAATTTATATAATTTCCGATTTTCCACTAAGAAATTAAAAATATATTCTATTTCTGTATGCCTGTTTGTTTGTACATATATAAAATAGAAACTTTTGTACTTTGTACAACCAACTCATGTCAATCTCACTAAACGACGAACGCCATATATAGGCTTTTTCGAAAATGCACGCTGCACTGTGTATTCTTTCGTATCTTAAAAATAGTACTAGAACAGTAATGTGCAGTCTGCAGGAATAAAGCAGCGCTGCAAATGCAATGGTTAAGAGTTTTCACTTCTGACATTTTGCATTTTCGAACGAAAAATTGAATGATAAGTGATAACCAACAATAATAATTATAAATATTGAAAAATAATGTGTTCGATGTGTATTGTACAATTTTATTTATTGAAAATATGAATTTTAACCTCAATTTTAATACTTACTTAAGTCGGGCATTTACTCAAAGAAAATATACCTAACAAGTGGAAAATCTCAATATAAAATATTTTTTAATTTTCAATGACCTCGAAATTTTTTACACAAATACACTGACAGCTACGAAAAAATAGACAGAAAATCAAATCAAGACTAAAGAAGTAGTTGAAACAAGAAAGAAATAATTAAGAAGTCGCTCCGCCCCTTTTTATAAAATTGAGTACGTAAAAAACAACACAATCAAAAATTCACTCTAAAAAACAACTCAAACAACAACAACAACATCAAGCACGTGTACATTACAAGTACGTGTATTTACCGTCAAATTATCACGGAGGCTATTATCATACATATGTTAGAACAACAACGAATAAAAAAGTTGAAGCGAAATAGACTTCGTATGTGAATCAAATAAGATTGTTTTCAACTACCACTAGTGCATATCACGGAGGCTATTAAAAACTAATGTAAAAAAAAAATATAAGCAGAGAGAATTTTGCATTATTGTGATGTCGGTGATATAGAAAATGAGAAGTTTGATAGAATGTGTACTTTTTATCTTATTTTTTCATGTACACATTTTTACATTATAAATATAGTAATTTGGGAATTGCCAGGTAAAGTGCTTTTCAGACTTTAAGAAAATTGTTGTTGCTGTGAGAATTGCTGACAATATTTGATAAACATGTATATTTGAACTACTTTTTTCTCGGATTTCCCATTCTATTTAGCTTAATAGCTGAGATTTGTTACTTGGTATACCTAGATTTACTTTTGTAAAAATGTGTAAAAATTTTCACATACGATACGAATCTATTTCGCTTCAACTTTTTTATTCGTTGTTCTTCTAACATATGTATGATAATAGCCTCCGTGATAATTTGACGGTAAATACACGTACTTGTAATGTACACGTGCTTGATGTTGTTGTTGTTGTTTGAGTTGTTTTTTAGAGTGAATTTTTGATTGTGTTGTTTTTTACGTACTCAATTTTATAAAAAGGGGCGGAGCGACTTCTTAATTATTTCTTTCTTGTTTCAACTACTTCTTTAGTCTTGATTTGATTTTCTGTCTATTTTTTCGTAGATGTCAGTGTATTTGTGTAAAAAATTTCGAGGTCATTGAAAATTAAAAAATATTTTATATTGAGATTTTCCACTTGTTAGGTATATATACACTTTGGTCATAGGGTGATAGGTGATAATCACATGTATATTCACTCTTTATGTATAAACATGTATAAACATGTACATAGGTATTTGTAGTACCATTTATATATCTGACAATAATTTAGATACTGTTCACACAAAATGTAATAATTATACTTACTTACATATGTTTATCTTTCTTGGCTAGAATATTCGCTTGTCGAAATAAGGGGAAATATCAACGCAAACTGAATTAAATTTATTTCATTATGCATTTATTTATTTTTTATATTATTTGAATTTGTCTAGTTTAGAATCTAAGTGTAAAAAAAAATTGAAAATCTGTTTATTATATTTCATTTACCGTTCAATCATCGAACACATAATTATATTCAGGAAGTAAAGGTAAATAAAAAAATATGAAATTGCAAATATGAAATATGCTTCATGCTCTTCTGGTTAGAGGTGGAGAACTATCGAAAATGTTGATTTTATCTATTATGGTAAAGCTGTTGTTATACTCGTACTTTTTAAAACATTAAAATTTTATATCTTTAATATTTTTCGTTTATTACAATTTGTGTATGATCCAAATTTTATTTTTAGAACATTTTAGAATTCTACCGACACTAATAGAATAAGAATATAATAATAATATTCTGTAGCATATCAAACAAATATGGATAACTCAGGAGACTTTTCATTCTACAATAGAATAGGTAGTAGGGTTCTTTCGGCTGAATTGTAAAACGGTATGGATACTGGGTTACATCGAAATCAGTTTCCAATAACCAAAACATCCATAATTATGATTAAGTAAAACGAATTTTTTACAAAACTGTTGTAATTGCATTGCATTGTAATTAAACCGTTGTAAATGGTATTTGAAAAATACAAAAAATTTTTTAGTATGTTTATAGGAATCTCATTATCGAAACCTATTTTGTGGTCGTTTCTAATTGTGTTCATTGTTCAATAAGCCACTCATTTATATATGCTTGAAGAATCCATTGCGCGTTTCATATATTCAAATAAATTTCTAAAATTCAAAAATAATTTTTACTTATTATATGCATACTAGATACATATACGTATCCGCATTAAAAAATTACATAAAAATATGGGCTTTTTATTTAAAAAAAATACCTATACAAATACAATTCAAATAAAAATATATATTTTTTTAAATTGCATGTATTTTTTCAGATTTTCACTCATGTTTTTTAAATAAAAATTATATATAGTACCTATATAACTTTTATATACATATTTGTATATGTATATAAATATGTACAGGACCACTTTCCGTTCATTAAATTATTTACTCGGATATGAATGTACATATTTTCGAGTATATAAAGAATACACTGCTGATATATATACATATATGAATATGTACATATACGCGTATATGCATACTCAACTAATACGTGTTTATGAATATACTTTTATATGTGTATATGTACATTATGTATTATTATATTACGTACAGGATTTTGAAATCAATTTTCATAATAATGCTATATAGTATGTATTATTTTTAAACAGCGATGATAAAACTTTGACCTAATTTCTAAACATTTAATTTTTTTTTTGTGTTTTCCACTATTATTATTATTATTATTATTATTAATAATATTGCTATTATTTAATGTTTTTTTTGTGTGTTTTAGTATTATAATGGTCAATTTTTGAACTTGCATAAAAACTTTTTTTTTTATTTTTCTGCTTGTTTGTTTGTTTAGCGTTTACATTTTTAGTTCAATTAAAAATAACCATTCAATGCAAAAAAGAAAAAAGAAAACATATTATATATATAGGTATATTTAAATACGAGTATTAAGGTAAGTATTAGGCAATATATAGAAAATGTTTAGTATATATACATACATACATATATATTTACATTTATATGCATACCTTAAATTTAATTATACATTTATACTTCATATTTTGAAGGTTGAATGTTTGTGTATGCATGTATATTTATTGTTTTAAACAAAATATAATAATAATAATGAAAACAAAAAAAACAAAAAATTATTTTAACGAACATACACATCCTACCCACTCTCTATGCATGTGCAAAAAAAGTTCCTAAACAATTATATAGGTCTATGTAAGTAAAGTATATTTGCTTTCGTTTTAAATAAAATTTCCATACTATACTTGTACTTATACTACATTATATTTTACCACGCACCACTAACCACTTAACTATATAGATATTACATACATTCAGCCACCACCCAACACGTTCTACATATTTCAGTTTTCTTTTTTTGTCGAACAGAATAAATTTTACAAGATGAAGAAAAAAATAAGAAGAAAAGTGTTTTTTTTTTCTTTTTTTCAATTTTATATCATGTACTGTTAGTACTTTGTACTAAAAACATGAAAAAGTACAAAAAAATATAAAATAAAATTTGTAAATTCTTTAGTAAGTACATAAGATATCATAAATGCTAGAATATAATATAGTGCATATATGTATACATACATCTTATATTATATAGGTAAACAAGTAGCTACAGCATTAAATCTGACTTTTAACACAAACTGTAAAATACAAAAAAAAAAACATAAAAAATTAAATAAAAAAAAATACACAAGAAAATTAGACAAATAAAAAACCATATACACAAATATATAAAAAAAAAAATGTATAAAAAAAATATACACAAAAAAAAGTGAAATAACAAAATTAAAACAAATCAAGAAAAATGAATCAAAATTACTCAAAGTAAAAAAAAAATTATAATAATAATAATAATGAATAAGAACGAAAACAGAAAGAGAATAAAAAAATAAAAATTTACTTTAAAAAAAAAGAACACAAAAACAAATAAAAAAAGTGAAATATTAAAAGAAAAGAAAAATATTCGTTTTTTATAGAAGAAAAATCGAGGAAAATATAAAAACGAGATCTAAAATTTTGTATATGTATGTACACTTAGTACTTAATAGAAAAAAAAAATATATAAATTAAATTATTATTAAGATTTGGTGCACTAATCTAGTTTAAGTATCATCACATATAAAATAAATACTCATATGTCCAACGTTCATATAAAGAAGAAAAGAAGTGTAACCAAATTTTTCTAGTTGACAAGACCAATAGACAAAAATCACAAAAAGCAACCGACAGAAGCTTTCGTGAGAAAGGCTTGGAAAGGCTTTTTCTTTATTCTCTCTGTTTTCTCAATTTGTTATACATACACCAAAGATAATAGTAGTTCTTCTCAATAGATTTTCTTTTTAGTGTAAGTGGTAATTTTTCCAAAAATGACACACTCACATATATGATAAAGATCGAAAAAGTTTCATCAAAACAAAGATAATACATTCCTACTAGATGAACCATTTCATTTTTTTTATTTAAATGTTTGTATGTTTGCCAAAAATAAAGATCGAAAAAGTTTTTCGAAACAATATCGAAAAAGAGCGAAAGTTTATAATTCAGGAGGGATGTAAATATGAGAGAAAAATAAGAATATTTATAAAGAAGAATTAGTTTGTGAGTTGCATGGCTGGTTTACTAAATTTAAATCGGACAAAAAAGCGATGAATTATCAATTGTTCTCACAATCTTTTAATACAGTTGAAATTGTATTTATGGATTTATAATGTTTCGAGGATGCATTTCTCATTACTTATTAATTAGAAATTAAATGCCGTGTAAAAGTAGTTGTGACCAATACTGTACATCCAGTTTTAGTTTAACCATAGTTGGAAGACAGTTTTCAAATTTAAAAATTTTAAAATCAAATATATTACTATATATGATTTATGAAGTATTATATTTATATGCAAATTATGTATAAAAATATCTAAGAAAGTCATAGCAAAACAGAAGAAATTTGATCACGATCAAAGTGGATTTTGCATTTACGCAACCTGAATAATAGTGGTAACTTGTCTGTGATACTATATACTATCGCAGATAAGAGTGTCTGATCTGTGATACTATGTAAAAACATATTTATATGTATTTATATAGTATCTCTGGTATAATGCTACAGTAATTGTAATGTATGCTTATGTAAAAACCTTTGTTGCCAAATATTCTACAATCCTACATCAGAAAATAATGTAGATCTATGCAAGTAATACATATAATCAAATACCATATAAATGTATACAGTATACAGTACAGTACAAGTACAAATGCTACAGTAATTATAATGTATATATACGTAAAAACCTCTGTTGCCAAATATTCTACAATCCTACATCAGAAAATAATGTAGATCTATACAAGTAATACATATAACCAAAGACCATATAAATGCATATATTTATATGGTCTTTGATATAAATACAATTGTATATATGTATGTATTTCAATTAGAAGTAGTAATAGTAATTTTTATCAGAGCATATAGCACGCGATAAGGCATATTAACATAACAACACATACATACATATATAAAAATACATGAGATATGAAATACTTCCTTTCTCAAGTCATTCATATATTAAATACGACGATCAACTCAATAAAATAAAAAAAAATTGGAAACCAGCCCTATTGTCAATAATTGTTGTATTCTAAAGCATTTGCGTACAAAATATCCATTTATTTTTACTTATTCAAGTATAATATCATTTTAAGGGTGCGTTCATAAACGTTACTATAGTTATCTATAGTTATCATTTGTCGTTCAGAATGGTAGTGGTATAGTAAAACATAACTACCAACATAACTTTTTAGCGTTCATAAACATCTCTACTAAAGTAAATTTTTAACTATTTGATGTCAAAAATTAATCCTGCTCGAGAGCATGGTTAACGATGGTAACGATAGTAAACCTTTAAGTGGTAATGACATTGACAATAAAAAAATCGTTTGTCATTTAATTTTGTGTTGTGAATTGTGAAAATATCAATTTTATTTATTTGAAAAAAGTAATAGTATTAATTAATTTTGTTTAAAAATTAATTAATTTTTCACAAACAAAAAATATAATAATTATATATAAATTGTGACCAATGTTGATTGTTTGTGCTACTACGTATAAATACTATGTATCAATTCTTGAAAAGGATATACAGTGCGTTTCACTTGAATAGGGCCACCTTTTTTCAATGAAGTTTTATGATTTATTCGTATTTTTTTCTCGATAATTAATTTTTGTTTTAATTCAAAACTAAAGTACAACTTCATTCTTGAATTTCAAAACGAAAAAAATAACTGGTTTTATATGTTTAACGTTAATTTTTACTGTTTATTGTCTGGTACTTAGAAAAAAGCACATTTTGCGACATCTATGAAATCTACAATAATAACCAAAAATAGACAATACATGATATGGAAAAACTATTAGTGATTTGGATGGAGGATTTGATTCAAAAACGAATTCCTCTAAGTATCGCAATTATCCAAACCAAAGCATGTAGTCTTTTCAATATGTTAAAATTAAAGGACGGTAAAAAAAGCTAATTTTCAAAATGTAAAAATTGGTGGAGAGGCAGCTAGTGCTGATTATAATGCTGCTGAGGAATTTGTAGTTAAATTCGACGAGTTTCTAAAAGAAAACAATTATACAAAGGAACAAATATTTAATGTAGATGAGACTGGTCTATATTGGAAGAAGATGCCTGAGCGCGTACGTATATTCATAAGGAGGAAAAAAGTATGCCAGGGTTCAAGGCTTTTTAAGGACCGAATAACAGTTTTATTAGGCGGAAATATTGCTGGTTATAAATTGAAACCTTTTGTAATACATCGTTCGAAAAATCCAAGAGCATTTAAAGGAGTAAATATTAATATGTTACCAGTGCATTACAACTCAAATAAAAATTCTTGGATGACACGATTACTTTTTGAAGACTGGTTTATGAAAGTATTTGCGCCCGAAGTAAAAGAATATTGTAATCAACAGAATATTCCTTTTAAAATACTTTTACTACTGGATAATGCACCTGGACATCCACCACACCTATGCGACTTACACCCGAACATTCAAATTATGTATCTGCCTCCAAATACTACGAGTGTTTTGCAGCCCTTGGATCAGGGTGCTATAGCTACATTTAAGGCCTATTATTTAAAAATTACATTTACTCAAGCAATTATGGCTCTTGAAGAGGGGATTACTTTAAAAGAATTTTGGTCGAAGTATAATATTCTTCATGGAATTAAAAACATAGCAAGTAGATGGAAAGAAGTCAAGCCTTTTTGTATGAGTGGAGTATGGAAAAAATTAACAAAAATATTTGAAGAATGTACAAGTTCGTCGATTGAAAAAGAAGTTGACATTGAGGAAATTACAGATCAGATCGTAAATCTTGGTCGGCAGCTTAATCTTGAAGTTGTCAGTGAAGATATTTACCAACTCATTACACACCAATTGAATGACCTAACGATAGAAGATTTATTGGAATTTGAAGCACAATGTGTTGCAGAAAGCGAAGATAAAAGCAAATCAGATGAAGAAGAAAGTCCACAAAAAAAATTCTCAACAAAAGAAATGAGTGCTGCTTTTCACCAAATTAATAAGGGAATGCTAAAATTACAACAAATGGATGCAAATGAAGAGCGATTCTCAGAAATAAATAGGCTGATTCAGGAAAATTTGGCTTGTTATCATGAAATTTACCGGGAAATGAAAGCTCAAACTGTTCAGACGACATTAGACAAATTTTTTAAGAAAACCAGCACTGGACATTCTGTTTCTGAAGACAACGCAATGGATTGCACTCTTGTAATAAGTAGGGATGATGAAGACATTTAAATAACTCTAAATTAAATAATATAATTTTGTTTAATTATATATTTTTTTTATTATGTATATATTTTTGTTTTATTATATATGTAATGTGTTGTTTTTATTTCAATTAATATTTTTGTATTATTATTATTATTTTAAATAAAGTTTGAATTACATATGTATATGAATTTTGGGTAATTTCATTTCTCCTGACCCACAAAGTTAGTAGTACAGTATATAATTTTTTTCTTAAATTTTTTTTATATGAAATTCGACTTACGACTTAATCGATTTACGACCGATGACCAGGAACCTATCTCGGTCGTAAGTCGGGGAATACCTGTATACAGACGCATTCGCATATCATATAATATATTTTTTTATCATAAATATTAGATAAAAGTAAATTTAACATTTTTTTTTTAAATATAAAATATGCGAAAAAATTAAAATAGGTATATTCAGGGTGCCCCGCCTCGGTTGGTCAACATCTTAGTTTTTATAGGGTGTTTCATAGAGTATGAGCGAAAAATCTTCATCGCCCTCTAGCGGCTAAACGGTTGAGATTACTCCCCCTTTGTACAATGATTTTTTGTTTGTCTCTGCGAGACCTATCTACTGTGTGTGGGTTGAACACCCGAGGCGGAACATCCTGTATATAGATACATTACAAGCATACATTAGTATATGCAAACAATAACTATAAACTACATATTATACATACATGTATGTAGGTACTCTTATATTTTATATTTTAAAACTGAACATAATATATAGCTACTACGTATAAATATGTATCAATTCTTGAAAAGGATATACAGTGCGTTTCACTTGAATAGGGCCACCTTTTTTCAATGAAGTTTTATGATTTATTCGTATTTTTTTCTCGATAATTGATTTTTTTTTTAATTCAAAACTAAAGTACAACTTCATTCTTGAATTTCAAAACGAAAAAAATAACTGGTTTTATATGTTTAACGTTAATTTTTACTGTTTATTGTCTGGTACTTAGAAAAAAGCACATTTTTGCTTGCTTCATTTGAATAAGGCCACCATAAAAATTAATATAAAGGAGGGAAGTAAATGATTGCAAACACATAGTTTTTGAACAAAATTGTAATTTTTTTATTATTATTAAATTTTAGTACTTTGTACATCCTCCTTTTTTTAAAATTACTTCATATATTCAAGGCAAGGAATTGTATAGTGACTTCAAATAACTTAAGGAAATTTCCCTCCAGGCGACTTTAATGGCCTGAATTAATGACTCCTTATCATCAAACTGTTTGCCACCTTCGTACACTTTTCTTACTAACCACCCCCATACGTTTTCCATTATGTTGAGGTCTGGAGAATAGGGTGGCCAATCGAGGGTTTCAACATTTTGGCTTTGAATCCAGCTTTTAACTATCTTTGCTGTGTGGATAGGTGCATTATCGTGCTGATATATCCAAGGTATGGGTCCAAAAATGTCAAGAAACTTCGGAAAGGCATATTCCAATATATTTTTATATGTAATTCCAGTCATTTTTGTGGACTGGAAAGCCAAATCGATAGTTCAATAATAAGAAACTGCTCCCCATACCATTACACCACCCTCTTTACTGTGATGTCTATCTAAAAACAGTTCGTCTTTTCGTAAATCGTGGAAATAATGATTAAAATTGTCCGGGCCATCAATATTAAATTTTTTTTTCATCTGAAAAAACGACTTTGTACCATTGCTTTTGCCATACCATATGGTGCTTAGAAAACTGTAATCGATTTTGTTTCCGCACTTCATTAAGCGGTGGTTTTTTTTTTAATTTTTTTGTATTTTAAATGTGAAGCTGCTTTAATTATGCGCCGGACAGTCGAAACACTTGCTTTAACCTTACACTTGAACTTGATTTTGACTGCAGAATTACTGGAATTTGATGCTTCACGAAGAATTAATCGTTTGTCTCGGGGAGTTGTTGCTTCGGAAGTACGTCCTTTCATGTTTTTTCCATATTCATCAATATTTTTTAAAAAATTATTAACTACCGTTTTGCTTCTTCCAATTTTTTTGCCTATATCACGGCTAGAGTATCTTTCATTCTTATAAATTTTTATTTTTTCCTTCTCTACTACAGATAACACTGTATTTCTTCCCATTTTAATAAATTTAATCAAATTTTTGTGCTTTATGTAATATTGATAGAAACAAAATGTCGAATATTTAATAGAAAAACTAATTTCAATTAGAAATGCAAAGCCTACTTCTTTAATAACATCAAAACTACAAGTGGCCTTATTCAAGTGAAGCAAGCAAAAATGTGCTTTTTTCTAAGTACCAGACAATAAACAGTAAAAATTAACGTTAAACATATAAAACCAGTTTTTTTTTTCGTTTTGAAATTCAAGAATGAAGTTGTACTTTAGTTTTGAATTAAAAAAAAATCAATTATCGAGAAAAAAGTACGAATAAATCATAAAACTTCATTGAAAAAAGGTGGCCCTATTCAAGTGAAACGCACTGGGCTATTTGCTAGTTTAAGTAAAAAATAATATAGAGGGCGCTTTACTTCCACAGCCTGTATTATCTCTGAAAAAAATGGCAAAAAATCACTAAATTCTGTCTTTGAAACTCAATAACTCTTGAAACAAAGAGCGTAGAGAAGCATATTAGGTGTCATTGAAGAGAGGGGGGAGTTTCCTTCAGATTTTTCTTAGACTAGCTTCTTCTAGCCAGTACACCGTAGTTATTAAAGGCTGTTTCGTAGATTGAGTGCTAATAATCTTCATCGCCCTCTAGCGGCTAAACGGTTGAGATTACCCCCCTCCCTCTAGAACGATTTTTTGTTTGTCTCAGCGAAACCTATATACTGTGTGCCGGATGACCACCCGAAACCGGACACCCTGTATATAATATTTAATACGAATATAAAAAAAATTGAATTATATGTATATATTTATATATACATAATATACTACATAGATATTTTGTACCGCATATTTTTATCTCATGCACTCAGAGAAAAAATATGTTTATCACAACTAAATTTTTAAAGAACCATATTATAGTTGGTAGATATAGTTGTGATAACTGAGTTACATAATGTAACATAGTCAGATATTACATTACAACGTTATGAAATATAGGCAGTTTATAACTATATTTTATTTTCAAGAACCATAAAAATCTTCCAATATTGTTATCATAACAATTTTAATATTTATCCTAAACATAGTACATTAAATATCATAGGTATGGCAAATATACTTTTAATTGCCACAATCATATTTTTCTATTGATATAGTTGGTAGAGACATGATTTTTTTTAAATTTTTGTTGGTGGAAACATATTTTGTTTGCAAGGAGGAAAGTTTTATGGTTGAAGCAACTATAATATATTAATCACAAGTAAGTTTATATAGTTACGAAGAATATATATTAATCATAAAAATGTTTGCCATAACTATAATATGTCTATATATATAACACAGCTTATATATATATATATAATATATATATATTTATATATACATATTTTATACATATTTCAGCTAAAAGAAATAAAAATGCTTTATTTGAAATATATATCCTTTATTTAAAAAACTTAATTTTTATACATTCAAATACTTAAAATAATGTTATATGTTACAAGTTACAATAATTATTATATACATTACAAATTAACGAATACTTAATGTAATTGAAATTAATCAATTTTCCTTTTTAATATCAAAAGTTTTGTAAAAAATAAAATTAGTGCAATTAATATTGTATCTTTGATATGATTCTTTTTTTAATTTTCTAAAATCACTAAACACTTTTTAAAAATGCGACTGGCACATGCGAAAGTAAAGACTGAAATGAATGCAAAACCTATGTATATAACAAAAGATTGAAAATTTAAATTACATTATTAATATAGTTTTTTCCAAAATATTATGGTTATCTCAATCATAATATATTTGAGATAAATATATTATAGTTGCATTCTAACGGTACGACATAGTCGTTATAACCATATTATGTTTGTGACAAATATATTATAGTTGCATTCTAGTGGTACCATATAGTCGTCATAACCATATTATATTTGTGACAAACATATTATAATCGCATTCCAATGGTTAAATACAATATAGTCGTTATAACCCCATAACCATATTATAGTTGTGTCAAACATATTATAGTTGCGTTTTAATGGTACCATATAGTCGTCATAACTATATGTATATTATATTTGTGTCAAACATACTATTTTGCATTGAATGTAAAAATAAAAATTTTTCTGGGATTTCCAGAAATTGACTAAAACCTTAACTGACATAGCTTCCTATATCTCTGAAAACAAAAGAGGTAACAATATAAGATGTAAACAAAAATTTTTCAGAAAGAATCAAACTTTTTACTGATGGAAAAAAAATTGCACATTAAACGGGTGTTTTTTCGAGAAATCACTAATTTTTCCCAAAAAATCAGGTAAAAAGTGTAGGTTTTTGAATTTGACTACTCATAACTTTTGAAGGGGACGGACAACAGGAGTGAGATATATGTCAAATGAAGCGGCAAAGATTCTCATTTTCTTATTAATTTTGTGTGGCTACATACATACTTAAAAAATTGCATACGTTCTCTATATTATTACAACGATGTACTTGAGAAATATGAACATGTTTAACACAAGCAAAATTTATATTTAAAATTGATGTAATATTTCATTCTGGAAACTTTTATTGATATGATTACTGTAACTATGGTTGTAAATTTCTAAAATTTTATTTGCGAAAATCATAATATATTCCTTGCAAGTATATAGTATGATTGGCAAAATCATATATATGATAATCATAACTATACAAAAAAGCGCAAGTTTATTATAACTAAAATATAGTTAACAACATGATTAGGAGAATCATATAATATTCGTTACAGTTGTAGTAACACTAACTAAGTTGAAACAACTATGGAACAAATATGCGATTTCTCTCAGTGTGGACTTAAGGATAATATGACAAAAAATTGTATAGTCGTTATAATATAAGCCACAGGTCAATGTTGTCATTAATATACAACGTACATATGTATGTATATAATGTACACCTGTGTATATTACATAATACATATTATAGACTTTATAATATCTTTTATTTTTTTATATATAGACTTGAAATTCTGTATATATATTTTTTTAAGCATATTTATGTATGTACATACAAATTTATTTTATCTGTACTATATACAATATACAATTACGCATCTTGTCAGAATACGCGTATATATAGAGCAACATGCATACGTAAATGAATAAACGCATCGGATCAAA
The DNA here is from genome assembly GCA_951394055.1 of Villa cingulata. Lineage (NCBI taxonomy): Eukaryota > Metazoa > Arthropoda > Insecta > Diptera > Bombyliidae > Villa > Villa cingulata. Next base: position 22,590,148 of record OX596017.1, read on the forward strand.
AATCTATAACAAGGAAATATAAATTTTATAATATCGTTTATGTACATATTATATGTATATTAAAAGACATTATATGCATGTACACAAGTATGCACTATCTGTCTGCTCATCGAGAAATACATACATTAACACGTGTGTATATTCCGATTTTTATATATAGATATATTTCTTGTTACACTGTACTTATTTTACATATGATATAGAATATGATGACTCTTTATAAATGAAATGAATTAAAACAAAAAAATTAAAAATAAATATAAAAAAGAAAAAAAAATATATACATATATGTACATAAGTATGTATGTACATACGACATAACATATTATTATAATGAAATAATAAAAAAATGAAATATTTTTAAAAATCTATATATTTTAAAGTACGAGTAGGTACCTATGAATTCATATACAATTTTATGTATTTTTATATGAGTGTAATACAATATGCAAAATTTTTATTTTTATATGATTCGCATTATTTTATGCATGCAAAAATAAATGTATGTGTAATAGCATATACGTATATATGTACGTCCATAAATATGCTCATAACATAAACGTAATCATATACATATGTACACGTATGTATATTTTTTGATAACCTATATATTGTCGTCGTTCTGTGAAAAGTCATACTAAATCAAGAATTTCAGTTTTGAGATAATGGACTTTTCAGTATCAGATTCAAATTGAAAATCAATTGTTCTCTGATTTCATAAATAGATTAATTTCAATGACAAATAATGTCGATTTATACAAGATAAATAGAATACTCATAAAGTATGATCGTTATTTGTGTGAAAGAGAGTTTTATTCTCTTGACTGACGTCGTCGCCAGCTAAAAATAATGAAATTCGTATTAAAAAATTTTCATTAGGATTTAACCCAAATAAAAAGCTAAAAGAAATGCAATAAATTAAATTTCAATTACTTATAATAATGTAAAACTTACATTTAAAAAAAAAAAAAAATTCTTAAAATTTACATACTTTATATAACACACATGTTATTAAAATATTATCTTAGAAAAAATGCATAAAATTTAAAATTCAACTATCAAAATCAGCATTTTTTTAATGCATATTCCCATAACATTGCTGTGTAGAAAAAATTATTTTAGATTTTACTCAATTTGATTTCGGATGACGTCACACTCTCTTAAAAATTTTTTCGATCATACCTTTGGATTAGTAGACGTTTTATTAAGAGAATTTGTCATATTTGTAATTTATTTTTGACCTTCTTTTGGACTTCTCTCATTAAAAAAAAAAAAAAAAACACAATAAAGCGAACATAAAGTTGGATAAAAATTGCTATGTTCATATACATGAGTTTTCACTGCCAAATAATTTACTGAAAATGGACTTATGTATTTTCATCTCTCAGTAAATCCTAAGCCTGTGAAGCATATGAAGTTTGGAGATTCTTTTCGCATTTATATAACTCATTTTCAGTAAAAATGGACTCAGTAACTTTTACAAGTAACTTTTTACAGAAAGACGACGATATTACATGCTCTATTTATATATAAACTTAATGTATTTATAAATATTTTTATTACAAATTATACATATATTTTATATTATCTTCTAAGTAGTGTATGCATACGGAAACACGATACACATATACCTTTTCGTATAAAAATAATTTACAATTAAACATGTAAGTGCATTTTTATACATATTCATATATACGCGCACATTACATTCACAAGGATATTTAACTGTGTATACATCAATAAAGATATGAACTGATATACATCCACATATAAATCTATATATATGTAAGTAATAATTTACATGATCTCTATACATAAATAAATGTATAATGTAAGCATTATTAATAATTATACGTACATATGTATATTTACTTTTACTTATACAAACAAATATACATTTAAATGTATATAATAAAAATAAGTAAGTTATAAAAATCATTGTCAGAATTAAAAGCAAGAAAAATTTAATTTAGGTCGCGAATAAATTTTTGAATCGACTATACTCTATATTATATATTATGCATTCTCTATATTTATGTAGATACAGTTGTTATATTTTAATATTTTTTAAGTGGTTTTCCATTTCAAAAATTATTCATTTTAAAAAACGCAAAACGAGAAAAAATAAATACAAGTTTTTCGTATATGTACATAAAGGATAACACAACAAAAACCTACCTTATATACAAAAAAAAAAAAAAAAAAAGAAAACAAAACAAAAAAAAACATAAAATAAAATACACGAATAAGATGAATATGATAAACGACATCGTTTTTAAATTGCGATTGTGATTAAATTTATTTGTTGAGAATTGAGAAATTATGTACAGTGAAATTGTTACGTAAAATTATCGTTATTTTTAATTATCAATGTTTTTTTTTTTATTTATTCATTTTATGTATGTAAAACCAAAACAAACTATATATATTATACATTCATCTAACGTGCATATTTGATAATTATTGTATTTTTTGGTTGCAATTTTACTTTTATTTTATTTCATTTTACCAAAAATGTAAAAAATGCTCGTAATTTGCGTTTTTTTTTCATTTTTTGTTATTTTGTTTTTAAGAAAATTGATGATAAAAAATATTTACAAAAATAAAAGTAAAAATTATAAATTAAAAATAAAAAAAAAGAACAAGACAATAAATAACAATTTAATGTGCAAAAAGAAATATATGTAGGTAGGTAGTATAATATTGTTTTTTATAAAGTATATAAAGTACGAGTATATTGTAGAATAATCATAATTGAAAAAAATTAAAACAAAAAAGAAAAAAAAACAACAAGGAAAAATGAAATAAATTTAAGCAAATAAAAATAAATTTGAAAAAATTTAAAAAATACTATATAGATACATACGAGTACATAAGGATTGTCCCAGAAAAAATTGACGTTTTTATTTTTAGTTATTAAAGTAATATAACATATGATGGAGATATTCTTTTTTCGACAAATATTTGCTATAAAAAGCAAAGTTCAAGATTTTTAATACTCATTCCTGTTTTGAAATTCAAAATGTTACAATGTCACTAAATGAAACAAATTTATAGAAAATAAAACAATAAAATATTCAAAAATAGGTAGCAAAAGATTTAGAAACATCTGTTTTAACTGTGCAGAGAACCATTTCAAAATATAAGAAAGATATCTCTATCGAATGACAACAAGGATCAGATAGGCATTTGCGCCCTTCTAATTTAAATTTGGTGAAAGAAGAACAGAGGCATTATTCAGGTAGGCCCGTTACCTCTGTGAGAGATATGATGCAGGTAGTTGGAACATCGAAATCTACGGTGCAGAGAATAAAAAAAATTTGCAACTTAAGAACATATAAAGTTGAAAAAATACCGGATAGATCGGAGGAAAAGGAAAAGATTTGCAAAACTAGAGCTCGGAAATTGTATGACCGTTTTTTAACAAAATTTGACTGAATAATTATGGATGATGAATCCCTCAAACTGTCCAGAATTAAGACCAATTGAAAAATACTGGTCTTTGATCAAAAAGGGATTGAAGACGAACGAAGAAACACGCCAAAAATGTGGTAGACTTAAAAAATAGGTGGACAAAGACATATGACACTGTGACGGATGCGACTGTACGAAATCTTCTGAGCGGCCTCAACAGCAAAATCATATTTTTTTTTTATTTCCAACTGAGTATTATTTTTTTTCATTATGCTTTCATTATGCTTTTTCATTCTCATTATTTTTTTCATTTTTTTCATTATCAATTTTTTCTGGGACAGTCCTTATAATATAAGAGTAGGACCGTGTATAAAATAAATCTTCATTTAAAATTTGATATTACTGTATTAGTTCATAATATATACACAAAATCATACAGTGTTGTATGTATAAATAAAATTGAAAAAATTTTTTAATGTTATTTTTTTTTTTTTTTAAATGAAAAGATGCGATATAATAATGCGAGTATAACAAATGAAATTCGTACTTATTATTATTTGTTTTTCATTTATTTATTTTAAATTTTATGTTTTTTGTATTATTCATTTCTTTCTTTTTTTTGCAAATTTTTATTTTGAATAAAAAATTACAATGTATTATATGTATATGTGTGTATAGCACGTAGTAACGAAGTATAATATATACACGTAATCATTATGAAAATTTGTTTATTTTTATAATTAAATTGAAGATAAATAAAACTAACTAAGAAAGATGAAAATATTCGCATTTGAAATAAGAAAAAAAAAAATGAATAAATAAAAGTAACAAAAATAACAAGCAACTAATAACAAAAGATAGACCAAAAATTATTTAATGAATGAAAACGAAATTAACAACATAAAAATCTACAAAAACTTTTTTTTTGTTTTTTAATTTGAAGTAAAAGTAAATGAAAAATTTCTTTTTTCGTTATAATGCTACTACTACTGGTACACATGTAATATTAAGCACATACGATGAGTAATGTGTATAGTAATTACATAATATTTATAGTGATTTACAAAATAGGTAGAACCATGATATAGCTTGTATTTATTACGTAAATGCGTGTTCGTTTTAGCTGAGAAATTTTATTCAAAATTATTCAATAATACGAAAATATACCTATATACCTACATATGTCCTACCTCCTACGTTCGCTCGCATACATTTGTTTATGAATGTGTGAAATTTTGAAAAAATATGGTGCGATATTCAGTACAAGTAGAAGATAAAATTTGAAAAATATAAGCATAGGGTTTTCAGTTTTATTTATTTATTTTTTTTTTTGTTATATTATAATATAATATATAATATCGTATACCGACGGCACCCGAAATTAAATTGAAATTATCATTACATTTTCATTCTAACTAACTGATTTAATCGAAATAAGTTCGAATTTGATTTCAAGAACTTTAATTCAGCGACGAATGAAGATGATGAATTTGAAATTTTCAGTGGTGAAAAAAAAAAATGACCGAAACAAAACTATACGATATACAGAGTGCAATATAAAATTAACAATAAAAATTGAAAATTATATGACAGGTTGAATGATCATTGAAAAGGCTTTCTCGTAAATTCAGTTCTATGTTAGATCTTATTTGCAATTCGTTCGAAAACTACGAACTGTATTAGCAGCATGTTCGTAAATTATGGACTGTAATGCAGTTTGTTCGTAAACTTTTAAACTGTTATGCAGGTCTATATGAAAGCTGATAGCAGATAAGCAGTGTGAGCAATAATAGACATTAACTTAAAATTCAACCTACTAGCTGTCAAATATAAAAGTTAATTGCAAACTAAAAACAAAGGAATCAGTAAAAATTATTTGTAGAATTTTCTTAAAATATTATTTATTTTAATGTTTTTAAATTGATATGTATATCTATATTATGGACGATTCTATGAATGATAAAATGTCTTTTACTGAATTTAAAAGAAGTATTTCATTTGCTATTTTAAATAAAAATGTGAATATTATCGACAAGTTAAAGAATACTTAGTTCATTTTAGAAAACTGAGAATGACATATCATAGATTAGTTTTTGTTGTTCGAAAATGCAGCTTGTTAGATTTGAAGTTCGCAGCGCTGCTTTATTAGTCATTTACGCATACTAATTGAGTTTTGTTTTAGTACTTCAACAGACCTACTTAAGTAAGAACTTGCAGTACAGTCTGCATTTACGAAAAAGCCTAAACAGTGGATTTTTGAATGATCATTTATATAGGAATGAAAACTGGAAGAATTATCATTGAGTTTGATTTCATTTTTTTACCGCATAAATCGGAAAGGATTTACTTCACACTCACACACATCTAAATAGTAAACACCTAATTTATAATTTGCAAATAATTGAAATTTTTTAAAGATTTTTATTCAAACTCGGTCATATGCATAAATGTAAATCGATGTAGACATTTACATGTACCTGTATTAGTATGTACATTGATGAAATTAATTCAATTTCAAATGAGAACAAGAAATTTCTGTATAATTCTTCTTGTTTTTATTTATTTCTTTTCTCTTGTGAACAACAAATTGAACATAAAACACAATATTTTTCTTATTTTATTCTATAATTGGTTCATATTTTTTTATATTCGATGAATATTATGGTTTCGTATAAGAAGTATACACTATACAAAACATGAATTCAGTATAAATTATATATTAATCTACTGAATTCAATAAAAGAAAAGATGAATTGAAACCACAAAACACCACTAATATCACACAATTTTGTATATCAAATTGTAATTTTAAAAATTTATAAATCAATTATTTAATATTTAATTAAACTGTAAATCAGTTTAAATAAAACACAAAGTTAAATTTTGTCAATCAAAATTATAACTCGCGGAGTTAAGAACTAAACTTAGTTTAAATAAAACACGAAGTTAAATTTTGTCAATCAAAATTATAACTTTTATTATACTCTAACGGAGTTAGTTAACAACTAAACTTACATAAAACTCAATTTACAATAATTCTTATTGATTATTTATACTATAAAAGAAAAGTCAAACAATTGCAATAATCAGCATTTATTAATTTCGCGTGTAAAAATTGTAAGAGTTTTAAAAATATTCTTTTGCGTGTAAAAATTGCAAAATTAAAGAATATTGACTTTTTGAACTCTTTACATGAATATATAAGAAATTGATTAATCATTAAAAAATTATAAATTAATTGGAACGGAAGCCAGTGTCGAAATTTCTGGATATATAACTTACACACAACATATATACTTCTACATGTAAGTTAGAGTATAGTACATATGTACACAAATACAGTTTTATAATAATTATTATTTATTTATTTACTATGTATGTATTTATGTATACTTGAAAATCTTTTTTATAAATCTCTAATTTTTTATTTAATTAGAAAATATACAGTATTCCGTAGAATATTGAGATTTGAGACAGAAAAAAAAATTTACCATCTCACATAATAATATGACTCTTTAGTAGTATTTACACATAGTAAATACATTTACGAGTATATACACATATTATATATACATACGCATATGTAACTGCAATTTTTTCTATGTTTTTATATACTTATACTTATTTAATTGTTTTTGAATTTCTAATTTAAATTTCCAATTTGACATAAATAAAAAAAAATAACCGCAGAATAAATATAACGAAAATGTAAATAATCCTGATTTTGAATAAATTCTAAAAGAAAAAAAAATTTTTTTTTTGATTTCTTTTTATTCATTTTATGTTATATTAAATACTTTTTTGTAGCATTTGCATATGGTATACGAACACATACATATGTACATTCTATATATATATATATTTATATGTAATGTATTTTATTCGATATCGCGAGAAGTCATTTAATCGAAATCAAATTACATACATACTTAAATACGTATGTATTATTCGTACTATGTATTTTATTTAAATTTTTTTTTTATTTTTTCTTCACTTACTTAACCATAATTACATACATATACATACATTTTTTCTTTTGTATTCTTTTTTCATTTTGTTATCGTTCTTAGCTAATTTTTGATTAGCAATTTATTTTTTGATTTATATAAGTACATACATACATATAGGATAGCTATACGAGTATACAATTGACTGGGAATTCGTTATTTTCAATTTATTTATTTTTTTAAATTGCCAAAAAAACATTCTAATTATCGCGTTAGTGTGTATATGTGTATGCATTATAAAACTACAAAGTAAATTGTTAATAAAATTTGCATAGCATTTGATTTTTTTTTCACATCATTTCTAATTTCAATAAGGGAGAAAAAAATACACAAAAATACACACACACACACAAAATGTATTTAATATGTATATTAGTATAGTAGTACACCATACATAATAAAATGAGAATGAATCAAAAAATGATTATCACTAAATATAAATGTTGTTTTGTGTGTGGTGTATGTATGTCTGTATGTACATATATGATGGTATTTACTGTACTGTACTACATTATGTATAATTGATCATTATAAAACTTTTAGTTTTAATCTTCTCATTTCATTTCATTTTATTTTATTTTAAATTTTTTTTTACATTTTTTTGTAGTTTACAAAATAAAATTTAAATTCTCTTTATAAAATAAATTCAAATAAATATGTATAGTGGCTCTCAGTCAAAACCGTACAAAGATAAATTTGTAAAGGTTTACATTTTAACCCCATCTTTGTAGGGGGTGGGGTAGTAGCGCAATCCATAGAGAGGGTGCTTCATATAAACAATCTGAAAAAAATTCGCAGCGCTCACCCCTCCTTCAAAGGATATTCCCCTTTGAAAAACATTTTTTCTACTTTTCGCCAATATCTTCATAAAGGTAAATGATACAAATGTGTTTTATAACTCAAAAGATGCGTCTTAAAATTCTTCATAAAAATTTCTTCTTCTTCTTCATTTGAAAAAATTTCTTAAAAGTTCTAGTAGAAGAATAATAAGGGGTTTTGACTGTGAGCTAAATTTGGGTGTTATTGTTTTCTTTTTTCTATAATTTTTACAAATTAACAGTTATTGACCTGAAATTTTGTAAATATGTTTATAATCCGTTAATAAATTATATATGTTCATAACAGTACATTGCGATTATTATTTTTCAGTATAGAGACAAAAATATATGAAATTTATCTTTGTACGGTTTTGATTGAGAGCCACTGTACATATTGGCTTATATTTTCGTATATAGTACCAATAGTACATACATACATTTCAAAATTAATTAATAATGTTACTTACCCTTAAAAATGTGTACCAATACACTGGCCGGTTGAGCATTACTGGCAACACACGTATAATTTCCGGAATGTTCTCTTCTAGTTTTAAGTATAATCAATTCGGATGATTGAAAATCTATTACATTTTAAGGAAAATGATAAAAAAAAATATGTAGTATATAAATTAGTAAAATTGTTCATTTTGAAAAAACATTGTAAATAAAATTGAGAAAACTTTTAATGTATGTAATTTTCTATTTATATACGAATTTATCTTGTTTATCATATAAAGTGTGACATATGAATGTACCCATTACAATCATATATATGTATTTACATTTATTTAATATATATATATATATATATATATATATATATATTTAATTGGAAAAATGCATGCATGAATCATTTTTTTAAAGTCATGTACTCCATATGTAATATGAATTTGTTTTATTCAATTTGAATTGAAATATTAATAAAATTTTGTCAAAATGTACACATACATACATACATTTATTACATTTGTATACATTATGATTATTAGACACATTTGTATTTATACTTATGTATATAATATGTATATGTATTTTATATACTTATTTGAATAATAAAAATTTTTTTTGATACTTTATTAGATATAATTTTATCTTACAATATACTCGTAAGTAAAGGCCCTACCCCCACATATACTTATGAATATATAAGTACACAAAAATAAAATGTAATTTTCACCTTAAAAATATTTATTTTATTATAAGATACGTCATTATATATGTTCGTATTTAAATATGTATAGGTGTACAGTTGAATATAATATTTTATTATATACAGTGATATCTCGATAATCCGAATAATTGAATGCATACCCTCATTCGGATTTGCGAAATATTCGGATTAAAGAGACTATTTTAAGAATGAACAAATGCATCTATACATATATTCACTTTTTTCAACAAATCTAGAAAAAATTTTGATGTCAAATCGGCTCTATTATTTACGTTTTCAAGTTTTTAACTATATTTTTTCTAATGTCACAAACTATTCACGAACCTATATGCCGCCATATTTATTAGCAATTTTTTTTGATTGAGTATTCGTCTTTTAGTTCATCTAAAATTTTGATTTTTTTCAAAAATATTTAAAATGTGGTGTGCACGCTTTTTATTAGTTGATATTTTCATTATTTCTATTGAGGGAAAAATAAAAAAAATATTTCTCTAATTTTACATCAATTCGGATTATAGAATATTTAATGAAAATTTTTGAGTGGTTCGGATTATTGGAAATTTCGATTTTAGAGTAGACGGATTATTGGAATATCACTGTATTTTTTCCATATACCTATGTATTTAGATTTTTATATACCCTTATTATACATATGTACTATGTGCAAAAAATAATAATAATACACTGATTATGTAGTATATGCATGGTGTATGCAAATGTTGACACATTATTAATCAAAATTCATTTACTTATAAAGTTATTTGATTGATTCAATGTTCAACATGAACGAAATAAATGTTCAGCTCAATTTATTTATGAGTATATACATTTATGTTTGGTATGTAGTATAACATCTTATAATTATATACAAATATATTCATGAGCATAAAAAAAATTAATAATATAATATACATAAATATGTATATAAAATTCTGGTATATTATAATGAGAGCAAAAATAAAATACATATAGTTACATTTGTATATACACCTGAAAAGTTATTCTTTGATTTCAATCAATGAAAAAAGTTGAAAAAGAAAAAAACGAATAAGTAACATACTCAATGTATGCGAACGAACGATGTAATATATGTATAATGTAAATATATTCTTTAATACATATAACACGTGTACGAAATGATAAATTTATTGAATTTTATACATAATTATAATTTTTTTAATTTCAAGTATGTATGCAATTTTTTTTTTGCAAGTGAGTCGCTTCCTTTAAACTACGAATTTTGCAAATAATTTTCATAAGTTCTATTACACATCAATATACTATATATGCAGTAAAAAATGTAAACATTATAATTTAACGAAATTATGAATTTGTGTAGTTAAATTGAATGATCATCATTTTGTTTATTCACATGCTTTTTGTAATGCAATTTTTATTTATTTAATTTTTTTTTTTAATTAAAAAATCTCGATTTCGATTTGAATAGAATAAATTATTATTTTATAATAAACTAGCTGACCCGGCGAACTTCTTTCCGCCATATTTTCTGAATTCCTAAAAGACTTTGTTTTATGACAAAATTAAAAAAAAGTAAGCAATAGCTTCTGGTTACAATATTGAAATAAAGTTACAATAAAATAATATACGACTGCATATATTCATCATATTAATTTTTTATTATTATTTAATTTATTATTTGTTCTTCTTTTTGTACAATTCTCATGGTAAATAAATACTATTCCTAAAATTATTCTATCTCATACTTATATTTTATTTTAATGCCTTATAATGTACAATATTCTTTGTTTTTCCTTTCGGAGAAAAAACATATAGCGCCGATGGTTTGCCGACTCTTGAGCATGCAACGTACAACTGCCATTGCGAAAAACATTGAAATTCAAGGTTTATTCCACACACTTCTAACGATTGGCAAAATATAATTTAAACATTACATTAAATCGTTGTCGATTTTTACGAAGGAGGCTATGATTAAAAAAATTTTTAATTTTGACGCCAAACGCCGTGAAATGTCAATTTATAATTTCTTTTATTATTTAATATAATATAATATTTTATTTAATTTTTATTATTTAATTGGTCGATTTTTTTTTTTTTTGTATATAAACCTTGCCGTGGCGATAACGAACACAATAAAAAAAGAATTATCCAATTTGGTGCCGGCGTTCGGAAGTTATGAGCGTACATACATTTCGCAGATTCATTTTTATATATATAGATAGATATATTATAGTATGAATCTAAACAATCACTATATATATACATAGCAACAAGTAGCTGACTATAGTGTTTTATGAAGAAAAAATATGAAGTGCAAAACACATTATTTTTGTTTTATTTTTTTAAATAACTACATTGCACATAACAATTAAGTATGTATATATTTAATTTTTATTTTTTTCCCTCAATATAAACATTTGTACATAAATAGTTATTGAATTGTTTTGTTTTGGTTTTAATTTTTCTTTTTACCTGCTTCTGTTGAAACATTAATTCCACGATCAATATCATAATTAATCATTCTATTGTCATGATACCAAAATATGAATTCAGATGCTTCAGTATTCTGTACGACACGGCATAATAGACGTAATGTTGATCCTGGTGTTAGATAACGTATGGGTGGGCCAGTTATTTCAGCACGTGCTTCTATTACAAAATATTTGAAAAAAATATATAATGTATATATTATATATGTATATATAATATATAAAAATGTACATATTATTTTTTTTTTTATTTTTTATTTTTTCATTTTTAATTATTACATTAAAATGTATTTAAATAAAAATCCTGTTATAATCATACATCATACTAACTTGTACGTTTTATAGTGTGCATGTTACAAATTTTTTTAATACGATTATTATAATAAAGAACATAAGCATATTTATATATGTACGTATGTGAATCTGAATATTATAATATTATGTATCTTTTATAAATTATGTAAGTGCTTGTACATACATATAAGTTCATGAAAATTTACTCATTTTAAATCAGTATACAAATTATATAAATATAAATACGTAAATGAGATTATTATATGCTTGTATACATTTTAATGTAATTACAATGTTTACAATACACCAATAAAAATTTATTAATATGGCTGGAGTTCCGAAAAGGTGTTCCCTCTGATCCTCTTGAAATTTTGACCACAGATTCTACTCGACAATATCAGAAAAGTCACGGAATATTTTTTGTCGGAAAGCCCTCTATCGGTCACAATTCGCATTTAAAATTTTTTGTCAAAATTCTTATTTTAGCAATATGTCTGTAACGGTACATGATACAGGTATGTTTTACATCTCAAAAGATGCGTCTTAAGATGCTCTATATTCTGAAAAAAAGAAATTTTCAAAAGCTCCTAGTAGAAGGATAATAAAGGATATTTTGTGATTTTTGGCTATTTTCACATTTTTGACAATTTCTCAGAAAGGAGTAAGGATAATCGGTTCAAATTTTTTGCAAATAAAAAAGGACATCTTGATCAAGATTTTTCATTCATTACTTTGATCCTAATGAAAAAGGAAAATGTTCTACAGAGAAATAATTTTATTAATGCTGAATTTTGCAATTTTATGTTCGTGTGCACGTGTATGTATGTGAGTATGTGTATTTTTAGAAGTCAAATATATGATATTTTTTGTATGTGCGTATATATCCGTGTGTATGTGCATTTGTAGAAGGTAAATCTAACAGTGTGTTCATTAAGTATTTTCTATACAGGCATACATATACACTACACGTATATCGGCAAATATGATAGAGTACGCTTGCGGGTTTGTGTGTGTATGCATTTGTAGAAGGCAAATCTGGTAGTGTGTATGTAAATGTATGTGTGTGTGTATTTGTAGAAGGCAAATCTGGTAGTGTGTGTGCATTTGTAGAAGGATTTTTTCAGAATATAGAACATCTTAAGACGCATCTTTTGATATGTAAAACATACCTGTATCGTGTACCGTTACAGAGATATTGCTAAAATAAGAATTTTGACAAAAAATTTTAAATGCGAATTGTGACCGATAGAGGGCTTTCCGACAAAAAATATTTGAGTTCTGTGCTTTGCGTCATAAGGACTATCTGTGGTCAAAATTTCAAGAGGATCAGAGGGAACACCTTTTCGGAACTCCAGCCATTAATATTTTCATACTAATATGAAGAATAAAAATAAACAACAATCGATTTAAAAAGAAGGAAAAATTAAATTTTAACCGAAAACAAAAATGAAAACATAATTATTATAAGTACATACATATAATACTATGATCGAAAAAATGAGGTGAATTGTTCTATCATTCAAATTTTCGTGAGTAATTACAAAATCATGAAATTATTTTTTGTATGTTAGTAGTGCTGTCTTTAACAATTGACATTTACTCAATATATAGTTTCATGTCGATATATAGTATTCAACTGCTATTTAAAGAGCCAGAAATTATGGCTAAACAATTCATGATTTTCGTACTATGATAATAATAATGCTTTCTCTCTCAGAATATTTCATCAAAAATTCAACTCATATCATTCCACATTCACAATATTCGCCTGATTTATGTAGCATTGTGCAACTTTATGATATTCCACAGAAAAATATACTTCTCTGACTGTTTCGAAGATTGGAAAAAATGTTGACGTAAGTATGATACATTGTATCGAAAGAGGAGTACTTTGCAGGCGATTACATCTAATTTGGAAGAATAAAATAAGAGATTTATAAACGAATTCATTTTATTTTATTTTTTTTTTTTATCATATTAGTATATTTAATAAAAATAATAATAAAATAAATATACTCACAAAATATAAATTTGATAAAAAAAAATAAGTATATGTATTCGTATATGGGAAGTGATAAATTTAATGATATCTATATATGTACATACTTTCATTTTTCATTTCTTATTCGTTTATATACTCGTATCGTACATATTTAAAATCTGATATAAAGATACACGTAATATACATATGTACATATACAGATGTTTATATACTTTAATATATAATATATGGATTTGTCATTTTTCTTAGACATTATTATATTTTATATTACTTATTTTTTACAAATTTAGTGTAAAAAAGAATGTGACATACATAATTTTAACTGTCAACGATTTTCTTCTTATATAACATTTTCACATATGATGATATATTTGCGTGTATGAACGGCAGTGCAGTAATAAATGTACTCATGTTGTGATTAAGAATTAATCATTATATTCGCTTATACATTTGTATTACATGTATGGATTTTTAAGATTTTTTTTTCTATATTCATTTATATTTTTGTTGTATAAAAATGTTTAATATCTCTAAATAATATTACAAGTACGTATTTGTATAACGGCATAGATAAAATGTATGAGTATAAGATGAAAATTTGAATGTATACCAGCACAGTACATATATTTCAAGAATAAATTGTAAATTCATTTATTTCAAGTAAATTATGACGTCAACACTTAGTAAAAAAAATTTTATAATTTAATTGAAATTCAATAACGGAAAAAAGAATTCAAAATACGAGTATGTACCTATTTATTTGTATAAAACGAATCTAAAAAACAATTATTCATTTTTGAATAAATTTTTAATTGAAATTTACTAATATATTTCCTCTTTCTATATATGTCACTCTTTTTCTAATTTGATTGGATGTTAAATTTAAAGAACTACGGCAAAGTATGTAATGCGAGGTGTATGAGTATATGATACTATGTACAGTGTTTACTTTTTCATAATTTATTTGCTTTTGCTTTTATTGAAATTAAGAATTTTTTTTTAAAAAAAAATGTGAATTTAATTTGTAATTTATGTATTCCCAAACAAATATCTATTTATGTCATATGAATATACAAGTGTAACTTACCGACAACATCTAAATGTAAAAATATTGATGTCGGCGGATGAGTTGATACTTGGCATTCATAAACTCCAGCATCACGTAATTGAACAAATTTTATTTGTAAAGTCCAGTCCTGTTATAAATATATGTAAAAAGAAAGATTGACATTAGGTACATAAATAACGATATTAAAAAAATATAATTTCAACTTTTAAAAATGTTACATATAAAGCAAGAAAAATGTTTTCAAATATTTAAAACTATATATATGTACTTTATCTTGTTTACGAAATGAGCAAAAAAATTAAATAATTATCAAATGCTGGTATGCTGTATGTACTCTATGTAAATACTATTATACAATTACCTCAGAATGTTTTAAATGAGTTGCGCTAAATCTCTCATCACTACTATACGTTGTTAGACCAACAGTCAGCAAGTGATAATCCTTTCTTCTTATCCATGAAACCTAAATAATAAAAACGATAAAGGAAAAAAAAACAAAGTAGAATTAAATGAAATACAAATAAATAAAAGCATACAATTAAAAGGTAAAAATTTTGTAGCATGTGTGTTTATCAAAATACATACATTCGTACACTGAAAAAATTTTTTTGGTAAATATGACAAAAATATTTTGTTGATCACCAACAAATATATTTAATCAATGTGACAAAGTTATTTCATATTGATTACGCATTTTATCCTTTTGACAAAAATTTTGTGGATATGATAGTTTTTGAATTAAAATATTTTTTGAAAAAGTACATTGTAAAATATAATATTACTTTTTGTTAATATTTATTTTACAATAATATCTTAATCATATTGAAAAAAATTTTTTTCAGTCTAACAAAAAATTTGTAAATATTAGAAAAATCTTTAACAAATAGAATTCGTTATCGGTACAAAATTTTTATCAATTAAAATAATCAATTTGACAAAACTCTTGTTGAAATAAAAAATCTTACAAAAATGTTATCAATTTTTGACAAAGAAGCTTGTTGTATTATATTCAATTTCTTTCAAATTGAATATAATGAACTGTTCATTTTAATGTACGTACTATGTTTTGTTATATTGAATATATTATTTGTCAATATGATAAATCTATTTTGTAATCTGTAAAATTAACCGTTTTAAAATGTTTCGAATGATAAATTATTATTATCATTTCATAGTTGACTTTGAAACAGTGAAAGTTGAGAATTTAATAGTTATGAGTGATTTTGAAAAATTTTTAAGTAATGAATTAAAAATTGATATTAATAAAGTGAAGAGATCGCAAATTGTTAAGTATTTAAAAGGTGTGACTGGTTTTTTTTTAATTTTTTGTATAATTATAAAGTTTAATTATTAAATTTCAGAATGTGAATTAAATGAAGATATTTTAAAAATTATTTCGCCCAGGCATTTGGATTTATTTTTTGCTACATACGATAATATTCCGATAGGAATTGAAATAATATTTCGAGAACGTCTTTTTGTTTGGCAAAAACTACACGTAAGTAATTTTAAAAACTGTAATTGTTTCTTTTTTAGTTTACTTGCAATTGTATTTTGTTTTTAGGGATTTTATACATCGCGATAAAAAATATCACTTTTGTTTATTCAAAACAAAAAAAAAAAAATATGTACATATTGAGTTTTAATTATATACATTTTATATAGATCATTCTTACTAATATGATTTGTTTCGTTTGTAAATCGAAAAATTTTTCATATAAAACTCTTTTAATTCATTTAAAAATTTTCCATTCATTACGTTCAGATAGTTCTTATGAGTGTTGTGAAAAATCATGCTCACAATCCTTTGGAAATGTAAAAAGTTTCAAAAAGCATCTACTAAGAAAACATTGCTGTAAAAGTTCTGATAATGAAATTTTGGATTTTTCTCTGAATAATACTAGAGATAATAATATTATTTCATTTGAATCAGTGCCAACCGTCAGTGTAGATGGAAATTATACAACGCCTCTTATCACTAATGAAGAAATTGAAAAATTAGTTTGCAACTATGCTACGGAATTTACACTAAAATTATATAGTTACAACAATTTTAGCATGAAAGATGTAACGCGAGTATTAAATGATATAAAGGAAAAGATAATCTATCCAATCTCTAGCGCCTTTGATATTATCCTTCAAAACAATCATTTACATTCAAATAATACTTTACCACAATTTTCTTCAATAATATCAAATTCTTTTAAAAATTGTTCAAGTGAATACAGGCTTAAAAAATGGCTTGCTGAAAATGATTTAGTTGATCAAATTTTACAATTCTCAATTAATAATGAAATAAATATCATCTTAAATGGCGGTGAATGTACCTATGATGAGATAAATACTAAAGGTATCTTATTACCTATTAAATTTCAGTTTAGAAAATTTTTTGAACAAAATAATTTTCTAGAAAAATATTTAGAAACCATACTTGATACGTCTATAAATACCTGCGATATAAATAATTTTACTGATGGAAATTTATGGAAAGATAAAATTTCTCATTACTCAAAAAATGATATTTGTATTCCATACTTTTTATATTTTGATGATTTCGAAATCAATAATCCTTTAGGATCTCATCAACAACCTGTAACTGGGATATATTATAGTTTTCCCACAATTGTAAAAGCATCAAAACTACAACACATTTTTTGCGCTGGTTTTGTGAAATCTTTAGATTTCAAAACTTTTGGTAATGATGCTTGTATGAAATATTTGGTTGATGTAATCAATGAAATGGGTACTGAAGGAATTGTTATAAACACAACAAATGGATCTAAAAAAGTATATTTTATTTTAGCATTAATCGTTGGTGACAATTTGGGCTTGAATTCCATATGTGACTTTAGTAAGTCGTTTAGAAGTAATTATTTTTGTAGATTTTGTAAATGTAATAGATATCTCACTCAGAATCTTGTAGAAGAAATTTCAGAAAACTTAAGAACAGTTGAAAACTATGCAATAGATATTCTGGAAAATAGTTTTGAAGAAAGTGGAATTTATAAAAATTCTATTTTCAATAAAATTCATCTTTTTCACGTCACTAAAAATTATTCGTTAGACATAATGCATGATATTTATGAAGGTATATGTCATTATGATCTCTGCCATATTATAAAATATTACACTGAAGAGATAAAAATATTTTCACTAGAAACGTTAAATTTACGAAAACAATATTTTGACTATGGCAATATTCAAGCGAAAAATGTTTCTGGTCCAATCAAAATTAATGACCTTAAAAAATTTCATTTAAAAATGACTGCTAGTGAAATGAAATGTTTTTTACACTATTTTTCTTTAATTGTAGGAGATCTTGTACCAGAAAATGATGAAGTTTGGAGCCTTTTACTGTGTTTATTAAAAATTATGGAAATTTTACTTTGTAATTCTTTTAAAACAGAAACTTTATCTTTACTTCGTCAGCTTATTAAAGAACACAATGAAAAATATATACGTTTCTTCAAAGATAACTTGAAACCCAAACACCACAACTTGACTCACTACCCAACTATCATGTCTCAATCAGGACCTCCCAAATATTATTGGACCTTTCGTTACGAAGCAAAGCATAAGGAATTTAAAATGTATGCCCGCTCAATAACATCGAGACGAAACATAATTTTTTCTCTGGCTAAGAAATATCAAATGAAATTTTCGAATTTCTTGCTTTCTGCGGAAAATCATTTTTTGATTGCTGAAGAAAAGCACAAAATTCTTAGTACAAATTTGTCTACAGTTATTGAAAGCCTAAATCTTCAATCTTGTCAAACTGTTTCGTGCTATTCACAAATAGTCTTCCACGGTACATTATATAAACATCATTATTATTTGACAAAATTTGATAAAAATGTAGAGCTTTTTGAAATTTTGGAAATTTTTGTAGTCGATAATACTGAAGTTTATTTTCTTCTCAATGAAATATTAATCAATGGTTATAATTCGCACTACCATGCTTATGAAGTAGATGCAAATAAATTGGTAATCAGTGGAAAATTAGTATTAAATATAAAAGATTTTTATAGTCCACCTATTAATATAAATATGTTATCAAATGGAAAATTAATGATAAGACTAAATGAAAACTTTTAATTTAATATACAAATTGTACATATTTTCGCAAATTGTTTTAGATCAAGATAATTTTATATATACTTAAGTAATATAAACAACATAATAAAAGATATTGAAAAACAATGGAATCAAACCACAACGAATGTGTTGTACCTTTTTATGATAAAAATTATAATTTACTTAACACCAACACTGTAAACTCACAAAATTCGACAAGTGTGGTAAACTTAATACATCCTTCAACTTCATATATAAATGTACAAGAAAGTCATCAACAACAAACATCGAATTTAATAAATTTAGAACAGAGTTCTCTTTCAAATTTAACGAACACACAAGAGCCTCCATCTTCCTACAGCGTTCTTCAAATACCCGAAAATATCTTCAAAGAAGGAACAAATCGAGAATTTCAACAAACATCTTTATCTTCTTTGAAATCAATAAATATTGACATAAATGATGTGGAAGACAAAGAACTTTTCAAACTTTTGAAAGACTGGGGACTTGAAGGATTATATTTTAAATGTGTGGGTAGGTATAATCTCAAAATATACATTATTGCATTCAAAATATTTTAAATTTGTTATTTCTAATGCAGAACAAGATCTCAATATTGAAATACTGAAGCAAATGACGCTTCGACATTGTGAAAAATTGTTAAAAGATTTCACTTTGGCAGTATTAGTAAAATTTGAAACCTGTTTAAGTAAGTGGCAGTCAACAGGAAACGATACAGAAACTGCTAGTGCCAGTTCTACTTCACTAAGTATGTGTGAATATCCTCTGAAGGAAAAGCCTTTAAACATCAATCTAAATATAAGAGAAATATTAGAAATTACCAGCCAAGGTCGATCAATACTGAGAACTTATAATCATTTTAAAAAACTAACAGATGGATCTAGGACTATTCTAATAGATTTGATAATAAACTATATAATTCAAAATGACATAAAAATGACAACAAGTCTAGCTGATGATATGGCAAAAAAAATTGTGACTTTATTTCCTTCTGAAATTCCTGTTAGTTCAATTCTTAATCAATAAAGCAAGTTCTTTTTATATAATTAAAATTTATCTTATATTCCAAGAAATATATTTTTTGAGTAATCCTGGAAAAGCGCCCATGGGTAAAATATACAGTAAATATTTTAATCAATTGAGAAACTTGAAAAAAAGTGGACTTTTCCAAAAGCAGAGCCTAGAGATTACTACCAAAAAATGTAATCCTGAAACACTTCAGTTAGGTTTGTATAATATTTCGATGATCCACAATTTTTCTGTTTTACGTTCACTTTTTTAGAACCAGAAGAAAATATCGAAGAGTCGTTAAAAGCAATCAGCAGTGACAACTGCTCCTGGACTGAGATTGAGCACCACTGGACTTTAACAACAAAGCACAGAGTACTTTTTATTAAAAATGCCTCTTCCACAGAAGAAATACTGAATAAATTCAAGCAGTATAAAAGGCCATTAGGATACAAATTGGTAAAATCTTAAACTTAAAAAAAATTATATATTAAAAGCATATTTTTTTTAGATTTCAATAGATTTCAATACTGCGCTTCCAAATTGTGGAAATTTTATTGATGAATATCCATTAGCAGTTAATAAATTAATAAATATTTTTAAGGAGAAAATTAAAGACACTTCAAGTCTTAATTTGTTTAACGAAATAAATACATCAACTATTTCTGACAGTAAGTATTTGTATGTTTTTTTACTTTAAAAACGATATATTGTAACTCTTATAATGGTAAATATATAACTTTCAGATGGCCTGTTCACTTCAACTTTATATTTATTGCATTCGGTATTAGTTCCAACTGGAAAACAGATTTTGAGGGAAAATGGAAAAAAGTTACATATGAAATATTCCATAAAAGATTCCCAAAACTCTTTTATTATGGTTGGAAATACAGTCTTAGAAATAGAATCAAAAATTGAAAATATTTCACAAAAACAACAAGCTATCCAACCATTTATAATTATTACTAAATCAGTCACTCATCCTGAAGAAATTCTTGTTTATTTTGACGGAATTAAGTTCAAATTTTTTTCCATATTACAAGCAGTAGATACATGTTTCAAAATTTTTCATTTATTTAATTTGGAATATCCTGCAGCTTCGGCTTTAGTTTGGCAGTTTATTCAAAAATATTTTTATAAAGTACATTTAAAATCTGATAAAAATCATCCTTGTATTACTTATATAATAAGTCAAATGAATGAAACTAATAAATAAAATATAAATATGAAATATTGTAACTATGAGTTTGAAATATAAAATATCATTAATTATTATTCATTGTACATAATAAAAAGCGCATATTATAGTTTGTCAAAATATTGCAAATGAATTAAATTGAAATTATATACATTTATAATCATTATATTAAATTTAAGTTTTGTACACAATTATTATAAATCTAAATAGATGAAAATATTTTTTGTTTGTAAATGTATATCATATTATATACAAAAATAAAATCAGAACAATATTAATTTTAAAAACAGATTTTTAATATAAATGAAGTCATTATTATCGTGTTACTGCATCTTTTTCCTAAAATTTGGTTGAAGTTTGTGGCACTTTTGTAAATAAAATAAAATAAAATAAGCTCTCCATGTACTTTTTTTACAATTAAAAAGGAAAATTCTTATGTGAAATATGTTGATAATAATTATATGTTAAAAAAATGTTGTTATTTAATACACATTAGCATTTTGTTTTAGTAACTTAAAGATTCTTGGGTTTTGAACTTAATTATAAAAGTAAAAGAAAGCTTACAAAATAACAAATGCTTTATTTTAATTTTTTTATTGAGATATTTCACATAAGAATTTTATTTTTAAATTATGTAAAAATATACATGAAGAATGCTTATTTTATATTGTACCTCCATAGTAATTACCCTGTAGATCTTGAGGAGGAAAAGCATGAAAGGGGGAAAAATATTAACTAAACCACTTTGTACTATTGACAATAATTTTGTAATTTTCTTTGTTATTGCAACAAATATATTTGTGGAATTGAAAAATTTGTTTTGTTCTATTGAAAGTTTTCTTAGTGCTTTAATAGAATCTTTTATTATATTGATAAAAATTTTTGTAGATTTTACAGACCTTGGCATTGACCTGAAAAAAAAATTGTTAATTAAACAAAAATGACTTTCATATAAACAAAATATTACGTCAATGTGACAATATTATCTATAAAATTTTTCTTTGATTTAACAAAGAATATTTTCAAATTTACAAGGTGGACAAATTCCTGTTCACTTTTGTCAAATTAACGGGGACCTTTTGTTGGCGCTATAGTGATAAAAAATTTGTCAGATTTACCTGCATTTTAATCAATATGACAGTGCTTTTTTCTCAGTGTATGTACATCCATCCATATATGTACATATGTACGTGTGTAGCTAATATTCAAATTTTTTTACCTTTTTAATGTGTGTTAATTGTAAATACTACCATACTATACGTACATACTAAACATGCATTTATTCATATGTACTTATGTGTACATAGCACATATTGTACATATATAATATTATATAATTTTTAATTAAGTAAATATGTATAAATATATATATGTATATTACTTATATGTAAAAATGTTATGTATGTATACATTATGTCAATAATATACACGTGTGTTAAAATTATACAAAATATAATAATTATATAATCTTTTCTATTAAGTATACAGTTATGCACATACACACATACAAATTATATGTGTTAAATAGCATTTATATGTATATTACATTATAATCACTGATCAACCACTATAATAAGATGTGACACTCATTTTTTTTTTAATTTACCAACACACATAAATATTTAAAAATAATAAAATATATCAAAATTCAATTTATAAAAAACAGTACAGAATTAACGTATGTACTTATTTCAAATCCATATTTTCTTATAAACCGCCGTAATGAAGAAAAGATACAAAGCAATATATAAATGTGAGCAATACAATCATATTGTACATTTATACGATTTTTTCACAATGCATTTTTAAAGGCGATCTGGAACTTTTTCACTGTGTTAGCACTGGTTAGTTAGACAATGTAAATCATAGGGAAAATTGAAACTGATACGCAGATGTTTACATTTTTTCATAATGTATTTTTAAAGGCGATCTGGAACTTTTTTTTTGACTACCTGACGCGTCAATATATCAAGATATAAGGTGATTCATATAATTTCTGAGAATTTTGAAGACAAGAAAAAGTTTATTTTGTTAAGTTATATATATTAGAGTAAGAATTTATTTTATAATTAAGAAATTTAACAAAAATTTAAAAACATTTGATATCAAACACAAAATTTTAAGTGTAATGCATTTACAATTAATTTTGTTTATTTTAGATAAAAATTTTTAAATAACAAAATTTGTACTTTTTTTAATGAGTAGGTATACACTGTAATAATGTTATATTTTTTAAAACAGTTAGTGTTGCAGTTCCATTTTTTTTGTCTCTTTTTCGTATACAAAGGCTCTTAATTGCTATCGACTTTTAGCAAAACCGTTAAGGCCGAATGAATAACGGGACAAAGGCCATGAGAAATTTTTGCTAACACGTGCTCAGTGTCACTGCTGTATCAATATAGATTTACTGTGATTATAATCTCCTATTGTTTTTGTTCTCCATTTTTATCGTTTTTATTATTCCTACATATAATTCTATCTATCTATGTGGGATATACCAGAGATAAACATTATTTTAACAATAATTTGAGTGATTAGAGACCATGATTTACTTTTATTACCAAACAATTATGTATGTAGGTAAGTGTGTAATAATATCATTTTCAATTTTATTTATTTATTTGTATTAATTTTATAAATTGTTCATTTTTATGACAAATTTGTATTTTACGCATTTTGTTTTTTTTTTTTTTGGTTATTTTTTTTTTTTTAATATTTATGTACTTCAAGTAGTATTATAATTTATATTTACGCAAATAAAAAAGTTTATAAGAATTTTAATTGTATTCAATTGAGAATTGCATTGTTTTTTTATTCGATTTTCTATATATTTTTTTATATAATTTTGATAAATTTTGATAATTATTATACAATATGAATAATATAATTAGTTTATTTTGATAGAGTGTGGTGAATAATGTTCTTTATCGTAATGTCAAAATAATCATTAAGTGTATCATCTGAATTTCACATTACTTTACAAAAAAAAAAAAAAAAAAAAAAAAAAAAAACAAAAACAAAAATGCTCATTGGACATTTACAATCAATTGAATATAAGTATAGTAGTAGTAATATACATAATGTAAAATAATTCAATCACAAATATTGATTGAGGACATAAAATGAATTAGTCTTAATAATAATGAAAAATATACACAGGAGTGAAAAAATAATGGGACATGAGTAATTTTTCATGAATAGAAAACGTAATCATCTCACATAAATATACGATCTTTAGTGATTTACCACACATGAAAAGAGAAAATGTAATTGTCCGGAACACATCTCCATAAAGTCCAGACTTAAATTAATTCGAATATCTTTTGTCATTTTTATATAGACAAAATTTGAAAAAAAAATGTCACCATAATAAGATGCTAAATTAAAAAAAATGTTTACAAGAAAAATTTATATTGAGATTCTACTAGATTTTGTTAAAAATTCTGTGGAATCAATGCCAAAACAATTAAACAAAATTATTGAATTCTTTTTTTCATATAAATTTCACTAAATTTTTGTACTATGTCCCATGATTTATTTACAGTTCAGTTTTGATATAATTTTCCTTTTCGAATTTATTTTTGAATAACAAAATAAAAAATATTTTTAGTTTCTGTTATTGTATGAATTGAATAAAATATTTTGTTAAAAAAATTTTAATCCGTTTTCATAATAATACGTTTTAAAATAACTTTATTTTGGAAGAGTTATGTTTGTTCCATAATTTTTTCACACCTCTTTACCTATGTATGTTTGTATATATTAACATTTATAGTTAAATGTTTTAAAATATATAACATACTAAAAATACATAACTGTATCTAATGTTAATTATTTGTGTATAGAAATACCTATACTGAAACTTAAAAAAACATATTATTAAATTGAAAATAAAAATTAAATTGAAATGATATTACTTAATACTACTTGTATGTAATGAAATTAAAAATCATTTTTATACAATTTTAAGAATTAACGATATAAGTATATTCACATAAATATGTACGTATATATGTAAAGATAGATCTTGTACACATTATATGTATTATTTATATACATATTTTAATCATGTACACTAATACGAATTTGTATGTGTATATATGTGTATGTATATATTAAAAAATGATGTTAAAGATTTTAATTCGAATAATTAATTAAATTTCATGTTACATAATTTTAATTAAAATTCCCAAATGTATAATACATTCTCGTATATATTATATCTATATATATTCATATGTGAAATAATATAAAGAAAAACCGAAAAAAATAATATACGTATATGCATATATGTGTACTAGTAAGTAATAAAAACTCACAGAAAATTCTTGCTTGTTGCCTTCTTATTTTATTGTATTTTAGTTTTGATGTACTATGTATATGTTATGTGAATAGTTTTTTATTTTTCTTAAATTTTTACATATTCATACAGTCGTTTGTAGATACAGATATACATACATATGTATATAAAAAAATATAATATGTATACTAACACATGTATTTATATTGACATTTTTTTCTATATGTATTTATAATGTTGCTATTTTATTTTCTTAGATTTAGACTTGAAGAAGTAAAAATAATAGTTAAGTACATGAATATAATATCTAAATAAATTAATGGTATAATTAATTAAATTTATAAAATATACTCGTACATATATGCATATAATAAAAGGATAAAGTTTATGTATTTGCTATTGTATTTTATTTTTTTTTTATTTAACGTATTCTACATATTCACTTATATTACATATGTATATTCTATATATGTACATATATGTACTTTAATTATTGTATATTTGTATATATAGTATATCTACGTATATTTGTACAAGTATATACGCATACATGTTGTAGATGTAGTTAATTTTTTTCAATGATACGCCTCATACATATCTTATCACGATTGATAATGTTAAAAAAAGGATGAAATCTAACATAATTCGAACTAAATCAAAATAATTCACATTAGGTATTAATTTATATACCATATTTATGTAGTATAGTATACTTGACGTTCGATAAAATAGCAATGATTCATAAAAAAAAATATATACTTTATGTGTTCTTTTAAGATTTTTACAATACTTTGTATTAATTATCATATAGGAAAGGTACCTGAAATCAGGGAACAAAAAATATATAAATATGAACATAATATATTATATATTTTTTTGTTTTTTGATAAAGAACATCTTATCTTTTGAATGTAACTGAGTGTCGTGTTGTATGCACTATGAACGACAAAAACTTAATAGATTTTACACATTTCGTATACAAAATTTATAAGAAAAAAATTCTAAATAAATATAATAAAAATCAAATTTTGTATAATCTATATATTATACAGAAGCGTGAAAAAATAATGGGACAAACATAACTTTTCCAAAATAGAGTTATTTATAAAAACTTATATTATAAGAAAGGATTAAAAATTGTTTAATAAAATATTTTATTCAATTCATACAATAATAGAATACAACAAAAATTAGAAATATTATTCAAAAAGGAAAATTATATCAAAACTGAACTGTATAAATCATGGGACATAGTACAAAAATTTAGTGAAATTTATATGAAAAAATGAATTCAATAATTTATTTGACAACCTTTACGTCTATATAGACCTCCTCAAATTGTTTTGGTATTGACTACACAGAATTTACTAGATTTCTTACTAGATTTTTCTTGTAATAATTTTTTTTAATTAAGCATCTTATTATGGTTACATTTTTTTTTCAAATTTAGTCTTTCTAAATATGACAAAAGTGATTTTCGATTTAATTTAAGTCTGGACTTTATGGAGGTGCTTCCATCTTATGAGGACAATAATTAGATTTTCTCTTTTCATGTGTGGTAAATCACTAAAGATCGTATATTTATGTCAGTATGATTACGTTTTCTATTCATGAAAATATTATTCATGTTCCATAAATTTTCACGCCTGTGTATGTATGTAACATATGTACTTAAAATAATCAGTTTTGCTCTAAACATTTTAAATGATTTCCCAATTTATTATTTTATTTTTGTTGAATTTTTAGTTTAATTTAAAATTAAATTAAATTTTTCGAAATTTTCGAAAAATTTTTTTTTTTTTTTTTTTTTTTTTAACCAAAGAAATAAATATCAGTGCTGTTCACTAATTTTTATTTTACTCTGTATGTACTCAAGTTTAAACAACATACCTGTATTTCATATACAAATTTTGTTTGAAACTAATAATGTTAAGTAGATAAAGTATGTATAAGATAAGTTACAAAATTCACATGTACTAATGTATTGTAGAATATTCATACTAAACATGGTACATGAATATGTTAAAAAAAATTATTTTAAATTTATTAAACAAATATGCATTTATAAATTGATTTTGATACATTATGTAAAATATGTACATAGAAACAGTATTATGTATAGATATGCGTTTATTCATATACATAAATACGTACATATAATATTTTTATATTTGTACAATTTTGATTATACATTACTTATATACTGCAAATGGAAAACACAAGATAACTGATAATGTGCGTATACTAGAAGTAAATAATAAAAGAAAAAACAAACAAAACAAAAAATTTGTTGATGATATTCAAATATTCAAAATATCTATATGTATGTAGATACTATATGCCATTGCTATATATGTATGTATGTTACATTATTTTGCACATATTTACATATACTCATATGTATATACATATATGGATTTGTGCTTTTGTGTCTAATTTTAACATTGAAAAACTTTCATTTAATTATTATGTACATAATTCAAAGTATTTTTTTTTTGTTTTCCTTTTTTTTTTTTTTAATTTAATTTAATTAAAATATGTACAAATGTATGAATGTGTATTCGTACATAAAATATCTAAGAAAAGAATAATAATGTGAATTGAAAAAAAAAAATTAAATTTAATTAATTATTCTTTATATTTTCGTTTTCTTTAGTTTTCTATCATTACTTTTAAAATGCATTATTCTCGTATATCCATTTTTAAGTTCCTTTTTTTCTTTTCACATTTAAATTAAATTAAGTACTTATTTGAATAAAAAACTAAAAGAAAAGAAAATAGAAAAAAATTTTTCATTCTACATGAAGAGATTTAATTTATCTTAACTTTTAAAAGTATATGGTGTCAACTATTCCACTTTTCAATTTTAAATGAGGTGTATTAGTAAGTATGTATATAGTAACCTATACAAAATATATCATTACATATAATTATATTATATGTGTGTATTTCGAATGTCAATTATTAGGCCAGAAAAAATATGTAATAATGTTCAATGTTTTTTTTTTTTTTCATTTCATCTTATTTAGGTATTTTTTGTTTTTTGTGTCACCAATTCTTGGTTTTCCTTTACTTTTCCTTTTATTCTTTCTGACTCAATTTTTTTTTCAACATTTATCAAGAAGATAATAATCATAAATATAATTATTATGCGTTATACGCTTGATCTCTTTTTCATAAACTGTAATATAAATTTATTTTATTTTTTTAAAAGTACGAAAATTAACAAAATCATTTACAAAAATTACAGATGGAATAGAGAGAATAAATTTAATTGACGGTTATTAATTTCTCAGTTAATAAATTTCCGCTCAATTAATTTTTCTTTTTTTAAGATTAAGAAAGACAGTTTTTCATAGCATTGAATGAATTTAAAAAAGTACTATGTAATCAGTATTATTGCTTTTTTTTTTTTTTTTTTAATTACCGTTAATATTAACATTATAATTATATTACTTATTTATATATGTCTATATTTTTTAAATAAAATTAATTAGTTTTAATTTATAATTATATACATACAAATAAAAATTAAATATTATGTGTAGTGGTAGTAGTAGTATTGCATCTGTATATGTAATCTAATAATACAGACTCTGAAAAATACAAATATACATATGTAATTTTGAATTTTAAGTTCAAATTGAAATGTTGATTGCACAATTAATTTACAGATATTTTCTGACAGTTTATTTGAAAGTAATTTTTTTTTGTTTTTACCACAAATTATTTGCAGTTTATTTTATTTATTTATTTATTTTTTTTTTTGGCTTCTGGTATGTTTTTTACTTTTCACTGTCATTTCTGATTATTATAAAACCAAAATTACATACATATCTATAATTAAATTACCATTAATGAAATTCAACAACATTTTTTTTATTTTTTCATTTTCATTTTTCATTTTTTGCATAATTTTGCATTTTATTTTACTTCATAGTTAAAATTAATACACAATTATAAGCACGTCGTTCAAATTATATTTGCATATATGTAGATATATAAAATTGTATTTATTACCTATACGTAATGTGCATTTATATACTCGTATACATATAATGTTTGAAACTATGTACTCGTATATATCTAAAAATAAAACCAAAGTACAAAACAAACATACATGGATATATGTAGTATGTATTTTATTTGAATTTGTTTGAAATTTAATTTTATTTTATTTTTGTTTTTTATATTTACATATTTTATAGTTGCTCTTTGTTTTATTAAAAACCGATTAACTTTAACCAATACAAAAATTAAAATGCATAATGAAAGCAATTTTAATTATATTTAAATAATTCAAATTTAATTTTTTTTTTATATTTACATTTTGAATTACACATACAAAATATATACAAATGCATAATTGTACATATTTCTATACATTTTAAATGATCATAGATAATATAGAAAAGTAGCTTATTTGCACAATTATATGAATTGTATGTACGTACGTAAAACATTTAAATATCATTTATATCGAACTGAAATTATATGTATAAATGTGCATTACATATCTTATACATATTATGTATATAAATGCCTGCCAACATATAATTTTTGTATAATGAAATATATATCTATATGTAAGTATCTATGTACTCGTATGTATTTATATATAAACATGCAAAAATAAAATGTGAAAAATAAAAAAAAACAAAAAAAAAATATTAAATGATAATAATAATAATGAAAATAATAATGATTATATGTGTGTATTCATATGTAATTGTAATACTTATACATATAATATATATAAAATTATCTATATAATGTACATGTATATAATATGTATTTAAATAGGTAATAATAATAATCGTGTAATATGTTAGATAATGTAAATACATATAATATGCATGCACATATAAATGTAATAATGTACGTATACAAAATAAACTGAATTTAAAATGCACGTTTTAAATGTGTATTGTGTTTGTACATATAAGTACTCAGTAATTATGGGTATGTGTATCTATATGTAATTTATAAATTATCAAGTGAAATACTTTCGTAGGCATATTTTTAATTACCTATGTAATTGTTTTACGAAAAATTTTTTATGCAATTCACAGGTAATTGATAAAATTATATTAGGATTATAATATGTGATGTACATATATGTAATGTACCAATGTATGTACATACATATGTGTTGTGGGCGAGGAGTTTGTCAGTTTACTGACCTCTTTGTAATAAATTAAATTAAATTAAATGTACATATATATATATATATATATATATATATATATATATATAGAAAATAAACATATATACTAACATTAAATCGAATTTATATTCATATTCATACGTATTCGTATGTTACATAGTGATATAATTTGATATTAATAATAATAATAATAATAAATAATGGGCCCTATTATGAGTGTCGATAGTATCGACTATCGACAAAATTAAGACGAGACGAGACGATGTAAATTTTGTATTATGTAAATCGATCGCCTCGACAGTAAGATATTGCCATATCAAATTTTGTTTTCATTCGGTTTTACCATGTAATTTCTATAAAAGTTGTCAAATATTTCGATATAAAAATCTATAATACATTTTTTTTTCAATTTTGAATAAATATTTAATTAATTTTTGTAATTTTTAATAAATATTTGATTAATTTAAATAATTTGTAGCTATGAGAAAATACATATAAAACATATTAATGATGCGTTAAGAGATGAGTTCATTTTTTTTTCAAACAGCTGAAACACCATTTTTGGTAATTTTTCTTTAATTAATTAAATTAATCAAATTAAACTTAAATAAATTGAGCAGAATAATTAAATACATCTTATATTATATACAAAGCATACATGAAATGTCAAATCATCATAGACTACTATATGCTTTTCGATTAGTTTTAGCTGATCGACTCAATATGTCGATATTCTCGCCTCAAATCGACACTCATAATACAAAATTTGTAAAGTCGAGGCGATAGTCGATGACGAGACGATATTATCGACACTCATAATAGGGCCCAATAATAATAATAATAGTAATAATAATAATAATAATAAAAATAATGCAAATTGAATGTGAATTAAAAAATACAGTCGAATAGAAAACAATAATAATAACAATCATTATCTTTGTTACAAAAGCCATTAACTAGTCTAGACCTAAACCATTATTTATGTATAATGATTTTTTATGACTATAAACTACACCACCCTAGTACACTACTACCTTTCTATGTACTTATGTACCAGCAGTTCATTGAAATTTGAGAACTAAAGAGTTGTTGATAGAAAATAAGCAAACTCAATAACAAGCTAAAATTTGAGATGATATATATATTTTTCCAAATAATAATTTAATTAATACTACTTCTACTTGAGTAACTTTGGCGTCGTCAAGTGGACTCGAATCAATATATTTCTCAACTTTCTCAACTCTCTCAAGCAAGCTGATATCACTCATCATTCAATTCAAAACTATCAGTGAATATTTTTAAATAATGAAAGTTATAAATTTGATAATGAAAATAATTTATTTTTCTTATACAATATTTTTTAAAATTTACGTTGCAACCAAAAATTCAGATTTGAAATTTTGTCATATTCATATGAGTGAATAAACAAAGACAAAAAAATATTTTTTTTTCAGAACTTATTTAATTTTTTTTCTATTCTAATACTGGTACATGTCATGTAATTTCATTATGATATGAATATATATATATATATTTTTTTGTACACAATAATTTGATATAAACGTTAACATTAAATTTAGTTTTTATATTTAAAAAAAAACATGAAATTCAAGTAGATATGATATTTAAATCTAAATACTTAATATAAAATAAAAAAAAATGAAAATTCAATTATTCAACAACACAATCAAAAAAAAGGGATGATACTAATACATGTAAATATGTTATGTAAATACGAGCACGTAAGTTAAATATAATTACTTTAGTAATTATAAAAAAAAAATAAACTTTTAAAATAAAACACAAATTTAGATTGGTGTTTTTAACTTTATTCACTTAACTTTACTCGTCGAGATTTAAATCAAGACTGTCGACTTAAAACTGATAACAATATCTACATTCTATATAAAAAAGAATAAGCTTAAAAAGAATAATGATTAATATACATTATATACTTATTTGTGTATCATATAATAATTTTATATACAATGTATTTGTAACATAAGACATTTGTTCTTCACATTTTTTAAATGACAAATTCTATAGGTTTAATATTACTAAAACAATGTTGTGAGAAATGCAACTTTGCATTTTTAAAGGAAATGAAGCAAACAATATTTCAATACAAATTAATATTATAATGAATATATTTATATGATATAATGAATTTATATGAGACTATATATTTATGATAAGCAAAGTGTTGATTCTGTTATTTTCTCGTTTCATATTTTTTGATTATGGAACGAAAAGATAAATTTTTAAGAACAGTGGCGTCGTTACAGGATGTAACTCCTCCCCCCTTTGTTCTTGGATTCTCCTGAATCCTACTAATTATTTTTATGTTTGTTTGCTTCATTTTTACATAAATAAATGTAAATAATATTAATATTAAAAATAAAGATGTAGAAACAATGCTATAGGTTACAACTTTGTGATATTTAATTTCTCTAATTTCATCAATATTATCTGCAATACTAAGTTTTATATCTTCAAAATCTAAAGTACCATTATATTTTTTTATTACATTTTCTGAATTTGGAATAACAAATTTTTCCGTAAATATTTTATGTCTATTACTATATTCCATATTATTTATTTTGATTGTACAGTTTGTAAAATTTATTAGATAATTTCCTTTAAGTGAAATTATCCTTTTATCGCAAGTACTTTTTAGTTTTCCTGATTTTAAATTATTTATGATTATAATATTATCTTCAATATAATGAATTTTTTCTTCATCCATTCTTATAAATTTACAATTTCTTAAACTAATACAATTTTTGCTTAATTTTAGTTCTTTTAGATTTTTTCCTTCTTCAAATGTTAATATTTTCTCATCTTTCTTTACTATAAATTCAATTTCGGAATCTACTTGATTTTGTAATGAGTTTGCTATTGGTACTAATAAGATTTTACTAGTTACATAATTATGTGTTGGGATTTTAATTGCAAAAATTATAGAATTGTCAATGTGTTTTCCAACTGCTATACGTATATTATATAATTTGTTAAAATCGATTTTATATAAATTAATTTCTTCGTCGGTAAGAATGTTTGGATGTAGAATGCCTAGTCGTGCTGAAGAGATATTATCCTGAATAAGGTCAACTTGTTTTTCTATAAAATCTAATTTGAACATTTGTTCTAAAAACTTGTAATCTGAAATAATTTTCATTTCTGTTGAATTTAACTTATTAAATTTGTTTAATATTTTAAGCCTATCAGATTCGATGATATTCTTGATTTGTAAAAATGTTATATTAAAACTTTCATTTATTTTTATTTGTTGATTCAAATTTTTTATTAAATTTCGATTATTTTGTTCTATGGTAAGGATGTGGTTTTCAATGTTTTCTTTGTCATCATTATCCATGGTACCAAAGGCCCATTTCAATATTGTACCTCCTATATTAATTATTCCTCTTTTGTTTCTATTAGGTAATAGGGTTTTTATTTTGTTTTTGATCCTATTAATTCTTTTATTAATAATTTCTTCGTGTTCTTGTACATCTAAAATGTTAAATGTTGATTTTAAATTTAGAACTAAATTCATTATTTCATCTGGATATATTCTATGCAAGATAATTTCGAATTTTTCAGCGATTTCCACGTCTTCTACTTTAATTTCGGCGTAACCTACTTCTGATTCAATTCTCTCCATTGTCATTATTTGGCTCGTCGTAATGGGTATCATTGTCAATATCAACAAGATTGTCACGATTGTGGGTTTGATTTTCGTTTTGAGTACCTGAAAATTTTGTAGGACGTTTTATATTAATCTCATGAACGTTTTCTAATTTGTATTTTCTATATTTTGGTTCTTCTTTATGACGAAGGGATTTATAATTTTTTATAAATCCTATTTCCCTTTGTTCTTCATAATCTTCCCTAGCTTTGTTCCTTTTGTTAATTACATTTTCTTTATATTTTACTAATCTTTCATAAATAGTGTTAAAATCAATTTCTTTATTTTGTACGGTTAACGGAGTAGTTTTAATTACAGAGTGATAAGATTTGTTATATAATTCAAATGCTTTGAGAATTTGAACTCTTATTGGTAGTTTCTCTTCCAAATTTAAGGCTCTGATTTTTTCAGTTATTGTTCCATTTAGACGTTCGATATCCGCATTACCAGTGTGACTGTTAGGTTTGGTCACATGGTACTCAATATTTTCTTTATCACAAAAATCTTTTATGTGCTTTGATACAAATTCATTATCAAAGATTAATTTCTTCATCTTCCCTCTAATTGCAATTATTTGTCTAAGCTTTTCAATGATCGTGATATGAGTTTTGTCTTCTAAGTGTAGACAAACAGCATGTTTCGAAAATTTATCTATTATGTGGAGGAAGTTATGTTTACTATTTGTGTATATATCTAAATGAACAATTTCATTAATTGATTTGGGAGTTTCTGTAAAACTGAATTTTTTTTTAATGGGTTTTCTTTCGTATTTTGCTCCTGAACAAATATCACAATTATTGATTATTTCGTGTATTTTAGTTTTCAATTTAGGGTGGTAGATTAGAGTTTTAAGGCCTTCGTAAGTGGCTACTATACCACAATGCCCTGATTCTTTTTTATGAAAAATTGATATTTTTCTTTTGAGTTCGTCTTCATTTTGTATGTCATCTGCTAGATAACTACATTTTACAAATTTTATTGTATTTCTATTTGGAAATAAATCGATAAGCTTCTTCTGAAGTTTATTGTATTCGTAATCACTAAGACAACTATATATTCCTATTTTACCTTTTTCAATATATTTTTTGAATATATCTGTATTTTGTTCAATATCAGTTTTATCAACATATACTCTTCTATTTTTAAATACCTTTTCGTATTCTTTTTCCTTATTTTCTACAAGGATTAATTGTAAACGAAATCTGTTTACCACAGTCTCTAGTATGGGTATATGATCATTGAGTTCTTCCTCTTGAGAGTGAACAGTTTCTATCGCTAGAGATTCTAATTCTGAGTTATCATTTTGGTTACCAATTTCAACTTGATCATTCGAAATTTCATTTGTATTATCGATACTCATATTTTCAGTATCACCTACATTATCTGTAATTTTATCTTGATTGTCGAACAAATTTATTTCATTTGTATCGGAGTTAATGCGACTTAAGAAGTCTGCTAATTTATTTTCTTTCCCCTTGATATATTCAATTTTTATATCGTATTCGCCTAACTGAATAAGCCATCTTTGTAGACGAGAGTTAATATCTTTCCCTGTATATT
This sequence comes from Villa cingulata, assembly GCA_951394055.1. Lineage (NCBI taxonomy): Eukaryota > Metazoa > Arthropoda > Insecta > Diptera > Bombyliidae > Villa > Villa cingulata. Next base: position 22,626,407 of record OX596017.1, read on the forward strand.
TCGTCTGAAGCCATTTAATTGGCTGATGGTCTGTTTGAAGGTCGAATTCTTGACCAAAAAGATATGGTCTGAAGTACTTTACACCCCATACTATTGCCAATAATTCTTTGTCAATAGTTGAATAGTGTTTTTCGTGATCGTTTAATGTCCTAGATGCATAGCATATAGGATGTCCCTCTTGTGTAAGTACTGCACCGATAGCTATATTACTAGCATCTGTAATCAATTTGAAACGTTTATTATAATCTGGGTATCTTAGAATTGGGTGACTGGTAATTAATTCTTTTAGTTTTTCAAAGGCTACAATGTAGCTAGGGTCATCGGGATTAATTTTAATACCTTTTTTTAAATATTTTATCATCGGACTTGCAATTTTTGCATAATCCTTCACAAATTTCCGGTAATAGCCGGTAATACCCAAAAATGATTTAATTTGTTTTACTGTCTTAGGTAAATTTAGATTTCGTATAACTTCGATTTTAGTTGGATTAGGCTTAATACCATCTCGAGTAAGGATATGCCCAAGAAACTCGGTCTCCTTTTTTAGAAAACTACATTTATCGACTTGGATTTTGAGACCGGCAGATTTTAGTTTATCAAAAATTTTTTCTATACTTGTCAGATGTTCTTCTAGAGATGTACTGAATATCAATACATCATCGAGGTATACGATACAGATCTTATTTATGTATTCCCGAAGGACAGAATTCATTAACCTCTGAAAGGTTGAGGGGGCATTCTTTAACCCGAAGGGCATTCTGATGTATTCGTAATGCCCATAAGGTGTAGAGAAGGCTGTTTTCTTTATGTCAGTCTCTTTCATCTGAATTTGATGAAAGCCCTTTGCTAAATCTATCGTTGAAAAATATTGCGCTCTACCGAGTTTATTAAGTATGTTGTCGATGTTAGGAATAGGGAATTTATCACTTATTGTTACCTCATTTAATCGTCTGTAGTCTACGACTATTCTCCATTTTTTTTGGCCAGAATTGTCGGACTTTTTGGGTACGATCCAAAGAGGGCTACTATAAGGTGAGTTACTTGGTCGAATAATTCCTTGATCAAGCATTTCTTTTATCTGTCGTTCTATTTCTTTTTCGTGTATTACCGGATATCTATAGATCTTTGAATATATCGCTTTATCGGTAGTGGTATTAATTTCATGTTTTACCTCATGGGTTGCAGATAACTTATCCCCTTCCTTAAAAAATAGTGTTTTATAACGTTTTAAAAGATTTTGTAATTTTGTTTTCTCTTCTTGGTTTAAATAACTCAAGTTCAATTTATCTAAAATATCTTCTTTCACCTTTTCAATATTATAAATTTCACTTAATATAAATGGATATTCATTTTCATCAAATAAAATTTTATTGTTATTTATTTCGATATATTTTTGTTCAAGATTTATTTTTGCCTTAAAAGGTTGTAAAAAATTTTGTCCCATAATGGCATCGTAATTTCGGTTTTTGAGATCAACTATTTTCCACGACACTGTACCATAGAGCTCAAATTCTTTCGGCATCGAAGTAACAATTTTATGGGTAATTTTGTTAATTCCATTGAGTGTTGAGTAAAATATTGGGGTATCTAATTTTTCTTCTTTAAATTCACTTAAAATATTAGGCCTAATTACACTAGTTACTGACCCTGTGTCAATAAGACACTTAATTTTTTTATTTCCGATAGTTATTGTTATGATGGGGATTCTGGATTTTGGACCTCGCAAAAATTTACATCATTATTCTCGTAAAGGTTACCAATTTCCATTGGTTCGATAGTGGAATTTCTACGATTAATACTTGTAGGGTTTTGTCTCTGTTGACTATGATTAAAATTATGATGAGTATTGTATTTTCCTGAATTTAGGAATTGGTTTTGTTTATTATTATAGTGAAAATTTTTAGGGTTCCTATTGTTAATAGAATAGTTTTGTTGGAAAACATCTTTATTATTTACTTGCTTATTTTTATAACTGTCTTTATTTTGATTTGATTTGTTATTATTATTGTTAGAATTACTATTTGAATTATATTTATTTATTGAATTATTATTTCTAAATACATTTTCAGATTTGTTAATATTAAAGTTTTTATTTGATTTGTTGTATTTCCTACTTTTATAATCTATGGCTTCTTCATTATCTAGTAACTTTAGTTTTTCAAATTTATTGTAAACTTCTATTATAGTGCTATTTTCAGGAATATTTCCTCTGATAAAATCATGTACTTTATTACTAATAATGTCCAGAAGATATCTATCGTTGTTATTGGGATGATATGTCGGTGGTTTTTCGTCGTCAAATTCATATAGTTGGTTTAATTTATAATTTATTTCCCTAACATTTTCAAAAAGTTCTCTCAGTGTACTTACTCTGATAGTTCTGCATTGATTTAATAAATCCGCATAGTCATACCGTGGTTTGAAGTGAAGTTTCAGTTCCTTCTTTATGTTCTGCCAATCGTTGGTATTTCCCAATCGTTGAATACAACGCTTCGCATCGCCTTGTATTTTTTCGTTAATGATTATTTCTACAGCAAAATTTCTTAGACCTGGTGCATTTTGACATAACTGCAATGTTCTTTCCACTGACGATATAAATTCCTGGACAGTAAACTCGTCCTTTCCGTTAAATTTTTTTAATTTACTTACGTAATTTAAAAATTGATCAGCAGATAATGCAAGTTGCTGATCGTTCGCTACAGGAGGAATATGTTGTTGTTGACGTTGTTCTGCAGTCATCTGCTCTATTCTAGCTTGTAGAGCAGCTATCTGTATTTCTTGTTGCTCAATAACGTTCCTTATTGCATCGTTATCCATGTTTTGATTAGCCATAATTTGTTCCATCCGATTAGCGTCAAATTGACGTTGTCTATCAGATTTCATAAACGTTCAATTAATAAAGTATTTGATATGTTCACAAATTATTTAATTATTTGTAATTAGTTTATAGATTTTTGAAAATTTTATTTTTTTTTTTTTTTTTTTTTTTTTTTTTTTTTTAAATTTATATTTTTATATTTTTATATTTTTATATTATTTATTATTTATATAGTTATATAATTTTATTTAATATTATTTTTAAGTGAACTAAGTTTTGTTTCTACACTATAAAAAAAAATTATTTTATAGCTTTGTTTGCTGTTAGTCACTTTATTTTGTTTTTATAAAGGAATACGAATCACTGGATTGCCAATCTTTTGTTGACAATCCTACCGACTGCGCCAGTTAAATATAATTACTTTAGTAATTATAAAAAAAAAATAAACTTTTAAAATAAAACACAAATTTAGATTGGTGTTTTTAACTTTATTCACTTAACTTTACTCGTCGAGATTTAAATCAAGACTGTCGACTTAAAACTGATAACAATATCTACATTCTATATAAAAAAGAATAAGCTTAAAAAGAATAATGATTAATATACATTATATACTTATTTGTGTATCATATAATAATTTTATATACAATGTATTTGTAACATAAGACATTTGTTCTTCACATTTTTTAAATGACAAATTCTATAGGTTTAATATTACTAAAACAATGTTGTGAGAAATGCAACTTTGCATTTTTAAAGGAAATGAAGCAAACAATATTTCAATACAAATTAATATTATAATGAATATATTTATATGATATAATGAATTTATATGAGACTATATATTTATGATAAGCAAAGTGTTGATTCTGTTATTTTCTCGTTTCATATTTTTTGATTATGGAACGAAAAGATAAATTTTTAAGAACAGTGGCGTCGTTACAGGATGTAACTCGTATGTGAAAAAAAAATATGCATATTTATGATGGTTGCCAAATTATGTGGATGCTAAAGAAAATTATCCAAAAAATTTATTGAACAATCCAAATATTTCAAATAATGAAATTCTAAAAATAAAAATTATAAAAAACAAAATAAATGGAAAATAAAATGAATAAAATCTCAGCTACTATACATAAATTGAATTGCATAAATAAAATATCAAAACCATAAAATAAATAAAAGTACATATTTAAATTATATAAAAACAAATAAAAAAAAAAATGAAAATATAAATAAATAAAATTTAAAAAATCAAAAACATAAAAGTAATCATCGTTAAAAAATTAATAATTTACAATAATCGATTTTCATGTATATATGTACTATATTTTACATACACTCATTTACTTATGTACATACTTATATGCATCTACACTCGCACACATCATAAAAAAAATTGTTTTTTTTGTTTTTTTTTAATATTAATATAAACTAAAAATCAGATTAAATTTAATATTTCATTTATACAGTGTGCGTAAAATTTACCAGAACGTACATTTACATAGTACATACATATTTTAGTATGTAATTCTATCTTGTAATATTGCCATTTTCATTTTTATAATTTTATTCAAACTATCAATGCAATGCAATTAGTTCATTTAAATTCATTTTTATAATTTTAATTCCTCAAAGTAAAATTACATTGACAAAATTTTGCTTTGAAATTTTAAATTCAGTCTAGGCAGATTAAAAAATAATTTTTTTTTTAATAGTCGTAATGTATAGTGAAAGAGAACGGCTAAGTAGTTCAAAAATTGCATCGATACAGTATGGATACATAAATAAGTTTCAGTATATAACATTTTTTTGCTTTAGTAAACATTTTTTCCTTTCTTAAGATTAGGATTCGAAATATCTGCTATCTTGTGCACCAATTATCTCCGAAGTTACTTAACTGATTTCAATGAAATTTGAAACATAGATACTTCGATAGGAATTGTGGTGCTTAACGGAGCGATTTTTTTTAAATGTCCTTATTTCCTTTTTACAGGGTGTCAAAGTTGTCAAAATTGCGATTTTTTGGCTTCCAAATGCACTTAGTACAGCAAGCACTGCGATTTACCAATTTCTTTGAAATTTTGAACATAGGTAGCCTGAAGGATATTGTGGTGCTTGAATATAGCACATTTTTGATTTTAGGTCCTGAAATTTAGTTATAGTTCTTAAAAAAGGAGAGGGTGTTTTTTGAAAAATCGTTCAACTTTCACTTCTATTATCATACATTAAATCTTCATACATATATCTATATGATTTTTGTATCAAAATATAATTTGGACTTTTCTGAAGAGTTTACAAAAAGAACAAAAAAAAACTTTGTTATATTTCTGAAGGAATAAAAAACTTTATTGAAAAGATGTTATATGTATTACAAATAGATTACTTAAAAAGAAGAAGATATACATAGTATATTATAATAATGACTAGTGACAAAATGACAATTGACATATTTAAATCTAATTATGATTTAATATAAAATCAGAGTTACCGATTACAATTATTTCTAACAATTTCCATTTTTATTAACAAAATAAAATTATATGTTTTTTTTTATCAAAATATTCAAAAATCCATTTTTATAGCACCTAAAAGGTATGCAAAGACATTTTTTAAAATTTGTGTATGTAAAATCGTTGTTGTTGTTTTCAAAATTTTTCAAAGTCAAAACCTACTCTTAAATAATTCAATTCAATGCCACAAAAATTACACAAAAAATAACTGTCCGTTAATGGATATATTTTACTGTATGTGTTTGATAAGAAAGAAAACTTCCTGTATTAACTACTATAACGGATTCATTTTGTAATTACCAAATAATCCTAAATATTTATACATTTTTTTTTTATTTAATTGTAATTTTATATTAAAATTTTAACAAAGAGAAAAACAAAAAAAATTAATAATCAAATAATATTTATATAATTTTTTTTTTCAATCATTTTATCCCATTTTATACAATTAAAAAAATTACAATTATGAAATACGTTATATAATGTGTACATAAAACATTTATTGAAAATTCGTGTTTCTATATCCGTTTACATTAAAGATTTTCTCCTTTTTTTTCAATTATAGTTCAATTAATTCAACATTATATATCATGCTGTTTGTATTTTTAATCATGAATATAAACAAAATAATCATACAGAAAATATTATAAAAAAGACAATCACTTTCTAAACAAGAATATGGGAATTATTTTTAAAATTAATCGAAAATCCAAAAAAAAAAAAAAAAATTAAACTGAAAAAATTTTTATCATTTTTCTAACACATTGTACATGAGTAAAACTATACTCGCTTTCATTTCTAATAAAAAATGAAACATATAACACATACACACTGTTACAATTTTAAAAATATCATTTTTACTAAAAAAAAAGATTTTTTTCTTTGAAAATTAATCCATCCATTAAAATCATTGCAAATAATGCATATACAATATATGAAAAAAATTAATTTTTTTTTAAAAAAGCATTTTTGTTGATCCTATATTATTATTTTTTGTTTTAACACCGAAATTGAATTTATTTTAAAAATGCAATTTAGGAATATGTATATTGAAATTTTATGTAAGAGTATGACAATAACATAAAAACTTATTTATTCATATACAACAGTGCATGCGGGATACTACAATCAGCGCCGATTTTAGCCTCTTGGGATACCGGCGTACTTCTAAACTTTTCGCCCTGTATAGGTTCAAACTTTAATATTTCAAACATTAATTTGATTTTTTTTTTATTATAGCAGCACAACATTTGATTTTCTATGTTTTTTTAGCGAACAAAATTACATCCTTTACACTTCGCCCAAGACGTAGCATTGCAGACGCGTTTTTCTCATAGAAATTCAGGTTTTCTGATAGGCTTAATTGTCTTTTTCAAAAACTAATTCAAGGACATATAAATATTCGTGCGAGAAAGAGAGTAACAGAATAATAATTAAGAATATCGAAAATAATAATTATTAAAACATACTTATGAACTAAATTCGAAATACAGATAAATAACAACAAGAAAGCCCCAAAATATAAAGAAAAGCATATCGATTAAATGAAATCAAAAGTTCCCAAAAAAGGGATATTTAACAACAAAAAGAAGAAACACAAATTTTATGTTAGTAAAGAAACATGTCTGGCTTCCGTTTTCACAAAAATCAATCTTTAAAAGTTATAATGTTATAATGTATGATCTTCAATCGTGTATATGTACAATAAGTGTTTGGTAACACTGATAACACGCAACAGATACTCATCTGAATATACACCACAAATAAAAAATTGAAAACAAAAAACAAAAATGTTTTTTTTTCCCTCTAGAGCTAGAGAATATTATCGTAACAAATCAAAAACAATACATACTAGATACTAGGAATCAGTATAAAATCAAAAAAAAATTATATCAAAAATAAAAATTATCAATATCTACTATAAACTTTTTTGTGTTCGTTGTATTGATTCTGATATTGATATTGGCCATAAATACTTTGTATAACATTGCGTTAATTCTGATAATACTAGTACATTCAAAATAAAATTTAATAAAAAAAAAAAAAATAATAACAATATATGAATAATCCTTTTATATGAATAATTTTAATTTTGTATAATTATTTTGTAGAAGAAAATTTTATATCTGTCTATATAGTTAAACCTGTATATACTCGTATATGTGAACGAACTTGTGAACAAAAAATAAAATTAAATCGATCTCAATATAGATTCAAAAAATTAAATGATACATATATCAATTTTTTTTACGATTTTTTCGATACGCCACTATATCCCTAACATACGTAAATGCTTTTTGAAATATTTCAAATGTAATATCTGTAAACGTATTATTTTGATTTTTTGTTGAGTCGTTTGTATACAGACAAATACCAAAATAATAGCATACTCGAATCGAATATTACATACCTATAATTGATTTCATTCGTAATTTATTTACATAATTATTTATTAAAAATTTATCTTTTATTCGGTTTCACTGAAATATCAACTAAATTGAAAAAATGCAAATTAATTTCATTTAATTTATATGCTAACTATACGAAATGAGTTGCATACCAAAAATTTGTATCGCTTAGCAACATGAATATTTTTGAAGCCCACTCAATAGTGTTCCCGTCAAAATACTCAATTTTTTTTTTTTTTGAAGACAAAAAATATCAAACAGTTAAGATTCCTTATTTAGTTCATTTCTTTCATAATTATGCACTATTATTATTATTATCATTATTTTTATTATTATAATTATAATTATCATTTCAATAAAAAATTATATAAATATATGTGAAAAAATAAAAAAAAATGTTTCGTCACACTGAGAGAAGAAAGACGTTGAATTACTGTACTTGAAAGAGATCATTTTAGGATATAAAATTTCAATTTAATTCTTTAAAATATATATCTACATATTCTATGGTATATATGTACGTTATACTAGTATGAGTGATATTTCATACATCATATCAGTGTACTCGTATTTTTATTTTTGAGAAAAATTTGATTTTCTCTTTTAGTATAGATTGCGAATTTCGTACGATTCCAAACACAGAAAATCAACTAACAATATTAATTTTATATACTTTCTTCTCTATTCTACACATACTCTAGAGTAGTATATTTCACAGATCAAATGAACACAAATCATTTTTGAATTTCTTATTTTGAAAATTACTCTGCCTTAGGTACATACATACACATAGTATCTGCTGTCTTAATCACGGCATAATATAAATTTATAGGCATGAAATTTTGGTATGTCCTTTATATCTAAACTCGAATTATATTTTGAATTTTTTGTATTTTCTTCTTTTTTGTATACAAAAATATTGATTCCTGACAATAAATTTTTGTTGTTGTTATTACATTAATTTCAAGAAACAAATTTTATTTACTTTTTCTTTTATTTTATTGGTTATTTATTTGTTTTCGTTTACATACACATACTATACTACTTACTTGTGTAAGTGTATACATATATACATACATATTACATATATCATAAATTCGTTTATATATGTTAATATTTATTTTATTTTTTCTTTTCTATTTTTTTTTCATGTCGAAATATTTTTTATCATATCAATTTTATTTATTATCAATTATTCAGTTATTTAAATCTTCTTATGTAAAATTCACTTACAATAAATTATACGTACAATATAACCATGTATAACCGTATAACAACGTACTCGTATATATGATATAAGAAATAATTTTTTTTATTGATGTTATCCTAAAGGATATTATAATATGGTATACTGTATATATAAGTACATATATTATTATTATATAATACATTATAACTAGATATATTATTGTATATTTTTATATAGTCTTACATTTATATACATACATACATAAGTATAATCATATAAATGTAAAAAAAATTTTATAATACGTAATCATATTTACGATATTTATGAGGTCAGATTTATTATTATTGCACAATTTTTTTTTATCCTTTTACTATTTTTTGTCTTTTATATAATATGTGTACATATATGTACATTATTATGTGCATACATATATTTTGTTTCGTTGAATCAAAAATATAATTTTTCGATGGTATATATAAAAATTCGAAAATGTATATAGAGTAGAAGACAGTTTTGCAAGGATCGCAAAAAGCAAAAAAAAAATAAAAAAAACAAATCTACAAAAAAATAAATAATAATAATAATAATAATAAACAAAATAAATGAATTCTTGCATATGCTACATACTACATATATACATACATATACACATATATATATATATATATGTATATGGATTTTTTGTTATAGATAAAATTATTTTTTTATTTTTGAAAATATTATGTAGGTATGTACATATGTAAAATTTTTTTATTATATGATTTTGTATTGTTGTATAGAAAATGATAAAGGGTTGTATACGGTTTATATTATTCTTGTATATCATATACTACATATGTATGTATGTACTCATAGTAAATATCGTATTGTATTAAAAAATGTAGATTTTCAGTTTTTCATATTATTTATTTGTACATAAATGCATGTAATGTATACATTATCTGTATACATGTTCATATAACATAAAAAATAATAAAATGGTATTTACATACATATATATGTATATATATGTTCATATATACGTGTTAGTATGTAGTACCAGTAGTACATATTATGTATGTTATATTCAAATTTTATTTCTTAAGAAATTTTTCAAGTTAAAAAAATTTATAGTTGGTATGAGTAGATATACATGTGTGTATAAGTATGTAAATATTATTTATGTACAGATGATGAACACATCGAAATGTTATGTATATGTAACGTTTATAATGTATATACGATTATAATGTATGCGTATATTTTTTGGTTGTATATATGTATACAATATTTTGCTCATTCTATTTCTACATTATAATAGAAATAGAATGAGCAAAAATATATAAATACTTATATACTCGTATATATACATACAAATAGTAGTACGAGTACTTGTATTATATTTTACTATATAAATATATCATTTTAAGGATATTTAATTTCTATACAGAAGTATGTCCTACATATATTTATATAGAAATATTTATGTACATATATATGAGAGTTATTATGCTATACATTATAATATTTTTCTCAAATTTAATACAGAACCATATAGAACGTACTCATATATGTATGTAGAAATTACGAATATATGTACGTATATATATTTCTGTTATATGTTGAGTGTACGTGTACATAATGTATGTATATAATATTCAAGAAAATTAAGTGAATGACTTGGAAACAAAAGACAACAGACAACAGTCATTTAAGGCGTTTTTATTTTATAATGTTTTTGTGGTGGCGTTTTTTTTTTTATCTTCTTCTGAAAATTATATGTATGGAAATTTTTTTTCATTATCTATAATTTTTTTGTTTTTTATATTTTGCTGTGTTGTTTTGTTTTTATTGTCGTCGTTATTATTATTTTTTGTAATGTATTCATTCAATTATAACAATTTTATTTTATTCTCCTTTTTTGTTTTTAATTAATTTTTTCATATGTATTTTTAAATTTATTTTTCATTCTTATGTTTTTTTTTTTTTCGAATTTCCTCGAAATTGTAATTTTAATTTTCACTTTATTCTCTGAATTAAGTAATGTATATTCCTAAATGTTTTTTATACACATTTTATCGATATTGGATGCGTGAGTACTTTGTTTTTTTCTTTGTTTTCATATTAAACGTTTTTTTGTTATTATTTTTTTTTTTTTGTTTTAAACGATTAAAAAATATAACATATTCCACTCAAAAATAATTTGAATGTATCGGATGTAATCATAAAGTCATTTTCTATATGTATATGTAAGATATTTTTTAAAAGTTCAATTTTCAATATTACATAAACACATACTGCAGATACACAGTATTTGTTGATCGTTTATATTAAATTAATGACAAATAATTAACATTAAGGCATGGTAACAGCACATCAGGAATCTTATTATTTCAAAAAAAAAAAAAAAAAAAAAAAAAAAAAAAAAAAAAAAAAAAAAAAAAAAATAATAATACATAATAATATATAAAGTATGTATATGTACATAAAAATGTATACGTACGTAAGCATGAAAATATTTCTGATATACTTATTAGAAATAAATCATACAAATTATAAAATAAATCATCTTAGAATATCATAAATATCAATTTAAATAAATGTACATAAGTAAATTTTTTATGTGTATACAACAAAACAAAAAAAGATTAAAAATGAAAAATACAAAAAAAAAGAAAGAAATTGAATATAAAATAAAACAGAGAAAAAATAAAATTAAAAAATGAAAAACTTAATCAGAATATTATTATAAGATATGTACATAATGTATACGGGTATGTACTATATGTACCAACTACCCACTCATCTATGTGTATAAAACATAAAATGTTTATAGTATAAAATTTTTTTTTTGTTTTAAATATATATAGTACATACATTATGTATGTATGTACATTATCTATGTAGATGTATATCAGAAATTTGATTTCATTATTTATTCAGACTCACAATCATATACATAAATATGTAGATACATATACATGCATACATATGAAAATATATATGTAACTGGACGTATATAAGGATAATGAAAAACAGAAGAATTTTGAAAAATTTATGGAATTCGTTTCTTATTTGAAAATAAGAAAATATAATATTAATAAAAAAAAAAACAAAATGTATATTGCATATGCGTTATATGAACATACAATAAAGAAATTATTATAAATATGAGTCTGTGTATTATACGTATAGTTTGAAATATAATAATATAAGAGTATATCTATATTCATGTATGTACATATTTTTTTAATATAATTTTATGTAGTATTATATATAGTACATATAAATTAATTTTTTTTTTCATGTACGATTATTTTATGTACATTATATTGTATTCATATAAGATCTATATATATATATATATATTGGAATATGTACATATAAATATGTAATATAAGACGCTATATAAATAAGAAAACTTACCACGCCGTCGCCAATATGATGAATAGTACATGGAATATGTGCTGTTGCCCCAATTTGTGTTGTTATGACTGTTGAATTTTCTGTGCCAAAATACATTGGTGTCTTATATATATCATCAAGAATTGTCTCCTTATTATTATTACTATCTTCAGTATTTGTATCAATAATATTATCATTTATATGACTATTACTGTTATTTATAACGATATCTTTTGTTAATTGTCGTATTTTTGGCAACATATTAGATGCATCGACCGATGACTGATGTGACATTATTAAATTTTGATTTATTATCAGATTATCATTATTCACGTAAAATGATATTCCTGAAAATAGAAAAACAACAAAAAAAAAGGCAAAAAACAAATTAAATGAAAATAATTTTTTTTTTCATATAGGTATTTTCACATTACATTTGTTATATACAATATATGAGTATATAAAACATATGCACATATAATGTATGTGTAAAAAAATATAAAAAGCATTAATGGAAATAATTATAAGAAAATTTATCATAAATATTATATGATTACCTATACATGTGTAATAATAATTATTATTTATCAAAATATTTGTACATAAAAATATAAAAGTAAGAAAAAAAAAAACTGCTATTTCTACAAACTTTCTAATTGCATGAAAATTATGGTGATTATAGAAGACAAAAACTTCTCATGTGTATATACAATACAAAACAACATAAATACCTTACACATACAAAAATATCTACTTATCTATATTATACATGTTATAATAATGAGAAAAAAAAAATATCATAAAATAATACACATTATTACACATGCATATGTGCAATACATACAAAATGATTCATGAATAAGACAAATACTACATAAAAATAATTATCAATAAAACATAAAAAAAATAAATAAAATAAAAAGAAAAAAAATAATTTACGTAGTACGTATATTACATACATGTACATACATGTTGTATCCTAATTGTATTTTCTTCAATATCAAACTTCATTTATGTTATTATGTGTTTCTATATAATGCACATTATATGTACATTTATATGAATGTCCTCTATCATATACAACACATTAGAGATATCATTATGTGGAATATTTATATAATGTATGTATTTAATGTATAAATGTATCTTACAGTGTTTTAATTATTAGATTTTTTTCCTATAATTTTCCTTTTTTTTTATTTTTATCTACATTACATTCATTCAAAGTAATTTATTCATATAATCAATTTTTAACCTTATACTCGTATATAAATACATACATATATGCATTGCATATGTGTATGTAATTTCTCTGGGAGAAGCAAATATGCACCTACTTATAAACACTCACATACATAAACAAGAATTATTTTTTTCTTTTATTTTACTACTTTTTTTTCTTTTTTTTACTAAGTGTATAACATCAACATACATACATTATATACGTACTTAGATAAGTAGATATACGTACATAAATAAATAATGTATCGGTTTTATATAATAAATGTATCATAATGATATAATAAATTTCATATTTTTCTTTTTGATAAGGTCCTCTATAATACTTACGTATAAATACATGATACAGATATTGTGTGTATAGATATTCATATATCTACATATGCATATACACAATTACTATTTTGTAAATTTATTATTATTATTATTATTTTTTTTTTATACTTCTCTCATCTACTTAATTTCTTATACTTTTACTTTTATAATACATATGTGTATGTATACCTCATATAATATGATGTGAGTATGTTAATGTGTTATAATGTACTTTATCTTTATTTTATTTATTTTATATACGTATATATATATTTTTTTTCAAAAAATTTCACTAATCAGAATATATTATTATTTGTAACTAGATTTGTTATAATGTAAATTTTTGTTTTTATATAAAAAATCGTATATGTACATACACATGTGTAAATTATATTGCATATATTATGTAATATTTATATATTTTAATAGCATTATTAATTTCTTTTTATTGTGTGTATATCATTATCATTCATTTTTATTATTCTTACTTTTTCTATTCACACATTATTACAAAGTTTTTACTTTCTGTTCAAAGTTTAATATTATTTATTGAGAAATAAAAAATAATGTACATACTTATATTCTTATACATATTAATATGTATATAATAAGGGTATTCGTTAAATGCAGTAAAATACTTGTAAACCGAATAAATCGGATATTTTACACAATTTAAACGCTTTTATAAATTTTTATATGAACAATTATTTTGTTTTTAAACGAAACGAATAAATTTAATACTTTTAAATTAAATTAGTCGCGTAATTGATTTACGGTTTACAGTTTAAAATATTTGTTGCCAATGTCACTATGTTATTTGTGTCAGCTGTTTCAGTTCTTGAATTTGTGGTTTGGTTAGGTACTATAGCTATACAACCGTACAGAATATAACATGGAATAAAATGATATTTTTGACAATTGAAATGACTTTCAAAATGACAGAAATGACGATTGAATTTTAAATACTTCTAATTTACATAAGATGCGTCGTCACAGTAATACATTATACATTCACTTTAAACCTATGTGTAATTTCATATAATATGAGTTCGTAATATATAACTCTCTTAAGTGAATTGATTGTAATAATTAATAGACGTGTATATGTTTATATAATTATAATTAATATGTACCTCACAGTCTGTCTACACACTCAAACACTTATACATAAACATTTCAAATGTTTTGTCACTACATATATACATTACATTGATATAGGTATATTTTATTATACCTGGTATCTACTTAGGATATTTTGTTTCGAAATAAATAATTTTTAGATAAGTTAACAACAAATAAATATATTTTATACTTAGACGAATATATACAAACATAAATGTAAACTATATATGTATGTAGATATATAAAATATTGTAGTTAATAATACAATTTTCAAAAGGTTTTTTATTACATATTATTGTTATTTGTCTATTTGTTAGGGATGGTCTCTTTTAATCACTTAATAAATATTACCAATATTACTTAGTTCGTATATACATACTCGTACATATGTAAATATATAATTAAAAGTATGATTATATAAAAGCAGGCAATTATTCAAACAAAAACAAAAAAAAAAAATAATCTACATTTAAAAGTTAATGATTCTCTATTTTGTTTACTTAAATATTTGTTAAAACAGAGTAAATTAACGTAAATACATATAATGAACATTGCGATATACAATCTCGTTAACATTTTATTTTGATTTTAATTAAATTTATTTTATACATATAAAATGTATACTATACTAAACTTTATGTTCATATTTCTTTACATATATGTATAAATATAAAGTATATATATGTACATATATATATATATATGTATATATATATTGTTTGTTTGTTTGTTTGTTTATGTATAAATTAAAATTTGACTTTTATTTATTACAATTTACAACATTGATGATTGTAACGAGTTAAATATGTTTCTTTTGTTCTGTTTATATTCCTTTGCATATGTATGAATAATAATAATAATATAAAGTTAAGTTATATAAATACCCATGCATATATATGTATGTATCAGGGTATTAGTGAAACAACAAATTTCATTTATTGTAAACGAATATATTTACGAATATATATATATATGTATATTACTAATAATGCAAACAATAATACTCGTACAAAATATGAACTATCAAAGAATCGGTTTATGCGTACTATAATATTATATTTGTATACAAACTAGATGTATTGTAAAATACATAGTAAGGGTATTCACGACTTGGTCTTGTATCATTGTAAACGGTGTAAACTCGTAAAATGGAAAAAACAAAATTATTTCAAGTAATACTTAACAATCATTCCGGGTTTCAAATAATTTTTGTCATGCATCGTTTTTTTTTTTTTTTTTTTTTTTTTTTTTTGTTTTTTTTTTGAAATCTCAAAACGATAAAAATATCATTCACTATTTTATGTAATTTGATTTAAGTTGTTGTTGAAAATCATTTGATGATTCAAAGTTGATATTTACTGTTTGTTAAAGTGTCTATATACACAAAAAATTAATTATAAATTTTATTTTTTTATAGAAATGCAACAGATACGCAATATACTACATACATATTACAGTACAAGTATGTATTTTATATATTCATAAATGTTCATTGTTCATGTACACCAGATTTCATACATTTTTACTTTCATGTATGTATCTATACATAGTACATGGATATGTCATGCTTTATAAAGTAAAAATTATTGTAAAATTGATTAAATTACATTTATGTATTATTTTTGATTGAATTTTATTTAATAAAATTTCATATGTACTTATGTACCATGGTACCATACATATACATATGTCTATATACGCTCTCAACAAATAATAATAAATCCAATAACAAAAATAATAAATTATTAAACAATTTATCACACAATATATATTGTCACACATGTACAGATACAGAAAATTATATTGGTATTTATTAATATTTGTTTGGTTTTTCTCTATCCTTTATTTTGCTTTTTTTTTATTATATACTCGTGCATATTTCTGTTTGTTAAAAATTGATGATTCATTGACAGACAATATGTTTACATTTTGAATAAATTTGATTCATCGTGTTATAGTGTATGAAGTGAAAGTAAGTGAGTGTTTCAAAAAAAAAAAAAAACGAAAATTCAAATTCATATAAAATTCATAAAAAATTGAATGTATTACACCATATAAATATTAATTATTATTTATTACAATATGTACATGTATGTACATTACATACATATTCGGTATTTTATTTTTACTGTACGAGTATACAATGTAATAAACCAATAATAAATTATATTTTTGAATCAAAGATAAAATAAAAAAACAAAAGAAACGAAATTTCTCTTTTTTTTATTTATTTATTTTTTTTAAGGATGATTTCATAACAAATTGATTGGAAATATTTTATAAATTATTATTATTCTCTGATGATTATGAATAATATGATAATACACACGTCATGTAATCTACCATTTATCACCATGAGTGTAGTTTATACATATGAGTTTATGTAATTATTTTTATTTTTGTATATTAATTATTTATTTAATGAAAAAAAAATTTTTTTTTGTGTATAATAAAATTCTTTGGATTTTTTTTAAAAATGAAAAAAAAAAAATAAATAAAAATTGATAATTAACTTTTGTAGTTTTTATTTTTTTGTATTCAATTATTTGTCTGTGATAGAATTATAGAAATATCATAATTACTTGCACAATATACCTATATACATATATTTAATTAAAAAATTCAACGAAAATGAAAAAAAAAAAAAACTTAAAATAAAAAATAAAAAAGAAAACATTATCTATAGCGAAAAGAATATCTTGAAAAAATTCATTTTCAATCAACTTTTTTTTTCCATTACTACGACTTGACGAGTACATAATATGTATATCATAATTTTTTAATTTGAAATCACAATCATAATGTTATATAATACGTACGAGTACATAATATGTATCATATGTAGTATTTTCTTAAGAAAATTATTATTGCAAATATCATTAAAAATATTCATATGAGCACATAAAGTATCAAATTAAAAGGATAAAACATAAAACTACATACAAGAGTATACATAGAATTAGTTAGATTTATACATATAAATTTGTAAACACAATATATATAATTTGTGTGTTTTGTGTTTATATATTTTCAATTAAATGAAAAGAAGAAGCAGAAGAAGAAGAAAATAAAAATTGTAAATTTATATTTGAATTTTTTCAATTGTAAATAATATGTGTATCTACATATGTATATTATAATTCTCCACATTACATATTTTGCATATTATGTACACATGTCTGCATTTACTAGATACATATGTATATTATTTATATATACATATGTATATATGTATTATATATATACATATAATATATATGTTATTCAAATATAAAATCACAATGCGTGATGATATTTCTTTTATTATGTTTTGTTTTTCTTCTTTAATTTTTTCTTTCATTTTATATTTTTATTTTATATTTTTCCTTTTTCTCATCCATTTTTCAGTTTTCTTTTATTCAATTTTATCTTTTTTTTCATATAAGATTATGATTATGTATACATGTATATGTATATTGCACTTTACAATTTCACATATATTCAACTTAAATATGTGTGTAACATGATGATTGTATGGTAGGTATATTATATATACGGTATACCTTTTCCATTTCATTTTTATTATTATTAAAAAAAAAAATTTTTTTTTTATTTTATAAAAAATATTTTCTATTCCTACTTGACATAAAAAATAGCATAATATACACAATCAGTTAAAGTTAAGCTGCATATGTACAAACTAAAGTATAAAAATTTATAATACCTATATGTAAGTATATGACGTATATCTATTTATATCGATGTAGGATATTGTCTATACTCGTATATAATACTTTATATAAATTCATACGCATATGAGAGTATAAATATGTAAGTAGGATATTATATACTATACATATGTATGTACAAATATGCTGTAGATAGGCAAATAAATATCCGCAAAGAGAATATACTTACATAAATATAATACAAAGAAAAAGTACATATTATATATATTATGTATATATACAAATAAATACTATGCACTTAAGTAGTTTTTGTACTTTTTTTGTAAAATGTATCATTTTTTTTGTTACATTTAACTTTTATATATTTTTATTTCATTTTCATTTTTTTTATTCATTTATTTTATTACATAAAAAGATTTTGTAAAAATAATAATTTTAATATAAAAACACACATATGCGTACTTTATACAAATGTACATATTATAGAAAACGCATATCGATCATACACACATATACGAAGGAATATATAACAAAACATAAGAATATACATATGTACATACTTATATGTAAATGTTATAAATGCATAATAATGCGTTTACATTCTATGTGTTACACATCACTTGCCCCATTCATGCCCATGCGTATTTTAATTATTTTTCTCTCGGTTTAAGAATTAAATGAATATGATAAGTAATGAAAGAAAAAAAAATCAATAAACATTCTATAAAGGTATATACTTAATGTAATTATATGTGTGTTTATATATGAGCATAGTTTAATGTTATTGCGTGCATTTACATATATGTATAAAGGAACATATTAATAAAGTACAAAATAAAATTATTACTGATGTCTGATGTTTTAGATACATATTTTCAAGAGTTGTTCCTTGATATTATGTATATGTTGTATGAACTAAAATGTATAAATTTTTATTTTCAAATGTACTTGTATATCTATCAATTTTTTTTTTTTTTGCTATTTAAAATAAGCACATTCCGTAAAACAAAACAAAGTAATAATAATAATAATAATAAAATGGAAATATATACCTATATGTATGTATGTCCATTGGAATGAATAGTATATAAATATATTTACTGCTGTATATTATGTGATTATACTTTATGTTTGTGTATATAACAAGAAAAAAGCAATAACAAGAAAACATTTACATATAATGTGTACATACAGTATGTTTGGTATTTACTTTCTACATTTTATACTTATTTTATTTTATTCAGATAATACATATGGCTAATTTTAATAAAAGGTCAACGTATATGTCATTTTTTAGATTTCATTTTTTTCCGAATCTAAGAAAAAAAAACATATTTCAAAATATTTATTTCAATTATAAAATAATATTCATCGTTTTATTTTTTGGCGTTCTTTTTTAGCAATTTTTCTTAAAAAATTTTTGAAAAGTTGAAAATTCATGATAAGAACCCATATTGATTTTGAAGGATGCATGTCGCCAACATTTTACAGTATGTCGTCAACTGTTTTGTAAATTCAATTTAAAATCTATAAAATTACAATTTGTTCTAAACTAGTGAATGAAATGTCAACTTATGGAACTAATTAATAAAAATCATTTGAATTTACGGCTTGAAACTTCGAAGAAATTTAGAATTTTTTTCAAGATGTCAATGTGGTTTAATTTCTTCGAGTATGTCGCCAACGGACTTTATTCTTTTCATATCTTTTTTGATTAAAAGACTTTTGATCCAAAACTTTTCATAATTATTCACAATTACTTCTATTTTGAAATCGTCAAAAAAGTTTGAATAATTAATGCAATGCTATTGAGTTATAACTCGTTCTTTATCTTCAAACGGTAAGTCGCCAATTTTAGAATTAGTCATATGTACATATTTACATATGTATATTTGTTATTTTCATTTTTTAAGGAAATAAATGCATATGTATACTTAATTAAATAAGTAAAAAATAAAAATAATTATTATTTATATGTACAGCGAAAAAAATAGAAAAAAAAATAACATTAAAGACAAAAGTTTACATAAATACTTATTACATGTATGTGTCTGTTACGATAACAATAATGTGTGTGTACAAAATATAAATAAAAACGTACGGAAATAACAAATTTATACAGGGCTAATTATTACAACATAATTAGTTAAGTATTGTTATTGATATTATTTGATTGAGAGTTTTTCTCCTATACATGCATACTTGTATTTCATAATTATTTGAAATGTTAAGTAAATATGGTACGATTTATTCAATGAAATTGCGTGATCTTGTCATAAGAAACTTTTTTTTTTGTCAAAAATTTGATCATGAAATTGATCATCTAATCTAAAATAAAATGCACACTAGAAATATTTATAATTTTTTCAATTGAAATTTGTATTGATATGTAAAACAATTATTACGTTTTTTGAGTGACGCATACCATACATATTTTGTACTTTGATAATATTCTTTTAAAAAAATATGAATAATACACGATCATGAATGATGCTTTTATTACCTACACACTGTTCTGTATTATGTATTATGTATTTATAATATTCAAAATAATATTTAATTGTAAATAAGTATGTTTAACATACAGACAGATAGGAAATATTTTAATAAGATAACGAAGAGTGTATGGAAATTGAATAGCTCGACGATTGTTCTGGTATTGGACAGTTAAACTTGAACTGCTACACCCTCACCTATCGCACAATTCTGGCGACAACTACAGCGTATACAGTAATTAAATGGGACTTTTTAGGCTGAACTTTACGCTGTCGCCCAAATAGATTCTATTTTATTTTTCAGCGACAACGAGCCATTCTTGACCTGGATTTTGCATGGTAGTAATCTATTCGCAAGAAGCAAAAATGTAAAATTTATATATATTTTACGCTGCAGTTGCGCATGAATTGTGTGAACTTTCGACGTTACGCTGCAGTTGTCGCCAGAATTGTGCGATGACTGTTAAGCTTGATGTTTTGAGTTCAAATCCCATCCAGTTCACTATTCTCGTGCGGGCGAAATACTTGGAAATTAACCATTAATCCAATGCAGACTATAGTAACTAAGTACTGATGATGAACTGGATGATATATCAGGCAGAATTACTAATCGGTGCGGTGCGGTGCCATAATAGGATAGAAGGATTTAAAAAAAGACAAAAACAAAGAAATTTAAATGTGAAAATTTGATTTTTCTTGACAAAATGCTTATTCCTTGAGCATCCCGTGTACATATATTACGTATACATATTATGTATATAAAAATTATATTTTTACTATCTACATACACATATTCATACATATAATTTTAATGATTTTATTAGATTTTATTTGTTTGTTTCTATTATTTTTTTCAGCTTTATTTTTTTTATATTTTTGTATTTATCGTTATCCTGGAAAAAAGTAAATACAAAAAAATTGTTGTTTTGTTTTGTTATACCACATTTATGTATATTATGTATGTGGGATTCATTTACTATACTTACTTTTAATATTCAATATACTATACTTTATAATATATTGATAATAATTGATACTGTAATATCGGACCATATTTGGTGTTTCTGAAATATGAAATATGTATACCTACCTGCTATTGTAATAAATAATAATCAAAATACTATTGTAATGTAACATCGGATGATTTTTGCGTATTTCGTACATTGATTGTTAATTCCAGTTAGTTCAATTAAGATTAGAAGATGTAATTTTGAGTTAAGGACAGTCTTAATATTATATTCGGAGGAGGAAGTAAAACTTAAATTAGGTAAAATATTGTAATTTGCTATTATAAAATATATTAAAATAAATTCTTTGTAAAACATATCTCACATGTATAAATAATTATAATTACATATT
Organism: Villa cingulata; assembly: GCA_951394055.1. Lineage (NCBI taxonomy): Eukaryota > Metazoa > Arthropoda > Insecta > Diptera > Bombyliidae > Villa > Villa cingulata. The sequence goes on from OX596017.1 coordinate 22,648,917, forward strand.
AGTATGTAGATATTTAGTTGTACGTACTTATTAAATTATAATACAAATACTATATGTATGTATCATGTATTAACTAAATTAAAATGTTTATATGTATAGTTAGACTAATACATGTATACATACATATATATATATATATATATGTACATATACATATGTATTTTTATTGGACTATTTTTATTCATAGTTAACCCCATAAGCAAGAATGCTTATAGCATTTTTCTGTCAACACTGTCGCCGGTTATATACAAAATTTATAAATATTATATACATATGTACATATATACAATATACTCTTAAATGAATATGTGTATGATTATGATTATATATAGGCTCTTTTTATTCTTATTCATTCATTCGTTTTGATACATATTTTTGCCGCAACATCCTACATCAATATAATAGCCTTTACAAATTTAACAGGATAAAATAAATATGAATATAAAATCTTAAAGCATCATATTATAGATATTCATATATGAGTATAATCACATATAGATATCATAGATATTATATAAATGTATGTATTTAAGTATATTATATGTGACGTATATAGTTATCTGTTATATATACAATATATGTATGTATGTATGTAAAATATAATATGTACAATATTATACACAATATACATTGTACACTTGATGGAAGATAAAAAGTTTTTATAGCGTATAATATAGTCATATCCTTTCAGCATGAAAAAACACATATAATGTGTATTTTGATGTTCTTTTAAACACTATTTTATTTAGTACTATAATATACATATGTATACGAGTACTACTATAAATATATACATATGTATATTGTTAGTATATACATAAATTATATTTATATATATTTGAATTGTCTGTATATGAATCCTATATATATGAATAAGTATGTATGTATACAATTTATATTCATAGAATATATATGAATATGTATACATTACAGTGTATGTAATATCTATAATTGTAACATGCGATACATACATATATATACATATGTATTTATTTGTTAGTTTATTTTGTATTCAAAACATACATAGACTTGTATAATATACGTACATATGTAAATATATTTTATTTTTGTTTTTGAATGTATAATACATATATATATTTACTCAAAAATATGTATATTATATACATATATGTAACAACATATAAAGATATCTTGTACGACAGTAACAAAATTTATAGGTTAAGTGCTTTAGCTTTTATTCATCGCACACAATATTCAACATACTCTTAATACATATGTACATAACATCCTTTTCATAAATATTTTTTTTAGTATATTATTATTTTCATATATTATTATTATTTTTTTTTTTTTTGCTTTTTGGTTTCGTTTATTTTTTCTAACTAAATTTTATAAAGTAAAATCATTTGAATCATTTTGAATTTATAGAAATTTTATACAGTATACTGAATACATTTTATATAATTTTCATAAATCCGATAGTATATGTAAGTATTGTACCATTTATAGATTTTTTATTTATAAACGCTTATATAACATGCAATTAGTTATGTAATAATAATGTGAATAAAATAATAGACATTATTAAATTTTAAAAATAATAAATTCACATTTACAGCTGATTATACATATCACGGTGTATACTTACATATGTACATTTTACTATTTACATTTATTAATATAAAAATTTTATTATAAAAATTATTTTCAATAAAAATGAAATCTCACAAAAAATACAGATATGTATACCCAGTCATAAAGATTCACATAATAAGAAGTTTCTTAACAATGTAATATATAGCTGTCATTTTGTTCAAATGTTAGAAAACTATTTATATAAACATCAAACTAAGTATTAAATGCCTTAATTACATTCCTAGAATTTTCCCTAGAAAATGTTACACAAAATACTAATACGTATTCCATCGGTTTTCACACTTTATTATCTGCACATGTTTACACAGGATCATATCATTTGCGAATAGATAAATAACTTGGTCAATTTCGCTGATTATCAAAATGTACATTCATGTAGTTAGCCAAATTTAAGAAAAATATAAATATGTAAAAAAAATAGTGTTTATTATGGTTAAAAGGTTTATACTTATTTGAATTTTATGATAACATAAATACTATGTAGATTAAGCTGATAAAATTCAAATTATTTTTTCTTCTTCTTTGTTTTTTACCTTGTAACAACCTTTAACATTTACAACTTTTTCGAAACAATAAGAAAACCAAGAAAAAACAAAAACAAAATAAAAACAAAAAAAAAGCAAATGATATAGTGAATAATGAAAACAAAGAAATAGAAAAAGAATAACAATAATGATAACAATAACGAATGAAAAACCAAAATACTTGGCAAAAATTTTTGTTATCTAAATTTAATGACCGAAACTTTTTCAACTAATTTAACCTCATTGTGAATATTTAAGTGTTAAATGTATATATTTCTCTCTATCTTTCTTTTATAAATATGTTCATAATACATACAAACATTAAACTTGTAGATCCTAGAGGCAGAGAATATTTAAAAAAAAAACAACATCACTATCACCATTATCATTTCATCATCAACAATTTTGTCGTCGTTGTCATATCAAAATAACATGATTTTTATTTACCTACATATATCCGTGCACATGTATCGCAACATATTAACAATTATACTCAGCATTTCATCTTATAATAAAATCAATGAATTCTTTTCTATTTTTATTTATACGTACTATTTATTTTTTTTTTCTAGTATATCTAATGTAAGAATTATATCATATGCATTAAATAAGAATGAGTATATGTATATTTTTTGTATAATTTTTTTATTTTTTTTTTTTTTTTTTATTTTCAAATTCAACGACACGTAGTCACTATGTCCCGACAATAATATACTCATCGTACAATCAAATTAAATAATATAGTACACATTAATTAGAGATAAAAATGAAATTAATTTTTTAGAAATTTTTCAATTTCAAGAAGGCATGAAATAATCTCATTAACAAAAACAATATAAGAATAAGAATTGTAATTACATACTCGTAATTCTATCATGAAAATATGTAGATAGGTATGTAATATATAATTTATGAAGGAATTTTAAGTGTCTCTATATATAAAATTGTACTTGTACATTATATAGCCTATATTACATACGCAATATTAATTTTAATTTTTCATTAAATGAATAATAAAAAATTAAAATGAAATTGAATTGTAAAGGTTTGTAGTGACAAGAAAAAATTTTTTTTTTTGAAAAGGATAATGATGTGTAAGAAAAAAAAGCAGAAAGCAACAAGAAAATGATTTGTATTTATATGATGAAAAGTGAAAATAAAAGTATTTATATATGCATATATTGTACATAATATATACATACGTTCATACGTATCCATCCATATACAATTTAATGAGCAACAGAAAGTATCAATCAAAAATTTGACATTTTAATGTTACTACATTACATTCAAATAATAATGTATTATACATATATAAATGTGTACATTTATGCAATTTATGTAATATGTATATGATATAATATAATATAAAATTATATTAATTAATAAAATATATACTACTTCACACTTATGTATTTATATGTATGTATATGTATGTACATAAGGAATAATGTATTATGAAGAACATCATATTTTAATGTCATTTACGTATATTATACATATATATATACTAATATGTGTATGTTTTATTTTTGTTTTTGATTTTTTCCTTCTGACTATAATATGTAATTATATTATACATTACACACAAATTCAATGGTAGGATTTTATACTTAATATTCAATATTATACACATTAAATAGACATGGGAAAATTATTCACTTAAGTATTGTATTAAATTGAATTATTATTTATGTACTATATAGATAGATAAAACAAAAAAAAATTTGCACCTTTATTATAATATGCAGAAATAGAGTACATAACATATGTAAATTTTTTTGTGTAAATTATGTACATAACCTATCTTGAATCAAATTATGATATCACATAATAAAAAGTTGCGTAAATAATAATAATAATAATGTCATTATAAATACATACTAAAAAAGGTATTTTGTGAACATGAGTTATAATTTTGTTTTTATTTTCGTACTTTATATTTTTTGGAATAAGTGATAATCCTCCATACTGTTTACGGTGAATTTTATTTATTTATTTTTATTTTATTTTTTGGGGGGAAAAATTAAATATTTTTTAAAAAATATGTGCTAAATTTTAAATATTCCCCAAAAAAATATTATTCTTAGAAAAATGTTTAATCAAAAAATCACTCAAAATCAAAGGTAATATATAACATTCAGATATAGTGATGTAATTTAAGGAACCTTATATGTACTTCATATGATTTTAATCTGATTTACTGATGTTATAAAAGTTTAAGAAATAAATATATACTAAAGAATATATTATCATAATTATTATTTGGCCCGTGTAGTATTCACCAAGCAAGATTATCTGTTGGATATATTTTAGCTGGTTATAATCTCAGCTTATTCACATAGCAATTTATAGATGAAATTTGTTTTCGGACTTCATTTTTGGAGTGTTGACAATGTCAGCTGTTTGTATTTTTATATTACAAAATGAAAAAGAGGTTATGTGGTGTGATGATCATATGTGAATGATATGTGCTGTTGCTGTTATTAAAGGTTATGTTCGAAAGATATTTACAAGACAAACATAAGATAAGTAGTTTAAAATTTATCTAGCATCAATTGATCGCGGTTACTGAATATAATTTTTGACAGTCGTAAAATTATCTTGGTTGGTGAATACGGGCCTAAATGTATTTGTAGCATAGACAATATAGGCAATTAAGTATGTCAAACAATAAATCTATAACAAGGATAAATAAATAATCCAATGATATATGTATATGACATAACCATATATGCTATCGTGTACGCTATGCTAGTATGAGTAATATTTCATACAACATGTGTACTAGTATTTTCATTCTTAAGAAAAAGTTGATTTTGTCCTTCAGTAGAATACGAATTATTGTACATGAGAAACACAGAAAATCAACTAAGAACATTTAATATTTGCTCCCCTACAATATACAAATACTCTGAAGCAGTAGAGGCCATTGAATATAAAAGTACCTATAGTACACGTTACGATAGTATGAGTAGTATTCTACACCAGTATGACATTCGTGTTTGTTGGATACCTGGGCACATGGGTATTGCTGGAAATGAACTGGCAGACCAGGCCGCCGAAGCAGCCATTGGCGTGGATAGCGAGTCTGCCCTTTTTATTCCTCCAAGTCCCAATGCTATTTATAGAATGGGTTTGTGCCGATTGAAAGAGAAAAGGCTGGCTGCCTTTCTAGATATTGGTTCAGACACAACACGTGAATACTGGGAGATTAACCCGGATCTCTCTGCTCCGAAATTCAGGCCTTTGTTAGGTAGGGTTCGACAGACTTCATTAATTAGATTGAGAACTGGGCATACGAGGTTGACCCATCTCCGCTCTTCCAACGGCAGAGTTGGGTCAACTTGCCCTTATTGTAACTGCTTCAGACACAGGAACGCGACGAAATTACTACTAGACTGCCCGACAATTAGGAACAGACTGGCAGCGCTAGGGTCATCGACCTTGAGTATAGTAGAGCTTCTGGATCCGTCGCAGGACCAGAACTCTCCCCTATTCAAGTTACTGACTGACGTTAACTTATACAGACGACTGTAGATTGTATGAGCCCGAACCAGTGCCGACAAGTTTATGTTTTTCTATATTGTATGTGTCGTTTACCAGACGACATAACATCACGTACGCTCTTACTCAGACAGGACACTATACAGTACCTTTGTTTTCAGAACTTAATGTTAGTAAGTAAGTAGCTGGTATATAAATTCTCCACCACCCTTCTCATGGCTTTGCTATGTGTGGGATGGTGTGGAACTTATAGACTAGCGTTGTCTTGTCCTATTTGTTCATTAGTATGTAGGTAGTTAGTAAAATAGGCCTTGCGCCATAAGTTGCTCTTATTTTAGTCTTTTGGGTTTAATATAAGTAAGGTGTAAGAGTAGTTTTTAAGTTTATGCCTTCTGCAATAAGTCTTCTAGTATTAGATTTCTTCATTGTTAGGTTTAGTAACGAAGAAGGTGACCGCCAAAAGGCCCTGGAGGGTCGTGGTGTGGGCAGTAGGGAGGCAGTTTACTGACCTCTCTGCTTAATAAATAATAATAATAATAATAATATTCTACACATCATGTGCACTTATTTCTGAATTTTCATTTTGAAACTTCGAGTAATAGTAATACCTATGAGCGCTTAATCGGGAAATCCACCACTGCATAACGTATATGATATCCAAGATAATTTCTTTATTTGTATAACTATTTTTTATTATATACTATATTTCGCTACAAATGATAAATTCTTAATTATTCAAAGAACAAAATGAACATATGGAGGTTCTTTTTATGAAGATTGTTTAAGAGCATGTTATCCTGAAATCAAAAATTAAAATTGAAAACTCACACAACGAAAATACCTAACAAATACATTCAAAAAATATTTTTATCGTTGTGTTAGTTTACTTTCTGTTATTTTTTTTTCATTTACTTTACACTAACCTTCTTTTATTTTGATTTGTAAATTTTGTGGGTATATGAAATGCGCAACTAATAAAAAAAATTTTTCTTTTTCAATTCTTATATGATGTGGCAACCGAAGGCAGAAGAAGTAAAAAAAAAATTTTGGAAAAAAAAAGAACATAACAAAAAAAAAGCAAAGCAAACACAGTTTATAATCAATTGAAAGACATTGGGTGGAGTGAATAAAAACTGAGTATGAGTGTTCACTAAACTTTTTTGAGGGAACACTCAGTTTGGTGTGAATAAAAAATTAGTTTCGTTAAATTTAACGAAGCACTCCACTCAAACTTTTTGACAGCAGAGTGAACACTCCATTTTGATTTGAATAAAATTATTTTTTGTGAGTGAGCACTCAGTAAAATTTGAGTGTGCTGTTTAGTTCCCTCAAATCTTGAAATTCATTTCGCGTTTGAATTCTTTCGTGTACGTTTGCGTTTGAAAAAATTACAGCTCAAGAAATATAATTTTTAACAATGGAAAATGAATGTGAAATATCCGATATGTTTGAAGAAATGATAGATGAGGTGAAAGGCAACAAAAAAAAGTTCAGTATCGAGGAAAATGATTTTATTAATTTGGTGGAAGTACATCCATGCCTTTTTCAAAAAAGCCAGACGCCATTAATGAAAAATAAAGTTGGATGCCCTCAAAGAAATAGAAGAAAATATAAAAACACTTTTTGGCGTAGACATGAGTATAACCCAAATAAAAAAGAAAATTGAAAATATGACTAGCCGTGTGAAACAAAAAAACGATAAAACAAAAACTGGTAATAAAAAAATTATACTTAAGCCACACGAAAAAAAAATACTTAGTCTGATGAGTTACCAGAGCAATCCAACTATAAACAAAATATCAGGTATGTAAATATTTTATTTTTTATACATACATACATATGTTTTATTTTTCATAGTAAAATTTACAATTGATGTTTTCAAATAATTACAAATTTGCAGGTGCATTACAAATTGGCGTTCCTGGATGTAGTAAGAATAGTGCCATATGTGATGAAATTGAGGATGTCGGAGCTTCACGCAGAATCGTAGAAAAAGAAGAAATTCATGAAATAGGAAACGTTGGTCCACATTCTTTACACACTGCAGAACCTACAAAGAAAAAAACGGTTCAAAACGAACACACAATAGTACTCAATTTACAGCGCGAAGTACTAGAGCAGCAAAAGAAGATAAATGAGGATCAAAAAGAATTAATAAGCCTTCAAAAAGAACAAGCTGTATTGCAAATCGAAGTACTGAAAAAACATAAAAGAAATTTGGAACTGGAAGAAATTTTATTAATCAATAAAATAAGTAAAGAAACATTGGAAAATGTATATGATTTAGATGTTGAAGAAAAATAAAGAAAAAGTCAAAGTTTATACGAACATTTTTTTATATCATATAACCTTGAATAATTCTAGATAATTCATTTCTTCTTGCTTTACCACGTTTGTAAATGGTACTGTTTTCTTCTGAATGCTCAGGAACAGGTGCTTCTTCGATCATTTCCATATCATTGTCTTCATTTGAAAAAAAGTCTTCATCATTAAGATATTTTGCTACATTGTGTAAAACGCAACAAGCAATAATCATTTTAGGCACTCTGTCTGTAGCAAGCCTGACTCGAGAACTTAATATAGGAAATCTTCGTTTTAGTTGTCCAAACATACGCTCAATTAGAACTCTTTCGCGGGCGTGTAATTTGTTGTAATTTTTTTCTGCTTCTGTCGTTGGATTTTTAAAAGGCGTCATGACCCATGGTGAAAGGCCATAGCCTTCATCACTGAGTAAAATAGCTCTCGCCTGATTTTCATTAAGGTCATTGAAAGCTGCACAATTTCGCCAAATTCTAGAGTCGTGAACAGACCCTGACCATTGAACATCAACGCTTGTAAAGCACTCCTTTGCAATTCTTGTCGCCTGGACATTTAATGAGAAATATCCTTTACGAATGAGATACTCATCGCCATGCAAATGTGGTTTTAATATTTCAATATGAGTGCAATCTAGAGCACCAATCACACTTGGAAATTTATATTTTGATTGCCACTCTTTTTTTGCCTCCATCATTTCCTCAAGCGATGCTGGAAATTTTATCCAATCATCTGCTTTTACACATATAGCACGGCATATTTCCCACTCAATTTTTGATACTGATGTTCTATGCACACCAATGTCTTCACCAACTCCAGCTTGAAAACCCGGGTCACCAACACTTCTCAAAAATATCTTCATTCTTTCTACTTTTGGAATCGCACCACCACGAGTTTCTTCGGAATCATTTGATAAAAAGTAATTACTTAGCCACTGCACATTTTCATATTCAAAGCGGTACAATGATTTAAAGTTTTCACCTGTTTCACCAAAACGCCGAAGATTATAATGTTTTGTTTTTCGCGGTTGAATATTTATAAACATAATTCAATTTTTTAAAACTAATTCTTATACTTAATTTTCTCAAAGAATACGATTGTTTTTCTTTTTCTTGTAGCAAGTGACAAGTGGAACTGACATTTCCAATCTTCAATTTTGAAATTTTGATTGAGTGAGTTAACCGTGATTGAGTGAATTTTTATTCACACCAATTGAAGTACCTCACTCTTAACGATTCACTCCACTCAACAAAGTTTACTTGGAGTACTCACTCGATTTTTATTCACTCCATCCATTATTATAGACTTATCTGCTATTGTGATTATGTACAATATGTGTTGTATGTATTGTGTATAATATGCATAATCATAACTAAGCTAGTTTTCTAGTTTTTTTTATGGTACAATATAAGCATTGCGTTATAGGGTTATATAGTTTATTCGTCAATATTTACGGAATTGATAAAATAACAATAAAAATCTGACTATCTACAATCCTGTAAAAAAAAAATAATATTACACAAGTTAAAAGACTATATATATGTACAGTCATTCCACGTCATATGTTCATGCAATACCATGCGTTCGGTAATGTCAACTGCATAGCAGATGACAAATGTCGAAAGTTCGGTAATGCAGATTGCAAAGATCATACGTTCGGTAAAATCGATAGAATCAAATTTTTGATAAAAACCATGCAGATAACGCAGGTGATAAGTATATGCTGCAATCTGCAAATATCAACGTGTTTAGGTTATGTAGAAAGTAAAAAAACTAATTGAAAACAAAGATTTTGTTTTGTTTTGTTCTGTTAAATAGTTTTGCTCGTTATTATCTCACATTTTGTTTTCATTAATCATAATTTATATAAATTTACATAAATTCACTTTCTCTATTATTTCACTTTAATTTAAAAATCACTCGAGTTTATATTTATTTTTTCAATCCGTTTTTTAATGTCAACTGCGCAGACTGCATGTTTGATCACACAAAAATCAAGTGTCTTTTGACATTAGTCAAATCAATCATTCAATCCATCAATTGACAATATTTTCGACATTACCGAACGCATGGATAACAATGTTCATTAGTACTCCAGCTCATCTATTTTATTCGCAAGTCGCAACGATAAAGCACTGTATTGTACAGATTGTTTTTTTTTTGGAATACATATTCTACATCATAATAGCAGATATAATAAAACACAATTATATCTGACCTATCTACTATCTACTATCCTTCAAACAAAATTATATTACCATACATATTACTGAGTTACAAACCTGTACTGATAATTTCTAAATGATATTTGAAATACAAGTTATAAACATTTTGTGTATATAATTGCGTATATCATGTAATGAATATACTATATGAATATACATATATATTCATATAATATAAATATCATTAGGTTACTCCTTACTCCAGCTATTTCATTCTTAGTGCTAATTATACACATTATATACAAAATACAATATTGTACATCATAATAGCAGGTGTCTTTTTTGCAATGCTTTGCTGTGTTGGTTATACCATGTTCTTTTTTTGTTTGTTTTTTTATTTATTTTTTTTTCTTCTGTTTTCGGCGATCGTATTACAGCTATTGGAAGCATTTTTTTGTTGTTTATTGAATATGTACCACTCACACATATATAATATTTTTATTCATAAAAAATGAATAAACGTATCGGTGAAAAATTGATATATTTAGACCCGAAAGTTATGCAAAATATTTTTATTATCTATGACAAAATTTTTGTCAAAAATAGGAATTTTATATTACTAATAATTCTAAAATAATGTAAAAAATTTTATTTTTCTATTTCGAAATCGAAAAAAGAACATTCGAATTACCTTATATGAAAATTTCAGTATAATACGCAATCATCTACCCATGAAAAATTACATTTAAAATCTATACAATTTTTGTAAAAATCCTTCTTTCTTCAAAGCGTTCTACAGGACTAATAAGAACAAAAATTACTAAAGTGCTCCGCTTAGTGCACTCTACACCCCTTGAATGATGTATGACAAAAATTTTAGGAAAATACATGGTGTAGTTACGGAGAAAAGGTGTACGATAGCAAGTTGAAATTTGAAGAAAGCCTCGTCCTTATTGTCCTGTACAGGAAAAACTAAAACCGTTTTGAAAAACTTGTTCCGCTTATTTCACTCTAGACCCATTGAGCTTTCATTTAAAACATATTTCATAAAAATTGGATAAAAAATGGCTGAGAAAACGTGTACCCAAATCACCCAAAATCAGTAAAATCAGAATAAGATGCTCTTAAATATGTCGAAAAAAAATTTTTTTTTTATCTAGAAATCAAACAAACAAAAATACATAAATGGAATACATATTATGATTTTATAAATAAACAACATAGTTGTATGAATTAACAACTACATAGTACGTATGTTCATTATATATCTATATATTCTGTATATAAATGATAATTTTTTCATGTATTTCCTTCATTTAAATGGACAAAATAAACAAAAACAAAATGAATGTTTCATAAAATTAAAGAAAAATAAATAAAATTAAATATACAAAACAAAATTATTCAACATCATTAAGTGCGTGAACGAAATAGAATATTTTTAAAACCAATAAATTCACTATAACCATAAGAAAATGAAAATACATATATACATACATACATACATATAAATATGCATATAATATGTGTATGTTGTTGATGTTTTTCTATTTATTCTTTTTAGATTTTTCTTATTATTTTTTTCGTAGCATACTATATACATTTTTATCGATTGAATGATGAGAAAATGAACAAAATATAAAAGACAAAAAAAGAAAAGAAAGAAAAACATATACGTGACTATAATCTTAAATTATAATTTAATTCTTAATAGATCCTTAAATTCGTGAAAAATTTATAAATTTTTAGATTTGTAAAATTTTTATAAGCAAGTACATATAGATATACATGTGTAGATTATGTAATATGTCTAAAAATCACTTCGGTGAAGGCCTTTCTTGGCTCGATACTGGCTTTGCTTAAATATGGACAATTAATGAAGATGATGACGATGATACACTGCGTGTATATATAGGTATACATTTATATTGTAGTTAAAAAGAATTTTTTATTTTTATTTTTATTCTAGATACATACGTAAATAATATGTGTATTTACGCGTTAAAGTTTATTGATGTGAACTAAATTTAAATTTTTTCAGAATGTAACTATATAACCACTGATATATTGTGACATGATTTTTATTTATAAAAATTTTCGTACTAAAATCACTTTTTCGATTAATAAAATTACATATATAAAAAAAATAAAAGAAAATTCTTTTAATTTTACAAATCTAAAAATAAAATATTATTATAATGGATTTAATAAGCGTAATATATACCTGAATCTGTCGTCTTATGACAAATAATGACAACAAGATAAGAATCAAATAAATTTGATATCATTCGAAATGAAATCAAAAATATTATTATTTAACAACTAGATTAGAGTATATAAAGAAAAATCATTGTTTAATACACATTTTCTTATAAAAAAATTATACATAAATAAAAATAAAAAACAAAAAAAATGAAAAAAGTAAAACCACTTATTATTATACGTATTCATATTGTCGGAAGTAAAATGAATCTAATCAAAAATATAATATTCTTTCAATATACGAGTATGTACCTATTTTGTATATACATATGTATATACGTTTTTTACATAAGTATATTTTTGAATCTGCTAAAATATTATTCATTTTTGATAAAGGAATATAATAATCGTATAATGTACATACATACATACATACATATACTCATATATATATATATTTATGTGTAAAGTACATATATACACATACTTAATGAATATCAATGTTAGATGTATTTTTGTATATGACTTTTCGAATTTATATACATATATATATAATATATACATATACATATACGCATAAATATTAATAATCAAATTCTCAAAACAAAATAAGAAACTAAAAACTGCACCCATCTTATTATCGTTTTCATACTTATCTTGTTCCTTATATAATTTTTTATACGTTTTTTAATGTGAGTTTATTTAAAGTTCATCTTTTTTTCTTTTTTTACAAGAAGTGTATATTTCATTGGCAACATCATCATCATTTTCATCATCCGTTTCACAACCATTTTACCATCTTAACAATTTTTTTTTCGTTTTGTGTTTTTGGGTTATTTTTACTTTTTTTATTTTTTTATTTTCTCAAAATGTTCAATATGAAATTTTAAAAAATGAAAGTAAGAGAAATCCGAAATAAAATAAAACGCATACAAATACATATGTAATATGAAAATGAATTATATTTATGTATTCATATACATAATACATAATGTACATTTTTTTAAGGTAATTTAACGAAAAATATATGTGAAAAATAATTCATGTATACCATACATTTATGTACGCATATCTATACACATATATGATTTTATTGTTTCTGTGCAAATAAATGCTAACATAAGTATGTTTTGTGTATAGTATACAAATATATATCATGAATTGTAAATACATATTGTATTGTGTATGTACCTGTATCCTGTACCTGTAAATATTGTGTAATATGAGTTCTCAATAAATTCAATTTACCGTGAAATCTTGGTATATTTACATACACCTGAATATGCAAGTGAATATGTTAAAATCTAAACGTATGTAATACCTTATGTACATATGTATTTATATCCCAGCAGTCAGAATTTAACATATTATATAGTATGCAATGCTTAAGTGAATATTTTACTGATAAATTCGTTTAAGAATATATATATAATACACACACATATACACATTACCAGATCATTAATATCAATGGTATTACTTTTGAAAAATATAATGCGTCATATTAATAAACTGAATTAATTTAAAATCACCATTACATACTGTATTATGTACTTTTATCAAAGATTTTATATAGGTAGCACAAAATAATCATCGAAAATACGAGTAAACATTTATGCTTATGCTTGATTCACTATAATAGGTGTTCAAATTTAACATATTGATGTGTGAATGTGAATTTTAATTAACCTTAAATGATTTTTGAATTTAAAAGTGTATATATGCGTGTGTATAATATATGCATAAGTATAGTACAAGAAACGGTCAATAATTGAATTTCAAAATCATATAGTTGATCGAATATTATATGTCAAATACGGTACAAGGATGTATGATATTTATCTATTAATGAAAATTTAATGTATTACCTGCACCTGGATATACTCGTATAATTGAATTGATAATCATTTTTAATTTAACAGAAATGAAAACTACATAACTTTATAATCGACCTTATAACCAATGTATGTACATAAACATACATATACATATATATTTTTAGTATCTACACATATTAGGTAATCGAACGAACGGTGATAAAAAATATGGTATAAATAACATATGGTACATATAGTTACGATTTCTAACTTACATAATATCAATTTTAAGATTTACTTCATCGATGCGAAAATTATTATTTTCTCAACTGGGATATAAAATTATCGATCTTATATACATACTCGTACATACATCGAAATTATTATTTTATATTTTTTATCAGTTTGATACTCGTATAAATGTACATAAGTATGCATCTTATATGTAGATAATATTTTTTTATTTATTAACACAAATTTTGCTTTTATTTTTTGACATTCAAAAATCAATAAGTTAGAAATTTCATATAATATTCACATAACTACATTATGTATGTATATTATTATATGTATTTTCACATATACACTCATGCTCATGTGATATACAATTCACAATTTTCATATTTTTGCATTTATATACATAATATTATGTAAATTTATAAAAAAGAAACCATATTAGATAAAGAAAAATAAATTCTATTTTATATGAATACATATGTAGATTATACTTATAATATGTACATTTACGTACACATATATTCTTATGTATCAAAAATTATGTAAAAAATATATGTATAAAAATATTTAAAAATATGTAAATATTTATATGTGCGTGTAACCAAAAAATAAATGTCGTCTTTAATATTTTTTATATAAATTTATATTAGATATATATATATGTATCTGTATGCTTTATTCGTATACATAAATATATGTATTTATGCATAAATTTTCAGCAATATATTATTCGTTTTATTATAAAATTTAAACATATTTTAATGTGTAAAATTGTAAAAAAAAATTTGAATATCAATATGATACTGATACCTGAACGTACGATTATAATTTAAAGTATAAAAATCAAAGTAGAAAAATTAAATAAGTCTTTTAAAATGTGATTTTTGATATGAAAATTAACTCCTACATATGTATACTTACATAAAAGCAATAAAAGTATATACTTTACATATGAAAGGTTCAATTTTGGTTATTTTTGTGTGGGAGAACATTGGTTTACTGATCACAAAGTCTCAATTTCAAATGTTGAGGTGACAATTATAAATTACAATCAAAAATGTAAGCAGTTAAATTTCTACTCCATATTACTTATTTTCAGCTATCACTACCCGTAAAAGTTCACTTAATTTTGAAAGGATATCGTATCATCTTACTATAAGAAAAATAATAATTTAATTCCATCAAGCTACTATAACATTATAGTATTAAAAGTAAACTATTCTAAAAAATATATATACATATATATCAATCCTATAGATCTATTTTATAATAATCAAGTTTGTTTCTTTACTAACAAATCTGTGGTTTCTGTGGTAAATGCATGTGTGATCATTTTCATAAAAAATTTAATATCTAGAAGCAATAGAAGTTTTAGTAAAAGCATATTCAAATTCATAAGTATTTGTGTTGAATAAAATTATAAAATTATAAATACATAATGTATATAATGTGTATTTAATTTAATATTTACATATGTACATATATTCTTAAGGATACCAAATAATCAGAATTTTCAACACCCACATATTATAAATACCGTATAATACCTATCACATATATATATATATATATATATATATATATATGTATATATATATATGTACAAGCATTAAGAGTTTATATCCAAGTTACAATTATTATTAAGATATAAAAAGGAATTGAAATAAATAAAAAAATTTTTGTCGCATGTAACCTTAATAATTTACATTAAAAATGATTTGTTTGAAATTAATTTGAAAAATGTTTACATTGATACTTACACGTGTGTACAACATTTGTTACATACGACTACGAGTATTTTAATTTTAATTTATTATGGGAGAGTGGTGAGTAAACTGCCTCACCCCTCACCACACCACGGCCCACCAGGGCCTTTTGGCGGTACGACTACGAGTATATGAAATATTTTATTTACAAATTTTTTTAAAATTGAAGAGGAAGAAAAAAATAAATAAAAACCGATAATTTATTATATTTTGAACAAATATTTTTCTAAAAATCGTTAAATCGCATTTATAAATTCATAATGTATAGCTATATCATTGTCAGAACAAATATTTAATTTATTTTATAATCATTTACATATATGAATATAAATTTAAATTAACACACATTCATGTATGTAAATTTTTTTTATTAGATATTAAGTATTATTATGTAAAATTGCTGAATTTATTATTGAGAAAATGTGACATTAGATTAGAAAATTCTTTTTTCCTCATCTTCAAACTTCTTCTTCTTCTTCAAAAAAAAAAAATACCAAATATATAGAACAGAAAAAACAAAAAAAAAAATGAAAAAAAAAAAATAAATAAATAGGAAATAACTACTTTAATTATTTATCTGCGAGTTAACTATTAAAACAGAAGCAAAGGAAAAAGAAAAATGATATTCATATAATATGTATGTCACTTCATATTGCTCGTATATAGTATTCTTCAAAGTTTTTGTCGTAATCTTTTATAATTCAATGCTTTGATATGATATCAATCATAGGGTACATATTATTTTCAACAAAATTCTATTTTCAATACACATCTACAGATATCAAAAATATAAACGTACATATGAAATAATTATATACATACATACATACATATATTATACAAAATACTAATATAATTTTTCAAGGATACTTATTGATAAATATCAAACTACAAAATTCAAAACTGACAACAAAAAAGAAAATCACAAAATATGTATAATATGATATACGAAATAATATTAAAATAGATACATATATATATGTGAAGATTTTCATTTTATTTATCGAATATTTTGTATACAAAGTTATACATACATACATACATACATACTTTCTTTTCTTTTAATATTGAAAAAAATAAAATTTGATAAAAAAAAATGGAAAATCTAAATAAAAACTATAAAGTGTATTACAAATAGGAGAATAACAAAAACAATCAGATGAAATACTCGTATATAAATAAAGAAAATAAATAAATAAATTTTTTTTGTTTTTCTGAATAAAAGATAAATCAAAATATTTTAAGACAAGAAAGAAGAGAAAAAAAATAACGAATACATATTGAAAATACACATCATATAAGAGTATGTACATGTATGTATGTACGAGTACAAAGTTTAATATACGAGTGTGTGTACATATGACATAAATGTACTCTCATATAAATAGTAAAATATACGGAAAAATTTTTTCAAAATAGCTGAATCAAAATATTTTACTATATTATAGTATATGAATTTATTTTTACTCCGTTGTGATTTTTTTTTTCATCAGTTTTTTTTAAAGTTTTTTAATATAATCTTGATTTTCCCTTTTTGTATAAATGTACACAGAGTGTGTACTTACTAAAAAAAAAAAAAAAAAAAAAAAAAACACACTGACACACTAATGTACGTTTATACTCGTAATATATGTATGTTCTTTAAATTGAAAGTTTTGTTAATATATACATATTATTTTTTTTTGAAAGTTTTCTTTTATTCTTTTCTTTATTTTTTTTTTTGTTTTTTTTGTTCTTTTTTCGAAAAGGATTCTTTTGATATAATATCCTAATTGTGTTCATATTATTATCTGATGACGTTAGAAATCTGTTTTATATATGACTGAATATTATCATTATATAATCATTATATAATATTATCATAATATACAAATGAATTATAACAACAACAACACAACAACAACAACAAAACAACAACAACAAAAAAACTTATCAAAAGATAAATGAAATGATAATATACATATATATAATATACATCATACATACATATATTATTTGTTTATACATATTATATGAAAATATGTGTACAGAATATATTTTTATTACACATATACGCATTTAAATAATACAGAATTATTATAATACATAATACTATTATACGGTGATTACATATACAGTGAGCTCAATTTGGATAGGTTCAAAACAAGTAAGTGTGTCAATTTGGATAGACGCACTTTATAATTGGTTTTTATTTGCTTGAGATGTTTTTTTTTGTCTTCTTTTTTGGTCAACATTTTCTTAACATTACGTGAAATAATATGTTTTGAGTGATTTTTAATTAAAATGTTGTACTGTTCGGAGAAAATAAAGGAAGTTAATTGAATTAGATAGGATGAACGGGAAAAGTTTTTGCTTTAGAAAAACGAGTACAAATTAATTTTCGAATTGAGATTTTTGATCTTAATGGTTCTTGTATATTTTTCGTTATTTTTAAAACAAAAAATAAAACTAATTTTCAAACAAGAAACTAATAATAATTAAAGTGCGTCTATACAAATTACAAATAAATTTTAAAATATTAAAAAAAAAATCCTTTACTGTTGCAAAAAACGAAATGTAAGTACTTTAAGAGTATTGTTATTTATGCATTTGTGTATTTTTTGTATAATGAAGATTTTTTTTATTTCACTTTTAATATTCTTTTTATTTATAAAAATATAACTGCTTCTTCTAAACAAGACAAAATGACTATAGTATGAACCTAAACAAAAAAAAAAACCGCCACCCAAGAGGTTGCCAAATTATCACTTTGTGGTAACAAAACGGCACGGCACACAAAATGATAATTTAGTCCATTTCAAGTTACTTATGAATTAGACTGCCACTACTGCAACCAACCATAATCAACCATAATTGCGTTTATCCAAATTGCGCTGACTGTATCATAAACAATGCATACATAATATGTGGATATCTAATATTATTTTAATATTTTAATACATTCACAATACAAATGTACATAAAATGTATTTATAAATATAAATTCTTAAAAAGTATTCACAATATGTAAGAGTAGATATATGTATGTATATGTTACATAATATAATCTACATATTGTACAATAATACGTATATGCACGTATGTATATACTAAACAAAGTACAAATACAATATATAAATAAGTATTATCATATTATAAAAAGAAAAATAAAATTCATATATATATATTACGTATATGTGTATATAATAAATATACATTTAAATATCCGAAAAGGACGAAATAAAAACAAATTTTTTTTTCTTCAGAAAAGAACATCAAAAAAAAAAAAACCTAACAATAAAGTCAAAAATATAAAAAAAAATAAATTGAAAGGATGTCATCATTACTTAATATGAGAAAAAAATATACTTACTTATATATTTTTTATATTATACATTTTTCGCTCTTTTTTTTGTTTTTTTCCGTATCCACTGTTTTTCTTTCTATAAAAATTTGTTATCTACTTAACAGATTTCTTCATATACATATACTCATATGTACATACATTATTATTAACGTAAATGATATATGTACATATGTATGTATATTTGCATACAAAATAATATTATAAAAAGAAAAATATAAATATAATATTTTTTTTAAAGAAAAACTACTAATTCACTGTATATTACACCAAAATCTAAATGTATGTGCATACATATGTGTATACATCCATATAAGTATTATCATAGACTAATATATAGATAGGAAATGACCGTATAAATTTTTAATACACTTTTGAAATCGATCATAGCTGGCAGAAACTTGAAGAATGGCTGGCAGGAGCTTTTACTGAGAGGAGAGATAATTTTTCGCTCACGAATTTCCATATATATTACATATATTGTAGATTTCAATAGCTGGCAATGAAAATACATGCATATTTATTTAAAAAACAATACACAATACATGTTCATTGCAATAGCTGGCAGTAGTACTGGAATCAATATAGAATATTTATCACTGATCAACAAAACAATAAGATGTGACACTCTTTTTTTTTTTAAATTTACTAACACACATAATTACTTATTTTAAAATAATAAAAAAAAATCAAAATTCAATTTACAAAAACAGTACAGAATTAATGTACTTATGTCAAATCCATATTTCCTTATAAACCGCCGTAATGAAGAAAAGATACAAAACAATATATACATGTGAGCAATACAATCATATTGTACATGTATACGATTTTTTCACAATGCATTTTTAAAGGCGATCTGGAACTTTTTTTTTGACTACCTGACGCGTCATTATATCAAGATATAAGGTGATTCATATAATTTCTGAGAATTTTGAAGACAAGAAAAAGTTTATTTTGTTAAGCTATATATTAGAGTAAGAATTTAATTTATAATTAAGAAATTTAACAAAAATGTAAAAACATTTGATATCAAACACAAAATTTTAAGTGTAATGCATTTACAATTAATTTTGTTTATTTTAGATAAAAAATTTTAAATAACAAAATTTGTACTTTTTTTAATGAGTAGGTATACACTGTAATAATGTTATATTTTTTAAAACAGTTGGTGTTGCAGTTCCATTTTTTTTGTCTCTTTTTCGTATACAAAGGCTCTTAATTGCTATCGACTTTTAGCAAAACCGTTAAGGCCGAATGAATAACGGGACAAAGGTCATGAGAAATTTTTGCTAACGCGTGCTCAGTGTCATTACTGTATGAATATAGATATACTGTGATTTCAATAGCTGGCAATGAAAATACATGCATATTTATTTAAAAAACAATACACAATACATGTTCATTGCAATAGCTGGCAGTAGTACTGTGTTATACGGTTATGTTATACTTATGTTATACCGTCATACATGGTCTTACTTGAATCATGAATATAGAATATTTATATTCATGTAGCCAACAATACAGATTGCATAGTATCAAAGAATATATAACTAACGTAACTAGTAGATATATATTCTTTGATAGTATGCATGCACATATGTGTTAGATACTTTCAAAACCAGTTTTAATTGTATATATAATATCACAGATAAGGATATTTGTATGTGATAATATATATTATTATATTCATTGCCAGTCATAACATAAATTTGTTGAAAATTTCAATTTCCTTTAAAATATACGATTTTGTACATTTGCCTGTTATTTGATATTTTTTATCATTTCCGATAAGAATATAGCTACATAGATTTTTGATTTTTAAATTTGTTTTTTCTTCAAGATATACAAGATTTCAAAAGATTACAAAAGTTCTCTCATTTATTTTCCTTATTCTGATTTTATAGCTTTTTCAAAATCTCTCAAAAGCTATTTTGATGTTTACTTAATAGTTATGAACACGATTTCTGCCATAAGCATTTCCAATCTATATTAGTCTATGGTATTATGAATATACATACATATGTATGTGTTATTTTAAATGTTACATATCCCCTCTATATGTACAAGGAGAAAATAGCGGACATTTAACTTGAATATTTTATTGAATGATGCTTGATGAATGCTTTTTTTTATTTTGACTTTTTTTTCGTATTTTGTATTATTTATATAAAATGTGCAAATATTATGTTTTTTAAAAGTTTATGAGGAATGCGGAAAAAAAAAAGAAAAAAATGAAAAATTAGGAAAAATTGGAAAAAAAAATATTACACTAAGTTTTCTTTTTTCTGTCATCTTTTTGTTTTGGTTTTTTTTTTTTTTTTTTTTTTTTGTGATTTATGTATGATAAGATCAATGAAAATTTAGTAAAGATTATAAGAAACATAAAACACAAAACAAACAATAAAAAAAGAAAAATAAAAAAGAAATGAAATAGAATATACTAGTCCGTATATATGTATATGTAGAAATGTAGAAATAATAACAATAAAAATGTTGAGTTAAATTGACGTATTCTTATATAAGGATCTGCTTATGCTATGGGTATAAAATATACTTTATTGTTTTTCTTTTCAATATATGTACATACATGTATATATATGAACGAATATATACTTGTATATATTGTACATAATACTGTGTAATATGTAATATGTTACATACATTTAGATATGTGCATACATATATATGTATATTTATAATGTAGATTTATTTCGACTTAAGAATCCTTTGAATATTTATGTACATACATATATTGTGATAAAAGTTTTTTAATGGAAAAGTTTGTTATTTTGTTTTTTACTAATTTCATTATTATATTTACGTATGTATGTATAAAAAAAATTGTTAATATACATAAATATGTTTGAGGGTGAGTATCATTTAAGATATGATTTTTATATATACATATGTATTATAGATATTGAAATAATGATCGGTAATTTAATGGTGTACACATATTCATAACATAATATATCTACTCGTACAAACATAAAAAATGAACGGATGTACAGATAATAATTGATAATAAAAGTTATATTTTTCTCGCACAAAACTACATCTAATGTTCGTTAAATAATTATTATAAATTGAATACAAAAAGTTTTTTTTTTGTTTTTTCTTTTAATGTTATTTGGTTTTTTAAATGTGTATTAATGTGAATATATATCAAATGTATTGTATGTATGTACAACCACAACCACACCACACCATAGCACATAATTATGAGTCTACATAAATAAATATATCATACAAAAAAAAAAGAAAATTATAATAAAATTAATAATTTATACATTTATGAATCATTTAATTAATATACGCAAAATTATCCATATCCCATCACATCTCATAATGTATATACACATTTATCTTTTAAATAATTAAAATAAAAGAAATTTTTTTTATTCAACTTCAATTTGTAATATTATCATATTACTTTTTTTTTCTTCTATCATCATCATCGGTGTTACAGCCCTTCGTTAAGTCTTGATCTCCACTAAGATCTGCCTCCTGACATTTCTGTCTATTGCCATATATTTTTCCAGTCATTTATGCCCAGCTTCCTGATATTCTCCTTAATATCTTTTATATACGTTTCTTTGGTCTTCCCATGCTTCACTTATCATCCATCCTTCCAAATACTAGCTTATGTATACAGGAATATCATCAGCCAGACTCACAACATGCCCCCGATCCACTGCAATCTCCCGTCTTTTAAAGCGACGACTATTATAATATTATTATACATATATCTATATAAAAATCTCGTGTCACAGTGTTTATTATCGAACTCCTCTAAATTGGCTTGACCGATTTTTATGAAATTTTTTGTGTATATTTGGTATTGGTAGGTCTGAGAATAGGTCGTAGGCTATTTTTTATACCCCTAGGTGATAAGGGTGGCCCTCTAAAGAAATTTTTTTTATCGGACAAATATCCGACAAAAAATATCGTTTCAAAAATTCTAACTTTCCAGCCAACTATAACTATTATGACACTGAAAAACGAATATACAATGTGTACTTAGATCAAAAATAAGTTAAATAAAATTTGAGTATTTTTGATCTGAGTACCCATATATATATTTTTTTTCACTGTCAAAATAGTCATAGTTGGGTGGAAACTTAGAAAAGATTTTAATTACCGAAAACAGCCATAGTATAGTAGTTTAACAGCTTCTTTGATAATAAATGAATAATGCATTGAATATTCATAGCTAAGATAGGAAAACTTCTGTCGGGTCAGCTAGCACATAATTATATATTATTTTTATGATACAATTCATGATTATAGTTTTGTAATTTGTAAATTTTCATTGTAAATTTTTCTCCTATAATTATTTCAAATACCTATTTCATGAACGAATACTTTATGTTCTGATTTATTGATTCATTTTATTGTTTATTTGGGAAATATAGTAAAAAAAAAAATTATTTTGGAAATAAAATATTCTAAGAATGTACAATAATTACTAAATAACGAGTATTATCTTAAGAGAAAAAAAATTTAATGAATGAAAAAAAAAATTAAAAATTCTAAAAATGCGTGAAAACAATCTCCATTAGTTTTGCACAAATTTAACAATTTAACATGTTTAAACCGACTTACGACAATATCTATACTTATATCATATGCTTATAGACAGAACCAATGGAGGATTTTTCGATTAAGCGTCCATATAGACATCATTCCAAGTTTCAAAATGATTTGTAGAATACTGCTCGTACTATCGTAGTGTGTACTAAAACTAAATAGGTAATGTTATAAACAATGACATCCATTACTCTAAAGCATATGTATAGAGTAGGACAGCAAGTATAAAATGTTGTTGGTTGATTTTCTGTATTTCTCATGTATTCGTAATATATTGAAGGAGAAATTAAACCATTGTATAAAGGTACATATAGTAACGGAGCTCGTAATGGAGATCAAAAGAAAAGAGCTGCAGATATAAAAATAAAACAAATAAAATAAAAAAAAATTTTTCTCTAAAGACGAAACAGGCAAAAGAATTTCTCATAGAAAATTAAAACATGATAAAGCAGTATCGCACTATATCATTTAAAAAAAAAGCAAATACTAATTTTATATGGCTGAAGTCAGTTTTTTAATAATGTATTTCTATCACCTATCTGTACAATACATTTTTAATCAATTTTACTAATTTTCACTAACGCTACTTACGTACATGTAAATGAGAATGTATTGCCATGGTTGCATGAAAATTATCCGCCTTATCATGATATTCGAAGACGAAACGTTTCGTATCGTCTTGTTAAAAACGCGATCATGATATTCGAAACGCACGATAAACAGACTTACTAGGTATGGGACAGAATACCACGCTGTCTGCCATTTTGTTAAAAAGAAACGTCACTGCGATCAGTAGTATGTATATTATATGTGAGTAAAAGTTGGAAGCAAATAAAGTGAATTGAAAATATTTTTGTTGATAAATAAAATACATACATATCTTTTCGTTTAAAAATTATAAAATTATAAAAATGGTGAATTGTATTGTAGTGGGTTGTAAAAATTTTTCCGATAGAAAAGACGGTGATAAAAACATTAGATATTATACTTTTCCAAAAGATTTAGATATAAAAAATAATTGGATAAAATTATGTGGTAGAAAAGATAAGTTTAATGTTAAGAACGCAAGAATCTGCTCAGCACACTTCAGTGAAAAAGATTGGAATTTACAAGATGTGCTATTAAATGTTATTGAAAGCAAACGACGATTAAAACCTGATGCAGTGCCGTCAATAAATCTTCCAGTAGAATTTTTTACTAGTGAAAGAAAAAAAAGATACGATAAAAGAATACATAAACAATTAATTGAAGATTCTACAGCAGGTTATAATGAGAGGTACAAAAATAATTTGCAAAATATCTATTGTTACAAGAATTATATCCTTTCAGTTCTAAACTCAAAGAAAAAGATGAATTAAGCATTATAGACCTAGAATCCTCAACCTCAACTAAACGAGAAGAGACAATGCGTAGTGTTTACTGTCAAACAGAGTATACTCTTATGCAAATTTCATATAGAAAATCTTTTAAAATATATTTAAATTTTCAGGGTAGAATATGAATGTAGTAAAGAATTCAAAATTATGGATTTGGAACGACAACTGAACAAACTAAAAGCAGAAAAAAAAACATTGCTGAAAAGATTGCAAAAACATAAAACGCAAAACTCGTCAGTGCAGAATATCTTCACTAAGGGTCAAAAAAAGAGATTGAGACAGCCAGGCAAGAATTTAAGATGGGCAGCTGAAGATATTTCCTCTGCAATATCCTTATATTCAGCTGGTCCAAGAGCCTATAGAATGCTCTTAAAACGCCATTTTCCTCTTCCAAGCACCTCTACGTTGAGGAAGTGGGCAGCAAAATTTAAAATTAGGCCAGGAATTTTGCACGATGTAATAGAATTGATGAAGTGTAGTGCATGTGATGAAAAACAAAGATTGTGTGTTTTGTCGTACGATGAAATGAAGATTAAATCGTTGTATGAATACGACAAAGCTAACGATATGGCCATACGACCAAAAAGATACGCGCAAGTAGTTATAGCAAGAGGTCTGATTAAAGCTTGGAAACAAGTAATATATTATAATTTTGATGACCCAATGACGTTGTCCACTATAAAAATAATTATAAAAGAATTACAAAGTGCAGGATATACAGTGGTAGCAATAAATTCCGACATGGGTCCTACAAATCAATCAGTATGGAGAGAAGCAGGTGTAGATGAAAATACTCCATTTATTGTAAATCCTGTAGACGATTCTAAAAAAATTTTCATGTTTGCCGATACACCACATTTAATCAAATTAATAAGAAATCATTTCCTCGAAAAAGGGTTTACTGTAAATGGAAAATATATTAATTCTACACCAATTTCAGAACTACTGAGCCTAGAAAAATCTGGTTTGAAAATTAATCATAAGGTTACAGAGGAACTTTTGAACGTGACCAGGGCCAAACGTCAAAAAGTAAAATTCTCATCGCAATTATTTTCTAATTCAATCGCGAAAGCTATAAGAAGATGCTTGTCGCTTGGAAAAATAAATTCATCTAATGCACTGCAGTGCTCCGACTTTATAAAATTAGTAAATGATTGGTTCGACATATTCAATTCGAAATGCCCCGCAATCGATTCTAGACCTAGAATGAAAGCATACGGACTTAGCCTTAATGTGCAGGATGAAATTATTACTTCCATGAGTAATGTTGTTAGGGAACTTAGAGTTGGTAACAGCAAGACATTACTTCCTTTTCAAAAAGGAATTTTATTAAATAATTCTGCATTACCTCAACTCTTACAATATTTGAATAATAAGCATAATATCAAGTATATTATAACTAATAGAATAAATCAGGACGCATTAGAATTCTTTTTTGGAGTAATTAGGTCGAAAGGTGGTCTTAATGACCATCCAACACTTTTAGAATTTCAATACAGATTAAGATCATGTATACTAGGTAATGCCTGATTTTTATTTTAAGTTAATAAAACTATGTGTTTGTTCTGTCTATATTGTTTTTAAAATAACAAAACATTTTAAAGGTAAGAAATTACTAACATTATGGGGTTTTCAAATAATTCAGTTTTCGGAAATACATGACTAATTTACTTTGATAATATACATCAACAAATTTATCTGCTTTTTAAGGTCGGTCTGATGTCACACAACAAGTGAGTAATTTTTGTAATGTTGAAGATACCGAAGAATCAATTCAAATTCAAAGTCCCCTTATAACGGAAAAAATATTCAAAAATGTAGCTGTAGATGAACATAATTTTAGTGCTTGTGAGGAAAAAGAAAATGATGATGAGCTACCGGCATTTGAACTGGATGAACTTGAAGAAGATGCTTTAGAAAACCTGGCTGGTTTTCTAATTAAAAAGTGCAAATTAGACAATACCTTTACAAGCACTGAAAGTTGTAGCAGTCATACGTGGGTTGACGAATTATCGGAAGGCGGACTGAAAAAGCCAAATAATGTATTCTTGGATAAAATACGCAAATTAAATGAAATATTCAATTCCCTTAATGAAAATAATTTATATGCAGAAACTAAATTCTTAAAAACACATCTTGAAAAATCAGAAAATATATTATTAGATTCTAAAGTAAAAATATTATTTTTTAAATGCAAAATGTATTTTAGAATTAGATTATTGAATAGGGATATGAACAATGAACCATTGACAAAGAAAAGAAAAATAATAAAAACTATAACATAAAAAAATTATTTCAATTTTTTATTTGATTTTTTATTTTATCAATTTCTATGATGTTACTTATTTTTCAAATTTTTCTTGTTTTCTTTATCCATTCCATAATACTAATAGCACATAATACATACTACTGATCGCTGTGACGTCACAAGCAATTGTCAAAATATTCTTTCCCATACCTTAGTAGGTCTGTTTATCGTGTTCGAAACGTTCCAATTTCAAACGATTTTCATCGTCTACTCAGTCGATAGCATTTTGTTCATCGTTTACATATAAATTTATTTTTTTTTGGTTTTTAATAGAATTTTTTTTATTTAAAGCATATTACTAATATTTGTGAATATTAATATTGAATTAATTTTTTTTAAAAAAATGGAAATTATTATTAAAAATGATATTTCAAAACATCAACCAAATAATAGAAATGACATCGAACCCTTTTTTCTTACAACAAAATTGGAAATTGTATGAATTAAACATTAAAGTTTCGTTTTTATAAGGGATTTATATTGTACCACTATGTACCACTTAATATTCGAAACGATGAAGTTACATAATAGCAATTTTATATCGTATCGTTTCGTTTCATCGTTTCATCGTTTCATCGTCTTCGAATATCATGATAAGGCGGTATATTTTTTAAAAATTGTTAAAAAATATTTAGAAATATTGTCATGTCTCGAAAATTGATGCATGAGAAAAAAAAAACATTGAAAAGCACTATTATTATTAATTTATATGTTTTTTTAAAAACTAAATATGTATAATAAAAACATCATATTATTTCACCCACAAAAATGTATACCTAAAAAACAAAACAACACTATTTGTACTATTCAATCATTAAAATGTTTTAATTAATAAACTAAAAAAAAGGAAATAATTATAAAAAAAGTTGAAAAATTATATTATTATTATTTAATTGTATGATTAAAAAATTAAATATAATAAAAACATTAAATAATTTCACTCAAAAAAATGTACAAAAATATAGAGCCAGCAAATATAGAACATGCACAAAAAATGTTAATGGTTTGACATTTAATGTTGTATGGTGATACCGTAGTATAAAAAATTATATTATTAAAAATTAATTAATTATATTAAAAATTATTATTATAAAAATTTATAAAAATTAATATAAAAATTTTATACAACTTTTGAATGGAACATTTTTTTATTAAAATTAAAATATTTTTAGACTTTTTTTAAATTGAAATATTTAAGAATATTGAAATTTTTTAAAAATGAAATGTTGTGCAAGAAGTTGTGAAAGTGAAGTGAGTGTAGATGTTAATAATGAACATTGGAAAAGGTTTTTTAGATTTCCTAAGGATTTAGATTGGTAAGTAATATGAAAAATAATTAGAATAATTATATTAAAAATATAAGTATATTTTTTTTTGTTTTTCAAATATACAATGTATATAGTATATATACAATGTATATAGTATATATATTAAGTGCACGAGGATACTTAGTCCATTACCAAAGTGTATATATACCTAACCTAGTTTACCTAGATTTACTTTGCCATTACGGCACCGCCGATCAGTAATTTCTTGTCAGATATATCTTCTTGTCAGTTTATCATCATTAATCAGTTACTGATGTACAT
Organism: Villa cingulata; assembly: GCA_951394055.1. Taxonomy (NCBI): domain Eukaryota; kingdom Metazoa; phylum Arthropoda; class Insecta; order Diptera; family Bombyliidae; genus Villa; species Villa cingulata. The sequence continues at coordinate 22,678,277 of OX596017.1, forward strand.
TGCTGAAGGGAAATTAATGATCGACTGGGGCAAGAGTAGCGCACTGGCTGGGGTTCGATGATCTCAAGGAACCGTGATCTCAAAATCTCAAGACCGACACCCAACCATCGAGCTATTCAAGGCCCTATATAAGTATATATAAATGAATAATTTATATACCTATATAAATAAACTTTATAAATTTAAATAATATAAATAAATAAATTTAAATTATATATTTTTATAAAACAATTTCAACAAAAGTGAAATATATAAGTAGCATATAGTACTTACAGTTACCGTACATGTTATTTAAATTTATGATACTGATAATGTTACAAAAATTATTTGTGCATAGCAAAGATGTATAATACAATTGCTTTTTTTTTTATTTAGGACTTGATATAAAATTGTATTTTTGTGAACATTACAATTTTTAGCTAAGTTTTTACACAAGATCACAATTTTTATAATATGCAGGAGTACAAATAATTAATGTAATAAAAATTCATGTACAGATAGTTAAATAAATAAATAAATAATAAGTTAATAAATAAATAAATAAATAAATAAATAAATAGGAATTAATAAAACAAAGAAACAACTTTTTTATTGAAAATTCAAAAAAATATCATCTTTAATAATTTTAAAACAACACTGGTAACACTGCATAACGAAAAAATAAAAACAAAATTAAAATAAATAAAAAAGTAAACATGACTGATGCTGATGACAACTAAAAAAATGATTTCATTTTTTTTTCTTTTTCCATCCTTCACTACTCTTATGTCTATCTATTTTTCTAAGAAATATAAGTATTAGTGAAAAAAGTTTGAATGTATTGTAATTTAAACAATAGAAATAAGTCGAGGTCAACGAGTGAAATCAGCCGTTTTATTTAAACCTGCCATTCTATGTGTTAAATATCATATCGTATCATTCCTCATTCCGAACATTGGTTCAAATATGATACGATTGAATGCAGTAACATCTTTCGCGATTCTTTGTCTTGGTCTTAGAACCATAGTTTTATGGCAGCACAAATATTTGATTAGGTTTTTATTGATATAAACCTAAGAACATAATTGTGTAATTCACAACACACATCAAGTAATACCTATAGCATATAGTTGCTTGGTATATGAATCTCGATGTACTTAGCATACAGTTGCTTTGTACAAGATACAAATATACTTGTATATCGTAATACCTATAGCATATAGTTGCTTGGTATATGAATCTCGATGTACTTAGCATACAGTTGCTTTGTACAAGATACAAACATATCTCGTAATACCTATAGCATATAGTTGCTTGGTATATGAATCTCGATGTACTTAGCATACAGTTGCTTTGTGCCAGATACACATAATTATATCATGATACCTATAGCATATTGTTGCTTGGTATAGAACAAATGCATCTTGCGATACAAGCATGCACATGTTTCGGTTAATTCCTAGCATTCACACTATCCTATGCAAATATTTGCTAAGATGATGATATCCTTTCTTTATGATCACAAAGGATATCATTTTCTTGCTTTCATGTACTCCGGTACAATAAATGCGTTCCTTGCATATTTCGTTGTGGGTACATTGATACTCAGACACAAAGATTTGGTTGGTTATCAACCAATACAAACAATTGCATAAACTTTCTATGCTTCGGAATGAAGCATACTACAATGATCTAGGAAGATCAAAGTAAAAAGGATAGTGTTATTACACAAATTTCACTTCAGTGTGAAATTTGTTGTGTAGTCGCGAACCGAAACATGCATTTCACACTTTTTTTATCGTTACAGATTCTTCTTTTTCTTGAAGAAAGGAACCGTCCAACATAGAGGAGAAGGACTGTTCAATTTTCATTATTCATTAACATCTCGAGTGGAGCTGGCCGATCGATGTTATATCATCGGAGTATATTTTTGCTAACTCAAAAAATTAACATAGTTCTTTAATATTGTTATTTGTATAGTTGGCATTTTCAATTGTCCATCTAAATGTAAAAAAGTACCGATAAGGAAATTAAAATTTGTGTAAATTTAAAATCAGAAAGTTCGTGTTTTATTTTATTTTTTTTTTATTTTTATTTTATCGTTAATATCACTAAAAAAGCTTAGTGATACTGAACATTGGTCCTTCGAGCCGGATTGTGATTTTAAATTGAATTTAAATCACAACTTTAATTGAACAACTTTCTAAACGATAAACCGCGTACGGTAGATATCAAAAGTGTTCCTAGTGATAATTGCTAATCTAGCCCTCAGTGGATTAAGCACAATCTAAAATTATTTCTAAACATTTTGTAGTTAATAATTATGTTTTTGAAAAGAAAAATGAGAAAAAGAAATTGTGAATTGTTAAATATATTGAATTAACTATAATGAACAAGTGAAATTCAATCTATCAAGTGAAAGGTATTTTTTAAATCTTAGAAGAAATAAAAATTCGTTTTATTTAAGTGGTTGACAATTATTGAAAAAGAAAAAATTTCATTCTAATAGCTGTGGACTGAAAATAACAAATAAAATTTGATTTATTTTGGGTGACTGTAACTTTTCTATAATTACAACTTTTTAATTGAAATTATAATTGTGACTTTTTATGTGGTGATTCTGTGCTAATTTTGTTGGTCTTCCATTTTACTAACATTTTTACAATTGTGAATCATTTAACTTATAAATTGTTGTGAAATTATAAGTGACAATGGCGGACGTTGAATCGAAGAAGGCCACAAGCAGAATCACCCACACCTAACTGGTTAGATTGGCTGAATTAATCGAGACCGAAGGAGCAAACTGGTCTCGGATTCAGATAAGTATCGAAATAAATATTTTAGAAAATTGTCGTACGAAATTCGAGCAGCTCCAAACAGACATTGAATTATTAGATGAGAGCGAGCTCGATTTCAGATTCAATTTTGTATTTACATATTCGTTTATTAAAGAAAAATTGTTGGTTTTGAAAGCGAGTAAGGATGACAGCATTTCAGTTGTATCCTGCTCAGAACAAAGCTAGATCATTCTGTGTATTTCATATTACAGACACACCATCATCCATTTGAACAAATCATCTACGTTGTTGTGCATTTGTGAAGTAGATAAAAACACGACGAAAGATTTAATGATCTTAAAGCACACTACATTAAAATAATGGTATATAATTTACCTTCCATTAGTATATAAATTTTTTATAATTTTGCAGTTCCTTGAGTGTTTTCTTGCATCTTGCGTCGTGCACGCTTAACAATCAAATAGAAGTAACAACAGTATGGTTGTGTTTTTTGGCACGCATTCTGCACTGTTTTGCTGCAGTTCTGACGTGCAGTGCGTTTTTTCAGTTTTCTGTCAGTTAGAGTTCATTTTCAACGGTAATACTGCACTCCTTCTGCTAAGTATTAGGTCAGATTTTTGCAGTTATCAAATTGTCACTGCGAGTGGTTATTGAAATTATTAAAATGAATGAAATATTAAACAGAATGAACTGCTTCTTTACAGTTCTTATTTGCACCAGTTTCATTCACAGTCAGAACTGCAGCAGAACATATGTCGCGAAAACACAACCTACATTCAGTTCAGTCTGAGATTGATTCAGTTTTCGAGAAAAAACTTCTGGATGGTGATTACACGAACACGTACATGAAAGTTTCCAAAGAGTTTTCTTAATAAAAATCAAATTTTAAAGCACACAATACCGAATTTGTTATCAAAATGTATAGTTTGGGGAATAACGATTTTCTGTGTTAAATTATTTGTTTATCTCGTACATAGATTTTATACATTTACAGTCATGTCAAACAAACTCATGTGTGGAGGAGACAAATGTGTGTCATATCAATAATCAATCATAAGTGAACATTGAACCTTCTATCAGGAAAGATGATAGTAAAGAGTCATCGTCACGAGATCATTGTCTTCAAAATCAACACTGAATAAGTGAATCATTGAATTTTGAATGTCATCAAAATGTTGCATATGACGATTAACGACGACGACGAAGAATTATCGTAAGACTGTAATTTTGCAAAACTTCTAAAACAGATTTATGATAGTAGAAGCGATCTGAAAGATGGTCGTTTAATCATCTTTAGTATGACTTGGGCTATGTTCAATGAACAATAGCGACCTTAACGAGGGCAAACAATATTTTAAAGCGTATGATGTCCCATAGTTTTAAATCTTTTTATGAGTTACATGTAAATAGTTACGAAAACAGTCGGGTCGAAGCGCAATATAAAATTAGGCGCTGTGTTCTGAGGTTCATTACGCTAACCCATAAAATTGATTAAAGTGAAATTTCTAAAACATGAAAATCATCATCAGAAGAAGAAGCAATACATTTGAATTTAATTTTTCTTTGCACAGGAATATTTCGGAAATTCAGTCAAACTTAGGCCATGTTCGGAAATATCGAATGATCGTCAAAAAAATGATTATTGTCAAACCTATTGACTGTCTTTTGACGATCAAGTATAGACTCGCAATACAATAATAGTTGTTATCTACATTACTAAACAAACTGCAAATGCAGTCTGCTTTTCCAAACACAGCCCTAAAGTGGTATTTGATGCATCCAGCAAAACTTTAACTGGACGATCCATAATGATATTTTAATGGTCGGGCCTGTTGCCCAAGACGACCTATGCTCAATACTGTGTCGTTTCAGGAAACATCGTTTTGTACTGACGGCTCACGTGGAAAAAATGCACCGTCAGATTCTTATGCACCCTGATGACACCCCCCTGCAATCTATACTTTGGGAAAATTCAGGGGAATCAGAATTTGCTTGCTGAATACGGCCGTGTACTGTACGGCCTCAGCACCTTTTTTGGCTACCAGAAGCATCTAACAACCAAGTATTGATAATAGACATACCTTTCCGATTTCTTCGTCTGTACTAGAAAGAGACGTCTATGTCGATGACGTTCTAACATGAAGCAATTATTTGGAAGAAATTGACAAAATTAGAAGCGAACTAGTAACAGTGTTGAAAAGTGCAGGCATACACCTTCACAAATTGTACTCCAATTTGAAAGATTTATTAGCGAAAATCAAACAAAATCTTTACCAAGACACAAACATCATCGATGACATCGATAACTAAAACACTTGGGATGATATGGCATTCAATCCCTAATTATTTTATTATCAAATTGGATAAGACAAAAATTTCAAGTCGAATTACCAAGATCGACTTTGTCCATCATAGTTTCTCGATTCGATCCACTTGGTCTGGTGAATCCTATGATGGTTAATGCATAGATAATAATGCAAGAAATTTGAAAATTGAAATTGGATTGGAACGAATCTGTACGGTCAGAACTGCATGGTAGATGGGCAAAATTGTTGTCAAATTTGAAAACTATAATCGAGATTAAAATCGAACGTTTTGTCGTGCTCAATAAAAACTTAAAAACAGAAATTCGTGGTTTCGCGGATGCTAGTCACGCAACCTATGGTGGGTGCATCTACATCCGATCCACAGACGGTTCAGGCCAAATTAGAGCAAGTTTACTCTGTTTTAAATCTCGAATAGCTACTGTCAAGACTTCAACTTTATCTCGACTCGAACTTTGTGTAGCTCATCTGTTAGCAGAATTAGTTAAGAAGATCGTCGAATGTCTGAAAATTGAGATCTCAGATATCTAATGCTGTCGGATTCTTCCATGACATTAGCATGGATGGCAGCTCCCCCTTCAACATGGAACGTCTTCACATCACACAGAGTCAGCAAAATCTAGACAACATCAAAAGGGTATAGCATCAGTTGGAAACGTGTTCGATCTCAAGATAATTCTGTCGACATATTTTCATGTGGAGCTCGTCCTGATCAGCTCCTGAACATTCAATTGTGATTTAATGGCCCTAACTTCCTCCAGTCGAGCGAGTTATCATAGCCCAAGACTCAATTGACTATGTCCGTTTCGCTTGAAAGGAAGAAGACAAAACAAATTCTCAAACTCGTTGAGAATTCCGATTTGCTTTCACCATTTAAGTATATCACTTTATATCAAAGAACTATATGGGTATTCGGCTATATAATTCGATTTATAACAGAATACAGGAACAAATCCACACAGTTTCCTTCGAAAGAACTTCAATTAGTTGATTTAACCGAGTGGGATCAACATAATCAATACGATATAGCACCTTGCTTCCGACAAGGAAATATCAAAATTGCGAAGAAACAACGTCATTGATAAAGACAGTCAATTATCTTCTTTAAGTCCATCTCTTGACGATCAAGGTCTATTAAGATTTGGCGACCGCCTAGAATTTTCCGAAGTAGAATTCGATGCCAAACATCCAATCCTTCTACTTCGATCACACACCTTTATCAAGTTGATTACCTACACACAATACATTTACATGTAGGAGCTTTAACTCTATACATTTAATAATCAGTGGACTTTTTTTCATCTTTGATGGCAGTGAATGAACTGTTATTAACTGCACATAAAACTTTGACAGCTGCTACCTTTTAACTACGATGGTAACAGTCTAGTATTGTTTCTTATTCGTTAATGATCGTAAACTGTTTAAAATTCGTTGAGTAGTCGTGGCAGTTTCTATGACTGCATCATTTTGGAAACAGTTTTGTATTATTTTCCTGAAATGTTACTCTTTTCCCTTCGAAACTAATACAAAGGTTTAAAGTATTTTAACTATATGGCAACTGTATTGATACAATATTACTAATTGCTTACGAAAATCTTCGAACCTTTGTTTCTAAAATGCATAAATTATGTATACACAATGATCTTTCGGCAACAATTTTGAATTCAGTGTCGAAATAGAAACATGTATCGCAGTTGCCATGATTGATATAAAAAACTGGCATTTTACAATAACAGTTGTTCCAAAATTGAGTCTAAATTGTCTTTTCTTCTAAGTTACGTTACAACATTCAGTAGAAACTGTCTCTTTGCAGAAACGATACTCTCAATTTTCGTCAGTTTAGAAACAGATTAGTTAATTTATCGGAAACGTCGAGAAACAATCTCTATCAAGAAGTAGAATTGATACTTAACACTGTTTCTGCTTGGGCCATCATCGAACCAGATCGAACTCATTGCAAACTCAATCATTCTTCTCGCTGGCAACTCATAGAAAGTTGTAGAGTTTCTGGAAGAGATATTTAACCACTCTTCAACAAAGGACAAAATTGAAAACTCCAGCGAAACATATCGAGATTGGAGCAATCGTTGTTTTGAAGAATGAAAATTTGCCTCCAAGAAATTGGTTAGTAGACAAAGTCGTACAGACCATTCCAGGTTCCGATGGCTACATTCGAGTAGTCAATGTTCAGACTCAGAACGAAGTGTTACGCCAATCAACCAACAACATTTTCAAGCCTTTTTCATTGAGAGAAATGTAGACTCTTTTGAAGTCCCTTCAAGGCGGGGGGCATGTTAAATATCATATCGTATCATTCCTCATTCCGAACATTGGTTCAAATATGATACGATTGAATGCAGTAACATCTTTCGCGATTCTTTGTCTTGGTCTTAGAACCATAGTTTTATGGCAGCACAAATATTTGATTAGGTTTTTATTGATATAAACCTAAGAACATAATTGTGTAATTCACAACACACATCAAGTAATACCTATAGCATATAGTTGCTTGGTATATGAATCTCGATGTACTTAGCATACAGTTGCTTTGTGCCAGATACACATAATTATATCATGATACCTATAGCATATTGTTGCTTGGTATAGAACAAATGCATCTTGCGATACAAGCATGCACATGTTTCGGTTAATTCCTAGCATTCACACTATCCTATGCAAATATTTGCTAAGATGATGATATCCTTTCTTTATGATCACAAAGGATATCATTTTCTTGCTTTCATGTACTCCGGTACAATAAATGCGTTCCTTGCATATTTCGTTGTGGGTACATTGATACTCAGACACAAAGATTTGGTTGGTTATCAACCAATACAAACAATTGCATAAACTTTCTATGCTTCGGAATGAAGCATACTACAAAGATCTAGGAAGATCAAAGTAAAAAGGATAGTGTTATTACACAAATTTCACTTCAGTGTGAAATTTGTTGTGTAGTCGCGAACCGAAACATGCATTTCACACTTTTTTTATCGTTACAGATTCTTCTTTTTCTTGAAGAAAGGAACCGTCCAACATAGAGGAGAAGGACTGTTCAATTTTCATTATTCATTAACATCTCGAGTGGAGCTGGCCGATCGATGTTATATCATCGGAGTATATTTTTGCTAACTCAAAAAATTAACATAGTTCTTTAATATTGTTATTTGTATAGTTGGCATTTTCAATTGTCCATCTAAATGTAAAAAAGTACCGATAAGGAAATTAAAATTTGTGTAAATTTAAAATCAGAAAGTTCGTGTTTTATTTTATTTTTTTTTTATTTTTATTTTATCGTTAATATCACTAAAAAAGCTTAGTGATACTGAACACTATGTTATATGAAATATATATTATTCTATGATTAAACTTTGTCTCATGAATGAAAACACGAGTACACATATATGTGCAGAAGGTGGAGAATACTACTCACTTTTTTTTATTACTTTTCGTTCTGTCTATTCTATACCCTATACGTACATTATATCGAACTCGAACCCAGAGAAATGATAAAAACATTTTTAAAACACAACAAATAATATAACCAATAAATTTTGTACACACAATAACTTCAATTGAAACATTTTCTTGTGTTCTTTTCTTTTTTTTTCAAATTTTCTCTCTTTTTCAAACAGTCCTAATTTCTTTAAAAAAAAGGAATCGCAAATAAATGAATTCACATACATATATCAATATGAAATATTATAGGAAAAATGTGAAATTTTTATAAAAAAAAACTATACCCTTTTATACGTATTACACGATGTATACATGAGGTGAGGAGTATAATAAGTGATAAATATATTTTATATAAAATTTGTGTATACATACATATGCTTATCAATATAAATGAATGAACAAAACATGATAAAATCAATCAATAAATATCATCATAAATTTTAAAGTGAAACTTTTTTGCGAAAACTGATAAAATACACAAAAAAAATATCTTACATATTTTCTGTACACTAATATATATGTACGTATATAAATGATAAAAACTTATGTATGCATATAAATATAATATGTATTAAGAAATAGATATACATATATGTATATGCGCGTACATATGTACATATAATAATTTATACCTGAATTATAAAATAAATTTATGTATTTGATATTACAAATGTAGTATGTAAGTTACAAAACAACATGATATCTAAACTATAAAAGAAAAAGTTAAGAAAATGAAGTATATGCACATATATCCTATAGCCTATTACCTGTCCTATACCATATACCTATCCGTAGAATTGTACATGTATTACAGTGAAACTTGTCAAATTAGAAACACAAATATATTTTTAAAGACAGACTTTCCATTGCCAAAACGAAATGAAAATTTGAAATTATTGAAATTATTATAGCAACTTTAGTTTTGGATTCTCTTTATTTTGTTTGTGGTATGTGAATCTGAACTCAAAACTAATCTGTGTTTGAACAACAGTATCTGTATTATCTCACTCATCATATTTTCTTCACTATTACGTAGGCCGTTTTCGGTAATCTAGATCTGAGTTAGACATTAAATTTCCAGCGTGTTCGGTAAAGAAGATCTTAGTGGTAAGGCTGTTCGAGAAGTCAGTTATGAATTTTAAATGTTTTCGGTAAAGTAGATCTAAAAGGTAAGTTTTTTTGAAAAATCAAATATATGGTAGCACTAAGCTAAATAAGTTAGGTTTTTATTGAACAGCCGAGTTTGATGTTATTTTACTTTCTGACTTGACAGAACTTTTTCAACTAAATTCACATATGCTTTTTAATCAGTATTAAACAAGTGAATTGCCGAAAATTGCCATATATACGTACACCCACTTTAAATAATATGAATCCTTGAATGTCGAACATTTCAAATCAATTTTTTTATTCAAATGTTCGACTGTAGTAAATTTATTTGCCAGAGAGTAAACATGAATAAATTTGTAAATTTCGAAAAATTTATATAAAAATGTAAACATCAATAAATTCTATGTACTTAGTACGTATGCATTATCTACGTATATATATATTATACATTATACCATGATACACACAAGTTCATTTCAAAAATTTATATGTATACTATAATGTGCTTATGTAAATACAAAAAATTTTCATTTATTGTGTATTGTACACATAAACAGGATTACATACATTATGCATGTGTATTAATATATAAAATAGAATGCTTTATATATAAAAGCTTTTATATACTAATTGTATGTATAATTTTGAAAATTGTCAGAAAAAATTAACTTAGCAATAATACATTATGTACACATAACATATAAATATGTATGTACTTGTATGTTATATATGTATATAAAAGATAACATCATATATTTGAACAATACAAACAAAAAAAAAACACTCACACACACAAAATGCCTAATTTCAAATTTTTATCATACATACTCATATATACCTATACATAATGTAAATATATTCGTATATTCATAAAACAATGTAGTGTATACATATTTATGCACAGGATATATTATTAACGTACGTATAGTGGATATGTACGTTTGTAAAGTATTTTCGGTTTGTTTATCTTTTCATTTTCTTTTAATTTAATTTAATTTTTTATTGTTTTTCTTTTAAGTTTGCCAATAAAATAATTTTGCAAAATTATTTCAAACTAACAACAAAAGGATAACATACAAACAAACACACAAAATAAAAAGAAAAAAAAAGAAAAAAAGAAACGTAAGAAACAATGTACAAATATAATAAAGTTGTATGTACATATGTTTTTATATTCAGTTATTAGATTCAGTTTTTAATTCGTTGTTATACTAAAACAAATGTGCTCTTTGAATTGAATACAGAAAGATATGTATGTATGTATGCACTACATATAATACAATGTACATAAAAAATAAATAATAAAAATTCATAAATGAGAAACAGAAAAAAAAATAAATAAATAAAAAAATAAGAAAGGAAATTTTCGTTTTTTTTTTTTTTTTTTTTTTTTTTTACTTGCTTCATATAAAATTCAGATACATTTTTGGTAGATGTGTAGTATCTGTGGTAGTATGCACGTACTGTATCTTCGTAAGCATTATACATACACGATCTCGTATACCTGATAAACATGTACAAATGCATACAGTAAATAATAATGTAGAAAAAAAAACAAACAAAGAAATCAAAGAAATCAAAGAAATACATACATTTATGTAGAAAAAACAAAATTTATTTATTCGGTATTCATTTAGCGCAATGACAAATTACTGAAGTTTAAATGATGAAATCACATACATATGTGTGGCTTCTACACATATGTATGGATGTGTATGTATGCGACATTGAAATCAAAGCAAATAAGTTAAAATAAACCAAAAAACACACAAGAAAAATAAACACAAAATAAACATTTTTTTTTTGTTTTTGAAAAATACAGGAAAATAATTTCGGTTAATTGTTAATTTTTTTTTTTTTAGATCAATTAGTTTTCTTTTTGTCTCTATGTTGTTTGGATAAGAAAAAATTTAAAATGATATAAAAATAAATTAAAATATCTACTTATACACGTAGACACCATGAGCAAATACATTTGCTTGTGTACATAAATATTATTTGATGATTCTTTTTTCCATCATAAATATCTTCTACACAATAAAATAGTATGAGTTACATACATATGTAATATATGTGAAATAAAAAAAAAAAAACAAAAAAAAATGTGGAATAAAATCAAAATTAAATGTAAATTTTTGAAATATATATCTGTACGTGTATGTATTGTTTATATATTTATGTGTAATATATACAAAATTTATGTGCATCTACAAAATTGTACGTATGTATCTACATACATATGTGCATTTGCATATTAAAAAATGAAACAAACAAACAAATAAACAAGAATAAATATAGAACAAAAAAAAAAAAAAATAATCATTCGATATTTGCTCTCAATTTAAATATGTACTTATACACACTGCAATAAATATGTTCACTGTATCTAATTGTATCGCATACGAAAATGACACTGTATGTACATACATATATGTACACATATATTCATGCATATTTATATTCCATATATAATGTATTTTTACATTATATATTTATGTACATACGTGTATGTAGATTTTATTATGTAATTGTACAATAACTTTTTAAAAAATTACAACATTTTTTTATAAAGTTTATTTCCTTTCATTTAATTTTTATTTTTGTTGTATTTTTTTTTTGTTTTTTTGTTATATTTTTCATTATTATTATTATTTTTGTATAGATATTATTTATAGTTAGTTTTGTTTTTATGCTTTTAGTTTTATTTTTATCACTATTTGTATTTTTTTTTAATACAAAAATATTTGTTTTTTTTTTTTATATTTTTATATTGTTATTTTATACGTATGCATATACATATATAATGTATATACATATGTGTATATAGTAACAAAAGTAAAGAGAACAATTTAAATCATTTTGTTTATTTGTTTGTTATTTTTCGTTTCATTTTATTTATTTGCTTATTTATTCCATTTTTATCTATTTTTTTTTTAATTTTTTCTTTTGTTTAATTTTTATTTTTTTAAATTTTTATATTTGTTTTTTCTTGTTTGTTTGTGTTTTTTTTTATTTAGCTGTTTCTTATTCATATAAGTATGTGTTTTATATTTATGTACTATATGTATAATATTATATTTATTTAATTTTTTACTGTTATTGTGTTTGTGTTGTTGTTGTTGTTATTATTGTCAAAGTATTTATTTGTATTTTTGACTTTTAATTTTACATGGCAAAAATAAACAATTCATTTGATTACATACATATGTATGTATAAAATACATGCTGTGGTATAATGTTATATGATCACTTATTCTCTACAGTGTGCATTTATACCGTACATATCTACACAATTAAACGCAAACATACACACATTTACATTTAGAGCAACAGATAAACAAAACTATCCTTTAAAAAATTATTTTGTTTTTTTTTTCAACTTAATATAAATCAATGTGAATATTACATATGTACACATAATATTATGTATGTATGCATAAACACTGAAAAATAATTATCTATATGTACATATACATATAGATGTATATTTTATAGTAATATGAATATAAATAGGTTTTAATAAAGGTTTTAAGTAAATATAGTATATAAATTGTATAATTTTTTTTATTTTTTGTTTTTCATTTTAATTTATTACATTTAAAAACAATAACAAAAACAAAAACTAAATAACAAACAAGTTTTACAAAAAACAAAAAAAAAAAATAAAATAAAATTACAGAAAAGAAAACAAAATATGTTAAAAATTAAGTTTTCAATATGGCGTCGTTAGTATATATGTAATATTGTAAAGGCATTTTAAAAATTAAAGTATATGCATACATACAACATAGTCGTATGTACTTATTTGTATACATAAAAATATGTATGTACTTTATAATAAGATGGATATGCGTAAATATATAAGTTAAAGGTTTTCTTGAATAAAACACCTTTTTCAGTTTTAAGTTATTTATTTGAAGTCTACTTTACAACTAACTCTAATTTTTAATCGAGCTTAAAATTACAACTTAGTTATTAAACATTTTTGCCAAATAATCGATTAATTATACTAAAAATTTCCATTACAATTAAAATTCAATTTCGTCATAATTTTGCTAAATAATGAATTAATTATTATATTGAATAAATTTATTAGAATTAAATTAAATTAAATAAGCAAAAATTAGTTCAAGAAAATTAGTGAAAGCATAATTGCAATAATATTCTACAATTTTGTAAATAAGCAAAATTTGATTACTAAACAAGAAATCGTAAAGAGAATGAACTTTCAATATATAGGTCGGATGCGCGTGTCAATTTTGATACGTTATTTGTGTATAGCTATGTATTGTGTTAACTTATATACGAGTAATATATGTTTGTTTAAATGTACATATATTAAATTCTAAATTTAATTTTTGTTTTTTTTTTCTTCATTTTGACTTAATTATTATAATTTGATTTTGTTTGTTTTTCTTTTTTCATTGTTTATATTTTTATTTAACATTCCTTGAATATATGTAATAATACATACATACATATGTACATACATATGTGTAATGTAAAATGTGTACGAGCAAAAGAAATAAATTCAAAAATTATACTTAGTACATACAGACATATGTACATAAAATTAAAATGTTTAACCGCCTACTACATACACATATATACATACATACATGTATGTATAAATATGTTCATGTATATATATATATGTATAAATGTACATACATATGTGTAAATTAATTATAAATTTAATTGTCAAAAAATTAATTTAAATTTCATGATTACACATAAAACTAGGTGAAAAGCTATAAAGAAAAAACAAAAAAAAAAAACAAAACATAAAATAAAATAAAAGATAGAAAATAAATTTTAACCAAAAACAACAGGAAAATTTTTGTAATTAAATGAATTTAAATCTTTTAAATAATTTGTAAATACATATGTTTGTATGTATATATACATTTATATTAAATTACACACACATATCCTGTATAGAATATTGTATATTGTATTGTATTAGATTTAATAATAATAATCAAATATATTGTATATTATGTTATATGTAAGCATTAAAATGAATGAAACTTGAATTATAAAATTCTTACATAAATATCTGATATATACATATGTATGTATGTATGTACTATACATATATGTATATAAAATTGTACAAAGTATATAATTTACATTTATATTAATGTGTTGACAATGTATATTATTAATATACGTATATATGCAACTACACATACAATACATACGTTCACATGTGGTGTATATGAGTATAAATACATTTTTCATTTTCACTTAGGCATACAGAAGTCATTTAAATTTAATTATTTCTGCATGACGTATTGTGTATATGTATATTTTGTTTTATATACTTTTGTATAATGTCTATATACATATTATGTACATATAAAATTTTGTATATTATATACATATGTATAATTAAAATAGTATACATGTATGTATACATATATAAATCGACCACAAAAGTATTAAATTTATATATGAAATAGAATCATATTATATACCATTGAAATAACGCGTGTTCTAATGTATCCGTTCCATATATACATATGCACTTACATATATACTATGTATATATAAATATATATATGTATAATATTTATGTACATATAAATATAATTTTACAAATTATATAATCTATAATATTATTTAAATCTTATAATTCGTACAAGTGCATACTACAGTACATACGTAGCTACCATATTGTATACACTTTTATCTTTTATCAACTTTTTTTTATTTTTCGAAAATTTTCTAATGAAATTTTCAACACGGCAGTTTTTTCTTTTAACAATTATTTCAACATTATAATAAAATATGTTTTAATATATGTATGTATTTTGTATATAATATGTATATGTTGCTGATATATACATGTTCACAAATAAAATGTAAATTTATAAAGTTCTGTATGTATAAAAAATGAATTTTTGTACATATTTTCTTTTTTTTAATATATTTTTATTTCTGCTTCCTTTGAAATGAAATTTTAATATTTATACTATATTTCTGCTGGATAATAATTAATTTAAAACCACACGCGGGATGTGATTTATATGATTATCCTTTAGATTTAATTTTTCTTTTTCTTCTGCATTGTGCATGTGTATAACATGAATAATGATAAAATTTATATTTGCAATGTTTGCATGTATAAGCATTATAATATGTAAATGAATGCACATTTTAATACTACATAATGTACAGTTGTATACATATAAGAATGTATATAAATGCATAAATACAAATAAAGTAGAAAGTTTCTTTTTTTTTTGTTTTGTTTAAAGTATAACCACGTATAACAGTGTACATACAGAGGCGTGAAAAATTATGGAACATGAGTAATTTTTTCATGAATAGAAAATGTAATCATATTGGAATAAATATACCATTTTTAGCGATTTACACACACACAAAAAAAAGGGAAGACATAATAGTCCTCATGTGATGGAAGCATCTCTATAAAGTCCCAACTTAAATTAAATTGAATATCACTTTTGTCATATTTAGAAAGACGAAATTTGAAAAAAATGTCATCATAAGTTAGATACTAAATTAAAAAAAATATTACGAAAAAAAAATCGAGCAAGATTCTACAAGATTTTGTTAAAAATCCTATCGATTCAATATCAAAACAACTTGATGAGACCTCAATAGACGTAAAGGTTGTCAAATAAATTATTGAATTCATTTTTCATATAAATTTCACTAAATTTTTTTACTACCATATGTATGTCCAACGATTTATTCACAGTACGGTTTTGATATAATTTCTCTTTTTGAATTTATTTCTGAATAAAGAAATTAAAAATATTTGCAGCTTTGATTCTATTCTAGTATTATTGTTTGAATTGAATATAATAATTTGTTAAAAAAATTTTAATTCTTTTTCATAATATATTCTATACGTTTCAAACTACATTTTATTTTGAAAAGTTATGTTTGTTCCATAATTTTTTCACATCTCTGTATGTACTGTATGCCAATTGTTACATGCTTGCTTAAAATTTTAATTTTAATTTTTTTTTTTATATTTAATTTAAAATTAAATGTCTGTTGTTGTTGGTTTTTAATAAAAAACTTTTCATATTCAATTATATTGTAAACGTTTTAAAATTTTATAAATTATTAAAAATAAGTAAGTAGTAATTATCTACAAAGTGAAAATATATTTTTTTGAAAAAAAAAAATATATATATGTATGTATATATAATATTCAAGTTATTATATTTTAATATGTACATCATGTACTCGTATTTATACATTACATGCATTACATTATTTACATAACATATATCTGTCGTCGAATTACAGAAAGGGATATGTCCAATTTCTACACAAATTGAGATTGATGCCTGCATTTGTAGATCATACTGAACTTAATAGAATTAAAAAAAAATAATGTTGCAAAATGTAGTTTGTCTTGTGTTTTCTTAAATCCAAAAAATGACAGCATATGCAGAATGGGATATGTCCACGCTGTAATCAGCTGCATTTGGGGATATATCCCATATGCTATAATTTTCAAGTAAAATGGGATATGTCCACGAGATTTTTACTGAAATGAGTAATTATTCTTGCAAACTGGGATATATCATTCATTCATAATTATAGATTGAAGGGCGCTGTACTTGTTCAAGGCGAAATTCATTACGCAAATGAACTTGGAATGGCTAAATCACTATTAAAGCGTGGTATGTCTTACAAGACATCAGTAAGTCCAACTTTTATAAGTCCTGGAATTGCTGTCAAAGAAGCAAAGAAAAAAGATGTTAGTGAATTATTGCGCATACATTTTGGCGAAAATTGGACCGAAAATCCCAGTTTAGAGTACTACAAGTTAGTTATAGAAGGACCAAGTGATGACTCTGATCATTACACTGACTTTGTTGAAATATCAGAAAAAAATTTAAATAATATAATTTAAAAATGCTAGAATTAAAATTCGAAATTTAATATTAATTGTTTTCGCTAGTATTAGAATATTTTGATATTATTAAAAATAAGAGTTGCTAATGTTTTTGGATTTTTTGTTTAATTTGAATTTTGATTTATATTATTTAAAAATTTATGTAATAAAACTGTGCTTTAAAAATTATAATTAAAATTGAAGCCTTCTTTTTATTTCTGTCATGACACCTTTTTTTGAATTTAGAGTTTTGCAAAAGGAGGTATTTTCACTGTACAGTTGCAAAAGGTTATATATCCATTTTTTAAAAATATTTTTCGCATATTAACAATAAATTATTGAATTTTTCTTATTTTATTCTTAAAAAAATCTAATTTACGAAATATTTGTGATAGTTTAAAATTTTTAAAATATCATGATTTGAAGAAAAGATATACGTTTTTCATATTTTGTGAAAAATTGTTTATTTGTGACTTATCCCATTTTGCAATTGGATGACAGATATTATGTACACTACCTTTATATTATGTGTATATGAAACTGAGTAACGAAAATATTAAATTAGTCGATTAACTGTAATATACTATATGTCATGAATTTATTATATGAATTTATTTATAAATTTTTAATATTTATTGTACTCATATGCATTTATATAACATACGATTTTGTACTAGTATTAGTATATAATATACGTAGTTATGTTAAATCGGTACAGTATGAAATTTTCAAATACATAAGCAGTCATATATGTGTGAAGGTATACTATAATGTGTAGCATGTATGTACTGTGTGTATTTTACAATAAAATTGACTCATATATTTGTATTAATTGAATTAAAAAATTTTATAATTTTTAATCATCTGTGACAATTATGACAGGAGCAAAATAAAAATTTTCATCATTATTGTTTCATCCATGAAAGCTTTTTAGTTTTTGATAAAGTCAAATTATTATTTAAAATTAAAACCTTTAAAGTGAAATTTTATCGCATGCATATTATTACGTTTACGTTCAGAATCAATCAAACAACATTTTTTTATTTTTGTTTGTTTTATATTATTTTTATTTTATTTTATTTTTTATTTTTTTATTTTTATTTTTGGTTTTTTTTTTTCTTATTCATTTTAATTTTTCGAAGATAATTACAAATTTTTTGGTAGTTATTTTAATTTTCAAAATGCAATGATATCACTACTTAAATTCTAATATCATTTTTAAGTTTAATTGCTAATTGGTTGGTTGGAAAGTGAAAGAATGAAACAACGAAAATACAATTATGTAATTTAATTTTTTTTTCATATTTTATGATAGTAATAAAGTCATGAAATCAATTCTGTGAAAGCCCTGGTTCACTTAGAGCTATTATAGTACTATAGTAATATGGTACTATAAAAGAGTAAGAATAAGAAGACGGAGAAGAAGCATATTTTATTATTTCATTATATTTTCTTTAAAAAATATACCTATGTGTTGCAATGATATGTGGTGCATGTATATACATATACATAAATATCTAAATCTATTCGTATAGGTCACATTAAGTAATGAACAAGGTCTCGAACAAAACATTTTTTTTTTTTTATAAATAACAAGATTATTTAGAAAATAATTTTTAATGCTCCAAATATTCCAAAAACAAAAAAAATATATATATAAATAAATAAAATTTAGTCAAAATAATTGCGAAAGAAAATATTATTTTATTTTATTTTTACTCATTTTTTTGTCATTTATCATAAAATATATATTTAAAAAACGTTTGAGAACATTTATACATTTTTAATTTCTGTATGGCATTCATTCATTAATTGTAATTTGTCGTAACCTTTAAATAAATTCTCAAGTACATTATTATATATGTATATGTACTTAATGTATGTATAAATAAATGTTGTATAATTCTATAGGTACATTATACATTATATACTTAATAATACATATTTACATACAATTTTGTATAAGTAATTCGTTTTAAAATAAATAAATAAATTATTTCGTAAAGAAAATTCAATTAAATTAAATTCATATTAATTCAAAAATACACATACATAAGTACATATTATATGTTTTTATTTTGTATGAATTAATATTATTTAATGTCGTATTGAAATAGTATGCATGTATGTACGAGAATATGAAGTCCATATGTATTACAATTATTTAAATAATTTAAAAATATGTATGTATGTATTTATGTATGTATATATCAAAAGAAAATATGTACATAATGTACATATGTATGATTTTGTGGATTATTATAATTTCAATGAGAAATTTAATTTATTATTCTTACATATACTTGAATTTGTATATTAAGCTATATTAAGTATGAATATGTACATAAATTGTGTATACGTATATATATATGTATACAAATAGTAAAATATTTATATGCATATGTTTTAATATATTTGATGGGTACCAACTTTTATACAATATACGAACGAGTATGTAACCTACTAAAGAGTATGTATATGTGTGCTAAGATTTTAATTATTTACCTTCATAAATATATTATTTTTGTATGTATTTCAATATTTATACATACATTGGTTCAATGTTAATAGGTTTCAAGGACAAATTTCTAATTATATTATGATATTTATATATAAATAAATAAATTATTGTAAGTAATTATTATTTGATTACTCGTGTATATGTATGTATAATGTATATGTAAATATGCAGATTTTGTTAATAAATTTTTGTATGAACAGAGTTAAGGTCATTTTATATGTACGTAGACGTAAATAAATGTTAGATAAATTGTATTATAATGTAGGTATATAAGAAAATATTAACTTTTATATGTGTACATCTATCTACATATTCATTATTTATAAGAATTATTCTAAATTACCATAGATACATATAATCGTATATATGTATAACATGTACAAATGTATTTACATAGTATAAACACGTGCATATAAGAAGTAATATGTTAGAATATTGCAATAATAATAATTAATAACATTATATAACAGAATTATGTCCATTCATTTACTGTACATATATAATAAGTACATATAAATATTATGTGAATATGTATATAATATAAGAAAATACATTTATATATTTACCAAAATCTAAACATATTAAGGTCTAGTTATGTACATACAATAATTATGTATACTTATTAATTAGTTAAGTAGGATTAATTATTATTATATACAAATATGTACATACTAGAGGGCAATAAAATATATCTACATATGTACATACATTCCATGTTAATATGTGATATCTGTATAGATATGTATAAAAATAATTTTCAACAAACTATGTATATATGTTTATATGTTTGTATGTACGAGTATATGTACATACATGACATTTATATAGTTAATAGAAAAAAAAATATAAAAAGTACTTTATCGTTGTACATTTCTTTTTCTTCTTCATATTCATAGAAAATTATCATTAACACGTCCATTAAAAATTTAATTGTTTTTGTTTTTAATGTACTGGATACTATAGAATTTACTTATTTATGTACTGTACATTATAGGCATGTTTTTTTTCGTTGTTTGTTTTTACTTTTTTTTCTCAAATAATATGAAATAACTTTTATGTGTAACGTTTATTCTTTTAATTAAATATTAGTTAGCAACAATATAAATCTGTTAAAAAATATAGACTAAACACATTCACATAATATGTATAGGTACAAATACGAAACAAATATATATGTGGTGTATATGTATGTATATAATGTAGATTACATAAAAACAACAACAAAAACAATAATATAAGTATATATAAACATACAAAATGATAATAATAAAGGAACTAAAAATACACATATGCATATAAATATAGTATATATCTATATTTTTTTTGTACATCTATATATGGTGTATATCTACGTTTTTTTTTTCTTTATTCCTTCTAGAGTGAATATACACATATTATGTATACATTATTATGTTATGAGTGTACTAGTACTACATGCATGTAATATTATGATGTAAAGCACATATGTATATGTATATGTATACAGTAAATGTACTCTTCACGTATAAAACACATGTACTTACACTTAATTCACACGCCAATTTGTAAAGTTAATCTAAAAGAATATTTCTGAAACGTGTGAACGTCCTTATTTTCATTTTTATTTTATTTTATTATTTTTTTTTTTGATTTTTATTTTTATTTTTCATTACGAAAATTTTGTATTGTTCCATATATGCATATTATAGTACATAAAATAGTACACATAAATGTGTGTAGGTATGTATGTATACATATAATCTAAAGTGGCTTTTTTATGTAATTTATAAAGTACATATACATTTATGATCGTATCCATACACACATGTAGACACATACATAAGTATTATATATTTTATACATATATATGTACATATATTTATATAAAATCCTAACAATTTAATAAGTATACACATTATTTATATATGAAGCGTACTTTATGTGCATACATAATTATATAAATACATATTTGTATACCTACAAATACCTATACATATGAATGTACTTATATTGTATTAGAGAAAAAAATAAATTCATATATCTACATGTACATACGAATATATAGTTACATATGTAATTTTTTTTAATAAACGTAAGCATACGAGTATGTATAACTTTTATCAAATAAAATGAAAACGCAATTAGTAAACACTCAACGCTGTAATTCTGTTTTTATATGTTTTTGTTTTTATATTTGGTTTTGTATTATGTACATACATTCATATTCGTATTCAAAAAAATTTACATTATGTATATGTATGTGTATATATCTGCATGTACATTTTATATGTAAAAGTATGTTTTCTAGTTAGTTTTAATATTTAGAACATTTTGCTGTCAATTTGTATTAAAAAAAAGAGAAATAATAAAATAATGTATCTATGTATACATGAGCAGGAGCACTCGTCTGTATGTACATATGTATGTAACATGTATTATATTGTATTCTATATATAGTAAAATGTATGTTATGTGTAATAAAGTAGTTACAAAATATATGTATATTCTTATATACAGGCATTATATACTTTTATTCTTACTGTATGGGTATGCATGTATACATATAAACATATAAACATTATAAAAATACCTATATGAAAAAATAAAAATCATAAAAATATTTTTCAAAAAAAAAAAAAAAAATGGAATTAATGTTATACGCATAAAATATTACTTATTCATACATATCTATGTCTGTATATAAATTTGTGTGTAACTATGAAACAGAAACAATTAAATAAAGAATAAAATAAAATGTATGTGAACACGGATAAACTATAAATTTTATTTAATTTTTTTATTTTTTTTTTAAATCATAGAAAAAAATGTTTAAAAGCAAAAATTATTTTCATTTCATATATTTTAATAATTTTCAAAACAAACTTATTTTTATATTTTTTTTTTGTGTATTTTATTAAATACCGAATCACGGTAAAAATACTGTAATGTTCTATCATGGACACGTCATTTACACATAAGTTAACATTTGAGTATCGGGAGATCACGAATGATGAATTTTCTGAAAGAAAATATTGTTTCATTTTATACTATATACGATTATTATATTATCTATCGGGTATCGGGCATTGGGGACAATTTTTTCTTTCTTTAGCATTGAAAGAATTTATACAGTTGTCTGTATACAGTGTCTGTTGTCTGATGATAAATTGAAGGTGAAAAATGTAAAGAAGCAATGTAATCAGAAATATATAAAAACTCTGTTTAAGTGTTTACTTACATTACACAATCTCTAACTTCTGTATCAAAAGAGTTTCTCGAGGTTGTGAAATAGTTATAGTAAAATACCCGGCAATCATGAACCTAGGTTGGTTATTTTCTATTTCTTGAATTTTTATGAATGAAACAGATCAAGTCAATTATTATATAATCGTGTACCGGAGATGTATAAATTTGTTTGTTGTAGCCTTAAAAAAATGTGGTATGTATATGGAATGGATCTGTGTATACTTAAATATAAAATGTGTCCGTCATCGTCAACTATATAATGTATATAAACATATTATACAAGTCCAAACAATTCAAAGTTCAAATTTTCAAATACTTGTGTAGATGTATTTATATGACCCCTGCCAGACAAAAGTCATTAGTTCAGCGGGAAGGACAAGGGGAGATTATGTTCACTAATACTAAATCGTTTAAAATTTATATTAATATTGGTAAATTATATAAAAAATAATTGTACTTGTTATATATAACAAATATCTGATAACTATTTCGATGACCATTCCGATGACTATTTCGATGACTATTTCGATGACTATTCTGTACACTGTACGTGTAAAAATAAATAGACGACTTTAGTCCCGGCTCTAGAACAAATTTCATCATGGCTTTCATCTAATTGGTCATCATGACTTCATCAATTAAGTCATCACATCTGTTCTACCAGGGACTAATGTAACAAAGTTTTATTTATTTATCTGATGTTGATTTGCAAATTGGAAGTGTGCTTTATATATTTTAGTTTTTGTATACGTATAACAAAATTTATGTCATTGTGTAGTAAACATTATTTAATTGCTACTGTTCTTCAGCACGCGATCTTTGAAATATGTAGGACTAAAATACCCACTCCTTATACTATTATAAGATATACCACATACTCCAAACACAATACACCAACACCATATAAAATTTCTCCCACCAAATTCCAGCAAAATGTTTCTGAATATAAAATATATTGGTTCATACATTATAATAATAGTACCATGTATCAGGTGCTGGTTCCGCGGGATATGTTTTCTTTCTTTAGCATTGAAAGAATTGTGCTTTACGCATCTTTGCTTTGTGTGTATTGTGTATTCATTTCATATAAAATGTTTTGCACATGGCACATTCGCTTATAATATATACACACACTAATCCACATATATTCGGCACTTCCAATGTCCGATTTTCGAATTCCGTCCCTCAATTCGGCAATTGAAAAATATATTCTGTATCTCTGTATGACATATATGACTGTGCACTGTATTTTTGTAATAATTATGTATAGTAGTAAATTTTTTTTATACTAAAACCAATACACCTAATACACATAATTAATATTATTTATTAGTTGATATTACACATCCATGTACTATAAAGCTATAAAGTGGCTATAAAGTACGTAAATATCGTAGATGTCGATTTGCAAAGATACTCTCCCACTATTTTTTATTACTTTATTTCCGTATGTATATGTATGTTGTGTTGAAAGATAGGAGAATAGATACATATGCAGTGTAAATTTCTCACTAAATTATGTAAAATAAGTTGATCGTGTGTGTATTCGATTTTCGATACCGATAGGAATTTATACTTTCCGATTTTCGACTCACAAATTGAAAATATATTGTGTCTGTTTGTCTGTATATAAAATAGGAACTTTTGTAAAACTAATACATGTCAATCTCACTAAACAACGTACGCCATATATCTTTCAATTTCAATACTAACACTAAGCCAGGAAAAAAGATATCGTGTACCCCTTCCCATCATTCCCTCTAGTGCTTTCCTGGTTCTGGCCGCGGCTTTCTTCCTCCTCTTCTTCTGAGAGGCTCAAAACAGGCTCAAAACGGCTTAAAAACAGGCGATAGCGCTGGAGCCGGCTGGTGTCTGGAATCTTCCGGTTCTAGACATGCGTACCCACTCGGACCGCATTCCTCTGTCTTTCAGGCGGAGATATATGCGATTCTTAAAGTAGCTCATTGGACAATTGAAAGAGGATGGAAGGGCAGGTCCATTTGTATTTACAGCGACAGTCAAGCTGCGCTGAAAGCATTGAGCAGCCCTATCGTCTCCTTGAAAATTGTTCTCGAATGCAGATCTAGGTTGAATTATGTTGCAAGACATAATTCCGTGGATCTCATTTGGATACCAGGACATCAGGGCTTTGAAGGCAATGAGGCAGTCGATAGCATTGCTAAAGAAGGCGCCGAAACACGTTTCATAGGCCCCGAACCAGTAATTGGTGTGCCCACAACGGTGGTGAAAAATGCTGTAGATGCACTCACAGGCAATCTGCATGAGAGTCTATGGCAAAATCTCCCAATGTGCAGGCAAACCAAGCGCTTTATCAAAAAGCCAAACCGGGCTCTAGCGGCTTTCCTACTCAAACAGGGAAGGAAAGATTGCAGAGCTATGGTCAACGCTCTTACAGGGCATAATTCCTGCGGAAAGCATCTCGCTACCATAGGAATCATCAGTGATGCACTGTGTGCTTCTTGTGGAGAGGAGGAGGATACCACGGAACACTTCTTGTGTGAGTGCTTGGCCTTCTCCGCTATTAGAATGCGCATTTTCGGCACTGATGTCATTAGGCCCGAACAAATTGGGCCTGAAAGTCGAGTGGAACTCCTTCGTTATCTGAGAGCAACGAAGAAGTTTGACTAGACGGGGGCTTCGAGTACAATGGACAGCGTTACGTCTGAGTGCTCTGGTTTCATACCTCCCCCCTAACAAACAACAACAACAACAACAACAACAACCCCTTCCCATCCGGTCATAATTTGTACAATCATCAGACAAATAATATATTCGGCATTCGGCAATAAAATCGAAAAATATATTTTCAAAAATATGAAGTTAAGAAATTAATTTATGATTTCCTGGTATTTTAATTCCAACGAAAAGATAAATCTTTTCAACATTTTATTTATTCATCGGTACGTATGTAAAATATTATATGATTGTATACATAATGCCTAATTCCAGAATTTTATCGCCATAAATAAGAATTATGAATATTTTTAAAATAAAAACTAATTGTAAGTTAAAGGGTTCTTGAAACAATTTTCTCATATAAAATATAGATGAGATCAGAGATGTATTCGTTCGTTATAAAAAAAATTCAAAATTGAATATATTGTTGTTAACTGATTGTAGATACAATCGTGGATACAATCATAAATTATAATTATAACGATTTCTAATTATTTTGTATCTAAACATATTTTTTCTTTAAGAACATACTTTGATATCTTCATCAGGGATGTTACGAAGCGTACAATTGTACCATTTTCGTACAATTAGGGACTAAAGAGTACAAAGGTGCAACGGATGATGTTTACGTACATTCGAGCATGGTTCAAATAAAATCGAATTCAATTTTTCCATCAAACTCAAAAAACTTTTAACCCAACTTTTTATACATATGTATTGTATAATGTGCATAATTGTTTTTGCGTGAATTTTATTTGTGAGAAGTTACCAAGTTTTGATTGTATAAAATCTGATAAAGACCAAATGTAGGAATAGCCGAATAGGCTTGCTGTAGACACAGTAGCATCTTTGACCAAAACAAAGGACCTTTTAAAGTCGACTTCCACGTGTTGCTTTGATTGTAAATTAGACAAAACAGTACTACTACAAGATCAAAATATCAATAACAGGGTGGAAGACGTTATATTTTGATGAGCTAATTTTATTATCGTATGATAAATAATATTTAATTATGTTTTTTTTGCTGATCTAGAGATCAGATAGATTTTTATATGAATTAATTTTGCAAAACAAATTCCTTACTTTTTTTTTTAATTTTATATTCTTTTTTGTAATGGAAATAATGTTATTTTTGTTAATTTTGTTTTGTTGAGTTTTTAAATAAATTAATTAGACTGAACTTTATTAAATAAAAATTTTATTTTATATTGAGGATTCAAGTAAGCTACGTGTAGTATAAATTATGCTTTTAGTAAATTAATCGTGGTACAAATGGAAGTTAAATTGGATAAATGGTACATTTTTAATAAAATGAAAAGTACAATTTCATGTAAGCTCATATCATCCCTGATCTTCATCAGTATTAGAGTTGCTAGAAACATTTTCAACTCTCTTAAATACTCATATGTATGTTATATACATGTATATATTCATTATTGCTTAGCGTGCAACAAATGTTTATGGCAACTTGAGTACATTATTGCTACACTAAATCTATCAACACCATAAACAATTAAAAAAAGAAGTAAAACGATTCGAAGAGCATTATAATAACTCTCATCTCATCTCATATATATTCCTAAGAGTAAAAATAAATAATCAATTTATTATAATATAATTTTTATTATTCGAGTCGGATATCTCTTTTTTATTAATTCTTCAAATACTTACTGAGTATAATATTGATTTTTTTTTAGATTGTTAGCTAGATAATTTGGTAAAAAATTATTTAAAAATTATTGAAATTATTATTATTTAATTAAGCGCTTTCTTTGTATATACATATATACATACGTATATACATATATTATTCATTGCACATATAATTATTTGTAAATAAATATTTTATATAAAAATAATTCTAATGAAAAGTACAAAAGTACTAAAAAAAAAAACGAAAATAATAAAGAAAAAAATCGATAAAAGAAAGAACCCAAAGAAGGAAAAAAGTTAAACAATAAAGTAAATATAAAAAGAAAAATTTATCAAGAACATGATAATAACAAAAAAAGATATATATCCACAAAGCTATATAAAGAAAACAATCATTGAACAAAACTAAAAAAAAAGAAAATCAGAAAACGAATAAGAAAAACATTTTTAGACCACAACTAAAATACGTTAGATTACCAAAAGTATGCTAATTTATGATAATCGCTTCTTATACATATATGTATATGTATGTATATTATACATATACTAATATACAATCTAAGTAAATACTGAACATCTATAATTCTGAAGAGAAAAAAATGTTGCTTTAGTACCAAAAAGCAAAATAATTCTGAAAACATAAAAAGATTTTCAATCGAGTATATGTACATAATACTATATACAAAATATTTGAATTCCAAATTCATAAACATATGTATATAAATTTATATAAATATGTACATACATATATACATTTATATTGATATTTATATAGAAAATAGAATGTAAATGGTATGAATTTGCTTTGATTTTTTTCTTTACAATACTTATCTTAAAATCAGAATCTTAAATATTCAGTTTCTTCGTTTTTATCATACATATAATACTTATACATACTATGTACATGTAAATATATAATATAATACGTACATTTATACATATGATAATATCGTTTTTACTTTAAAAGTATATAAATGGTACATATATACATATAATATACAAATATACATAGAAGAGTACATTTAGATATGTATATGTGTATAAAAGTTTGTGCAGAAATATTAGAATATCATATATGTACATACATACATAACATATATGTATATAAATTTTCTTAAACGTTTTTGTAAACAGTTTTTATACTTACTATATTCTGAGAATGGAATTACTCTTCTTTGGTTTTAGATTTAAAATTTTTGTATGTATATGTGCATGTGATGAAGCCCAGAAATTAAATGACAAAAATATTTATTTTACATTAATATACTACATTATATATCCATATACAAGATGTACTATTTGTATATTTCATTAAATGGACATTTATGTACATATGTATTTACATATTATTCTAAATAAATGCTTTAAAGATATAAATAAAAATAAAAATAAAAAAAATGAAAAAAAAAAAAACTAAAATCAATGATTAATATAAATAAATGTAGAAAATATTTTATAAAGTAAGTACATACTTTATGTACATATTATATAATCGTACATACATATGTATTTATGTCATTTATACAATTTAATACAAAGAGAAAATAACTGAAAAATGATTACAAGAAGATACTATAGGTATATATACGAAACAATATTTTCATTCATTTCATATACATATGTATGTATTTGCATTTAGTGCATAGATTAATTCATACAAATACAAATTCAAATATTAAATATAACTGTAAATAGGTATTATTTATATTAAGACATTTACTAACATACAGTGCTATATATGTAGTTTACTATATATATATTTATATCAGTATAGAATATACTATATGTATACTTTTAAATATTTTTATATTAAATACATACATATACACAAATTCAATATGCATTTTTGTACTAAGTAGTATGCTATGTTAGATGAATAATACAAATGAATGAAAATTACAAGAAAATCATTGAAAAAAAAAATAATATCCAGATAAAATGAAAAACAAACAAATGAAATTAAAAAAAAACACAAATTTTTCCTCTTTTTGCTTAAATATTTTTATTTTTATTTTAATTTTAATATTTTTTTTGCTACTATGTGCCTATACTAACTAAATTTTATAAATATTATATTTTTTATGTTTTATTTTTATTGAATAGATTTTATTTTAAAGTGCATTTGAAAAGAAAATTTTACGAGTATATACATATAATATGTATCTAAGTATTTTTTTTCGTTTTTATTTTATCTATACTATATCGATTCGATTAGATTTTATTTTTCATTTTAAGGAAAATGTAAAAGATTTAATGTGTGTATATAAATGTAGTTTGTATACAAATATAGAGAATTATGAGAAAAAAAAATACATGATTTTATAATCACTGCATGGATGCATACATACTCGTATGTATATACTTATATGTACAAATTTGTATTTATCAATATATAGATTATAATTTTTATCAAGTATCAAAAACTTTTCACTTACTATATATAATTTTATGACATATCATCGTGTTTATAATCATGTTTGTGTTAAATTTATGTATGTACATAATGAAAGGAATTATTTTCCTTTTTTTTTTAAGTTTATGTGATACATTCCGTATAACAATTATAAAATTAAAAAAAAAAAATAAATTTAAATTACTGATGAATGCATATATAATACAAATTACAAAAATCAAAAGAACACACATATTTTCCACATAATACTATTATTATGTGCATTGATATATACGTAATTTTATCTGGGTAATGATCTATAATATGTAACATTAACATTACATAAGTATATACATGTACTACGTATGAGCCGTTCAGTGCATAAATCGATTAACTCCATAAAACAAAAAGCTGAAATATGCGATGTTTAAGTTTAATGTTTTTCAAAATTTCCATTTTCATATGAATTCAAACATAATATTCTAGAATGCATAAATACATGAATCTTTATTATTCATGAAAGTTATTATAAATTTAAAAAGTTATGACTATGCCAAGTGCTTTGACAATTAAATTTCAGATTTTTCAAAAAGTGGAGTTAATCAATTTGTGCACTGAACGGCTCATATTTGTATATAAAATTTTATAATATTATACCATTATACGATTATATTTTATATATTTTGAATAAATATTTATTTAAAGCGTAATTCATATGTAATGTAATGTTTAATATTTTTTTTAACAAAATTAACTTGTTATTTTTTCATTTTAATAAAATAAAAATACAAAAATCCATATAAGAAGAATAGAAAATTTGAATTTTCTTTTGTATTAAATATATTTTTTTTTGATATTATTTGATTTCATATTTATGGTAAATACATATGTAAATGTATATGTTTTTATCTCTATTTATTATTTCTTTTACCATATTTTTATTATTTATTATTATACTATATATATTTTTTTATTCAAATCTCATAAATGTCTTCATAAATATAAACGAACAGCTGTTGTTACATATTCAAGGATTTTAATGTATTTTGTAAAAGGTAAACAAGCAAGAAAAAATAAAATAAAAAATATTTAAAATATTAAAAAATATTAAACATTAAAGTGGGAACATTTGAAGATATTCGCGTATATATACATACATACGTATTTATAAAGAAAAATAGGTTTTTTTATTTTTACATAATTACAGTTTAATTAATGTCAGACAATGATGGATATATTTACATATACTACGTATATACAGTGTATAAATAGATATTTTTTTTTTAAATTCAAAATAAAGATAAAATTTATTATTTTATGTAGATCTTGAGCTTTCAGATTATTTCATTTTTATTTATATGTGTGTGTGTGTGTATTCGATTTTAAATCTACAAAATTTCAAAATATAAGGCAAACTAAATAAGGCAAACAAATAAATCTTATTTAATTAAGTAAAATTTACTTATATACGAGTATTTATATATATATTTATATACATAATGTACCATATACATATATTTATATTTACATACATACATATTATGTACATTGAAATAATGACTTTAATAACAACGATACACATACGTATTTATGTATATATATTCCGAATATGTATATATACGCCTATAACCAATTTTAATTACAATTTAATCGTTAAATCTTTCATTTTTTTTTTCTTTCCATTATCCTTGTAAAATTTATTTTGTAGATTTAATGTAATGTATTTAGGTCATTAATTTTAGTATTCAATAAAAATGTATATACATTATTAATGCATAATTTATATGTATGAATAAATGCAAAATGTATACATACATATTATATATAATATAAGTATATGTATGTATACAAATATTTATATTCTTCAAATAATTAAATTTGTATCAAAAACAAAACTCAAAATGTCTTTTAATAAATTTGAAGTTGTTGCTTTTTTTTTTCTTTCATTATTAATTTAAATTTATTTTAGGCAAATATTTTTATGAAATAAATTTTATACAGTATTAAATATGTTAGTCCGAAATATAAATATTATAATATGTATGTACACAGCTAAATAAAAGAAGAAAATATTCAAATTATTAATTATTATCATTTAGAACTATAGTATTATAATCGTAGATTTATATACAATTTGCAAAAGCTTGACACAGATTATTTTACTTTATATGACGTATTATAGGGTATAATATACATATGTATGCAAGTTTAAAAAGATAATCGTTGAAATAGGTGGAAATAAGCAAAGTGATCTGAATAATTGAATTTATTTCATTATTTTTTAGTAGTCTAATGATGAAAAATAATATTGAAACTCGATTCATTTACATATATGTATACAATTTCATGTACCATTATAAAATTGTTAAACAGTACATATTGCTAAAATGCACAATTTTTAAATTAAAACTTTTTAAAAATACAAATGAAATTCAAATGTACATTCTATTCAATTTTGGAAAGATTCAATAAAAAATCGAGAAGAAATTTTAATTTAAATCAAAATAATTACAAAAATAAAAAAATAAAATAGAAAAAAAATAACGAATTAATTTATTAAATTCAGCGTAATCATGTATCATGGTGAAAAAACATTGTAATGCTCTTCTATCATGACGTCACACATAAGATGACATTTGGAGTATCAGAAGATCATGAATGATGATTTTTCTGAAAGAAAATATTGTTCCATTTCATACGATATACGATTATTATATTTATCTATCGGGTATTGGAGAAAATTTGTTCATTCTTTAGCATTGAAAGAATTACGCACCTCGCATGGCACATTCACTTATATACACACTAATACCACAGACCTAAATAACGATACACAGATAGGCCAATATCGCAAAGCTCATTTTAAAAAATTTCAAGTTTGCATTTTCATCTATAAAACTTTTGATTTGAAACTTAAAATTCGTAAATTGTGAGAATAATTCTCTCCCAGAAAAGAAATGTTTTTTTTTTACTTTTTTTTTATTCATACATACTGCTACCTGCTACCCTTTTTAATTTTTAATTTTTTTTTCCATACCACAATAGCTAGATATAGATGTATGTAAATGTACAGGCAGGTTTTATCATTACACATAAGTTGCGTTCCTTTTGACCAAGTAAATAACTTTCAAGTACTCGGGAGTATATTGTAAATGGAACGCAATTTTTTTACTTGGAAGTAAAAAGTAACCTCAAATTTGAAAGCATACACATTTCTAAGGCAATGTAAATATTGGAGTGACAGTTGGCCATGCTCCAATTTCAGCTGTCATGTATTTCAAATTTGTTTTGCTTTGATTTTAGATGCTTCATAACATTAAACAATAAAAAGCCACCTATTGAATAAAACGTGTATTAAAAATATTATAGACTTTAACCTATTTCTTTAATCTCTAACGATTAAAACACAAACACCTCTGACGGTGAATTTTGGCGTAACTAACCATGCAACTGTCAAGTAAATTACTCGAATACAAGAGGTATGGTAGATGATCACGACTACAAGTACTTGCGAGTACTTTACTTGGTCAAAAGGAACGCAACTATATTGTCACTTCGTATACAAGGAGGCTTCGTTGTCTTTTCTTTATTTTGACTTACATCAAATACCGGATTTTATAGTGGATAGTTGGTAGATGTTAGATCTTAGATTCTGTTTATATGAAGAAATTGATAGGTATGTACAGTGATCACAAAAATTATTGGTGTTACTTGTGCACAACAAACTTCAAATTTTTACTAAATAATTCAATTTTCCTTGGCATTTTTCTTGAAAGTCAAAATTAAATCAATTATTTTCATTTTAATATTCATAATAATTTTTGCGATAGAATTAATGCAGGAATAATTTTTGGAATAATTCAAATAATATATTTGTTCTAAGAATAATTATGGTTTTTTTTAAGAAATTGTATTTATTAAAGTTTGAAAAAATAAATATAAAAATTTATTAGTATTACAAGTGTCTAAATCCAAATTACGATACTTTAATTATGCAGAAATAATTTTTGTGATTACTGTACATGTGTATATAATGTGTATACACATATAATGTAGAAGCAGCATAATTTGTAAGATGCATATTAACTTGAAAAAATGAAATCATAATCGAACAAACATAAATTTAGGGTCGAAAATAACAATGAAATAGTAACAAAGGGTCGAAAACAAAAACAAACCAAAACAAACTATAATGTGCGTATATATATATACATATATACTCGTAGATATACATAAATATATTATATCTAACATTATGGTACAAAACAGTATATTTTCCAGTATCATACATATTCTATATACTTATGTACATACATACAAAATACAAAAATATACAATACAATACAAAATATGTACGCAAACAAGAAATAAAATTGGTTCCTTTTTGTACATTACCTTACGTGTATGTAAGAATGTATATTTGAAACTGTGTTGTTTTGTTTTGTTTTAAGCCCAAAATACATTCGATGCGGTCGTGAGTTGTGAGTCGTGAGTTGTAAGAATCTTATAAAATCACAACTAATAGAAAATGTACAGAATTCTTACAACTTGAAATACATTCGCTGCGGTCATAAGAATTCAACGCAAAGATTGTTTCGATTTGAAAGTCATGAGTTTGCGTTCGAATAAAATGATGAGAGAAAGCTTTTTCAGTCTTTAAAATAATTTCGAAGTGAAAGGTTATATTTTTTCGTGCGCATTTTGATTTTCACGCTTAGCCTTTAAAAATGTTTTTATATGAAATGCATGTTTATTTTTTTCACTTTCAGTGTTTAACGGTTTTGTCCAAACTCTTTTCTTTTGTCTTTTTTTTAGCAGAGCTATTCCTAATGCTAATCCCAATACCAATTCTATATTTTCACCCATGATTACAAATTTCTTTAATTAATTAAAATTTTAAAAATTTCTACAATTAATTAATTGGTGTATTTATTAAAGATTTTCTTCATTGTATTTTTATAAACCAATTAATCTAATATTCATAAACTAAACAAATCACATCTAATTACAATTTTCAATGATAAGTTTTAAGTTGTCTTACAACTCACGACCGCAGTGAATATATTTCAACTCTCTTGTGGTAGTTTAGAGCTTTTGCTTACGACTCACGACCGCATCGAATGTATTTCAGGCTTTATTTATATTTTCTACTCTCAATTTTCAAAATGTACTCATTTTATAAGAGAAGCTTTGAGAGAGGTGGATTTTCGCTAAATCCACTTCCAAAATTAGCTCGGCAATGTAAAGGATTGTATTGCACACTCTGTATATAGTTATTTTACTCTGTGCTAATACCACTAATACCTAATACCTATATTTATTCGGCACTTACAACCCTTACAACATTGTTCGATTTTCGAATTCCGTCTCTCAATATTCAGGAATTGAAAAATATATTCTGTATCTCTGTCTGTATGACTGTGTACTGTATTTGTATACATATGTACAGTGGTAAACTTTTTGTATAAAACATAAAACGAATAAATCTAATAGACATAATTATTTAATTCATATACTATGCTATAAATAAATTATATAATTATACATGCATATGGTTGATGTCGATTTGCAAATAGTGATAGACTGTTCGACCCTTGTATAAAGGTATATAATACATACACGTAATCTTTAGATTTCAATGGTTCGACTATTTTTTATTACTTTATTTTCGTATGTATTTGTATGTTGTGCTGAAAGACAGGAGAAAAGATAAATAATATGAAAAAAGTTGATCGAGTGTGTATTCGATACCGATAGGCATATACACAGCAGAAGCTTTTGTAAAACTAATATCATAGACTAAAATATAGATAGGAAATGCTTATGGCAGGAATCGTATTCATAACTATTAAGTAAACATCAAAATAGCTTTTGAGAGATTTTGAAAAAGCTATAAAATCAGAATAAGGAAAATAAATGAGAGAACTTTTGTAATTTTTTGAAATCTTGTATATCTTGAAGAAAAAACAAATTTAAAAATCAAAAATCTATGTAGCTATATCCTTATCGGAAATGATAAAAAATATCAAATAACAGGCAAATGTACAAAATCGTATATTTTAAAGGAAATTTAAATTTTCAACAAATTTATGTTATGACTGGCAATGAATATAATAATATATATTATCACAGACAAATATCCTTATCTGTGATATTATATATACAATTAAAACTGGTTTTGAAAGTATCTAACACATATGTGCATGCATACTATCAAAGAATATATATCTACTAGTTACGTTAGTTATATATTCTTTGATACTATGCAATCTGTATTGTTGGCTACATGAATATAAATATTCTATATTCATGATTCAAGTAAGACCATGTATGACGGTATAACATAAGTATAACATAACCGTATAACACAGTACTACTGCCAGCTATTGCAATGAGTATGTATTGTGTATTGTTTTTTAAATAAATATGCATGTATTTTCATTGCCAGCTATTGAAATCACAGTATATCTATATTCATACAGTAATGACACTGAGCACGCGTTAGCAAAAATTTCTCATGACCTTTGTCCCGTTATTCATTCGGCCTTAACGGTTTTGCTAAAAGTCGATAGCAATTAAGAGCCTTTGTATACGAAAAAGAGACAAAAAAAATGGAACTGCAACACCAACTGTTTTAAAAAATATAACATTATTACAGTGTATACCTACTCATTAAAAAAAGTACAAATTTTGTTATTTAAAATTTTTTATCTAAAATAAACAAAATTAATCGTAAATGCATTACACTTAAAATTTTGTGTTTGATATCAAATGTTTTTACATTTTTGTTAAATTTCTTAATTATAAATTAAATTCTTACTCTAATATATAGCTTAACAAAATAAACTTTTTCTTGTCTTCAAAATTCTCAGAAATTATATGAATCACCTTATATCTTGATATAATGACGCGTCAGGTAGTCAAAAAAAAAGTTCCAGATCGCCTTTAAAAATGCATTGTGAAAAAATCGTATACATGTACAATATGATTGTATTGCTCACATGTATATATTGTTTTGTATCTTTTCTTCATTACGGCGGTTTATAAGGAAATATGGATTTGACATAAGTACATTAGTTCTGTACTGTTTTTGTAAATTGAATTTTGATTTTTTTTATTATTTTAAAATAAGTAATTATGTGTGTTAGTAAATTTAAAAAAAAAAAGAGTGTCACATCTTATTGCTTTGTTGATCAGTGATAAATATTCTATATTGATTCCAGTACTACTGCCAGCTATTGCAATGAACATGTATTGTGTATTGTTTTTTAAATAAATATGCATGTATTTTCATTGCCAGCTATTGAAATCTACAAAATATGTAATATATATGGAAATTCGTGAGCGAAAAATTATCTCTCCTCTCAGTAAAAGCTCCTGCCAGCCATTCTTCAAGTTTCTGCCAGCTATGATCGATTTCAAAAGTGTATTAAAAATTTATACGGTCATTTCCTATCTATATTTTAGTCTATGCTAATATCTAATATGTGTTAATCTGACTAAACGACGTACTGACGAACACTATATTGGTATCTCTATATTCTGTGGTTAAAGTGAGAAAAAATAATCCCTGGCACCCGCACCCGATACATGATAATTATTATTATAATGTATGAACCTGTCTATATACATACATATTTTAAATTCAGAAAAATTATTATTGAAAAATGATCTCTTGTCGTTTTGCTGAAATTTGTAGTGAGAAATGTTATATCTATGGTGTTGCTGAATGGTGTTTGAGGTATGGGAGTATGGTATGTGGTATGGTTGATGTACACGTACATATTTATATTTAATGTCGATTTGCAAATATAGATTGTCCGACTATTTCTTATTACTTTATTTCCGTATGCATAATTATGTTGTGTTGAAAGATAGGAGAAAAGATCATATGCATTGTAAATTTCTCACTAAATTATGTAAAAAAAAGTTGATCGTGTGTGTATTCGATTTTCGATACCGATAGGAATTATACCTTTATACTTTCCGATTTTCGACTCACAACACAAATTGAAAATATTTTCTCTTTCTGTATGTCTGTTTGTTTGTATATAAAATAGGAACTTTTGTACAACTAATACATGTCAATCTCACTAAACGACGTACGCCATGCCATATCTTTCAATTTCAATACTAGCACTAAGCCAAGAAAAAAGATATCGTGTATCCCTTTACAACCGGTCATAATTTGTAAAATTATCAGTCGAATAATAATTATATTCGGCATCCGGCATCAAAATCAAAAAATATATTTTCAAAAATATGAAGTTAAGAAATTAATTCATGATTGCCTGGTATTTCAATTCCGAATTTACGATACTTGACGATACTGCTGCTCCTACTGGTGGTTATCTGTACTGTACGTACATTGTACATACCTGGTAGCTCGATGGTGAAACTGAAACGGTAGTTTCTTGTTGATGAATTTCGTATTTCGGTATGAAAATTTATGAATATACGTAGTCATAGAGTCATAGTGGTCATAGGTCATAGTCACAGTCAGTATGTATACCTATGTCCAAGGTAATTGGAACACTCTATAGGTAGTATCAATTGAAACTGGCAAGAGCCATTTAAAAGATAAATTACAGATATTAGATCGTATGGCCATACAAAATCATATGAACGATCTGGAAAATGAATCAAAACAAACATTTGTTTATATGATTAAAAAGATTTTATTTATTTTATTTATTTATTTTTTTCATCAAAATTCACATAAAGTAATTATTAATTTATTAAAAATTAATAATTATTAAAAATTAATTTATTTTCTGTTTAAATTCAAATTATTCTAACTACATCTATTTATTTAGTAGACTCAAACAGCTTGTGCTGATCTAAGAGCTACTAATTTCTATATTATTCAATTAATATTAAAATTATTTAACGAAATGAGATAAAGAAAATATATCCAAGAAAGGAAAATAAAAATAATAAATACATTAATAAGGAAAAATATAATTATTAGAAATTACAAATTTATAATTTGAAAAATTTATTGATAAAAGAAGAGACTAAACCTATTCTAGACCTAGTCTTTTGTATATATTTTAAGACATTTTTTATGAATCCTTTTGTCGTAGAGCAGTTCTTAACCCATTATTTGCAATTAAAATATAGTATATTTATTTGAAATTTTATATAAATTTATATTATTAAAAAATGGTGAAATGTGCTGTAAAAAATTCTGAAAATACAAAATTTAAATACTAATTTAATTTTAAAAGTGAATGACTACAGCAATGTAGAAATAACTACTGAAATAGATGAGTTTCCAACTGCTTTTTATTAGAGTGGAAGGCATCGCATGTAACGATGAAGACTTGAGAGAATTTGATGATTATTTTGCTAATTTTCGTCAATCGAACATCAATTTAAAAAATTATGTTGAAAAAATTGAAGAAAATTAATTAATAAGTCATTGAATATCTTTCTAGACTTATCATAAAAAAACTAAATTTGAAGGAGTTTTTGGACACCAATCCAACTTACAAAAACATGGATTGAATTTAAAAATTTAAAAAAAAAACGGTTTGAAAAATCATAGCTGGAGTTTTCAAAAAATATTAAAAAACTTGAAGAAATATTTTTAAAAATTAATGAAAGTATTGTGAGATAAAATTTTTAGAAAAACATTTATTCAATTCAAAACAAATTAATTTACCAACTAATATTAAAAATCTCTATTTTATATGCAGATTATTATTATTACCACAAATAAATATATTTATTTGTATTGTGTTATTACTTTAAAATTAGACATTTAAACAAAGAAATTTCAAGTAATTTGAATTGAGTAATTATAATTGTAATTTGAAGAATAGAAAAGAAAAATAATAAAAACAATAAAATAAAATTCATGATTTTTTTTAAACAATTCCTCATTTTTCCTTTAAAATTGCTTACGAAAATGCATTACAAATCTTTATATGAGTTTTTGTTACGTCACGTTTCATTTCTCATTCATTCTTTATACTACCTATAGAGTGTTCCAATTACTTTGACCTATGCCCACATATCAGTACCTATCAAACACGTAACTTTATATGAGTGTGATAGATTGTATATGGATTGTATGACCCTGAACTAGATATTAAATATTTTTTGTCTTTTTACTTGAAATTGACGTCTTTTTATGTATATTTATGTCAAACTTTAGCTTCAAATAGGTGATCCTAGAAATAGGTGTACTCTAATACCCGATCAGAAGCAAAAAATTTTTTTATTAATTTTTCTTAATGTTTAGCCACTGTTTTTTAAGTAGAAAGAATTTTTATTATGTATATTCACTCTTTATGTATAAACATGTATATAGGTATTTGTAGTAAGTACCATGTATAGAACTGACAATTTAGATACTGTTCACACAAAATGTAATAATTATACTTACATTTATGTTTTCTTTCTTGGCTGGAATATTCGATTGTCGAAATAAGGGGAAATATCAACGCAAACTGAATTAAATTTATTTCATTATGAATTTATTTATTTTTTATAGTATTTGAATTTGTCTAGTTCAATATCTAAGCGTAAAAAAAAATGTATAATCAGTTTATTACAATTTCATTTACCGTTCAATCATCGGACACACAATATTATATTAGGGACGTAAGTTAAATAAAAAATATATGAAATTGCAAATATGAAATATGCTCATAGCTTCATGATCTTCTGGTTAGAGGTGGAGAACTATCGAAAATGTTGAATATCTATTATAGTTAATCTCTTGTTATACTCATACTTTTTAAAAAATTAAAATTTTAGATCTTTTAATATTTTTCGTTTATTACAATTTGTGTATGATCCAGATTGATAAATTTTATTTGAGAACATTTTAGAATTCTACCGATACTAATGGAATAAGAATATAATAATAAAATCCTGTAGCATATCAAACAAATATGGATAAATCAGGAGAATTTTTATTCTACAATAGAATAAGTAGTAGGGTTCGTTCGGCTGTTTGTAAATTGTAAAGCGGTATGGATAAAATACAAATTTAAAAAACTTTTCAAATATTCACACCAAATTCAAGTGTTCGTTTTATCCAATTTTGGAAGATATTCAATAAAAAATCGAAAATAAATTTTAATTTTAATCAAAATAATTTATTTAATAACAAATAGAAAGCAAAATAACGAATTAATTCACTAAATTCATAGAAAAAAAACGTCTATGTATATAGTCCTAAAAAATTTACAGGGAATATAATGTATCACCATTCATATTCATTTCATATTTGTGAAACTGAAAGAAAACTACAAACAAACTAAATTGCACAGCACGTACCTATACGCACGGTAAAAGAAACACCTTCTTTTATCATGTAGTCACACCACCCATAAGGTGACATTTGGAGTATCAGAAGATCATGAATGATGATTTTTCTGAAAGAAAATATTGTTTCATTTTATATGATTATATTATATGTCGGGTATGGCAGACAATTTGTTCATTCTTTAGCATTAAAAGAATTGCAACTCTTTCATTTTGTGTTTAATGTGTATTCATTTCATATAAAATGTTTTTCACATTGTATATTCACTTATGCACATATATATTAGCTAACATACGGAAATGGGGCTTATATATTCCGATTTCCGAATTCCGATTCTCAATTCACGAATTGAGAAATTTATTCTGTATCTCTGTGTGTATGTTGTCTGATTATAATTGAAGATGGAACAGTGTAAAAAAGCAACGCAATCAGAGATTAATTTATTTCTATTAAATATTTGAACTCTGTTCACTTACAATATTTCTCCAACTTCTGTATCAAAGGAGTTTCTCAAGGTTGCGAAATACTTATAGTAAAATAACCGGGAATCAAGAATCTAAGTTGGTAATTTTCCATTTATTGAATTTTTATGAATGAAACATATCAAGCCAATTATTATATAATCGGGTACCGGGAATATTTAATATTTTTTCTGCAGCCTTGAAAAAATGTTATATGTATATGGGTGTGTATACATGTATGTAAATATAAAATGTGTCCGTCAACTATGTATGTACATAATATACAAGTCCAAACAATTCAAAGTTCAAATTTAAAATACTTGTGTAGTTGTGTAATGATTAATGTAACAGTAACAACAGTAACTAAGTTTTATGTATTTGTCTGATGTCGATTTGCAAATAGCAAGTATGTTATTCAATTGGTTTTTTTTTTTTTTTTTTGGTATCGAATATCGAATAACGAATGAAGTGAAATAAAAACTTTTAGCGTGTTCATGAACGTGTGTGTATTCGTTACTGATCAGCATTTATTTTCCGATTTCCTACTCAAAAATACATATACATATAGGAACTTTTTATGTAAAAAAAATACACACTAATACAATATGTATATCAATCTCAATAAACGAAGTATGTACCCATATCTTTCAATACTAACAAAAAAAAATATCACCTCTCGTTCTCCTCGCACCCGGTCATATTCTTTGTATAATCACCAGGCAAATAATTATATTAGGCAACAAAATCGAAAATACATATATATTCAAAAATATGAAGTTAAGAAATTAATTAATGATTACCTGGTGCTTTAATTCTGAATTTACGATATTCGACGGTTGCCGATAATCTGCTGTTCCTTGTTTAGAATGAATATCTCTGAAACTTTGATTGGTATCTCAGATTATTCTAATCCAATCAATATTATAGAATTTGATTTTCAAAACGAAAAAATGAATGATTTTATTTTTTATTGTATCAAAAATAATAAACAACAGAAAATTATACATATTTTACGGTTTAGTTGTTCAACACATGTTTCAGAATTATTTTAATAAATTTTTATTTGTTTAAGTTTTGTTTTTTAATTTATAATTAATATTATTTTAAAAATAAAACATATTTTTTTAAAAATGATAAATTAAATGTTAAAAAAAAATATATATATATATGTATATATATCGTGAAAATGCATGTACAAGAGAGTATTTATTCACATTTTCGTACATATGTGTAACGGAAAAATAATGAAATATTCACATGTGTTTCATTTCACGTCGCATTATGTTTGTATTCAACTATGTACCTATTAAAATTACCAATTTTTGTTTGTCAATTTTCTTTCTCTTCATCACATAGTTAACATTCATTTTTACTGAATAAATTAATTTTTAATGTTTGATAATAACATTTTTGTACGATTAATTCACATTATTTTTGAAAGTACATACAATATTAAATTTTGACATTTTTTTACGTTCAAATTCCTTTTTATACTATACGACTATACTTTATATTAAAAATGATGTTCAAAAGAAATTTATTTTCTAAAATTCATCCAAAGACAAAAGTATTTTTACACAAAGGAAAAGAGATTTTTATAAAAAAATTATTTATTTTATTTTAGTTTAACGCTACAGATTTTCAAATTTTGTTATTTTTTACATATTCATATAATTATATGTGATTTACCGCTATTTTCTCAGAATTTACTGACTGAGCTAGTAAAGCTAGGGAAATACAAATTATTGTTTTTCTAAACAAAAAATAAAACAAAGTGCAAAATGATTGAAATTTAGAATTTTTATAACATTTTTATTGTAAAAGAAAAAAAAAATTTAATTTCATTTTTCTTTTTTCACAATAATTCAAGTAATTTTCTTTTATTGTTTTAAATTGTAAAATAAAATTATTCAATGTTACATACATACTCGTATGTAGGTACATAAATATTTTAGTATGTTTTTGTAATAGAATATTTGTTACAGGATAGGATAGGTATAATAGGAGGTGTACATAAATCTTAGTATTCATATGTACGCATTGAATGGATTTATATATATTTTTCTACAATCATAT
This sequence comes from Villa cingulata, assembly GCA_951394055.1. Taxonomy (NCBI): domain Eukaryota; kingdom Metazoa; phylum Arthropoda; class Insecta; order Diptera; family Bombyliidae; genus Villa; species Villa cingulata. Next base: position 22,722,138 of record OX596017.1, read on the forward strand.
TATAGGTACGACAATTATGTATGTAGATAAATTATTATTTGAGAATATTGTAAAATATAATTGAAAATGAAAAACGATTTAATCAAACAACATAATAAAATATTTGCACCTGATACAAAAACAAAAATGTAATATGTATCAGCAATATCTATAAATGTAGGTATCTAAAACAGTTGAATCATATTGAATATTTTTTAACTTGAATTCTAATTTCATATTTCGACAAAGGAAAATTGAAATTACTACTGTGAAAATTGAAATTTCCCAATACCTAATACATGTATATTATTATAATACACATAGATAGAATAATATATATATGTATGTACTCTCGTATACATCAAAATAATACCTACATAAACATAACGTATACATTCAGACAGAGAGCTACATACATACATACTTATTTTAATCGTCATCGATTTCCGGACAATACAACTAAACGAAATTAAAAATCATACAAATCTGAAATAAAATCGCATATACTAGATTTATGTATTGCATGAAATATTATATAAGTAAGCATTGTATTCGTATATGTATGTAAGTATATGCATTTAACTAAAGATAGATACGTTATGTAAGGATAAATAATGTATATATTCATAGATATTTATGTAGCATTCGTTGAGATATGTGATTGAAATATTTTTCTAAATTGAAAAAGTAATAGAATTTTTTTTTTTTTTTTTTTTTTTTTTTTTTTGGGAATAAATAATCTGAAATATGTATTTATCATGAAAAATATAACTCTTTTAAGTTTTGCAAATAAATTTTCCAAAGTGGTTGTTTTTTTATATTTTTTTTCTCCCTCTCTCTCTCTCTCTCTCTCTCTTTTTAAATTAATTCGTTATTTTGTATTATTATTTGTATGTGTTCGCTTTTATGGTTTCATGCTGAGCGTAAACGAATGAAATTTTTCAATTACAATATTTTTTACTATTTAAATTTATACATACACAGGCAGATACATTATTTGATGATATCTAAACGTTAGATTAAAAGTAGTAAAATAGATATAAAATATTTGTGTTTTTTTTTTAAATGTATAGGTATTTCAGTTAAATTAAAATTTCCTTCTGTCGATTATTTTAGTAAATTTCATTTTATTTACTGCGTATATCTATCTATGTGTACCCTTTTTATAATCGTATATTGTAGTTGATTACCTGATTCACAGTACAGATATGTAGTATGTATATAAAGCGTAAGTGAAAAATAGTACATTTTCTATCAAAAATTATTTTCATTTTTAAACAATTTTCTATTGATGTGTATACAGATATTTATTATAAACTCGTACTTGTATATAATATTATATAAGTTGTTGAGTCCCATGAATGTATTTTAATGATTTTCTTTTTGCTCTTTATACCATATTCAATAAAAATATTTTGAATTTTTATTAATTTATTATTTTTATATTTTTAGTTTCAAAATATCAAGAATTAGCAAGAATTCCAATTCGAATAAAACCGTTTTAAACACATTTTTTTTCGTATTTTAGTCAGTTTTTTAAACTTGTAAAACAGTAGTCAACTTAAGTGAAGAAGAAGATCACTTAAGACATTGTATGTTGTACGAGTTCCAAATAAGGAATAACGCAGATCAGGAAGGCTATTAGATGTCAATGACCAAATGCTACGCAGTACGATCAGAACAAATCCCACGTTAACTTCCACAAAAGTAGTTTTCAAGCTTGGAATTCTTCAGAGTACTGCTTTGGGTCACATTAAAAGGCTTGGTTTGGTTTCAGTCGGATCAGAATTCTTGCTAAGGATCGACAATGCATAATAGTGCACGTGTTCAAAAACGACAAAACTTTCCCTTTATACGTAACAGATTACAAATGAGCAAATTATATATTTGCTTCTTTCATAGCAATACAGTTCTATGTAAGTGAACTATCAGAGCTTTCACATAACTGTGCATCTACCTACAGTTTAACGCAAATTTTTGAATAAAATAATATACATAAATTTAATTTATATAATCATAATTATAATTGATTTAATAATGAAAATACATATGTAAAATTAAATTCATAGAAAATTACATATTACTAATGTACATTACATATGTACATGTGTTCATAAATACTAACGTGATAATTTCACTTCAAATCAATTAATCAATATGAAAATTGCTAAAGGAACTTAAAGTCTTTAATTTGAAAATTAATTGAACACTCAAAGTGGACATTTATCATTTTATTGACTGTACATATCCGCATATATATTCGTATATATGCAATACAAAGATTATTTAATTCTATATTCGTAAATACACCTATGTACTACATAAATAATGTTTAGATACATTTACACATATGAATTCCATTATTATTCATTTTCTTACATTAGATAAAATTAAATGATTTGGTATTTAATTTTAATTACTAAAATATAATTTATGTGTATATGTATATGGTTTTTGATATATGTACATACTATAAATATGTATCTATAATAATTATAATCTATTGAAATTTATGTATTATCTATGCACATAATATGTAAAATACTAGTATACGAGTAAAATAATAATATAATAAATGAATAAATTTAAATAAAAGCATGATAATATTATCATTATCAATATGAATTCTTCATGTCAGTACTATTACTATAATTACACTGACCAGACCAGACTAAAATATAATCGTCCATTGCATATAATTCGATTAATTTCAATAAAGACAGTCAGTAAAGTAAAATTTTGACAAGAAAAAAAAAAATTATTAAATGAAAATAATCTGAAATAAAAAAAAAATAATTTAATCACTCAACTTTTGACTATATGTATCTACATATTATTTCGATAAATAGTATGCGATTGCTATGTAGTTGAAAAAATGTTTTCATTCGTTTCATTCATTTCCTGTAGTTTTATGTATGTAATTCGGATAAATGAATAATCAATCGAACGTTGTTGTTAAGTGTGAAGAACACGTTTTTAAAACAAAACTCAATCAGACTGTATATTCTAATGAATGTGTATAGGATAGTATATAATCTATATGTATGTATATTTTCCAATAATAAATAATCAACCAGTGAGAATTATTGAGAAACCATTAATATTATTAATTGTCAAACTGTGATTTATTTTTTTTTTTTCTTAAACAAAATTTACGTTAATTTATGACAAAGAAAAAATTAATTTAAGTAAGTATTTATTATGATATGTCCAAAAGTCAGACCAAAATGCAGATGGATGAACAAGTGCAAGAAAATCTGCGGCAACTGGGGATAAAAAAATGGTGAGAAGAAGCGAAAAACAGAAAGAAATGAAGGAGCATCATGTTGGAGACCATGGCTCACAAAGGGCTTTAGAGTCGAGAAGAAGAAGAATTTATTATGATTCAAATATAAATACATAAATAACTTGTAGCAAGGTTAGGATACTATAAATAAACATACACATATATGCATTTCTTTGTACCCCTCAATCGATTATTATCATTTTAATTAAATTAAAAAAACACAATTTTCTTTAAACCAAAAAAATATCATATATCAAAGAAAAAAAAAAATAAATAAATAAAAACAATTAAATACCAATTACAAAAATGAAAATTTGAAAACTTCAAGCAAACTACATAAACTTAAATGAATCGTGTATTAGTATAAAATGAAACAAAAATTGAATATATGTACATATTTGAAAAAAAAAAAAAACAGAATAAAAAATGTTTACTTGAATTCGTATAACAACAACATAAAATAAAACACAATTTCATCTATGTTCATGTTCATGTTATATTATGATGTGATTGTATATGACAAATAAAATAATTGAAATAATAAAATTTCATATATGAATGTACGAATTTTTTTTTTTTTTTTTTTGTTTCATATACCTACATTAAGTGTGTTTATACACATTCAAAAAATATAAAGAAGTTGAATTGCAATGAAATAAAAATGAAAATATAAAATTTAACGTAATAGAAAAAAATAAAAAGTTAAAAAAATATTTATATTTCTTAATGAAAGATACATAATATTATATAATATCAAGTATTTATTAGTTCTATACTACAATATTAATGTTCAACATCGCATTGTATATAATCCGAAAACAAAATAAAAAAACGTAGTTTACAAATATGTATGTCAACACTCGCATATACGCGTGCATTTAAATATAAAAAGGTATAAGACACGACACACTCATTTTTACATACATTCAGAGATATTGTTATTTTATTTTTATTATTATATTCAACTCTTCTCTACGTACACATATATGTATACGACGCATGTAAATATACTCGTATATTTTTTATTAATTTTGTCATACACTATTTTCTTTGTTTATTTTTGATTGTGTTATTATTGATCGTAAAACTTTTGTAATATTCTTTCATCCCTGACGATATTAGGTATAGAATATACATACGAATAAAAATAAGTAAAAATACAAATCGAATTTGTTTTACATTTCAATTGAATTTTGTAAAAAATTAAAAAAACTTTTATTACTAACTTGCATCAATTCAATTTTATCGTTTATTAACATTTAACATTATTACATAGCTTTGATTTATTAATCATTATTTTTTTTTCTTTATATTAGAATTTAAATTTTTTCTGTTTCAAAAAATACAAATTACATACGCACAAACTATAAATTTTACACAGACAATAAATTTCTTGTGTAACATAAATAATTCTGTCATAATTTTAATTATATTCGACATGTAATGTACCTAACCTAAAATACTGTGTACACTAGATCGTTAGAAACTATAGAAACATATAATAATAAATGTTAAAAAACAAACATAATTAATGATTAAAATAATAATTCTAAAAAGAAAAAAAAAGTAAACAAAGAAACAAAATGAAAATTAAATTTTATTCGAACATATATTAAGTCGTTTTCTGACAAACATTTAAGAATATTTTTAATGTGATAAATTTGCTCCAGGAAATATAAAACAATCGGAATATAGCTATGTGCAACAAATTAGAAGTGATTATAGAAGAGTACTACATATATTTTGATTTTTCTGATAGGAAAAATATGTATGTATACCAAATTTTTTGCGAAAGATAATCATTATGTTATCTTCATTCAAGAACAGCGGAGAGTGAAGGGGGTCTATGGTATGGTACGATGAAATCTTAATTTCCTCATAGTATTTAAGTCTTACCCTCCTATTTTAGGTAATAGATTAATAGCTATTAGTCTATTAACTTTTAGTTAATAGAAAATTTCCTATTCTACTTAATAGTTAATAGATTGATAATCAGCTGGGTCTATTAATTTTGTGGAGACTTTTATTTAATAGATTTTCGTATTCTAGCGAATAGGTTAATAGATTTTTGTGGTTAGAAAATTCTATTAGCTAATAGCTCCTCTCGATGAGCTATTAGATCTATTAACTATCACGTTTGAATGTTTATTTTGTGAAATGTTGTTTTTTTGGTTGATGAAAAATAATTAAAAATAAATAAAAATAATTAAAAATTTTTATTATTAAATATACATTTACCGGATTTTAAAAAAAAATAAATATTTTTAAATTTCCAAATATTAATAATAAATAACATCTCAACTATTTTTTAAATGTCTACAAATCTATTAACTTTTCAACTTTTTAATGTCTACAAAACCTATTAAGTAGAATACGACTTTCTACTAACTTCTTAATTAATAGGTTAATAGATCTATTAGACATCTATTACTTAGAATAGAGGGGTAAGATGGATCGCCAAAATGCCCTGATGGGTCGTGGTGTGGGCAGGCGGGAGGCAGTTTTCTGTCCTCTTTCCTTTTTTAATAAATAAATAAATTCAAGAACAGGACACAGATATTTTTTTTAATCTTGCCTTTAAGTCCAGATAATCAAAAATTTCGAAGAACATTTTTTTAGTTTTCTATATATTAAGCAATAAATAGAAGCATTGAAATTAATTGATATTTGTTTAATTATATTGTTAAAGTGCTTACATTATATTCATTTTCTGATATCTTAGTTATAATCTAAAGATTATTTGTCAAATAAACTAATTAATCGAGTTTACACAGTTTCAAAGATATTTGGATTACCCTGTATACCTACTTAAAATAATGAAATAAATTGTTGTGACCTGTTTTTGTTTAAGTAAAAAATAACAAAATGATCATTTCTCACAAAAATAATTTCAAAAAAATATATTCTGTCTACTTTTTATGTAGGAAAAACCAAAAAATAATTCTACTAGAAAATCGTTTTTACTTATATACTTAATTGCCTGCACATGGCTGTATATTTAATGTATGATAAATGAATATACATATGTACATAATGATGATATATCATTAAGAAATGATAAAATAAAAAAAAATTAATTAAAAAATTGTAATATTTAATAAATTAGAAAAATTCATATGAACGTAATGTTGACTTGTAACTTGTATACTTAAAAACTACGACACATATAATATTATTGAATTTTATTAAAATGACACAGATGTGTACTGTTACTATAGGATTACTGAATCTTAAATTACTATGGTAGAGTAATGATAATGATAGTTTGTAGTTAAATGTTTCATGAAATCGAAATTCTTATAATAATAATTATGACAGTCGAATACTGGTTCATTTAGAGCTAAGTAGTTGTAGCCCTATGGCAGAAAAAGATAATGAAAGCTCTCATGTTGTCAAACAAAAAAAAATTTTAAAAATAATAAAAAAAAAATTGTAATAATAATAAAAATAAAATCAAATTGAAATGACTATGAGAAACTGATACATACTAAATGGCACCATCAAGTATGTATTCAATTTTTGTATCTATTTACGAGTATACTTATATACTTGTAGCTATATATGCTGTTAAGAGCATTTGAGAAAGAAATGAATATAAATTTTACTGGTACAATCTTATATATGTATACAGTTAGAGTAAAAGATTCACATAAAATTTTCAGTTAACTTAATGTTCAGTGAATTTATTTACAATATTCAATTCTTATTTATCTAATTTATGAAATTTTCTTGTTCTATGATAAAGAAAAATATAATATTGAAATTTGGTATGTATGTATTTACGTGTTTCGATGTGATGATTCTCTAATAGGTATATATATGTATGTATATATATTTCTATTTTTTAAATATCGCAAAAAAAAAAAAAAATAAAAAAAATAAAAATAATCGTTATTCTTGTAGATTTATAGGTATAGGTGATGCCGATGATATGATGATTAAAGCCATATAACATACAATTTGAATATTTTCATCATTTATAAGAGTATTCACATATAAAAATATTTATATAGCATTCGTTTCACCTGCCAAAATATAATAATTGGTGTAATATACAGAAAAAACAGGAAAAACAATATTTTCCTTATTTAAGTACATAATTCTCATTTTTTTATTTGAAATTGATTTTATTTATTTTTGTTTTTGTTTGGGAAAAAGGACATTACGTATTATATTCACAGAGAAATATTTTGTTTCTATAAAATATTTTAATTCAGATTTTATTTATTTGTTTTTCTTTTCGATTTTTTGTGTGTGTATATACATATTTTGTTCGTATTATATAATATATTTAATAAACATTTGCAAATTGTATACTATAGACATACTTACATAGTTATATATTCATATATACGTTCTATGAAAAATTTCTAATGGAAAATTGCATCTTCAAGTTCTCCTTCTAAGTAAAGTATAGGAAAGTAATATTTTCAGATGAGAAACGCTTCTCCTGAGATGATCCTGACGGATATTCCTACTATTTTCATGATCTACTGAAGGAGGAAATATTTTTATACAGAAGAAACAGCAGAGAAGGATCAGTAATGATATGGACAGCCATTTTCCACAATGACCCGTTAAAATAGAATTCTTGACAGGCAAACTAAATGCACAAGAGTACAAGGAATTGTTAAGACGAGCTTTCGGAAATGCAGCGAGGTGATTGGGAGTCTGGACTGGATTATCCAACAAGATAATGCGTGTATCCACAATGCAGCTGTAATAAGGAACTGGTCAGCTTCCGAAAATATCAGATTCCTTAATGATCACCGGACTTGAATATTATAGAAAACAATTGGGGCTGGTTAACGTGAAAAATTTACTCGAACTGGAGGCAATTTGAGCAAGTTGAAGGGGTTAAATATGCAATTTGAGCAAGTTGTAGATCATGAAAATATTAGGAATATCCGTCAGGGTCATCTCAGGAGAAGCGTTTCTCATCTGAAAATATTACTTTCCTACATTTTACTTAGAAGATACAGCAAGTTGGAGAACTTAAAGATGCAATTTATACCGCTTGGAATGAAATTCCATTAGAAATTATTCAAAATTTGTAAAATTCTATACCTAATAGAATATTTGATGTTATAAAAAAAAATTTAATTGCTAACAGATATGAAATTAATAAAATTAACTATAAAATTCCAATTAATTGTTTTACTTTTACCATCAGCGAACTTTTCTTGATAATATTTTTTATGTCCGTATCTTGTTGCTCCACGTTTTTATACCATTTTTTTGAAATAATAGATTTTTCCAAAAATCTGTATTGAATATAGACAGCTAAATCACAAATTCTAAAAGTAAATTTGATGGATGTAATTATACTACATAATTACTTTCTTCAAATACTTAGTATTTACATGGCAAAAGAAATAGAAGTTGTCCGTAACCAGTTGCTCGGCAGTGTATGTATATGTATGATACTATGTATGTAAAATTATTTTGGCTTATTCTTATTGCAAAAAAAAAAAAAGAAAACATTTTTTTTTAGGAATTTCATTATTACAACAAACATTGAAAAGATCTTATATGTATGTAACAACAATGAAGGGAAAAAATGAAAATGAAAAAAAAAGAAACTTTCTATTATTAAATTATACAAAAATATGGACAATGTATATACGAGTATAAAATGTACAGATGTATATTATTTTTATGTACAGATACATAATATGATCATTTACAAGGAGATAATACATATGTACTTGTATTTGTACTATTTATGTACTACATATATTTTTGGATGAATATGAAAAAAGTACGACAGTGAAATAATAATAAAAAATATATATAAAAAAATAAAAAAATTAAAATACAAAATTTCTTTTTTTTTAAGAAAATTTGAATAATGAAAAAAATGAAGAATACGAATTTGATAGAATAAATTTATATATTACTACATAGATTTCTATTATTTGTATGTATATACCTATTATTTATTTGTACTTCATGATATGCGTTTTATGTGTTTTTATGTGTGTTTTTTTTTTTAAACTTCACTTTAGTTCTTTCCATTATAATAACGTGATTCCTGTAAAATGAAATGTTTTTTGAAAAAAAAAAAAAAAATGAAAATAAGGAAAATGAATATTTTTCTTCTAGTTTTTCTTTTTCTTTTTCTTCTTCTTTCATTGATATAAAAATACAAATTCTGTTTGTACATATGTATGCACGTAAATACATATATCTAAATATATTGTATATATGTTTTTGTGGTGTGTACACATAAATAAAAAGTAAAAGCTTTTGTTTATTTTGTTTTCTTTTATGCATTTTATATATGAGTCGACTATTTGCAAAACTGTGTCTATTCCATCTTATACTATTTTGAGAAATTTGAAAAAACGTTTTCCGTTCATAGTAATAGAAATTGCGTTATGTTTTTATATACAGGGGTAGGTTCACGTAAGGTGGTTGGTGATATTCACCATAAATTTTTGTCCACATATGGTGACAATCACCAAAAACTATCACTAAATGTTATCACTTTGAGGTGACAGCATTTGAGGTGTCACCTTTCTAATTTTTACTATTATTCTTCTTCTACCTAACCAAAAAATATTCATAATCGCATACAATCAATTTGTGTTTGCTCTTTGCTGTTGACGGTATATACGTAATTTCTTAAAATTATTTTATAATTTAAAATATGATAATTTATTTACAAAATAAATTATTTAATTATAAACGGATAGTGATAAATTTGTCGCGAAAACCGTGAAATCAAACCGAACACAGTTAAATATTTTGTTCGATTTTATGAGAAAAAATTATGATTTAGCAAAAGGATCAAAAAATCCAATAGACGGAAACATTTTAATTCTCTTTAAAATTTATTATTATTATTCATGATTTTTATTTGTTTTGTTTAATTCACAACTATGAATTTACTCTGAAGTTAGCCGCATTTGAAATTTCATCACTTTTTTGGTGATCACCTTACACGAACAATCATTTTTCACTTTTTAACTCTCACCAATCACCTATCACTAATCACCTTATACGAACTCATCCCAGGATGTTCCACCTCGGGTGGTATACCCGCAAACAGTAGATAGGTTCATCGAGACAAACAAAAAATCGTAATACATAGTGAGGGGTAGTCTCAAACGTTTATCCGCTAAAACCTGTACCTGTACTACTTCAATTTTAAAGGGTTTAAAATCAAAATTGGTAAAAACTAAATTTACGTACTTATAAAAAACAACAAAAACTTTAGAAATTGACATTAAAAAATTTTTTTTAAAAAATGGAATAGACACATTTTTGCAACTGGATGACTCATATATTTTATTTTTGTTGTTATTGTTGTTTTCATTTCTTTTACATATGATGATGAATGTAGTACATATGTATACATGCATACATAATATGTGATTATTCTTTCATTTTTTTTTTTTTTGTTTTAGTCTACAATAATTACGATTTCTTTTTGATACTAAACTGGAGTAATTTTTTTCTTTTTATTTTGGTTTAAACATACATATATTCTTACATATGTGCTACAAATGTATAGCTATAAAAGTGTAGTACCTACATGTTTGCTACATGCATACCATACAGTTCATACTTATGTATATAATATATGCAGTCTATGGTTTTGTTATTTGTATATACAATATATATATATACATATTTTCAGATTCATATTCGTTATTTTATTTTTTTCTAAGGAATAAAAACAGGTCATCATCATATCGAATATCCTATACCTACTTATAAGTACATGAAAAACAATAATTTTGGTATATGTATGTAGATATACGAAAATATGCATAAATATTTTACGTACATATTTTCAAGTTTTTATATAAAGTATTTATACATACCACATATATACATATGTATTTAAAATACCTATATACTTTTGTATATAATGTAACAAAAATATAAATACTTGTATATTATGTACTTTTATTCAGACTTAGTGTACTGTCACATGAATCTGAATCTGAATCTGAAAAATTCAGATTCACTTTCAAATGCATTGTGTAAACATATTGACTAAATTTTTAAATTACATACTATATATATATATATGTAATATGAACATGTATGTTTGAATACTCAAATATTAGTATGTATATCAGCTTATAGCAGATTTATGAGAAAAATTAATTATTTTGTACTACTAGTAGTTTATGAAATTATGATCATATACCTGAATTATGTATTATGATGAATATTATGTATTATGATAACTATTATACAATATTCTGGAAACCCTTATGTATTTTGTTTATGATAAACATTATGTATTATTATGATAACTGCTATTTTTGGTACTGATAATTATTATGTAATATAATTAGTATTATGTACTACTTTTTTAAGTTCAGGGTCAACCTATAAGCAATTATTATTACTAATATAGTGGTCGTAGAGTAAAGAACAAATTATTATAATATATGGTGATTAGATTATTCAGCTGAAATTAAGTTATACCAAGTATTATTGTTAAATAGTCATTTGAATATTTTTGAAATAAAAAATTAATAAAATTTAAAGTAAAATAAAGTCTTACAAAATATCAGGTGTGGGGTAATACCTATGTGACTTAAATGTGAATTTAAATATTAAGTGAATTTTAAGAAAATAAAATTTTTGTTAATTTTAAATTTAGAAGAATAATGAAACTGTAAATTCATATATGTATATGTGAAAAAAAAAATTGAATTTTAATTCCTGTACTTTGAACAGATAACGTTATTCTATTATATGAAAAAAATAAGTGATTTTCATACCGATGTTAGATAACCACGTGATTGTGTAAAGTGAAGACACTTTGTAAAGAAAAGAATATATTAATTAAGTATATATTTAACTTCTAATCTTAAAACTGTAATAAAAAAAATAAAATTAAAAAAAAAAATTTGAACTATATATTCTATATAAAAAAAATATAGTTTTTTTGTTTTCTGCATTGTAAAATTGGCAGATTTTATATAACCTTAATCACCATATTTCTTCTATACATTTATTACGACCACATGTGTAAATTTAATCTATAAAAATCCCAAATTATTTTATGCAATCAGGTAAAATATTGATATATTTGTACATATTTACTGCGTATGAGTTCTTTCTTTGTAGAATTTTTATCAATTTTTTGAAAAAAAAATTTGAATTGCTTCAACTACCACTATGGATCCACGTGTTTCGGAATTTCTGGCTAAAGCCACTATACCTATGCTGAGGGACAAATTAAAAGATATGGGGTTGAAAGTATACGGTAATAAACCTGAACTGATCATAAGATTAGAAGACGCTGTTAAAAATATGACTAATGATGAAATTAATGATCAATTTTCACAACTTGATTTTTCACAATCTGAATCATCATCAACTCAGTCAATTCAAACTATGATCGAAGGTGGTGAAAATGAAAATGATATAGACACTGAGTTAGAAATTTTGAAAGATCAGCTTAAAAAGAAACAAGAAATTCTTCAGCTGAAAGCTGAATTAGCAAGACTAAGTGTAAGTGTTCATGATGAAATACCTACAACAAGTGTTCCATGTTTTAACTTTAAAGACATAGAAGAATCTATACCTACCTTTACGGGAGATAACAGATATGATATTAAAATGTGGATTCAACAGTTTGAAGATGCCGCCGAAACTTTGGGGTGGAACGATAAATGCCGTTTTGTATATAGTAGACGACTATTGGGGGGTACAGCTAAATTGTATTTACGTACACTGTCTGTTAAAACTTGGAAACAATTAAAAATTGCTTTGGTTGAAGAATTTGATCAAAAGGTATCAGCTGCTGAAATTCACAATGAGTTACGTAAGAGAAAGAAGAAAAACGACGAGACATATCAACAATATTTATTTAACATGCAACAAATAGCATCATCAATAGAAATAGACGACAGTGATCTGATCCAGTATGTTATAGATGGCATAAGTGATTCGACATCAAATAAAGTAGTTCTATACAACGCTAATACTATCCAAGATTTCAAAACAGCTCTTCTAAAATATGAAAAAATGAAACAGCATTATTCTCAACCTATAGTTGATAATCGGAAACAAAAAGCATATAAAGAGAAAAGTAATAATACGTCATTAAGGTGTTATAACTGTAACCAACCCGGACATGTAAGTACTAAATGTACTAAACCTCGTCGCGAGAAAGGATCATGCTTCAAATGTGGTAAAATGGGTCACAAAATCCAGGACTGTAAGGAGAAAAATATAAATACTGTAGACATACACAGTGACAATTCTACATCAACTCAAAATCATAATTTAAACAGTTTTGAGTATTTAATTAATTACTCTTTCAAATTGGATGATAATCAAGCGACATATGAATCTAATATGCTTACCCTGTTAGATTCTGGGAGTCCAATTAGTTTGGTGCAGGCACAATACTTACCATCATGTGTGATAAGGCGTACGGATCCGGCAAAGTACAATTACTGTGGAATTAATGGTAGTAAGCTTAACGTAGTAGGGTTATCAAATGTTAAGATATTTTTTAATAATTCTAATTTTAATTTAGAAATTTATGTTGTAAAAGATTATTCAATGAACTATCCTGTTATTTTAGGGAGGGATTTCATGACTCAAAGCAACCTGGAATTAAAACAAAAAAAAGAAATTGATTGCATAAACGAAACACATTTTAGCAATAACAAGAAACAACATATAGAAGAAAATGATGAGACTGACTGTTTGAAAGTTGAAGATTCATGTTCACCAAACTTATTAGATTGTGGTAAGGAAGACTTTTCGAAACAAATTCTTTGCATAGATGTCAATGATAATAATCCTGAAACTAATTATAATATAAATATTAATAGTAAATTACCGTACGAAATCCAATGTCGTATTAGAGAAATTGTTAGTCCAGCTTGTATAATTTTGAACAAAGATAATGTAGTAGGTCAACAAACTGACTTTCAGATGGAGATTAAGGTAACTGATGAAAAACCATTTTATTGTACACCTAGAAGATTACCTTATGTACATAAGGTAGAACTAGAAAAAATATTAAATGATCTTCTCCAACGTGGTATTATTAGAGAAAGTTCTTCACCCTACTCATCACCGATAGTTCTTGTTAAGAAAAAAAATAGTAACGAATTAAGACTATGTGTGGACTATCGGCAGTTAAATAAAATTACGATTAGAGATAATTTTCCACTTCCCTTAATAGAAGATCATTTAGATCAACTTAGACATAAAAGATACTTTTCGGTGTTAGATCTTAAAAGTGGTTTTCACCACGTAAAAGTGGCTGAAAATTCTATAAAGTACACTTCATTTATCACACCATTAGGGCAGTACGAATATCTCAGAATGCCGTTTGGGCTTAAGAATGCCCCCGCCATTTTTGAAAAATTTATGAAGAAAATCTTTAAACCCTTGATTTCAACTGGTAAGATATTAAGCTATATTGACGATTTAATGATAGCTACAGAATCTATTAATGAACATATTGAAGTATTAAAACAAGTCATAGATATTGTAGTTGAAAATTCTCTTGAACTAAGATTGGACAAATGTTCATTTCTGCAAGAAGAAATCATATATCTCGGGTATAAAGTGACATATTACGGCATTCACCCAAATGAAGAAAATCTAAAAGCCATCAGAGACTTTCCTTTACCTAATTGTGTTAAAACTTTACAAAGTTTCTTGGGCCTAGCTTCTTATTTTCGAAAATTTATAAAAGATTTTGCTGTTGTGGCAAGACCTTTGTATGATTTGGTAAAAAAGGATAAAAAATTTATTTTTGGAAAACCTGAATTCGATGCATTTGAATTGTTAAAAACAAAGCTTCTTGATTCACCTGTTTTAGCTATTTATAATCCTAATAGCGAGACTCAGCTTCATTGTGATGCTAGTGGGGTAGGTTATGGAGCCATTTTAATGCAGAAGCAAAATGACGGAAAATACCATCCAGTTGCATATTTTTCGAAACGTGTCAGTGAA
The DNA here is from genome assembly GCA_951394055.1 of Villa cingulata. Lineage (NCBI taxonomy): Eukaryota > Metazoa > Arthropoda > Insecta > Diptera > Bombyliidae > Villa > Villa cingulata. The sequence goes on from OX596017.1 coordinate 22,737,355, forward strand.
TCTGAAAAAAATTATCATAGTTATGAGCTTGAAACGCTTTCTATAATTTATGCTCTTCGGAGATTTCATGTGTATTTACTGGGAATTAGGTTCAAGATAGTGACCGATTGTCAAGCATTGACGCTTACACTAAATAAAAAACATATTAATCCTCGCATTTCTCGTTGGTCTTTAGAACTTCAGAATTACGACTATACTATTGAACATCGAAATGGTAGCAAAATGCTCCATGCTGACGCTCTGAGTAGGTCCATAAACATTCTATATGTAAACGATGAATCTTTTGAATATATACTTGCAGCTTCTCAAAGACAAGATCCTGCCATTTCCACTATTGCATCTAACTTAGAGAAGCAGGAAAGTGCCGTTTATGAGATGGTAGATGGATTAATTTATAGAAAAGTTAAAGATGGTATTCGTTTTTATGTTCCGAAAAGCATGGAAAATCGTGTTATTCAACTTCATCATGAAGCAATGTGCCATCTTGGTGTAGACAAATGTTATGAAAATTTAAGTCGTTCATATTGGTTCCCAAACATGAAAGATAAGATAAAAAACTATATAAAATGTTGTTTTAAATGCGCATATTTCTCACCACATTCTGGCAAGGTCGAAGGGAAATTACATAATTCAGTGAAAGGTTGTAAGCCATTTGATACTACCCACATTGACCACTTTGGTCCACTTTCATGTTCACAGTCAAAGAAAAAATACATATTCCTAGTTATAGATGGGTTTACAAAATTCGTAAAGTTGTATTCAGTTAGAAGTACAGATACAAAGGAGGTTATTAAGTGCCTAGAGTCATACTTTGAAATTTATAGCAGGCCTAATAGAATTATTTCTGATCGTGGTACGTGTTTCACATCTCACGAATTTGCAGATTTTATAACAAAACATAATATTCAACATATCAAAGTTGCGACTTTAACTCCACAAGCAAATGGACAAGTCGAAAGGGTCAATAGAGTTTTGACGGCAATGTTAGCTAAAGAATGTGAAGCTGAAACGACATTGAATTGGGATAAACACCTGTCGAAAATTGAGTTTGCAATGAATAACACTATAAATAGAACTACTGGGTTTTCGCCTAGTATACTATTATTCGGTGTTAATCAGAAGGGAGAAGTTTATGATAAGGTGGCGGAATACATCCAAAATAATTTAGTAGATAATTCAAAGTTAGACCTTTTAACAAATCGTAAACAGGCTGAAGCCAATATTATAAAAAGTCAAGATTACAATAAAAAATATTATGACGGATTGCATAAAAGTCCGCATGTTTATAAAGTAGGCGACTATGTAATGTTAAAAAATAATGTTAATTTGTCAGGTATAAATAGAAAATTATTTTCGAAGTATCGTGGTCCATATGAGATTGAGAAGGTGTTAGAAAATGATAGATACATTGTAAAAGACTTAGAAGGAATGCAAATTTCAAGAGTTCCATATCGTGGTGTATGTTCACCACAAAATATGAAACCCTTTTACTTGAATTATGAAAATGAATCTTCAACTTGATTACAGGAAAATAAATAAAGATATTTATTATTGATAATAAACTAATTTAATAGAATTTAATTCCAGATTGTTATGTAAGACATATGAATTTTAAGATTATAGAGTAAATTTTTTTTGAAGTTTATAACCAAAAAAAATTTTTTATTTTAAGAACACATAGATAACTAATGATAAATTTATACATTTGAGTTTTTATTCATTCAATTATGTACATGTACATGTTTATATAAATATATTTATATACATATTTATTGTAGAAGAACATAGTATATTTTGTAAAGACGAACAAACTAATACATATTTATAACTAAAATAAAAACAAAATAAAAAAAAAAAACACCTAAATCGGGGCGATTTAGTCGGTCAGATTGGCCGAACTGTAAACATATTGACTAAATTTTTAAATTACATACTATATATATATATATGTAATATGAACATGTATGTTTGAATACTCAAATATTAGTATGTATATCAGCTTATAGCAGATTTATGAGAAAAATTAATTATTTTGTACTACTAGTAGTTTATGAAATTATGATCATATACCTGAATTATGTATTATGATGAATATTATGTATTATGATAACTATTATACAATATTCTGGAAACCCTTATGTATTTTGTTTATGATAAACATTATGTATTATTATGATAACTGCTATTTTTGGTACTGATAATTATTATGTAATATAATTAGTATTATGTACTACTTTTTTAAGTTCAGGGTCAACCTATAAGCAATTATTATTACTAATATAGTGGTCGTAGAGTAAAGAACAAATTATTATAATATATGGTGATTAGATTATTCAGCTGAAATTAAGTTATACCAAGTATTATTGTTAAATAGTCATTTGAATATTTTTGAAATAAAAAATTAATAAAATTTAAAGTAAAATAAAGTCTTACAATTGTAATAAGTGTGACCTGTTATACGGCACCGAAAAACTCATCTTGTGAAAAAATTCCGGTTCGTGCTTCCGTTTTGTAATCTGATTATTTTCAAAATAGAAAATGGAAATTATGCTGACACCTAACAGTAAATGTAACATGTCACATGTATCTGAAATTTGAATCTGAATTCATAGCTAAACCGCACTCAATAAATGTACATATAATTTACTGGTTTATACACAGCTTGATGGTAGTATAATAGATAGATAGAAGTGAGAAAAGAGAAGAGAGAAGAGAAAAGACAGAAGACAGAAAACACAAGACAGATAATAGAAAATAAAAATAAACTTTATTTCACCCCTCCATTAAAATGTGCGTCTTACCATCGTATTCGCCACTCATACTAGTTATTGTTCAATGATTTAATTTTCACTTGATAAAAGTAAAATGTTTTATTACAATAATAAATTTAAAAAAAAATCTTGAAAACGAATTTTCAGATTCAGAATAAGAATAGAAAAGAAAAAATTAATTTTGAATCTGAAATTTTATGTTTCAGATGCAGAATCTTTTTCATGTGACAGTGGATTTAATATTCAAAAATTTTAATTAAATCCATACATACAAATACAAACCAATTTTTTTATTTTCATATAATTTACATACTTGTGGTTATATTTATGTTTTGTTTTTATGTATAAATATCTACATATGTATTATATTATTTTTATTATATGTATTTTTTATGTACACTAAAAGTATAGATATATATTATGTAATGTATAAAATATTTTTTCATGTTTTTTTAAATGTTCTAAATATACATATACGCAAATGTATCTAGCTACAAATTCTAAAAATTTTATAAATTTTTGTATATAAACACATGTATACCAAAAAAAAAAAATATATATACATACATATATACATATATCTAAATATAAAATAAAATTTTTTTAAAATAATATTTTTTTCAATACGGTTAGGTGTTTTACGGTTTACTATAATAAGTATAAAGTGAGATATTACTCATATTGCATACATATACATGCATATTATATTCATATACTTACATTAAATATACATATGTACATACATATATATACATAAATATATACTGTATGTGGTACATAAATGCGAAATTAAAAAAAAAAAAAAATTGCATTTAACATTACGTGTACATTATAACTTTGAAATGAATGCATAGATACGTATGTATGTAGTATGGTAGTATTAAAAACATGAAGAATTTTATTATTCATGTCCTTTTTTTTCCAAATATTTTTTTTCATCTTTTTTTTTTAAATACATATACATATATTCATATACATATATATGTAGGTATATGTATATAAATATCTGTATATATGTATACATACGTAACGTACATACATATATATACATATATTGTATATATAAATGTATAAATATATTCTTATAATTAAAGCACATATTCCTGGTCTTATCTTTGGATCATTTTCCAGATTTATGCTTTTCTAGGACGTTCAAAAATCTCCAAGGAAATAAAGATAGTATATAGCAAGAAAACTCTTTAATAAAATGTACATAATATTAATATTTTTATTTATATATAGGTATATAAAAAAAAACATTTAAATATCTATATATGTATAATAAAGTAGATAGTGTATAATAAAGTATAAATATCATTTGTATGTATGTATACATGTACATTACACATGCATACCTACCTACATGTTTATGTAAATAATATTAATATAATATATTTTTATTCTATTTTTTGAAAAATTTAACAAAAAAAAAATATTAAAATAAAAGCAACAGTATTTTATATACAAATTATACTATATCTACACTTTTATTCAGTCAATTATAATTTCTATGTATGTATTTGCTTATATACATATATGTATACATTATAATAATGTAGAAAAAATTTATGAATTCAAAAAGAAAATCAAACCAAAAAAAAAATGTTTAAAAAAAATTTAAATAAAAGTAAAATTTTTTATTATTTTTAATTTCTTTCTTTTAATAAAAATGTTTGAATATCTTTTTTAAAAATACTTGATATTTATGTAAGTATTTATTGCAAATATATACGAGAATTTTTCTGATTTCGTTTAATTACCTGCTTGTTTCTTCAAAAAATCACATATGGAACATAAAATCACATTGCGCTTCTTACATGCACGCATGTATTATACTCGTATATGATTACATTCACGACATGTAGTATAGAAATTAATAATTTTCAATAAATTTAATGCATTCATTAGCATAATGAATACTTACATACAGTCTATCAAATAATACAGTTTGTCTCACCATATCGATATTTTTGAAAAAATTTGTTAATAATTATAGACTACAACAAAAATCATCAATTTAAGTAGTATTCGACTTTGAAAAATTTCGAAAACAACAACAACGATTTTAAATCCAAAAATTTTACAAAATGCTTTTGCATAACTTTTAGGTGCTAATAAAAATGGATTTTTGAATATTTTGATGAAAAAAACGTAATTTTATTTTGTTAATAAAAATGGAAATATAACAAAGAATTTTATACTTTTTTTTGTAAACACTTCATAAAAGTCCAAATTTTATTTTGATACTAAAATCATATAGGAAATATGAAGATTTAATGTATGAAAACAGAAGTCAAAGTTGAACGATTTTTCAAAAAAAAAAAAAACCCTCTTCTTTTTTAAGAACTATGACGAAATTTCAGGACCTAAAATCAAAAATGTGCTCCATTTAAGCACTACAGTATCCTTAAGGCTATCTACATTCAAAATTTTGGTCAATCAGTCTTTGCTATACGAGGTGCATTTAGAAGCCGAAAAATTGCAATTTTGACAAATTTGACACCCTGTAAAAAGGAAACAAGGAAAATTTTTAAAAAAGGGCTCCATTCAAGCACCACAATTCCTATCAAAGTAACTATGTTTCAAATTTCATTAAAATCGGTTAATTAACTTCGGAGTTATGTGGTGCACAAGATAATAGATATCTCGAATCCTAATCTTAACAAAATCAAAAAATATTTAAATTATCTACTGATTTCTTTCTAGCTCTAAACAAGTAATAAATACATAAATCATTATTTTTAAGGACAAAAAAAAGGTATCATAATACGTATAGTCTCCTATATCAATTTCTGATACCGAAAACATAATAATTTCATTACAGATTATAGCAATTTTGTATATATTTTTTTTTTTTTTTGTCAAATAGTAAATAAATTGTATAAAATTTGCAATAAAATTTTGATAATTAAAACTCGGTATTTAAAACAAAAATTATTCAAGACACGAGTATCTGAATACGTAAACTTAGTGGAAAATTTTCAATTAAATTGAACAAAAAAGACAGAGTGATGCGGGGCAGACACATCAAATACGAGTAAAGTTATTGATCAACTTTATTACATATATATAAGCAAAATGAACCATAACGAAGTAATCAATAATTTTTTAAATTCTTTTTTCTTTTGAAATAATAAAAATAATTTAAAAGTTTGATTTAAATGAATAATAAGAATACGTTCATAATGCACATAGTCGAGTACTCATATAAAGCTTATTTATAAATGTATGCATAATTTAACAGGAATAAAATATGTAATTTATTAAAAAAAAAAAATTAATGATAAACATTTTTTTTTTTAAATACATACATTATGTGCATTTCATACATAAGCATATATAAATATAATAATATTTTTTTAAAGATAATAATAGATATGCATGTACGTAGTATTTAAATAATAATTTTTTCATTTAATTTTTATATAAAATACATTATTATATAGATAAGTTTGTTCATTTTATTACTTATTTATCTGATAATTATAATAATAATAATATATTGTATGACTATCGTATATTTATACATAGATACTACATTTATAAAAATATAAAAAAAGAATGAAAATTTTTTTATTTTTTTTTTAATAATAATACGAACCAGCATTATTTATATTGGCACACAGTAATATTATGAACACCAATGTCCTTAATAAATTATTATATATCCTTGAAAAAGAAATATTTCGCGCACAGCCGTACATAGTTTCCGCAATATAAATATGTTGATAATTAAAAAAAAATTTATTTATTTATTTATGTATGTATTTTTTTTAAATATATATTTTTAAATTTTATATTTAACTTTATATTTTCTTTTTTCTCTGTTTTAAAAAGAGAAATTTATTTTATTTTAATTATTTTTTTTTTTTTTTGTTTTAGTTGTTTTATTGAGAATTTTCACCACTTTAAATACCGTATTAAATGAAAAACGACGACAAAATAAACCACAAAATTAAATAGAGAAACAAAAAACACAGAAAGATTTTTTTTTTTTTTGTTTATGAAACGTTCAAGAATACATGAATTACAATAAAATTTTTGTTTATTTTCATTTTAATTTTTTGTTAATTTACAATTAATTGATATTATGAATGTTTTATAGAATTTATTATTATTGTTTTATTATTACATATTATGTTGTTGTTTTTTTTTATTTGTAAATAATTTTATTTTTTTAATTTAATTTTTATATTTTATGTTAATTAAAATTTTATTTTGTTTCTAATAATTATCTTTTATTTATTTTAATTATATATTAAGTAATATAATATTTTTACTAAAATTTTGGTTGTGCATAATATGAATTTTTTTATGAACTTATATTAAATTCAATTATTGTAGATGCAAATTTTTTTTGAAAATAACATGCAAAAAAAATTTTTTTTATACATATTTAATTTGAATATTCATTTATGCAGTATTACATCATAAATTAATGTACTTTGTATATTCGTCATTTATATGATTTTATATGATGATGATGATTTTGATGATATTTTGTAGTTTTACAATATTATTTATAATTTTTTTTTACTTTTTTTATTTCAAAAATAAATTTTTTTTTATTTTTTTGTGCTTTTTACATAAATGGTAATTACATATATGTAAGTATTTGATACATTCATTTTTATTTATTTCCAAATAAATGAGAATAATATTATTTCGGATTTAATAAATATAGATTTTATGATAATTTCGATTTAACATATTGTAATGATGTGTTTTTTTTTTCCTTTTTTTTTAATGCTGTAATAATTTATTATTTCGAATAATTACTCGTTAATATTTGTTTGATTGCTGTTTTTTTCTATTCTTTATTTTTTAATTTTTTTTTCTGTCTATCGAAAAAAAAAAAAAAAAATTAAATAAATATGAAAATAAAATATGACAATGAATAAACTTTTAAAAATTATTTATATCCGCAGTTGTAATTGATATAAATTTGATAAAATTAATACTTTGTTTTTTTTTATTATTATTTTGATTTTTTGATTTTTTAATATTACTTTATTACTCGTTTAAGTAGTATTTCATAATAAATTTTATATTATATTTTATTTATTTATTCAGAATATGTATTGTAGTTTTAAATATGTAATTTTATTTTAATTGTATTTACATTTTTGTATTTTTTTTTTTTTTTTTAAATATTTATTTTAATGACTCTCAGTAAAATTACATACAAACAATCAATTAAAAATTTATTAATAAAATCGTATCATATATTTATATAAGTATGTATTTATTATTATGAAATAATTTAATTTAATTTATAATGGTCACTTTTTCTATGAACGGTATTCATTTGCATATCACTTTTTTTTTATATTACATAATAAATATTTTATTAATTTTTATACGTATTATTACAATAATTATTATTATTACAATATTGATTCATAATATTATTATTGTCCTTGCTGTATATATGTAAATTATTATTTTATTTTCACCAATATGCTTATATTTATAATGTTCAAATACAGTCAATAATTCTATTGAATTATGAACTCATTAAAATTTAATGCATTCCCGTGTAATTTATATATTGAATATGTGAATCTATATATAAAATGTATATTTAATGCATTTATATTGTTTATAAATACATTGTCACTTTTTTCTTATAAGTTAATATTAAAAAATTATTCAAAATATTTTTTTTTAACTTCATTCATTTCATCATACTAATATTATTTATTGATTTATTACATGAATTTTATTCGAACATTTATTGACTTAATAATACAAATTTTTTTATTTTTGTAAAATGTTATTGTTTTTATTCATATTTTTTCACATATATAATTTATTTATATTCATATTTTAATAAATATATATATTATATGAATACACAAACACATAAAAAATTTTTTTTATTTTTTTTTTTTAAATACATTAGTACATCATATATATATAAATAAATATGTATTACATTTATGTATATATGTACTCGTACATTATTACCATCAATATACATATAAATATTTTGAATATATTACTTTATATATAAATTGTATATTTCATTGAAATAGTAATTTTTAATATTTAATAATAATTATAATGATTTTCAATAGTTTTTATTTTTTCGTAGGTAATTCATTTTTTATTATCAAAACAATACACGACATCATAAATTATATACTACATTTTATTTAATATGGAATTTTATTTTATACAGTATCTAATACATAATGTATAGTAATATAAAAGTTTTAATTATTTTATTTCATTTTTTTTAATTTTGATAAATTAACAAATCAAAAATGTAATTAGTATTTTATATCATATAAAAGAATACATTAACAAATTCATATTGTTTATACCTAAAAATATACCTATTTAATTAGTTAATAAAAAAAAATTGTTTACAAAAATACAATAATACGAATTACATGTAGTATTTCATAAAAAAAAAAAAAAAAACAAAAACAAAGATCACTAACTTTAAACAAAAAGATTATTTCGAAAATATAAAATAAATCATATAGTGTACAATATAATTTAATATTTACACATACAAATATAAATATTTATTTCTATATGTATAGTACATACTATATATAATATTTATGTATACGCACTTATATTGCAAATTAATTAATTTATATTCATGAATATGAAAATTTTCTTTTGAACAAATCAAAACAAAAACATTATAAATATTATTTTCTCTTCGAATATATTTATATACATATGTATATACGTACCATATGAGTATACAAAAATATTTATATATGATACATGTATATATATATATATATATATATGTTTATCTATGATTATGTGTTATGCATTATAATTATAATTAAAATTATAATGACGAATTCAAAATTATTACATATGTATGTACATATATTACTTATATTTAATTTAAAATATATACATATGTACATACATACAGTGATATCCCAATAATCCGTAAACTATTAAATTCGAATTTCCAATAATCCGAACAACTCAAAAATTTCCATTAAGAATTCTACAATCCGAATCGATGTAAAATTAGAAAAACTTTTTTTACATATTTTTATTTTTTGTTCTTTTTTTTATTGTATGTATATAATTGTAATCAGTCTGAAGATGTTCCGTTTTGTGGTTTTATGATATTTTTAACTTGTTCAAATGCATTTTTTTATTGTATTATTCACTTTATTAGTTACAAATTTCTTGTTTGAGGAAAATACCTCATATAAAAATAGTAAAAATGTCAACTAATAAGAAGCTTGCACACAAAACATTAAAAGTATTTTTGAAAAAATCAAAATTTTAGATGAACTGAAAAACGGAGATTCCATCAAAAAAATTGATAATAAATATGGCATATATGTAGGTTCGTGAACAGTTTGTGACATTAGAAAAATTTAGTTCAAAATATTGAAAACGTAATATTTTTATTTTTCCTTTAAATAAAGCTGATTTGACATAAACATTTTTTCTAGATTTGTTGAAAACAAAAAAAAAATGGATATGTAGATCCATTAAAAAAAAGAAAAACAATGCGTTTTATAGAGAGCATCCTAAAATGAAATTGAAGCCATATGAATTATTTATGAAAAAGAGAATAATAATTAAGAGATAAACCTTTTCATCTATCGCTTAAACGTGTTAAACAAACGAAATTCGAAAAATATTTCAAACCAAAAAATTAATTTTTATATAGGGAAAAGTTATATATATATAATTATATATTTGTAGATTTATGTCGATTTTTTATGTCGATCTTTATTTTGATTCTTTAAGGTTTTCTGTTTATTCTTAAAATAATCTCTTTAATCCGAATATTTCGCATTATCCGAATTGTACATTCAATTATTCGGATTATCAAGATATCAATGTATATTGATATAAAAAATTTGATATAAAAAAAAAATGAAAAGGAAAATTATAATAAAAAAAATCTTTCAAATTTTAATATTCTTGTATATACAATAGTATATATGTATATCATTTTGTTTATTTTGATACAGTTGTTTTATTGTTAAATATGAAATCTTTTAATTGCGTATATATATACGTAGTATAGGTACTATAATAATACATAAATACATTTCAAATTTAAAATGATGAAGAATTTATCATTTAAAACAATACATTCTTCAATCAATACATACATATGTGAATGTGTGCATCGGTAAAAGTCTATGTTAGTATGTAAATAAACAAAAATTTATAAAAATTATAGATAAAACGCACACATAAAAAAAAATATTTCATATTATGTATTTAAAACATAAGAAAAATATATTTATTGATAAGAAGAATATACAAGAAAAAAACATTATTATATTTTGTAGGCATATGTTATATTAATTTTATAAATGTTTTCATTTATTATTTTTATTCTTATTTTTATATATATACATATATGTACATATATATTTTGTTTGTTTGTATTTTTTTTTTTGTTTATTTTTCTTCTTTTTTTTTTTTGCTTCTTTGTTTGTTTTGTTTTGTTTTATTTTGTTCTTTTTTTTTTCTTGCACAAACTAAGGTGTCTTTACAATCATATCAAATTAGGGTCATGTTCCCATTTGTGCTCCAGTAATCATCACTTTTTAGAAAAATGTTATGAGTACTTTACACCATCTGCAACTTTCTAATTCTATAGATATATATATATATACATACATTGTATATGTATATTCAAACAAATAAAATACATTATTATGTCTATTTATTATTATTATTATTATTATTATACATATAAAATATGAGTACGTTTGTATGTATAAATATATTCAAATATTATATTATAATACTCGTGTATATAAGTATACATTTGCATTTATATATATATACTATATACTACTATATATACTATATTTGTATATTATTAATCATTCATCTTATTATTATGATTTTTATATATTTTTCACTTTTTTCTTTTGATATAGGTATACTATTTATTTATTTATTTAGCTATTTATTATATTATTCTTTTCTATATAAATAATAGATCTAGATAGAAAGTTGGAATATAGGTTATTTATTTGAAAGAATTGTTCAATTTTTTATTTATTTATTTATTTATTTCACTTGTTAGTTATTATCATTTTAATAATAGAAAATGATTGAAAACATTTACAATACATTATATAAACATATGTATGTATGTATATATCAATTCTTCATACAATATGTATCGTATAAAATATAGTATAGTACCATACCAGTATTTAAGTGTTTACGAAATTCAGAAATTATTATTCTAGACAACATTAACTAACCGTATGGTCGTAAGGCAATAACTTAAAGACGAGAAAAATAAAAATGTAATAAAATAATAGCCAAATGTTTATACGTAAAATTGTAATAAAATACAGTAAAATAATGTTCTTGAAATGAAATTAATAATCAAAATCTATTTAGTATATATATATATATATTTTTTAATAATTATTTATTATTAATTTTATATTATTGATTAACGCTTTATCTAGGCATTTACATAAATGTATCTATAATTTTATTTGCACTTATTTTATGTAAGTATGTATATATAGTATTTAAATTTATTTTTCTATGCGTGTATGAAAATTAATATTTCTTAAACGTATTCACATAAATTTATAAATTAAACATAATGTATTTTTTTTTTTTTTTTTGTTATTTTTTTATAATTTATTTATAATATAAAAATCAATGTACATATGTTGTATATAATTTTATAATATGATAAATACATATGTACGTGCATGCATGTCCGTAATATACTAACAAAGTGGATTATTATCGCTTTAATTCTTCAATTCATTAACAGAACATTATCGAAAATATTCGAAATTATCAAAGAAAAAAAAATGTCATTCTTATTTCATATTTTCCATACCTACATATAATGGCACAAATAACTTAGAAAATCAAAAAAGAAATATATAACACAACTGATTAAATTGTTATTGAAATGATTTTTATGAGTTTTTAAATTCTTTAATTTGCAAAAAAAAAAAAATGAAATAATAATTAAATGCATTCTACTTTCTGTATATATTTAGATAAACATATTTTAATTTCAATTAAGTACTTGCTTTTATAAATTATGATTATTTATATTTTATTATTTTTATCTTTTACTTGTTTTTAATTTGCTTTTGATTGTTTAATTTTCTTTTATATATTTTTTTTTATCCAGAATTCTTATAACATCGAAATAATTTCATAAAAAAAAATTGTTTTTTTTTTTGGTTTGAACATTAAAAATCACATAAAAAACATTGATTTATTATTTTTATTTATTTATTTCTTTCACTAGTTATGTGTTTATTTAAATTTTGAAAAAATATTTTTTTTTTTATAAAAAAACACGGAATAAATATTTTATGAAATTTTTATTAAGTAGAATAATAACAATAATATGTATACGCACGTAGTATAATGGACTTTATTGTTTAACGGTCCAAAGGATACTAAACACATGTACTAAAATTTATTTGTAAATAATTTCACTTTGAAATCACTATGAATACTACGAAACGAATACTATCCTATATCCTACGAAAGGATGCTGGATGGATGATAAAAATATATTGAATTCAATATACAAAGAAGAGCTTTTTTTTGAACTTTAATTGAGCTACTCTATATATGTATATGCATGCATATAATCTCGTATTTGTATATACACAAAAATGTTTGTATACTCAAATATAAGATAATACAGAGGCGTGAAAAAATTATGAAACAACCAAAACTTTTGAAAAATAAAATACTTTAAAATGTATTATTATGAAAAATAATTAAAATTTTTTTTTAAACAAAATATTTTATTTAAATTCATAAAATGATAGTATACAACAAAAGTTGCATTAAAAATATTATGTTATGTATATTAAAAATAATGTTTTTAATTTCGTTATTCAAAAATAAATTCATAAATAAAATTTATATCAAATTCACTGTGAATAAATCATTGGGACATTAGTATCAAAAATTTAGTGAAATAAATATGAAAAATGAATTCAATAATTTATTCGACAACCTTTACGTCTATAGACCTCCTCAAATTGTTTTGGCATTGACTACACAGAATTTTTAACAAAATCTTGTACACAGAATCTTACTAGATTTTTCTTGTAATAATTTTTTTTTTTTAATTTAGCATCTGACTTATGGTGACATTTTTTTTCAAATTTAGTCTTTCTAAATATGAAAAAAGTGATATACGATTTGATTTAAGTTGAGACTTTATGGAGATGTTTTTCCGTCATATGAGGACAATTTACATGTTCCTTTTTTTTTGTGTGTGTAGATAGCTAAAGATCGTATATTTATTTCAATATGATTACGTTTTCTATTCATGAAAAATTACTTATGTCCTATAATATTTTCGCGCCTGTGTATGTAGATATGTATACATATGTATATACGTATGTATATAAATACATATGTATAAATAGATAAATAAGTACATATTGTATGTATATACATATATACTTACATACTTATATGTATGAATATACATTTATATAATACATATATTTGCTATAGTGTATAGTAAATTATATACATACATACAAATATATATGTATAATGTGCATATATAAAAGAATTGATATACATAGTGAAAAAATATTTATATAGTAACACAAACCAAAATAAAAACCAAAAAGAAACTATATAATATCTACTATACTGGAATGCACATATGTACATATCTACTAATGTATATATATATACAAATATGAATTAATATTTATATATATATATGTATGATAAATAAACAGTTTATACACGATTTAGATTTAAAATAATCACATATTATTCATAAACATGAATATAACGAATATATTTTATATTAATATACATACATATAGATGAGTGCATCCAATATGCTTTGTACATATATCTATATTCGAAAAAAAAATATTAATTTATATACATATAGCTATGTACATATGTATGTTTGGTGTTCATATTATGCAAAAATATATTTAAATACTATAAAAATATTTATTAAAATCAGATTCTGATATTATACATATATATGTACATATACATAATATAAGTTTTTACTTTTAAAAAGCGTAAAAACTTTTTATATACATACATATTACCATATATTACGTTATATTTCTTATAATTTTATATAAATATATATATGTACTTGCAATATATGTTTATGTATAAATAATTTATTTATTTTAATAACAGCAAAAACAACAGCACCACCACCATCAAAGATAACTATTAACAAAAAAAAAAGAACAAATTATCAAAACAAACGAATTTACTCTTCCAATTATTTTCCTTCGTATAGGCATCATCATATGTACATATGTATATATGTACGTAGTATTATATGTCTATGTAGGTGTAGTATATCTATAACGTCTATACGTATTATTAATTTTATTTTACAAAAATAAATTTCATTTTTATCAAAATTATCAAAAGAGACAAAATTAACAAAAAAAAATTGAATAAAAGACAATAACAGAAAATATAAAATTAAAAAAAAAAATTGTTTAACTACACATTTGATTTAATTTTTGTTGTTATTGTTGTTTTTATTTTGTCTTGTCTTGTCTTTGTCATTTTTATTTTTAATTTTAATTTTATATTTGAATTTTTCTTATTTTACATATATTAATGTACCTAATACATTACTATTACAATTGTATATGTACAATATGTATAATATATAATTGATATAATACATAATAGAGGTATTCACGAATTGTTGTAAGAGTGTAAAAAGTATGAACGTACATATCCAAATCTTACACTATATCGTGAACGCACCATAGCAAACTTTATATTGAAAGCAAGCAAATTAATAACATATATATGTCAGCTAAAATAATATAAAAAATACTTAATATAATCAAATTACTTACTTTAGCATTTAATGTCGGAATGGCATATATACAATAGCAATATATAGTATGTACACCGCATACAATGGGTTTCAGCATTGTAAATTTTTACAAGCAGTGTAAGTAAAAATTACATTGAAGATGTTTATTACACCGTTTACAATGATACAAGACCAAACCGTGAATACCCTTAATATGTATGTATATACATATATTATGACTGACATGATTTTTTTTTTCTTGTAAGTTTTCTATTTCTGTAAAAAAGTGTGACGCAAAATTTTATCTAAGGATTTCATACATACTATATATTATTAACATATATGTATGTATTTATGTATATAATTATATAATGTATATTTAATACATATTCGTACACAAATACAATAATTTGATATTTCTGTAAAATGAGCAACACACAAAATTTATACATACTTTACACAATTACATTATATGATATTAGTACTCAAATATTATACGGTATCATATGTATGTCTATACACGGTCGCTATATACACACAGGACTAACGAAAGAAAAGAATCTGAATATACATATGTTTGTATATATATACATCATATGTGTAATAAAATATATACTTATGTATTTATGCATACATAAAAGAGAGTACAGTAGTAGGTGGTAGACAACATTTATAATAAACTGTACAGTGTACATTACATATATGCATACGCATGTAAATATATGCCTATTCTATATGATATTATTAATGTACGTAGGAATATCACATAAATGTAAGTGATTTAAATTTATATATACATATATATTATATATATATATATATATATATATAATATATATATATAATATATATATATATATATATATATATATTCGTATATATATGTAGTAATATTCGTATATATATTTATTATCAATATATATTTAGGCTTGTATTCTAGAATATGAATGTAATATCCGGTACTCGGAAGCATCTCTGGTGAATACTTTTGGTACAAAAATTGTCTATCATTTGATATCTTATCCAGAACAATAAAAATATTATTTAGACATAGTACATAGACATATACATACTGATTAAAATATATATGTCATTAAAATTTATATACACTTTATTTTATTTTGTATTTCTTTTTTTTTACTTTTTTTTCTGGTTTTGTTTCACTTTTTGTTTATTTCATATTACATATTATGTATACATAGTAGTTCAGGTTTTTATTTACATTACATATTTCTCAAATTTTTTCATTTTATTTTAGCTTTCATTTTTCAAATAACTACCACATACATACATATACATATGTATGTGAAAAAGTTTTGTGATATATGAAATAAAAAATTATTATTTTTGCCATGAATAATACATATATAATACATACATGCATATGTTATAATAATATGTAATAATAATAATAATAATAACAGACTGAATTAAAGTGATGATGATCAATTGTGCACGAATATATACTATATTACTACTAATATCTACTTACTATGATAAATTGTGTAATATTCTATATTAGAATATGATAACTTGATAAGTTAATTAATTTGTATATAATGTAGATAATAATAAGGGAATGTAAATTTTTTGTATTATTGTTGTTATTGTTCTCATTTACAGTATGCGATTATATGTACTTATGTATATATGTAATGTAATACTTGTGAACAGAATATAAATAGTGCGTGTAAGGGCAGTAGTGTTTTTCAATATCCAATATATTCGCACATATTATTAAAAAATTTCATGTATAGTATATTGATGTACATTGATAATGTTTTAGGGATTTTAAATTTTTTTAATTTTTTCATTTCTTTCATTCTTCTGTTACATGCAGAAAAACTTTTTTTTTTATTTAAATCAAGAAAATTATATATCTGAATTAAACTAAAATAATCTATAAACTAATATTATACATTGAACAAATAATAATTAGCTTAGCTTAGTTGGAATTGATTATTCGTGATTCCAGAATTCAACAAGGTGGAACACCACAAGGCGGTCCAAGTGGTGGCATATGATGACGATACTGATATTATTGGCAGAAATGCCACAGAAGTTAAAGAAGATTTCATTAACCTAGAAAATAATGCAAAAAAATATCAACTCCGAATAAATGAAGAAAAATCAAAGTATATGTAGTATGTGCACGATAGAACAGGGAAAGAGACTAGGAAACAACACGTAACCTTAGATTCGTATATAATTTTGAAGTTATCAAAATGTTTAAGTATCTCGGATCTATAATTAATAATGATTGCTCAATTAGTAGCAGAATAAAAGAAAGAATCAAAACACGCTACAAGTGCTACTATGCATTATACAAAATCTTTGGTTCAAGTCTTGTAACAAAAGCAACAAAATTGAAAATATATAAAACAATAATAAGACAAGTTCTGACATATACTGCCGAAACATGCACAGTGCTAAAAAGCAGATGAAAATGACCTGAACGTATATATTTGATAGAAAAATACTTAGAAAAATTTACTTGACCCAATATGTCATATATAATACCTATATATATGTACCTATATATAGTAATAGTTGGAAAGAAAAGTTTGAAAATGAAATGAAAAGTAAGTATTTGGGATTAAAAAATTGGAGAACTATAGCAAGGTGCTCTGAAGGCAATGTATTGCGGAGGCGATGGACTGTATGTCCAGAAGAAGAAGAAACTATAAATTATACTATACATTGAATAAATTATTAGCTTCATAGATACTATATAATTCTATAATTTATTACGTATTTGTACGATTACATATAAGAATTTGTTGAAAAAATGTTTTTCTTTTTTATTCATTTAACTATACATATTTTACTTAAGTGTAAATATTTCAAGTTTCAATCAAAAAATTATATTTTTTTTAATTAGTCGTATGTGAATCAAAAATAGATATTTTTTCTCTACAAAGTTTTTAGATAATTAGCTAAGCAGTTTTAATTTTGCATTCAATTTAAATATAATATTTATGGTACATCCCTAAAAATACTAAAACAAAAATTTTAAAAAATTTACCTAAGTACTTAGTTAAGTGATAAAATCAAAGTTTCACACAATAATTTTCATGATCATTTGCATTTTAGATAAATATAATAACACATACATACATACGTTTAAAGTATGTACATATGTATACATAATAATATGGAGTAAACATTTTTCTATATATAAAATGTTCACTTTAATAAAATATATTTACTTTATAAATGCACATATAAAATCAATTTTATACTACATAAAATTGGTACATTTAAATACAAATCTATATATTCATGCATAATGTACAGATATATCTGAATTTTTTTTCCTTCCTTTTTTTATTTTTCTTTTGTATATTATGTGCTCACATTTTTCGATTATAAAACAGACAAGTTTATTCATTAAAATCGATTGAAAGTTTTAATCGTAAATTTTCTTTTATTTTTTTTTTCAAATTTATTTTATTGTTTTATTCTGTATATTATTTTTTTTTCTTTTATCGTTTTTTGTTTTTATATTTTTTATATTTTATCATCCTTTTATTTTTCTTCTTATTTCTATTACACATCATATTATCTGGACTATTCTATTCACAGTTTTCTAATAAATACCTAATATAAAACTAAAATTATAATTACTTTTTATATACATTTCTTATGTAATAAAGTAATAAAAAAAAAACTTTATACTGAATTAATAATTATTATATTCTATGAAACTACCTACATAGTACATATATATATATATATATTTGTATATACATATATAGATTATAGATGAGTTGAATACATTATAATATTTGTATATACATATAGTTTTGTACACAATATGCACAAAAGTACATATGTATACATACTTCTTAGAAAATAAGTAGTATTCTTTTATGGCAAAAGTTCTATTCTGAATTACCTCTATACATTTATAATATATTCATATATGAATAAACGTACATTAATACTCGTACATATACAAAATCATTTATAAACATTATAGTACATATTGATAAACAATTTCAATCAACACTTCAAATTAATTAATTTAAAAGATTTTTCATGTATTTATATTTTTAAGTATTTCTATATCTACATATGTATGTACATATATATTGTATGTATTATTCTTATTATTATTGTTATTTATCAATTTAACAATTCGCGTGTGTAAACCAAAAGGACAAAACAGACGAGAATCAATTTTCTTAAAAGTTTATTTGAACGTTAAACTATTTATATAAATTTCATTCTCTAGAATTTTTTTTTTTTTTTTTGGAACCGAAAATCCAAGAAGTTTAATGAATTGTAACACCATAAAAAAATTAAAGAAACCAGAAGTATAACTTTGACTTAAATTCTGGTTTTGGTTTCCGTACTGTCTCATCTTATAAAGTTTTCTTACCTATAAGTAACAATACGTTCTTTATAGGTATAAAATTTGTTATAGATCTATAAGAAGGTCTTATAAGTAATCTGAATAATTGCCGTCTTTCTTAAATATAGTTATTTTAACACAGAAATTATTAAGATTTCAGATTATCAGATTCAATCAAACGCACTGTTGTAGAACGCTCTTACCTTATTCAAATAATTCGCTACTTTTGAGAATTTTTCTGAATTCAAACGAAGGTTCTGGTTATTTATTACTTTTAACCTTCTAAACTTTCTTATTCTGAGAATAAACTTACATTTTTGACCAATATTTATTTTTTATTTATATAATACATAATTCTATTTTGAACGTCTTTTAGTTTTTGCTTTAATATTACCTAAATATATCTTATTCAAAAATTAATTGTAATAAATATTTTTTTTTTTTATTTTTAGATTATTTTTTTTTTTTTTTTGATAATAATTTTCGAATGAAAGTAAAGAAATATGCATTTAAATTATTACATAAATAAATACCCACGTATATTTTTATTTCATTTGAACTAACTCATATAATTATATGTGTAATATATGCCTACTCGTATATGAATGAATATTTTTTGTTGATATTCTATGTATTCGCAGATTTATTTTTATGTCATTGAATATTTTTTAAAAATTTTTATTTCTTACGAATTTTTTGTTTTTTTTTTCTCATTTTACTCTGATAACATTCCATTAGAAAATATTATATGTATGTATGTATGTATGAGTATATTTTGTTGTTGTTTTTTTTTCATTTCTGTAATATTTGTTCCTTATTTACGCTTTTATTAAATATGTTCTCAATTAATAAACAAAAAATATTTACATACGTATCTATACATATTCTATGAATATCTACTCGTATGTATGAAGTAAAAATAAAATCCTTTTCTATCTATTTTATAACATGGTATACACATAAACGCATGTATACATTATATATAATATATATATATATATATTATATATATATATATAAATACATTGCATATACATTTAAATATACATATACATATACAATATTATATGTAATATTCGCCTTGTTCTAGAGAAAAAGCTTTTTAATCATCGTAAAGCTATTTTAGAAAATTTAACGCAAGCGTGTAGTGGTAAAAAGGAAGTGAATAGAAAAAATCTAGTAAATATACACACTGAGATAAGAAAAAATACAACAACAATAAAGAATTCAAAAAAGAAAAAAAAAATAATAAAGAATAACCAGAATCAAGTATATGTGTACATAATAAACAGATTTTTACAATTTCTCAGTTTATATTTCGCTAGGAAATAATCCACATACATATATACGATATTATGTACATATATATGTACCTAATATAATATATTTTAATGTAAAAACTATATACATACAATGTACTAGCATGTACGTAGTATGTAGTATGTAATGTACATATGTTTGTAGTATAAAAAAATAGAAAAAAAAATATTTAAACGTTTTTTGTGTTTTCTGATACGTAAGCATAATCATTATATATTGACTATATGTACATTTATATATTCGAAAATTTAATGTATGTATATAATAAAATTAAAATAAAAAAAAAATAAATAAAATGAAAAAAAAACAAACATACATACACAAATTCGAAAAAAAACTAATATCTTCATATTATATGCGTGCATGTATAAATAATTCGTTATACATATATATGTATGTAACATCGTATACCTAATAATCAAAAATGAACTGACCGAGAGTATTCATAAAATAAACATGAATTGCACTAGAAAAATTAAAAATGAAAAATTAGAAACAAAATAAAACCAAAACAAAAAAATTTAAATTTTTAACAAATAATATTTATTCATAAACACATATGTATGTATGTACATATTTAGTATTATAATCGTATGTTTGTACATACATAAGTAGTTGAATTTTTATTCTTATTTTTATGTTGTTGTTTTTTTTTTTTTTTTAATAAAACACAACACACATATTTTTCTTTTTATTGTAAGGGTAGGTCAGGTAAAACCCACCTCCCTCTATCCTGAACCATAGCCCACATGGGTCTTTTGGCTATAATTTTTTTTTTTTTTATATATGCACTGGCTGGATTCGAACCGCGATCATAAGATCACAAGACCGACAACCCAACCATCGAACTATACAAGCTTTTCAACAACATACATTTATGCATACATACTGATAATTCATTTATAATAAATGAACTAAACAAAATATTATATGTATGTGCATATATCATACAGTATGTATGTACACTACACATATAAGTGCGCATATAATCTATACTCATACACAATCATATATATATATATATATATATATATATATGAGGGTTTGTTATACATACATTATATGTATATATTGTATATATGAACCTTTAACATTGAAAATTTAATTTAAAATCTGTTTTAATTTAATTAATTCATTTTTAATTAATAACATTTCTTTCCAAATAATTTTTAAATAGGTACATAATGAGAAAATAAACGATTATAATTTTATTGAATTAAAATTCATTAATCAAAAAAAAAAAAATTAAAAATAATTGGAAACAAAATACTACAAATACTACACTAATACTACAGAATATAAGGATAACACTTATCATTGTAATTTTTTGGTTTATATTTTAATAAAAATTCATTATTATGTGTCATTATTATTATCCTTTCAAAATTGCGAAGCATTTTATTATATGTACTATTTTATTTACAGATTTTATGTAGATATGTAGTGTATGTACATATGAACATAAAATATAATCAATTATCGTTTTATTTTTAATTTTGTTTTTACAAGATATACGCAATGTCTTTTTTTTTTAATTGGAATTTGTTGTTAGCCGTATTTATGTAGGTACATATCATCATCATCAACAGCTCTTTATGGACTCATACCTGAACAACTTAGTTGTTAATTCTTTATTCTATCATTATAATTATTAAAATATCTTGTGTTTGCAAGTACAAATACATAGTTTATTATGAATTGCAAACCACAGAATCGTTTTTGGAGAATCAATCTTAATTGCATGATAGAATAGAACTTAAATTGATCAGATATGTTTTATGAATAAGAGCATGTAATATTTGAATCCCTTGCCCTTGATGTCTGATTCCAGAAAATTATATAAACTTATAAGCACATTTTCTCTGCAAAATTGTACTCATTCGAAGCTGAATAAATTTGTTAGAGTTGGGGAATATTAATGTTGCTAATGAGTAATGGAAATTTTTTTTTAATTTTTGTTTATCACCGAAATTTGAAATTCAAATAATCAAATCTCCAACTTTGTAAGATTAGTGAACCTATTATAGCACTACCATTATGCCATCGTACATACATGTAAGTACATACTGAATGTAAATATATATGTACATATATTAAGTGTAATTGTATCTAATCGTATGTGATTGTTTTTGTACAATAATGTATATGCATAGATATTACATTTATATTATTAAGGATTTTTTGTGAAAAATTTTATAACTTTATATTAGCATTTTATAGTTTTTCTTTTTGATGTATTTATTACATCGATTCTATTTTAAAGTGTATGTACATTGTGATTCGTAATAAAATGTTACAATATGTAGCAATCGATTTCTTGAAGTGTTGTGATCAGCGTTTACGATGAGGCATTTTTTCGAAAAATCTCTCCTTCACCCGTTTTTAAGGATTGAAACTTTTTCGCCTATGTACAGGGAGGAGAGCTCATATAAAACATTATAACTGCTGTTCGAAACACGATAGGATGATAATTAAGGTTTTAAAAAAATTATGCATTATGAAATTTTTAACACTATCTTATTATACGTCCCGATCCGTTTGCAAAATGTGACAGAAATGAACGTTAAAACTTAAAATTTTGAAAAATTTATGTTAAAAATTTAACTTTTTATCCTTCGTCCTTAAAAACATCCTTAATAAGGATGTAATTTTTTTTCTTTAAAAAAACGCAACCTTGAAATATTTTTCAAATAAAAAAAGAGTCATATCAGTGTCATTATAGTCTTTTAAAAGTTCTGTCAAAAGAATACAAAATTGAAAAAAAAAATGTCTGCCATTAATACTTAAATGACAAACCTTGTTGTGTTTCAAAGATTTTTTCCCAATTTTGTATTATTATAAATAAAATTATTTTTAATTTATATAGGATTTTCTTGGTAATATTGTGTGGGCGTGGTAATTACATATATGTATAGCATTCAAAATAATATATAATTTATAAAATTCAATATGTTAAAATTTTCATGTATATAATTATTACAAAAAATAAACAAAAAAAAATATTCAAGTCAGTTTGTAATATTATATGTACGTATTTTAATATGTAATAATTTGCAATTAAATATATATATATATATAAACATTTATAATATAGCACATAATAAAATCAGAAAATTATAATCTGACCATCATTTATTCATATAATAACGACAGCGATTTTTGAAATAACCCTGGCAACGTTATGATTGGTTGATATAATAAGTAACGGCAAATTACTATACGTTACACATACTCGCTTATAGATATACATAATGAAATATGTATTCATAATTATTACTTTATACATATACACATATATCTATATGTAATATATATAAAAAAAAATTATTTATTTCATTAGAAAAGAATAATAATATACTACATACACATTTACAAGTAATTAATTTGTATAAAAATGAATAATTAAAATGACCTTTTATATTTTATGGAAAGAAAAATATTTTTTTAATCAAAAATTATTTACATATATCATACAGCAACATAGTTAAAATACGCACACAAACACACATATATAATTAAATAATATAAATGTTTGTATAAAGAAAATTTTTATTTATGTAAATTATATAACCATATATGAGTAGTATTCAAATGAAATGAGCTTGTTTGAAAGACAATATTTTTTTTCGAATAGTTCTTCATTTCATTTTATTTACTTTTTAAGGAATTTAATTAAGTATATATAAGGATTGGAACGAAAAGTATTGCACCCTAAATAAAATGATTTTAGACATGGTTTTTATTAAAAAATTTTATTTTTTTTGTAATTTCTATATAATATTTATTTTAATCCTATTTACACATTTTTTACAGTTAAATTTTTTTTTTATGTAAAACCGTTTAACTTTTGATTTTATGCGCCTCATTAGGTTCTGCATAGTTGGGTTGTCGATTTTTCTCGTCATTTTTATCCATTTCCTCCTAAAATTATCTAATAAAACCGCTGGTTTTTCATCGTATTTCAATTTTCTTTTCATAATTGCCCAGTATCTCTCAATTGGTCGAAGTTCAAGACAATTTGGCGGATTCATATCTTTCGGTACGAAATTCACTCCTTTTTGAAGTAAAATTTCCAATGTTCGTCCGGAATAATGAGAATAAGACGTTGCTAAATCTGACCAAAATAACGTAGGCGTATTGTGCTCGCTTAAAAAATTAATTAGCCTCTTTTTTATACACTACTTAATGTACATATCAGCATTTATCCTGCTCTCCATTGACAGATGGCTTGCCATACCAAGATTTTTTTTCCACATTTCTCAATAGCAATATATTTTAAATCATCCGCAGCCTTATTTTCTTTTGTTGTTGTATAGTACTGCGGTCCAAGTTAAGTTTTGAAATCCGCTTTGACGTATGTTTTGTCGTCCTTTTACGATGCAGCCCTTGAATCCAGTCAAGATCTGGTAATACAACTTTCTGCTCCTTTTAACAGCAACTTCTTATTGTTTTTCAGTCCGTTTTGGAATTTTTTGTTTTTTGTATGTACAAAAATGATGAATTCTTTTTACCCTCTGTACGGGTGTATGGGAGGTACCTGCTACCTGGCCATACCGCGTATGGACCGCGAAGAAAAATTGTCCAGTTGTCGCAGAACCTTTTTCTCGACATCTCTATTCGAAATACCTTTTGGTCGACCACTTTTTAGTTTTTCATGCACAGTTCCGTCTTCAATAAATCTTTTGATTGTTCTACGAACTGTCCAGACAGACGTACCAACTCATTTTGCTAGCTCTTTGTTTTTTAGATTTTTATTTCATAAAAACTGAGCTGTTACTTCTTTTTTAATATGCTCTTGTGACCTGTACATTTTACTCATTAGGTAAATACAATCTAAATTTATACACAAATCAATCATGACAATTATCAAAAATTAATGACAGGATTGTGGAGTGGGTGCAATACTTTTCGTTCCAGTCCTTATATATTATTATTTATTTATTATTTTTATTTATACTATATAATGAAAAATTATATTGAATGTAAGCAAAATACGACTGAAATACCATTGCTAAATAATCATATCCATACATATGTAACATACGAGCGACTATAGTAAATACATATACTATACAGATTATAAATTATGTTTAATTAAGAAGAATATATATAAATGTTGAATGTTTTCGAAAGAAAACTTTCTAGGAAACTATTTGGATCAAATGAAGAATGGAGAATTATAACGTAGAATAATAAAGCTTATATGTAGCTTTACCCGTATTATTCTATGATTATAGTTATGTAGAATGTATAATGATGCTAAACTATATCTGACCATATTAAAACTAATTACGATTGCATTAGGCTGGCCAAATAAAGAAAGTTAAAAACAGGCGTATACTGAAGAAACCATAACGTAGCAAACGATTAGTCGTGTAAGCCTAGTTGAAAAGCCAGCTGAGAAAAATATCAGAAAATACAGTTGAAAAAGATGAAGGAAAAGCTTACATGCAGAATCTGAAAGAACGTTACAATGGATCAGTTTAATTGGAGAAAAATAATTTTATAGGACAAGGATCGACATAAAATAAATAGCGTTCTACGAGTCTTAGCACCATTCAGGAAGTACGAGATGAGTATATTATAATTATTATTATTACATTTACGATATACGATTACTTGATTTCATAATGAAAGCGGAAAAATATATATTATTAAAACTATGAGTCCTTCATACAAATGCCTAAGGTACTTACTTTTGATTAAATCTATTCATTAATCAAATCAATAGTAATTATAGAAAAAAATATATAAATATGTTATAATAAATTATATAATTATAATCTATTCATTTTACATAACATAACCTGTAAACTATATAAATATAATTATTTTCATAATAATTACTTATATTATTGTTTTAAATATACGTGTATAGTGCGTTTCATATTCATAATGCCACTAAAAAAATTAAAGATTTCTAGCCAATTAAGAATTTATTTTCTTGTGTATATTTGGTACTGCACTCTTTAGTAGGCGAGTACGAAAAAGAATTCCAGATTGAAACTAGATTCGTGTAAACAAGAAAAACTGATGAATATTTTAATCTATATTTTTATTTGTAAACAAAGATTGCCATTTAATTCTTGAGTATTTGAGATGTAGAAAAAAAAGTAGAAGGAAAAATAGAAAGACACAAGAATAGTATAGTTTCTATTCTGTGTACACACTTTTCTTGAATATTGTACCTCCTCTCTTAAATCAATAATTGGTTAAAAATCTTGATTTTTTTTAGTGACGTCGTAGTATGAAACGCAATATACTTATATAATGTAACATAAAATTGCCATATCATAATAAGCAATACTTTAAAACGGGTTGAGTTCGGCACTAAATAATTTTATTTCGTGGCTTTGTGCCTGTAAGTTTTTTTTTTTTTATTTGAATAGGATATAGTTTTTTGATTGTGTATCGTTCGGTTGGCCTTTTTTTTACATAATTTACTGGAAATATATACAATTTTAGTGGTCCTGTTACTTACAGTTTCGTTCGCTTGGCCAAAGTAACCGTGGGGTTGGGGTGACTTTGTACTATTGTGAATTTTTCACTATATTATTAATAGCGAAAATTTCAAATGAACATTCTAACACTTTAAATTTACAGACTCTATTATCTTCAAATTTATGCCTTTGGTTGTGTCTTAGTAAAAAAAAAGAAAGAAAAAAGTACAACGAACATACTAGTAAAAGCAAAACTGAAAAATTTGTAATAGACTAGAGCATATTTTAAGTACAATATTCTTTTTGTGTCGGGCCAAAGACACCTACAAAGGGCCAATCTAACCCCGTTTTACGATATAGATACTATAATTTATTAAAAAAAAAATACAAACATCATTAAATATTATAAATCTGATACACTCATACAAAATGAATATTAATTACTTATATAATACTAATTATAATCAAAAAATAACTATTGAAAAAAATATTAATAATTATTACCAATTCGAAATTCGAATAATATTATGTTTATGTACACATATATGTATTTTACATAAAAAATTAAATAGTAATATAGAATTCAACTTAATCATTCATTATAACAATTAATTAAATGTCAAAATATTATTATAAGTATACAATTTATGTTAATAAGTGGAAGGTATACATTAATTAATATTTAAACTGAAAAAGATATCCTATAACATGCCATTTTTATTTTTCAGTTAAATTACATAATACAAGAAAAATATTATTATAGTACCTACTTACATAAAAAAAAATTTTTTTTTTTTTTTAAATGCACCTATTTATGTTTGTATCTGTATATGCATGTGTAGCATTTTATCATTTCATTTTCTTTTCGTTTTTATTTAAATTTTTTTTTCCTCCTATTTTAATTTCCTTTCATTTTTCAATAATAACAAGTAAACAAAAATGCAATAACATACATTGTGTATATAAGTAACTATATGTATGTAGATTTATATATGAATATCCTGTCATATGTATACATACATATATACATACATAAGTATATGCAATGAATATTTTTCATATTTTTGATGTATACATACATATATACATGTATATATATAATATATGTATGTATAAAACTAAACGAGAAATAAAAATAGAAACCTTGATGCGATATCGTATCGTAGGTATACATGATGCTACAGCATAAATGCATATGATATCCATGTATATATACATGTACATGTATTATATGTATTATAAGGTATTATTGAAAAAATAATGTACATACATATATTTTTATGAACAGTTCAAAACAAAAAACAAATAGGTATTATATTATATGAAAAAAAAAACAAAAAAAAAAAAAATACAGGCACACACATATACATTTATGTACTATAATACAAGTCAATATAAACCAGAGAGATACTCAAAGCAATCAGCATTCAGCACTTCGCTAAACAAGCAAATTTTACTGTCATCTTCATGTTTAAATAGTAGCTGTTGTTGTTTTTCTATTATAATTTTTTTTTATAATTTTTCACATATTTACCTATATACTCGTATGTATATATGAACATACTCGTAAATATAGCTTATATATTGTTAGAATATTTTTGATTTAAAATTTTTCACAAAAAATGAATTCATATTATGTATGTACAAAAATACAAATACCTATACAAAAAAAAAAAAAAAAAAACATTATTGTATAAAAATATGTTAATATTCGTATGTACAAATCTACATCCATATATATGTACATATATGCATGTATGTACATATGTACATAAATAAATATTTGCTTAAAAAAAATTACATATTAGAAACAAAAAATATAAAATTTTTATGCATATTCATATTACATATACACACATACATATTCATATACGTTTAATTATATAGTTTATATATAAATAAATTTTGTATGTACTATATAATATGGTATACATATTACTTACAAACAGACATATGTATGTATGTATCTATTTTGTTTCATAAATTATTTACATATTTGATGTCTTTAAATACAATATAATATAGAATATTAGAATATATCTTTCATTATCGTCATCATTTTTATTTTTTTTTTTTGTTACTTTTCACCGATATGTTAATATATGTACACATGTATCTATAATAAATATAAATACAAAACTATGAATATGTACGCAGTATGTACACTTATTTATATACACATACATATCTAGATACATATAACATATACAGTAGACTATTAATTTATACCTGAAGAATTTTAATAAGTTTATATGTTTGTAGTTATTATAAACATATAATGTAATGTATATAATGTAAACTTATACCATACATATCATACTGATACTATACAAAGTATATTATATTATATGTTTACTCAATTTCACATGAAAAAAATAAAAAAAAAAAATTTTTTTCTCATACATACATACATTATTTTGTATTATATTACATATACTTTGCAATATATAAATACGCAAAAAATATACAAAATACATAAATGTATTGTATGTATGTATAAATAGATACCGTATCCATAATACATATATGTATAATAATAATGTTATTCATAGGAAATTATCTATTCTTTTGTGTAGTATTGTATTATGTATCTAGGATAAAAGTATCTTAAAGTTGAATCTTGAAATTTCAAACATACACAACATTATGTATCCATATACATTACATACATATACTATATATATAATATGTATATATAATATGTATTACATTCCA
Organism: Villa cingulata; assembly: GCA_951394055.1. Lineage (NCBI taxonomy): Eukaryota > Metazoa > Arthropoda > Insecta > Diptera > Bombyliidae > Villa > Villa cingulata. The sequence continues at coordinate 22,767,760 of OX596017.1, forward strand.
TTAAAATCTTAAATGAACTTAAAGAAAAAAAAAAAAAAATAAAGTACAAAATATATATAAAAAACCGAGAAAAAGGTTTTATTTTCCAGTATCTTTCATTTACTTTTTTTTTCTTTCTTAACAACCGCAAATCTGATTATTATACAATATATATTCACATAATATTGCACACATTAAGGGTATTCAATTAAAAAAGTAAAATTACATAATAATTCGTATTAGATTTAATTTACACATATATTTTAAGGGAACGCATTGCATTGTAAACGCATTCGTCTTCTATAATTCGAAAGTAAGTAAGTATTTGAAATTTTCTGTCATTTTCATTGTGAAAAATATCATTTTATTGAATGTTCTATTACGTGACGGTAAATATGATCAAAAGGCAAAATTCCCCAAATTAACTAGGTACAAAAAACAAATTAAAAAATGAAATAGCTGGATTTTTCACTTAATCTGTTATTTGATATATACGATTCTATGAGAACTTCTTGTTATTTTCCCTTATTATGGCAATATAGTTATACCAACTACAGCTAACAAATAACTTGGACGATCTTTAAAAGTAGCAACAGTACAATCCTATTAAGTGTAATTTATATTGTTATCAGAACTATTATAAATTGGATAATAATTAAAATTTTACTTATGGCTTGTTCAAAATTCCCAGCGAATACTCTGCGCATGTTTCTCTTGAAATTAAATATGTACATAAAATGATTATATGTATTTGTGTTTTTCTCCCATATAAACCTGAAAAAGTGTAACCACTACAATTATAACCTCGCTCAAAGCATGACGCCATACTCTCACTGCGCATATATTCTATTCGCTAGGAATTTTTAACAAGCTATACAGTCTGATATTTATGCACAATATTAGGAATAATACTGCAATGAACTACACCGTCATCTTTTTTTTTTGTATTAATGATCTATAAGTAAGTCTGGAAAATATTATTATTATTATTATTATTATACAATTAGTTTATAAGAAAAAAGAAAAATATCTTAAAAACTAACTTAAAATCTAAAGCGCTAGCTACAAAGGCTTATGGCTTAAACAAGAAAAAAAAAGAAATTGAAAATTAAAATAATTTAAATATATAATTATATTGAATAAATATGGAAATGTGGTTTGGTCATATATTAAAAAAGTTAAATATTATAAAATATGTTACATTTTTGCAAAAATTTGTTGATTAATTTAATGTTGTTACTTGAAGTAATTTTAAGTAAATCAGATGGTTTAGTTGTAAGCGTGCACTGTCTTTTTGAAGAGTATTGCGGGCAAATGTCCAGTATATGATAGATTGATAAAGCTAGATTGCAGCGGGAACATGTTGGTGGTATAGCTGGATTTGAAAAAAGATAAGATTTGTTGATTTTGGTGTGTCCAAGGCGTAATCTTATAAAGTTACAAATGGATTTTCTGTCGATGTCTGTAGGATAAGATGGTTTAGATCCAGTGGGATTAAATGCCTTGTAATAGTGATAGTAGTTAATCCATTCCTCATCACGTTTTCTTTTTAGATAGTCGTGACAAAGAAGTTTAGCTTCACAAGAATTTAAATCATAACTGTAGTATGTAACTGGAGCCTTACTAGCAAATTTTGCTTCTTCATCTGCAATATGATTTCCTTGGATATTCGAATGGCCTGGAATCCACATTAATTTGAATTTTTTTGGAGAAGATTGTAATTTGCATCTAATGTTGTTGATAATTGGAGTTGAGTTATGGATGTTTTTAACAGCTTCTAACACTGATAAACTGTCGGAGCAAATGCAGAATTTTCCAGTTTCTTTTGATAAAAGATTAAGTGCAGCAAAAATGGCTGATGCTTCGATTTGAAAGATGGAAGAATTAGGATGCATAAGTCCCAGCCTTAGAGAATAGAAGTTATCATTTATTATGGAAAAGGATGCTGAAAATTCTGTTTTTGAACCGTCCGTGTAAATGAGTTTTCTATGCTCGTTTTTAAGTATAGATAGGCGTTCTGAAAACAATGTATGAAACACTCTTTCGGAGAAGTCCGATTTTGAGTATTTTGCAAGACTCGTATCTATTTGATCCGTATTGAATGTCCAAAAAGGAAGAGATGATTTGAGTTTTTTCTCCATGACCGCTGAAATATCTAGTTGTATTGCTAGGTTTACTGCAGCTGAGAGTTGAAGTAAGTTTAGATGATCTTTTTTTATTTAATATATTTTTAACGTCTTGGTGAATTAACGATTCGTATGGATTTTTAATTTTTTCTATGATGTTAGATAGTAATTTAAATCGTCTTTCTTCTAATGATGGCAAGCCCGTTTCTCGTAGAAGATTTTTAATAGGTGTAGATTTTAATGTTCCAGTGGCTAATCTTATTGATGAATGGTATATAGCTTTTAATTTACCGAGTTCATTTTTTGATAAGTTGTTACCATATATGACCAAACCATAGTCTATTTTTGATAGTATAGTTGATTTAATGATATTTAAAAGTGAATCTATGTTAGCTTGACTATTATAGTAAGAAAAAAATTTTATTATATTTAACCTGTTTACAAGTGATTTTTTTAATATATCAATGTGTGAGTTCCATTTATATCTATTGTTAAAAGTTAGACCTAAAAGTTTTAAGCTGTTGGTTTGCTGTATATTATAATTATTATATTGAAATGAAATATTATTACAATTTCTTTTTCTGCAAAAATGGATATGCTTACATTTATTAATATTAATTTTAGAACCTGAAGATTTGGACCAATTGTCTAGCTCTGAGAGCAATTGTGCTATGATGATAGATGTATTTTTGTTGTGTTTAATGAGTAGGATAAGATCATCGGCATACATAGAGTGAGATATTGCAGGTGTAAATTTAGATAGAATTGAATTAATTTTGTTAAAAGCTATTAGAAAAAGAATTACTGAAAGGGGAGATCCTTGTGGAATGCCGTTTTGAATTGAAAAAGTGTTTGATAAACTGTTATTGATTTTTACACGAATTTTTCTCCCGGTTAAAAAATTTGTAATAAGAAGAATAATTTTTTTTGAAATGTTCCAATCAAGTAGTTGTTCAATAATTGTGTGAATCCCGACTTTGTCGAAAGCTTGTTCAAAGTCGATATTTAAGAGTGATAGATGATTTCTTGTAGATAAATGCTGAGTGATAGAATGATCTATATGAAGTAGAACATCAAGTGTGCTTCTTTTCTTTCTAAAACCCATTTGATTTCGGCTTAGTAGCTTGTGAGTTTCGAAAAACCACATTAAGCGATTTGCAATAATTTTTTCGAATAGTTTGCTGAGACATGGTAGGAGAGAAATTGGTCTATACCCATTAAAATCATCTGCTTGGAAATTAGATTTTTTTAAAGGAAATATTGTTGCAATTTTCCAATCATGTGGGATTTTTGCTGATGCAAAAATATAGTTGAAAAAATTGCAAAGTCGTTGTTTAAAATGTAAGGGTAAATTTCTCAGCATAGGGTAGGAGATCCTATCTTGTCCTGGAGTGTTACCTTGTAGGGTTTTAAGTGCTAAGTTCAGCTCTACAATGGAAATATCATTATCAAGATGATTCGCTGCTTTAGATGTATGGATGACCGGAAAATTATTAATCAAATTAGATATATTACGTTTTTTTTGTAAAAATTCTTGAGGAAAGTTGATATCGCACGATTTGTCGGACCAGAATTTACCGAACTCATTAGCAATTAGGAAGGGGTTAGTAAATGTTGTGTTATTAGACTGTAAGATTTTTATTTGATGAGGTTGGTAGTTACCAGAGATTTTTTTAATATTTATCCAAGTTTGTTGAATGGACGTTTTGTAATTTATTTTTGATGTGAAAAATTCGTAACATTTGGATTTTGCGTTTTTAATTGCTCTAATCAGAATGGCTCTTTGTTTTTTAAAGGATATGAAGTTATCCATAGTGGGGTGGGATCTAAATTTATTCCACGTTTTGGATTTCAGTTTTTTTAATTCTTCTAATTCTTTGGACCACCATGGTACTCGATTTTTATAATTTGAAAGTGAAGTTTGAGGTATTGAGACATTAGCACTTGTCTTTATGATTCTTTTAATGTTAGCATTTTCGCGATATAAATGGGATGAATGTGGGTAATGAGTGGATGCGATATTGATATGTTCTGTAAATTTAGACCAATTTGCAGCCTGACATCTATATCTAGGAAAAGGTTTAGAATAAGTATAATGGTTATTAATGTTATTACATGTAATTTGAGTGATAATTGGAAAGTGATCGGAATTGTATAAGTCGTTTGCAACTGTCCATTTACTTCTTGGAAAAAGGTTGCTGGATATCATTGTTAAATCAATATTGGAAAAAGTGCCATGTGTGGAAAGGTGAGTAGGTGAATTGTCATTCAAAAGAGTAAGGTTAGAATGAATTAGAAAGTTTTCGATTAAACGGCCTTTATGAGTTGTTTTTGATGAACCCCATATTGTATTCCATGCGTTAAAGTCTCCTACTATAATTTGATGAGAGTTTTGAATTAAGAGATTGTTTAAAGTATTATTTGATAAGATGATATTGGGAGGAAAATATACAGAAGTAATTACAATTTTGAAAGGATATGAAATTTCTACCGAAATGTGATGATTCGAATTGTTAATAAATTTGTATGGAAGATTTTTCTTTATACATAAAGCGACGCCTTGTTTTGCACAATTATTGTTAGGAGAGTTGGAGAAAAAAGCATGGTATTTTGTTGAAATTACTTTAATTTGATTATATGGTAAGTGAGTTTCTTGTAATGCTATAATATCTGGGTTGAAATCTACTATTAGTTGTTGTAGGAAGTTGAAATTATTTTGTAAACCATTAATGTTCCATTGAATAATTGACAGTGTCATTTAAATGAGGGTTATTTGAATATGACTGTGATTCAGTAAAAATATTATTAGCTGTTGTGGGGATGTTTGTTAATGTTGTATTAGTATGATTATAAGTAGAAGGAAAATTTAGATCTTTGGAGTTAATTGGTTGGATGTCTTTTAATGATACATTGGAAGGGATTTGAGAAGATTCAGTGTTTGAATTTTTTGTTGAAATAATTTTTTCGGAATTATTTGAATTCTCTGTGTTGATTGTATTATAATTAATATTCTTTGTTACTGATTTTATAGCGGATTCCAATGATTCTATAGGTATGTTTTGAATGATGTTAGTATTAGAATGCTTTTCAGTGTACTCTTTGGCTTGAGCGTATGACCATTTGTTGTTTGTTTGATATTCTAAAATTTGTTTCTTTTTTATGTATACCGGGCATTGTTTATTTGTAGGTCTATGTTCATTTTTGCAGTTAATGCAGTAAACTTTTGAACATGTTTCCGGTACATGAAAATCATCTGAGCAAATTTCACATTTTTTGGTCTTAAGTTTGCAAAATTTAGCAGTATGACCAAATTTAAAACAATTTCTGCACTGGATAGGGTTTGGAATATAGGGTTTCACATTGACTGTTAGGAAACCCACCTTAATATTCTTTGGTAAATTGTAAGTGTTAAAGGTAAGAATGTGTAATGGGGTAGTTTTATATGAACCGTCTGGTAAACGTTTTGTGATTTTTTTACAATCAACTACCATATATTCTTTTAATTCTTCGATAATATTATCGGTTGATAAATCGCAAAGATCGGGACAATAGATAACACCTTTTGTATTATTAAGTGATGGATGTAGAAATGTATCAACTTCACCAATATTTAATAGATTTTTAGTTTTGAGGAATTTATTAGCTTGCAGCAAATTTTTTGTTAATATTAGTACATCCCCTTGTTTTGTGAAAGAAATATCTGTGTACCCTGTAGAAATGTTATTGATTGCTTTAGTGAGTAGAAAAATGTTAAAATTTCTTAATGGCTTGTTAATGTCTTTACTTTTGATGATAATAAATTTTGGATCATTATTGTTATAAGAATTAGTAGTGGGACTATTGAGAGGTGGAAAATCGGTTAATGAAGTTAGATTATTGTTAGGTTTAATATTTTTAGTTTTCTTTTTAGAAATTTTACCTGAATTACCAGCAAGAACTTGATAATAATTGCTATCTCTGGTCCCGTTAGGGTCCAGAGTACACATAGTATCGACCTTCTTACTAACTATTATTTATTTATTTTAAGTAAATTGCAGATAAGAAAAGGAAAAAATTAAAAATAAAAAATCACTGATAAAAAAAAAATTTAAACAATAAAAAGAGAAAAAAAAAAGAAGACAAAAAACTGTTAATTAATGAAAAAAAAAATCACTTAAATTGCCTGAGTTCGGTAAATATTAAGAAAAAGTAAATGTTCACTCTTGGAGAGCTGATCATAGACTGGAAAATAATAATAATAATAATAATAATAAGAAAGAATTTTTTTTTGTTTTTTAACAAAATTTTTTTTTATATTTTTATATACTTATCACCACTAATTGGAAATTTGATTTTACTAATAAATATAGATTGATCAGGATCCATTAGAATTCAGATTCATATTGTTGTTTTCCTTTCGATTCTTCTCAAATTTCAATTTCCACTTTTTTGCTTTCAATGGTAGTTGGAAATTCTAATACGAAAAAATATTTATTTTCTTCCCTTGCACAAGCTGTAATCAAATTTTCAACACCAGCTTTGTCCTGTAGAATACAATTGTATTGTAGTAATACTCATGTATGATATATGTACATATATGTACATATTTATAATCGTATGTAGTATACTATATACGTAAGTATACGAAAATATACCTAATATAAAAATTTAAATTTACGTATATAATGTTAAAAATCTTTAAGTAATATATATTTTGAGATTATTTTAAATATTTTATAAGATTTTGATTACGTATAGCTAATATTAAATTTAAAAATGTATTATGTAATTTAAAATTGAATTTTTATACTGCTTAATATAAATAATATCACTAGAGTATATTTTCTTTTTTGTTTTTGGTAATTTTTTAATATAAATAATTATGTACTTCTATACACTATCCGTGACATTCTTACATGTGTAAATAGACATATAGGTAAATAAATTAAATTGAAATGAAAATAAATTCATGCATGCAACATTTAACATAATTATATGTATAATGTACATACAATACACGTTATATACGTACAAAGTACAACTGGTATACAACATAAATATACATAGATAGCATTTTTTTTTGTCATATATTTTGATATAATGTACATTTATGTAGATAAATATATTTCAGAAAAAATTTTCACATAAACGTACTTAGTTATGTTATATTATAGTTGTTATGTTAGTTAAATTTTCACGATACAAACATATACATACATTATGTACTATACTATACTTCGTATATAATAGCCACAAAAATGCATAGTAAATAATATTTATGTTCATGTTTAATTTCATTATATTACGAATATGAATTTGTAGATGTAGAAAAAATTATTATTTACATTAAATAAATAAATTGCAAAAAAAAAGAAAGAAAAATAAACTCATATACATACAACACATAATATAATGTAAATTAATAAATTAGATTAGCAAATAAAAATAAAAATAAAATAATCAAAACAAAAACAAAAATATAATAATAATAAAATAAAATTAAAAATAAGATAAAAAACAATATTATAATGAAAATGAAATATATTCATAAAGAAAAAAATTTTATTTTCAAGTACATATGTACATGTTTATGACATTTCGTTGAATTATGTGATTTTATTATAACATATTATACTTGTATATGCATATCTGAACTAAAACATTGTATGTAAAAAAAAATTTAAAAAATTCATATACGAGTATTTAAGTTCATTTTTTTTATCTGCAATTTGTACTATAACACATTAAATATATAATATACTATATACAATATCATTATATTCATCGTATTATTTGTGTGTAGATTAGTACTCGCTTATAAAATGTACATAAGATTATTTACGTTATACTGGTAATACATAATACATATATGCATATATGTATATTATAGATAACATTTTTTTTTATTTATCGTTTCTAAATACAAAGTTTTCTAATTTTATTCTCTAGAGTTTATTATATTTTTTTTTCTTTTGTTTGCTTTTTTGCTTTTAATTACACTTAGCGAAATAAGTATATGCATATGTATTAAATCGATATATCTATTATTTATACAAAATTGGACTTGTATGTTCCAATATTTTACTCCACAGTACCACAGACAACACTATAAACATCGGAGACCATAATGATGTTTGTGAGTGGTTGGTAGTAGACCCGAACCTCCTCCAATCGTGCACAATGACATAGTGGTTGTGTGTGTGTGGATAGCTATAAAATGTTTGAAGATATGGGATTTTAAAGTGGTAAACTAATGCTGGTATGTGATTGCTATGTATATTTCTTCGAATGTGATCATCTAAAGATTATATGCCATTGTGCTTGAATCATAGAAATAGACGGATTTACAAAGTCTCATTAATAATTCAGCCCAGATTATGTGCGAGTTTAGATGGTATTCACAATTCAGCGTAGATTATCGCATGCATAGGAGCATGACATTAGTAGTAACAATCTTTGAATATAATTTCCCCTATAGCCAGAGTCAGATTAGAAATACAACCTAATCTCAAATCCACTACCCGCACTACGCACTACCCACTCTGATGTAATCTGGGCTGGGTGGGAAAAGGATAAATCTATGGAATTTTTTTAAGAAGGTGTGAAAAATGTGATATAGAACTTAATCTGGGCTGGATTACAAATGTAAGCTTAATACATATTACATATACCTTAAATTTTATCTGTGAGGACATATATGTAATGTAATACTTCCAATGATAATGACTTAGGTAACTGTTCAAATTCATCATAATAATTATTTTTATAATCATTATATTAGAATTTAAGTCATTTAATTTAAATCCAAAATTAATGTAAAAATTTCTTTCAATTATGCTTACATTGCACTTTCTTTAATTTTTTATTAACACAGGTATATTAAACAATGTAGTATATTACTATAATGTATTGTATGTAGAACTTACTTACGCATTAATTATATCGTAAGCAAAAGTATCAAATTTCACTTTTTACTTGCTTATAATAATTTTTAGATTTTTTGTATTTTTTATAATAAAATTTGATTTATGTCTATTAAGCAATATTTTTAGCAATATTTATGTATAAATAGCCTAGAACTTTGTAAATAAATTTAGTAGTTCACAAACAGCACTACTGTCTTTTTCCTTAAGCCATAATCTTATCTTGGTGAGGCTGCCAAGATCCCAAAAGAATTAAAGGTACAAGAGCCTTAAATTCAAAACATTTTAGTAAAGGTAAAAGAGCCTTTGCTATAAACAACAACTACTTATCGTTGTTATTAGAAGGTATAAGCGCCTTATAATATTTTGATATTCCAGCGGTATAGTAAAAGAACTATATCGCTTTCTAAACAGTAACAATAAATAAATATGTATGTATATGACCAAAAAATCACAGCGGGATCTTTTAGTTATAGTAAATAAATATAATATACGTATATAATGTGCATATGTTTCAATATATGAATTAACACATATGTATAATATACAAATATGTACATTATATATATACTATATATGCATTATATACCAATACTGTATTTATTCCATTTTTTTTTTATTATCTATGATCTAAAAAAAATATATAAAAGTATACATATATGTACCCGAATGTATGTAAGTATGATACATGTATATGCATTAATAATAAAAAGTAATTTTTTTCTATGCATGTGCATATACTATATACCTATGTAATCGCTGATATATGTACATAGATCTGTATACTGTATAAATGTGTAGGTATACTTTATTGTACGAATATGTACAATGTGGTTGTCATAAAATTTGATAAAAGATAAAAATGAAAAAGAAAAAAAAAATTAAAAATAAATTTAAAAAAATAGATAAAATAGATGAAATTAACATAACATGCACAGCATATATACGCAGGATACAGATTAAAAAAAATAACATAACAAGCAAAAAAAGTATATATATACCAAATGCAAATTGTATATGTACAGACATTATAATCAATGCACGAGTATATCTCCGTATACCATGTACAGTGTGTTTGACAAGAGCGTCCGCCTTATAATTTTAATAAGAAGTAAAAAACTAAAAAAAAAAATAGCATATAAAACCACCATTTTTATAAATATCCAACATTTTAGGTGCATTCAAATTTCCAGTAAAAATTATCAAATGACCGAATCCAAGAATATTGAAGCATCCCCAAACATGCACTTTAATCGGGTGCTTCACCGTCCTCGCGACAACTCTTTCACCTTTCGCTGACCATGCACGTTTAGAACTTTGAAACGCCCAAAAGGATGATTCATCGGAGAATACATCGTTCCAATCACGACCCAAATTTTCTGTAGCCCAGTCAAGTCGTTTTTGCATATGGATCGTTGACAGTAGAGGTTTGCTGAGGGTGGTCCTAATCTTTATATTATTTTCATCCAATCGTTGTCGAATTGTGAAAACGGATATGTTAATACCCTTTTCAGCCAATTTCTCTTTTGCTTTTCGTAATGTCATGAGAGGATCTTTCTTAAATAACTCCAGTATAGCTTTGTCCTGTTTTTTTGATGTGGTTTTCGTTTTACCCCTTCCAGGTAAATCGTCCACGTTTTTATGTTCCGTACAACGTTTACACCACTTTCTCACGAATGACTCATCCTTTTTAATATATTTTGCTGTCTTTTTAGCACTCCACTGAGGTCATTTCGGATGCTGATATAAGAAAACTGCTTTGAATCGTTTTAAGTATTTTGCACACTTTTCAGAAACTTGTTATCACCACGAAAACTGAATAACTAATAAGGCTAATTTTTATAACGCGCTTTACTACAAGGTATTCTACTTAATCCTGTACCTACGTTTTTTCAGGTAATTCTTTTTTCGTTGAGAGGTAGAGCGGCCGATCTTGTCAAACAGACTGTATATGTATATTGTATATAGAGGTAAATACGAGGGCAGGTCAAAAATTTTTGCGAAATGGTATACTTTTTTAAAGATAAATGAAAACTTATATTTTTATTTTTCAAAATATGCGCCTTTATTGCTAATGCACTTTTTACAGCGTTCTAAAAGTAGTTCTAAACCCGTGAAAAAAAAATTTTCATCTTTGGCTTCAAAATAGTCATTTATGGCCTTCTGCAGTTCTTCTACATCTCTAAACTACTTGCCACGTAGCTCCTTTTTCAGTTTTGGGAATAAATAATAGCCACTAGGGGCGAGGTCTGGACTGTATGGTGGATGGTTAATTTCTGTAAAGCCGCATTGCCCTATGGCGCTCATCGCTGTAGATGACCTATGTGATGGTGCGTTGTCGTGTAGCAGCAGAACATTATGACTAAGCATACCTCGTCGTTTTGTTTTGATGACGTCTCGTAATTTCATTATAACTGAAGCGTAAAATTGTCCCGTAATAGTGGTATCTTTATCTTTGAAGTCGATGAGCAATATTCCTTGAAAATCCCAAAAAATAGTTGCTATCACCTTACCAGCTGACGGTTGGACCTTGGCTTTTTTTGGAGCTGGAGTACCACGTACGTGCCACTGCATTGATTCTTGTTTAGATTATGGATCATAAAAATGGACCCACGTTTCATCTCCAGTAACAATGCGGTTGATAACACTTGTGGCATCTTCACCACACATCTTCAAAAACTCCATACAAGTTTCTACTCGCCTATGTTTTTGAATTGCAGAAAGAAGTTTGGGGACCCATCTCGCTGACACCTTTGACATGTTAAGATGATTATGGAGGATATTAAGTACTGTCGTTTCAGATACCCCTACAATTCGTGCAATTTCTTTTTTTTTTTAACGAGTATCCTCCAGTACTAATTTTTCAACTTTTTCAACAATGTCTGGACCCGTTGCTTCAATTGAACGTCCTGTATGGGGATCATCTTCTAGTGCCTCCCTTCCATGTTTAAATAATTTGGACCACCTTTCAATGGTGGCAACAGATGGTGTAAGATCACCGTATACTTCTAACATTTCCCTGTGAATAGCGGCAGGTGTTTTGCCTTGTTTCGTCAAAAACTTTATGACGGCACGATTCATTTTCACTTTGATGATGAGATCACTTTATTGAAACCACTGTTAAAAAAATTCTAAATAACACATTAACCGGTGCCATGAAATAAGACCATATGGCCTTATTTCAATTTTAAAAGTGAAATAAGGCCATAATTTGGAATTTTTCGATTATGGCCTTATTTCAATTTCAAAATTTTTATTATTTTTACGAAAATTTTGAAATAAAGCCATATTCTTATTTCTAAAAATCTTTCTTTTTAAATTTTTAGTAAAAGGTAAATTTAAATCCACTGTTATTGCATTTCTTTTTAAATTTTTAGTAAAAGGTAAATTTAAATCCACTGTTATTGCATTTCTTTTTAAATTTTTTTGTAAAAGGTAAATTCAAATCCACTGTTATTGCATTTCTTTTTAAATTTTTAGTAAAAGGTAAATTCAAATCCACTGTTATTGCATTTCTTTTTAAATTTTTAGTAAAAGGTAAATTTAAATCCACTGTTATTGCATTTCTTTTTAAATTTTTAGTAAAAGGTAAATTCAAATCCACTGTTATTGCATCTCTTTTTAAATTTTTAGTAAAAGGTAAATTTAAATCCACTGTTATTGCATTTCTTTTTAAATTTTTTTTGTAAAAGGTAAATTTAAATCCACTGTTATTCCATCTCCTTTTAAATTTTTAGTAAAAGGTAAATTTAAATCCACTGTTATTGCATTTCTTTTTAAATTTTTATTAAAAGGTAAATTCAAATCCACTGTTATTGCATCTCTTTTTAAATTTTTAGTAAAAGGTAAATTCAAATCCACTGTTATTGCATCTCTTTTTAAATTTTTAGTAAAAGGTAAATTCAAATCCACTGTTATTGCATCTCTTTTTAAATTTTTAGTAAAAGGTAAATTTAAATCCACTGTTATTGCATTTCTTTTTAAATTTTTTTTGTAAAAGGTAAATTTAAATCCACTGTTATTCCATCTCCTTTTAAATTTTTAGTAAAAGGTAAATTTAAATCCACTGTTATTGCATTTCTTTTTAAATTTTTAGTAAAAGGTAAATTCAAATCCACTGTTATTGCATCTCTTTTTAAATTTTTAGTAAAAGGTAAATTCAAATCCACTGTTATTGCATCTCTTTTTAAATTTTTAGTAAAGGGTAAATTTAAATCCACTGTTATTGCATTTATTTTTAAATTTTTAGTAAAAGGTAAATTGGAAACACTTTTTTCTGAATTTTTTTAAATGTTAAAATTCTCTACCGACTATTAATACCGTTCTAAAAATGTCCTGTTTCGATATCACGAGCTAGCGATTCGGAAATTCAGCCTTTATTATGTACAGGATTTTATTTTCATTTCTTTTTAAATAAAAATATTTTTCTAAAATCAATTCTGTTTTATTTCGAACATAAATTTTTAAAATTGAAATAAAGCCATATGACCTTATTTCAATTTGAAATTGAAATAAGGCCATAATCGAAAAATTTCAAAATATGGCCTTATTTCACTTTTAAAATTGAAATAAGGCCATATGGCCTTATTTCATGGCGCCCATTAACCTGAAACTTCGTTTTTATACCTACAAGGGTCCGATTTACCTGAGGGTAAAAAAAGATTCAGGAAATTCCCAAAAAAATATATAAGTCCGCAAAAATTTTTGACCTGCCCTCGTATATACGAATACATATATACAGGGTGTCCCATGTTCAGGTGCAGGCATTTTGCCAGTCGATAGGTCTTGTTGAGAAACAAAAAAATCGTATGGCAGGAGGGGTCTAATATAAAGGGAAATAATTAGAAACGACCAAGGATTTCGTGAGTTATGACCACAAATAAGAAACAAGTCACTTGACATAAAAAAAAACTTCGGAGCTCCTAACTCCTCACTTCTTGATATTAGATATCCCCCCCCCCCACTCCAACTATCATACGATAGTTTTCGTTTCTCAGCAAGAACTATCGACTGGCAAAATTGCCTGCAACCGAAATAGGGACACCATGTATATGTCATATAATTTACATGTACAGGGCATTTGTATGTACATAATATCCCGATATGGATATTCATTGATAAATTTGTTATAAATACATATATATGGTGTCATGAATAATAACATTTCCATATATCATACAATCATATATACTGCACACGCATATACCTATATGATTTATATAATGCATATATGTGCATATGTATGTACATATCTACAAGAGTGTATTTATTTGCAATCCTTATACAGATGCATATAAATTTGCTGTAATATACAAGAGTATATTGTATATAATTTAGTAATACATATGTACGTACATTAAAAGAGACATTTTTTTGTATTTTTTTGCTATCAATTTTTTGTTTTATGAATATAAATAAAAAAAAAAATAAATAACAACAACCTAATATATACATATACATACATTCTCTACCATATAGATGATGGTAGATTTTTAAAAGTTTATTTTTATACAGTTTAATGACATATGAATGAAAAAGGAAGGAAATAAATGAACATACATAAAAGAAAAAAAAAAACAAATCATAGACGCATATATGTATAATACTAACATATATACTCATCGTATACACTAATATTACGTATATACTTTATGCCGGAAAAAAGAATTGAAAATTAGATTTGAAAATAAAATAAAATAAACAAAATAATAATAATATTTCTACGATTATACAATGGTATTTATATATGGTCACACTTTTATATAAATACATTTATGTAAATGTATACTACATGATATGTACATAATATCGTATATATGGGGAAATTCTAATAATATGAATGATGTTTCCTATATCAGATATTTGTATAATTTTATATTCCTTTTAACAAAAATATTTTCTATAGTTTTTGATTTATTATTTATCTTTTTTGTTTAAAAAAACAAATAATATATGTATGTACATACACATATTATATGAATATATCGAATTTAGATATGCATAGACCGCATATATTCTTAATTCTCAAACTAATAGATTTTATTATAGATATTAGTTGTTACAATTGGAATTTATATGCATATATGTATATATATCTGTGCACGTGTATGTGTATTGATGTTAAACGTACATACATAAATGGTGCCGTGCAAAAAGGCCATATGAAATAAGGCCATGATGGCCTTATTTCTCATTTGATTGTGAATTAATGCCATAATTTGAAATTTTTCGATTATGGCTTTATTTCACAGCGGAATGAGAAATATGAACATAATGATTTTATTTCACATTGTGAAATTGCATAACATATACTAAATTTGGAAAAATACAGAGAAGATGAGCTTTGGGCCCCTGCTCAACTGTAGAAGGTAAATTTGATTGCGTGTGCATTATGCATGTGTGTTTGTATGCATTTGTGTGTGTGCATACGTACGGCCGTGTGTATGTTCATTTGTAAAAGGCAAATCTGATAGTGTGTGTATGCACGTGCATGTGTTGTATGTATAATACATTTGTAGAAGACAAATCTGATAAAAAATGTTTAATGTACATACTATCAGATTTGCCTTCTATAAATACACAAACACTCACACGTACGCATACACACGTGCTTAGACACACTAACGCACACATACACACACGCACACACACACACACACACAAACACGACAATACTTTAATAAAATACTGTAACTTATTACAAAATTTAGCACCATTAAAATCATTTCTCTACAGGATATTTGGCTTCTACATCAGGATCAAAGTCATGTCATAAATGAAAAAACTTCCTCATGATGTCCTTTTTTATGTACAAAAAATTTGAACCGATTATCGTTACTCCTTTCTTTAAAAAGTAAATAATGACTGTTACTAAAATGTTACTAAAAGCAGGTATGACTTTATGTCACATTTTATCATTAAAAAATATGGCTTTGTTTCTCATTCAATTGTGAAATAAAGCTATAACCAACAAATTTCAAATTATGGTTTTCTTTTACAATTGAATGGGAAATAAGGCCATCATGGCCTTATTTCATATGGCCTTTTGCACGACACCTACATAAATACATAAAATATATTAAAAAAATTGTTTTTCAATCAAAAAAAAAAAATTTTTTTTTTATCAATTAATAAAATTAAATTGACAATTCTAATTTTCAGAAACGTACATCGATTAGTTTTTATTTTTCCATTTTTCATTTCATTTTTTTTTATTTTCTTTATTTATTTACTATTTACTTTTTTATGTTTTTTTCATTTTCATTTTCATTAAATTCAATCATTCAATCAACATGACAACTTTTCCAAAAAATATGACAAAAAAAATAGATATACATATCAATTATAATAGATAATACGTAGTAGTTATTCAATTATTATTTGCATATATGTGTGTGTGTTTTCTTTTTTTTTTCAAATTCATTTCATTGAATATAAATATTTTAATACTAGGATGAAAATTTTAGAATAATGTATACGTGTGTATGAGTTGTATATGAACATTCGACAATAATATTCAACAGTAAGTATTATTGAAAAAAAAAAAAACGGTTCTAACATTAATTTTTGATATTACCAATTTTTTTAAATTTATTATTCATTTAAAATGTTCAATTTGAGGAATTTTTAAATTTTTCGAATGAATGCAATGAAAAAAAAAGCAAATCGAAATTTTAGAAAATGAATGAATAAATAAATTAATACAAAAAATGTTTAATAGTTATCATATATATTTACGCATGCATAAATATGTTAATTATTCAAAGATTTTTCGCAAAACTGCACTTATACGAGGTGTCACTACTTAGCCGACAATATTGCATTACGAATTTTAATAGAGTAGATGATAATGTATGTAAATGAAATGTGCAATATTGTATTATAATCATGTATAATTAATTTCAAACTATTTTGATAAACGAATGATCATAATAAATTCTAAATTCATGTAAAGAGATCATTATATGATTTGATAATTTCATTTTTATGCAGGTAGTCGTTTGAAAAAAATGTTTACATGTGAAGTAAAGTAAAATATATAATTACGAAAAATTATTTCACGTTATTTATTTAAATATTGCAAATAATTTATATCAATGTCTTAGATTGAAGATTTTAATCTTCTTCTTCTACGGCTCTACAGTCCTCAACCTCAACAGAACCTTGGTCTCAGGGATAATTTGTTGCCACACTGCCGTATCCGAGAAAACAGTTCTCCAATTTGAAATATCCAGTATGTTAAGGTCTTCTTGAATTGAGTTTCATATCATCGATTTCGTTGTCTTCTCCCTCTAAGTATTTTGCTGCCGACGTTGGAGTACAATGCTTTCTTACAGGAGTCTTGTTCTTCCATTCTGTTGATGTGACACAGTCATCTTAATCTACTAATTTTGGCAAACGTAATAATATCCGCATTTTCATATATGTAGTTTATATATCTTTGCGTTTGTTCTTCTTCGGAATTCGCCTACTCCTATATCCTCTTGAGCCTAAACCAAAACTAATAGCATTTAATAATTAATAATAATAACTATGGTCTCCAAATAATCGTTGCAACTCTGCGTTGTTCATAATTCTCCACACTGATTGTTTCTTTGACAGATCCGAATATTCTGCAAAAATTATAAAAATAGAATTATATTAGAACTGAAAAAATTCAATAATAAAATTATTTTTCAAATAATATCGAATCTATTGCATTTTAATGCACATAATACACGCAGTACATGAATGGTATACTATGAAAACATTCAGCAAGATGTCAAGAAAATGAATATAGGAAATTAGAAGCAGCAGGCTCAAGACCGAAACCGCTGGAGTGCCATTGTGAAGGAGGTCAAAACACACCTCTGGTTATAAAACCAAAAGAAGAAGAAGAATGGTATGTATGATATAAAAAGTTCAAAAGTGGTAGTGAAATGGTCGAAGATTTGCCTCGTTTCGGACTCCCGTCAACATCGAATACCGACGAAAACGTGGCTATTGTAAAGAAAACTGTGCTTGAAAATCGTCATGTGAGCCTTGGAGAGGTGGCTAATGATCTCAACATCTCATACGGAACCGTTCAGAACATTGTTGTTGATATTTTGGGTATGCGACGTGTTGCCGCACGGCTGGTGCCAAAAGAGTTGAATTTCATGCTAAAAGACTATTGAAAAAACGAGAAGGTTGCTAAAGGCATGTTTTCCGAAGCCCAAAGTGATCCAAACTTCATGAAACGCATTATAACGGGAGAAAACATGGGTATACGAATACGACGCCGAAACAAGACAGCAGTCTTCTGATTCTGAATGGCGCTGTGAAGGTGAGCCAAAACCAAAAAAACAGAATGCGACGAAGGCGCTGAAAACCATGCCTTTGACGGCCTATGAAAAATGCATGAATGATTGGGTCAAGCGTTGGCATACGTGCGTCGCTTCAGATGGATGTTATTTTGAAGGAGATAAAACAAATTTGCCAGAAAATTAAAACAATCTTGTTTTATTCACAAATTCCCGATACTTTTTGATCAAAGTGTTTGTATAGATTTTAATGTATAAGCGTATATATATATTTACATATGTATATAATAATCATCGTACACATAATATTTATGTACGTAAGTATGTAAACCAAATAATTTTCAAAAAGACCAATTAAAAAGTTTTTTTTTTTTTTTTTTTTTTTAAAAAAACTTAAAATTATTATGAAACAGATTACTTGGACATGAGAAATAAAAATTAGGTTAAAGATGTTTGTAACTAAATTATAAATATCAAATATCATCATATACATACCTATTCGTAAAGTGTATATATTTCTCAGATTTTCAAGTTTCAAGCTTTACAAAATTCACATACATTATTAAAGAATGTAGGTTTGTATGCAATATTTATATTTATGCTCTAGCATGTAAAATATTACAAAGAATTTTTCTAATAATTTATAAGTAAAAATTTAAAACATTTATAACGTCGGTTAAGTAGTGAAACCTCGTAACTAACAAAAAAAATTTTTTTCAGGAGAAGGAAAAAACTTAATTTTAGGTACAATTTTAATGACTTTTCCAAAAAATTTGAAAGCTGTTTAAAAGTTAAAGAAATAATTAGTTGAAATATTTTAATAATTTTAAATTATGTATTTTCCGATTTTAAATTGAGTAAAAAACAAAAAATTGTTTTTCGACAAATTGTACTTATGAGGTTTCACTACTTAACCGACGATAAGCAAAAAATATTTATTTTCTATACATACATATATACATATATATATATTCATACAATACTCGTATATGTATGAGTTTTTACAAGTGCATGCATATAATATTTACAAAATGTAATAGTTATTGATAAGAACCGTTTACTATTGTGTTAAGAATATTGATAAATGTATAAAAGTAGATTTTGGAAACAGTGGTAGCATGATAACCGGTAATATAAGATTATTATAAGAAAAAGTACATATTGTAAGAATAAATGTCTATTAAAATAAAATAAAATTAATTTGGTGTTTTATTTTTTAAAAAATTGGGCCCTATTATGAGTGTCGATAATATCGTCTCGTCATCGACTATCGCCTCGATTCGACAAATTTTGTATTATGAGTGTCGGTTTGAGGCGAGAATATCGACATTTTGAGTCGATCAGCTAAAACTAATAGACAGGCATAGTAGTCTATGGTGATTTGATATATCATGTATGCTTTGTATATAAGATAAGTTGTATTTAATTATTCTGCTCAATTTATTTAAGTTTAATTTAATTAATTAAAGAAAATCACCAAAAATGCTTTTTGAAATAAACATGAACGCTCTCTCTGCTCTCTCTCTCTCGATCTCTTAATGCTCTTCTTTTATGCAAAAAAAAAAAACATTATTAAATTAATATGTTTTATATTTTCACAATTAGCTACAAATTATTTAAATTAATCAAATATTTATTAAAAATTACAAAAATTAATTAAATATTTATTCAAAATTGAAAAAAAAAAATGAATTATAAATTTTTGTATCGAAATATTTCACAATTTTTATAGAAATTACATGGTAAACTGAATGAAAATAAAATTTGATATGGCAATATCTTACTGTCGTGGCGACCGATTTACATAATAAAAAATTTGCATCGTCTCATCTCGTTTTAATTTTGTCGATAGTCGATATTATCGACACTCATAATAGGGCCCATTAAATATAATCCTATAATATGTATGTTATATATTCAGAATTTAGTCCTTACTAATACTTTATATGTCAATTCATATTCATTATTTTAAATTAAGTGTATACATATTATATAGTGATAATAATAAAGTTAAAATAAATATGTATTTACATATATGTAAATATACGATCACATAATATACGAGTTATGTAATTAATATTGTTTTAAAATTTGAAAATATATTTTTTTTTTCGTTTTCGTCAAAAAATTTGAAAATTTTTAAATTTTTGGTTAAACGTTACTAAATTCAATAATAGAAACACACATAAAATTAATTAAAAAACAAAAACAAAAAGTGAAATTAAAAAAATTTTTATGTTTAATTCTTCTTTAACATTTATTAAATGTGTCCCTGCTATATGTACATTTCTATACTATGTACATTGATAATAGATATTTAATTGTGTCTGCATACATATTATATAATTATGTACATATATTCATTTATACGAATGTATAATAATATACAATTATATAAATACATGTTCATTTATGTATGTATTATTGTACAATTATATCCTTACGGAGTACTATATAATTATTGTTACAATAATACATATTACTTATTTTGTTCTGTTACCTATACATACATAAATGTATGTGTACATAAAATAAAAATACAAATATATATATTAACAAACATATGTATATATATATATATATATATATTTTATATATATATATATATATATATATATATATATATATATATATATATATATATATGTGTATACAAGAAATACATATATATATACAAAGAATTTATATTTAAACCGCAATAAAAAAGATTTTAACTTGCATCAAATTGAATGAACTTTTATACTTGAATCGTTTTTTAAATGAGCTAAGTGTGTACTTAAAATGGTTAAAGAAATATTCTTCCTATTCTTAAATGTTTACAAACAGTATATAAATGTAAGTATGTATATGATATTATGTATTTAAGTACATACACACATATATTATTTAATACATATATTATAATAATATGAAATCCATAGTTACAAATATACAACAGACAATATTTATCATATTATTATGGAAGATAACAAATATACATACATATATGAGTACAGTTATATATATACAGGGTGATTCTATTCAACATGTACATATTGATACCATGGTATTCTTTGAATTGTTTCATGGAAAAAATTGTACTAAAATTTCTATTGACTTTATTTTCGAAGCTAGAGGGCGTTGAACATTTTAAGTTTTTTGCCGGAGCTTCTAACACAAAATCGTGTATAACTTTTTGTACACCCTACTTTGGAAAATTTAGTCTTCTAGAGAATAATAGGAAACTAAATTACCTTTCTTTTGATATAAGTAATACAATAAGAAATTTGGAATTCGGTTCTAAATAAAAAGAAATCTTCAAGTTAAAATTTATGACTAATTTTTTAAAAAATTTGGAGTATATATTGGATTCCTGAAAAAACTTTGCACTACAAAAAATATTTTTGTTTTTCTTTTCAAACAAAGAAAACCAGAGCATGCTATATTTATCCGTTATTGAGTTATTAAGGTTATTATTGAGTTATTATTCTCGATGAATAGGTTCATGATCTCGTACAAAATTGTTTACCACATTTACGCTTCTTTCTGCCCGATGTGAATAGCCTTCTTCCTTTAATAATTTGATTTTCACTATCCCTTCTCCATTTAAACATTTTCCTCTGCCCATTTCAAAAAAATTTGAACTACTTTTACTTTTTAAAATAATTTTATACTATAAACAATCAAAAACCAAAATCTTTAATTGATGTTTTCACTTCTGTATTCAAAGAATGAATAGTCAACCTATCCAAGTGTCCTCATATTTATTGCAGATTTTTAGAAAAACCCAAAAAAATGTTAGATACATTTCAAATTCTTGAGTTTTTCTGCATTAAACATCTGCTTGTTACAAAAGAAAATAAAAACAGTAATGGTTAAAAAAAATACATTTTTCATTTTAGAATTATACCAAAAAAACGAATGAACCTATTCAAGTGTCCGGGAGTGTATATGTACGTATTTATCTAAAATAAAATATGGTATAAAACGATAAACCGTATATGATACATACATACACACAAATACAAACAAACACACCACCGACACCAAACATCACATTGAAAAAAAAAGCAATAATTTTGTATTTGTGTTGTTGTCTTGACTTGTTAAAATAATTTTACAGGATGTTTAATTATATTTTTATTAGTACATATACACGCTACATATGTATATAGACGTATATACATATGTATAGAGAAGTAAACCACAAAAATGTATTATTATACTTCACATTAGAAGAAACTAAAAAGATTTTAACTGTATTATATATGTATATGTATACTCGTATTCTATGAAAGAAAAAGCTAATTGAAGATATAAAAAAATAATAAATAAATAAATAAATAAAAGTTTAACATAAAAAATATAAAAAAAAATAAAATAAAATAACAACATTGTTTAATGATCTTTTAAAACGAGAAAAAAAACAACAACAAAGATTATAATATGTATATAAGCTTTTAATAAGTAAACATAGAATTTAATTAAAATATAAATGTGTATATTTGTACATATTAGTATGTAAGTATTTGTAAAAAGAGTTTGCTGCTTTTGAATGATTATTTAACCACAATCCTAATTAATATCGTTATTCTACGTCTAATTACACTTAAATTTTTTTTATTATTATATTTTACGTACATATGTTTTGTTTGTTTCTATATGTATTTTTTTATACCCATATACGTATGTACATATGTATATAGTACTCGTATTTCGAAAATAAATTTTTAAATATTTTTGGTATTTTTTGGTATTATTATTTTTTTTTTCTTTGTTGTTTTTCTTAAGAAGAGTATGGAAGTATTACGTATTCATATTATACGGATAATCAGTACATTTATGAAAATAATAAAAACATTTAGGTTTACCAATATAGAAACACCAGAACTTTTAACGGCCACAACGATAACATTGATCAGAAAGTCAATCTCAATCTTTGATTGTTGTGTTCATTATTGTATATGGCAAGTAATCATGAAAAGGTACACGATTCAATACAGAAATTATTCGAATTTATTATAAATTCATTTCGTACATTTTGTAAATTACGAGAAATAAGTTTAAGTAGAATTTTAGAGGATTTTACATCATAATTTTCATTTCAAAGATTAAGAAGTTCAACTAACTCAAGAACTTCAAACCAATAATTGATCACTTCACTAATTGAGCTCTAGAGCAGTTGGAAACCGATCAAGATTTTGGAAAAAAAATCATCTATTGGGATGAAGCGCATTTGTGGGTTTCAGACCAGATGAAGCCGATTAGGACCTTTAAACGATATTATTTTCAGAACATAATATAGTCGATTATTATTCTTCAAAATAATAAGCAAACCACGTAAATGTAGCACTTGTAGCACTTGTAGTTATCATTATGTTTCAGATAAACCCTATACATACATTCATGCGTATATATGAGTTGTAATATAAATATTTCTTTCTCTTATATCTAATTAATTTTAAGTACATAAATATGTTCCATATGTTTAATATATACATATGTACTCATATTACATATATGTATATTACATACATATTAATAAATTTTTCATAATAATTATTATTGATTACGTAATTATTCAATAAAATTATTCCATTTATATACACATTTATACATATAATACATATATGTAATATGTTTATAATAATATATACAAATTTAAAGATATTCATATGTGAATGGAATATCTTGACAAAAATTCTTAGATACATATAATTATGTATATACATATTTAAATGAAATTATACAAAACAAATGAATATATGTACTTATGTATGTAGTACATATTATGTATTACATGCACACACACTACATTCAAGCTTTTATCTTTTAACTGTGATAATTTAGTAAATAAGTAACTTTTTTTTTTAATTTTAAGTAAAATATTTCAATATTCGAAATTAGTCTATTCTAGAATTAAGATGCAAGTGATATTTAATATTTAACACTTAAAGTAAGAATTCTATTAATTAACTATAACTGACTATACATATGAAAGTCAAGTAGATTAGTGCCGGGAGCAAGCACAGCTTAGTTCATAAGTAACGTTAAGTTAAAACTGACAATGTAAAATACATAACTTAATGCATTATAATATGCACATTTGTACTTTGAGTAAGTCTAAGTAGATGTAAGCAGGACATATTTATACAGTCAGCTATGTATGATTCTCATTTATGTATTAATTTTTTTAAATATGCATAAGTATTCCTCGCAAACATTTGGGCAATAGTACGAGGATGCAATAAAAGGGCAATAGTTTACAAAGATAAATGGGCAATAATTAGGCAATCGTTTGGGTTATATACGAGTTAGCGATAAAAGCGCAACATAATAAACCATGAACAAGCAACATTAATATTGCTTTCTTATCGCCATGCCTATTAGAATCAATTAGAATGCAATCGTACAAAGCAATTAAAGTGCGCATCAACCTTTTTCCAAGCACATCGTAAGGCATTCTACTAGAAAATCCATATTGCGGCAATAGGCGAGACTTGCCACTACGATAATGTTTCGCTATTGCTTTCTTATACTAGAGACAGGCCTAAAATTAATCTAGATAAACTTATCCGGGTTATCTCTAATTCGGATTTATAAAGCTGAACGTGACAGATTGCAAAGTAGATCATCCCTAATGCGATCAGCTGATTCGTTGAATTTATTCGTAACCACACAGTCACCACAAATTACTTTAAGGCTATTATTTTCGTGTTATTTGCGATTTAAATGTCGAAATATTTTAATTATTTTAACTTTTTTGTTTTTAGAAACGTTTAATTTGTAAAATCACTCATTTCACACAATTTTAATAAGTCGCTAAAAAAAATACATAATAAATCAGAACCAGAAAACTGAACTGTCAATTTTCATGTCTTCTTCTTCCTACTGCAAATCCAGTTTATGTGGTTTATCCAGTTTTCAGAACTGGATTAGGATAATCTAGTTATGCAACTGGATCATCTAGTTATTGTGATGACAGACATCCACTTTTATCCAAATTAACGACTTAATCTAGATTGACATGCTTAGCCTGTCAGTGTTATTATCGCAATGTTTGCTGGGTTTTATATTATATAAATGTTTTATGTATTAAGACTCAATAAAGTATACTGAAAATATTGAAAAAAAGAAGATATTCTGAAATATATGGATGAACATATAATAGTAACATCTAACATGTATCTATACGTTTACAATAAACAAATGTTATAGAAATAAAACAAGCAAACAAACAAAAAAATTAAAATAAAATTACAATACGAGCATACAAGTATATACGAGTAAATAAATTAATATTGATGAAACACAAAAAATAAAAACGAAAAAAAAACCAAAAAAACAAGACATAAAATTCAGTAAGTAAAAAGTAAGAAAATTCATTATAGAAAAACAAATATACGGTGCGATTCTGCATAAGAGATCTCTTATTCCTCTTATTTCTCTAAAGTTTTGGTGAAATATATTTTTTAAGAGGAATCGGTATTCTGGATAAGAGATTCACCTCATAAAATGACATAAGATTCACCATAGGTTTTAAACTCACCTTATTCAATTACTACTTGTTATATACAAAGATAATGTAGTTACACTGTATTATCATCTTTGTTATTAGTAATTATTACAATTTTTATTAGTAATTATTAAAATTTTTATTAGTAATTATTACAATTTTTATTATTATTTTATTACTATTATTATTATGATGATTATTATTATTATTATTATTATTATTATTATTATTATTATTATTATTTATAATTATTATAATAATTATTATTATTAATACAATTCTATTATTATTATTATCAAATTAATTACAATATGCACGACACGAATACAATATTTGAATATCAACAATATAAATAAAATAAATAAGAGATATAAGAGGTCCTCATCGATTACCTCTTAAGTTTAGAGATTTTTGTCGTTAAAAAAGAATTTTTCGGTTATAAACGTCAAAAGTAGAATGTCAAAATTCATTAAAAAATTCACCACTGAAGTTAAGAGATCAGCTGATCACATGTCTTATCTAATTTAATTTAACTCCTAAAAGTATGTATTTGTAATGTAATTTGCACTAAAAACGATAAGAGGAATAAGAGAAATAAGAGATCTCTTATGCAGAATCGCACCGATAATTTACAAAAAGAAAAAAAAAATTTTTTTCATTTCATCAGTGCAAAAGAAAAAATATCAAAACAAAAGAAACGAACATTTAGTAAAAAAAAATTTTTTTTCTGTATACGAGTGCATCCTGTGTCAAAAACATTTGGCGAATTTGTTTCTTTTCATTTATGCACAAATACACATTATACAGGGTGTCCGGTTTCGGGTGGTCATCCGGCACACAGTAGATAGGTCTCGCCGAGAAAAACAAAAAATCGTTGTAGAGGGAGGGGGGTAATCTCAACCGTTTAGCCGCTAGAGGGCGATGAAGATTTTTCGCACTGAATCTACGAAACACCCTTTAATAACTACGGTGTACTAGCTAGAAGAATCTGCTCTAAGAAAAATCTGAGGGAAACTCCCCCCTCTCTTCAATGATATCTTATATGCTTCTCTACGTTCTTTGTTTCAAGAGTTATTGTGCTTCAAAGTCAGAATTTAGTGATTTTTTGCCATTTTTTTCAGAGATAATACAGGCTGTGGAATTACAGCGCCCTCTATATTAATTTTTACTTAAATTAGCAGGTAGCCCAGAATGTCCGCTTCATTTTAGTGTTGTACAGTAAAGATCTATCTCTTACCAATTCAATACCAGCGCATAATAAACAATATTTGAAAAGCCATTTTTTAATAAAATACGGTTCTTTGATATGAGTTTTACATGACTTTAAATGATTTTACACAATTCAAACACTAAAAAGATAGAACATGGAAAAAACTGTGAGAGATAGACCTTTACTGTACAGGGCAAAAATGAAGCGGGTGTCTTAGGCTTTCTGTTTTTGTAAATTGAAATTAATATAGAGGGCGCTGTAATTCCACAGCCTGTATTATCTCTGAAAAAAATGGCAAAAAATCACTAAATTCTGACTTTGAAGCACAATAACTCTTGAAACTAAGAACGTAGAGAAGCATATAAGGTATTATTGAAGAGAGGGGGGAGTTTCCTTCAGATTTTTCTTAGAGCAGATTCTTCTAGCTAGTACACCGTAGTTATTAAAGGGTGTTTCGTAGATTCAGTGCGAAAAATCTTCATCGCCCTCTAGCGGCTAAACGGTTGAGATTACCCCCCTCCCTCTACAACGATTTTTTGTTTGTCTCGGCGAGACCTATCTACTGTGTGCCGGATGACCACCCGAAACCGGACACCCTGTATATATGACTCTGAATGGTGTATATAGTAGATACCATAGTACGTAGAAAGAATAAAAAATTCATGTAACTATTATACATATATATGTACATACATGTACATTACATTCTCTTTATAAATGGATATAATATAATTTTTCTTGGACATAATATACAGATATAAAAATTGAAAAAAAAAACTTTTTTTTTCTATATGAAATAAATGAAATGAAATTCATACAAACATTAACATGTTACAATGATATTTAATTTTGCATTTTTTTTCGATTTTTTGATTTTTTAACATCAGTTACATTTGAAAAACATTTAAAAAAAAATAATTATTTTAAATATATAAAAACTGACAAATACTACATACATATATTTGTATGATACATAAAAAGTGACTAAACATATACATGCATACCCACATATTCCCTTAATGAAAATAAAACTCTTGTGCTTTTTTTTTAAATTAATTATAAGTTCACAAAAAATTCTGTATAATGTATAATGACTATATTATAATAAAATTTACATATCGACATATCATGAGATTGTATGTATACACAAGACTAAAATATATCTACCAATATAAAAGATGAATATATTATTATTTGTTTATTTCATGGTAAAAAGTGAATAAATTAAGTTATTTAAAAAAAAAATGAAAAAAAAAAAAAGAATCATTCTTATTTATCAGTATTTACATATAAACCATAAATATTCCTGTACATAAGTTATATTTTCTATAATATAAAATAAATAAAATACATATCGATTTCATATTTAAAAAAAAAAGAAAAAAGTTCGATATCAATGAAAAAATAAAGGAACATTCGAAACAAAAAAAAAAAAAATAAAAAAAAAAAAACAAAATTGAAAAGAAAAATTGAAAATCATTATACATAGTTGTACTCGTATGTATATACGAGTACATAGTATGAATTTTATATACACCGCATAATGTAAATGTATTTAAAAATATACAATATGATTATACGAGTATATGTATGTACGAGTGTATAATATTAAAAACGATTTAAACGATATCATTAAACTTTGAATTTGATTTTATTTATTGAAAATTTTTACCTTAAATTTTTTTTTGTTTATTTATTTTTATTTTTATTTATTTTTTTTATTGCAGATAGGTACCTTTTATAAATATATTAACGTGTATTATATACATATATACAGTCTGTTCAAAAAGACACGACAGTCGGGTAAAACACAATAAATTCCAAGATACTAAAAATGTTACATGAATCATGTTTAATTTGCCTTTATCTATTTCCTTGACCAAGATTTTTTTCATTTGCTTCCAAACTGTTAAAGTAGTTAGGTATTTACAAAATGAGATCTGTTTATAAAAAACGGGTTGAAGTGATATTTGTATACCTAGTCCTGCCCTAAGTTCTGTTACAAACTGTTTACAGTGTTAAAATAAAACGCAATGAATTCCCAACTTTTTATACTTTATTTTTAAAACACATTTACATACTAATTAAAAAAATACGAACATTTATTCAAAATGAGCAGCCTCGGCCTTACACAAGCCTTTAGTCGCTGTCATCTATACAAACACGCATGATTTCTATCGGAAAATTGTTAACAGTGTTGTCAAGCGACCTCTTCAAACTCTCTATTGTGGTGTGACGTTTTCTACATGCCAGCTCCTCTAAACGATCCCATAATTTGTAATCTAGAGTATTAAGATTTGGACTACGAGTAGATGAAGGGCATTGTAAACTACTTATGAACTCTGAAACCTGATTCTCTAGTCAGAGTTGTGTGTTTCGGGCCTTGTGTTCGGGCGCAAAGTCCTGTTGGAACATCCAATGCTCACCATTGAAAAGAGTGTGGTTCAAAGGCTCAACATGTTTCAAATGTTTGTTCCTTCCAAAATGTTTTCTCGGTAGAATTTTTGCCGAAGTTTTGATACCTTTTTTGTAAAAATGGAGCTCATTGTATCCCATTATAGGACACCCAACGCCAAATCATTACATACACAGGATGATGACCTCTTTCAATCTTTCCAATGGCGTCGGCTGCTTTTCTGGAGCTCGTAGCGTAGACTTTGTCATTTTGTTTGTTGCATTTTTCTTCAATCGTGAAAATTTGTTCGTCTGTAAACAGAATTTTTTTATATCCATCGTCGCCGTGCAAGCAAAGTAGGTCTTTTGCTTTTATCATCCTATTTCTCATTAAGTTGTCTGTCAAGATGTGTCCTGTACTCCTTTTATAAGCTGACATATGCCGATTAGATTTCATTATTTTGGACATGCTTCTCGTCGATATGTTCATTCCTTTCGATACGATTTTTTGATTCCGCGGGGTATTCCTCCTTATCGCTGCTCCAACAGCATTAATGGCAGTAGGTGTTCTTACTGTTCGAGGATGGCCGCTCCTAGTACGGTCACTTGCAGTATTATCCTCCTCGAACATTTTTATGGCTCGGTAAACAAACATGCGGCTGATACGCAGATCTTTCAGCGTCGAAAAAATTTCAGTATTACTTTTCTCCATTTTATGCAGTGCAATATATACGTTACTCTATTTTCGTAATCACCACAATCCATCCTTACTTATTGAAATCAAAAACTCTAGTGATTTTTTTTAAACTAGAGACACGTAACATTTCAACAATTCAAAAATTTCTTAAAATTATCTAGACACTTGCTACCTGATGGCGTAATTTTGTAACATAACTTATAGCAAGACTAGGTATATACAGTTGTGTACACAGTGGAAAGAACGAAATGGGGTTAAGGTGTTGGACTGGCCTTCCCAGTCCCCGGATGCTAATCCCTTTGATGAAGCACAAACTTAGAGGGAAATAAATAAAGAGCGTTCGTCACTTAGAAAGAACGTTAAAGAGACTGTAGAACGGCTTTTCCAATGAGTGTGCCAAAAAATTAAGCGAAAGTTGTACCCGAAGATGTCACTTCATAATTCAAAACAGTGGAGATTGAACTATACAGTAGGTTTAAGATTATTCTTTCAATAAATATTATGTGAGCTCAAAATCTTTTTGTTTTATTTTTATAAAAGTTCGTCTCTTTTTTAACAGACTGTACTTATAGTATTTCGTATATTTGATAAAAAAAAAAAAAAAAAAAAAAAAAATAAGAAGAAAATTGTATTTTATGATTGAAATACTTTCTAATCGAACAAAAGGAAATAAACGAAAAACGACAGGAAAAAAAAACATATAACTACTTAATTTTTTGTAACATTATATATGCACACACACAAAAATACACATAAAAATATACACATACATACACTAAGCTACACGTTTTAATATATATTCAAAGATATAGAGAATTTTTTCAATATACATACATACATATCTAATCTACATACATTTCCAGCAATGAAAATGAAACATGAAAAAAAAACAATTTCTTTTTTTATAAAAATATAGGTAGGTACTGAAAATATTTACAATTTATTATATACAGATGCGTAAGTAAATAAAATTGTACATGTAAATATAACACATATATGGTACATAGTATAAATATTGAACTCAAATTAAAATGTATTCTTTATGTAGTAATCAAGAAAAAAAATATTATATTTTCAAATATATATACTAATAAAAAAATGTATGTACTATATGAATATTTAAATATGGGTATATAAATAAATGTAAATGAAAAAAATGTGATTTAATATATAATGTACGAATATACATATACGAGTAAATATTTACTTGTATGTACGATACTTATTTAATTTCAATCATCCATAA
The DNA here is from genome assembly GCA_951394055.1 of Villa cingulata. Classification (NCBI taxonomy): domain Eukaryota; kingdom Metazoa; phylum Arthropoda; class Insecta; order Diptera; family Bombyliidae; genus Villa; species Villa cingulata. Next base: position 22,799,090 of record OX596017.1, read on the forward strand.
AAATTTATATAAAATAAGCCTATTGAAAATTGATGATTCTTTTCAATCAATATGATGTATGCTAATATTCCTTCTATAGTATGTATATTATTTGTACCTTATTATGTATTTATGTATTAAGAAGAAGTATACGAGAAACAAGAAGAGATTGTATGTAGTAGTAATGAGGTTATTGACACTATTGGCAGCTAACCATAGTACGATATACGCTAGTAGTACCTTGCATATCATGGACTCGTATTTATATTTTCATTCATGAATCATCCATTTTCTTTTAATACTTGCTCTGCACTGTACACAATAGGAAGTATATGAGAAATAGGAGAAGATAGTAAGCAGTAGCAATGAGAGGTTATTGGAAGCTAACTATAGTACGATAGACGCTATAGTATCTATTTTGCATACCATGTACTCATATTTTCATTGATTTATCTCCTCTTTTCCTCTTTATAGTTACTCTTCAGTTTCATTATACACAATAAAAAGTAAATGGTGGGCCATCTAACGCTTGGAATTTGAACTACCTGTTATTTTGACTTTGACAGATTTAATGACATTCATGAGTTAATATAAATTTAGTTTTATCTTTGATATTTACGAAATGGTACGCTTTACGCTTGAACAAAATTGGAAAATATTAAAAACTTATTTTCAAAGTGGTGAGTCTTCTAAACACGATAAGAAATTTAAGAAAAAATCGAATAATCAGCCGAAATTTTGATGTCTTGATGGGAAGCCTTGAGGGTAAGTGACAGGAGACGATTGATGCCTTGAAGCACGAAATCGCAGTTGCTATTCATGCGATTGGACATTGGAGTCCAAACTATCGAAAATATAAAATTGGATTGATCGGATTGTCAACCCAGTCGTGGCGCAGTCATTTGAATGATGCAGTGTTTCAATCTTACATGGAAATTTCCAATTTTTAAAATAAAATCATAATTATGAAGAAATATTAACTTTTTTTTTTATAGCCGATTCAAATTCCAAACCTTACATGGCCACCCTTATATATGAGAAATAGGAATAGACAGTTAATTATTAGTAGCTATGAGCACATAGGTTATTGGTAGCTAACTAGCAATAAACGAGTACGCGAGCCTAGAATACTACTTTGCATTTACTATACAATTGTATTTTCATTCATTTTCATTCGTTTTCCTTTTGATACTTACTTTGCGGACCAAGATATATACATATAACAATAGTTTTTTTTTTTTTTTTTTTTTTTTTTTTTTTAATGAAAGTGAATGCGTAAGAAAACTGAATTTGAGATATAACGTGAGATAATAATCAAATTATTAGTGTCACAATTTTTTCAAATGGTCATTCCCAAGATGTATAGAATAAGATGGTGAGCCAGAGCGAAAAAGCTGTTTGTAAAGCTTTAAGTTATTACGTCATTTATACCGACTTTGTAATGCAAGCAATTACAACGATGTGCTGAATTTGACTGAATTGAATTCGTTAGATTTGTTTTTAGATGTATTTTTGCAATCATATTATTTTATTTCCAAATTAATTTTGTTTTTAAAATTATCATATTCATTATAATTATGTATGATATATTAAATTCATATTTTTTAAATACATATTATAATATCATTATTATTATAAAATTGTTAAATGTTAAATATTGTTGGAAAAATGTGCTTTTTCCTACTTTTAACCCCTTTTTCTCCAGAAATTCTACAGAAGTAAAAAAAAAGGGTTTTATTTAGAAAAAAGGAAAGGAAAAAAAAGGAAAGAAAAAAGGGAAAGGAAAGGTTAAATTAGAGGTCGAGCGGAGCCTTAAAAAGAGGGATAATTTGCTGAAAATAAGAGAATTGACTTACCCTTTTTTTTGATCCTCTTTACTTTTTTACTTTTTTTTTTTATATAAAAAAAAACTCACTGTTTCCTTCTTTCCTTTTTTTTTTTATTACAAAAAAAAATTATTACAAATTTAATTAAATTAGATTTTTATTGGATAAAAATTGATTCACAAAAAAAAGATAAGAAAAATGAAAAAAAAATTTAACTCAAAATTTTGTGTCACGAACTCAACTCAAAAAAAGAACTCAATTAACTAAAAAAAAGAATTCGATTAACTAAGAAAAATAACTCGATTAACTAAGACTCGATGTATAGTGACGACAGCATTATTATACCTGTCGTCACATACAAAAAAAAAGAATCGATCTTCTGGAAGTTTCCATCAATTCGCCGAAGGATGACAACGTCAACGAATTGATAGAGACTTCCAGTGGAATGTGGAACAACTTTCTACAACGAATGTCAACGAAATAAAAGAAAGTGATTATAACGTTGACATTTGACGTTGTAGAAAGAAGAAGACTACATAAAAAAATGTAAACAAAGTGAATTACAATGTTACAGGTAAGTATGTGATTATTTTGATTAAAATTATTTTGATTTAAATTGATTAATTAAATTGATTAATTAATAAAATTTTTTTCTTTTGCAGGTTTCCAACAATATGAAATTGTGAAAATTATGTACGCAAAAGACTATTTTTCAGTTGAAATGACGTCACAAGCTTTTAAAAAAGCTTTCCTTTCGGAATGGCACATCTTCTTATTCTGTACATCGTGGTCATTCCTAATTGTACTTAATATTGTACGGAGAAGATCATTCAGTGTAGTTTTTCTCCTATTTTTTACATATTTTTTCTTGATCAAAGTTTTATTATAATAATAACTATTAAATTATTTAATTACAAACAAATTCATTAATTATAGTTATAGTTATCAGTTTTTCAATCTTCAATTGATCCGAAAATAGAAAAATATTTTTAAATAAAAAATTGAATTGAGAAATAAAAACAATAAAAAACATAAAAACAATAGAATAATAAATAGTGATAATCAATTTTAAGTGAACAGGGCCGTGTTTACTTTTTTTCCCCAAATATAGTCAGAGCCACGCCCCATAGTTGAGGATCCTTTCTCGTAATGCTGCCCGCTAAGGGCATGACGTCACCGTCGACTAGCAATAACAGCTTTAAAGTGTTAGTCGTATATGACAAACCGCTAAAACGGAAAAAGAAAAATAAAAAAACCGACATAACGAGCTGTTTCTTTGGACCCACACATTTTTGTGAACATTTTCAAAAATACTTGTGGCATTGAATGTGAAACATTATTACAAGCTAAAAAATCTCAGCAATGCAGATCTCCTCGCTGGATTGAAGAAAGACAATTCAGCCTTCACAGAAGTGAAACACATAACAAGGAAGGTCGAGAACGAAACAGTCAACACAGGCACCATTCGTATTACTTTTTCTACATATAATGTCCCTAAAAATATAACGATGTTCTTCGAAAAAATAAAGGTGACTCCATAATACCCTAGCCCCTTAAGATGCAGAACATGTTAAAAACTGGGTCATCATGAAGATAAATGTGGCAATAAGAAGACATCCCCAAGTGTGCTTTAATTACAGAAGACACAAACCATCAATGCCATCAAAAAATCATGCGTCGCATGCAAAACAATTAATCAGCAAACGACCCTAGACAGAAACTACCCAACATTTCTTTGCGAGAAGGAAATCATCAAGCTTCAAAAAGACAAAAATTTGTCGCGATATGAAGCTAGAAAACTTTATTTTGCAACCTTCCCCTCAGCATAAACTACATCAACAAAAGCAATAATTAACAATCTTCAATCAACATCTAGTACCGGAAGTTATATTAACACCACTAACCCCAACATATCATATGCACAAGCACTAACACAAAACAAGGAGCAAGCTCATATATAAAGCTCACAGCTTTCTCTAAAACAAAACAAAGCGATAACAAAATACATCATAAAAATACAAACGCTCAGCAAGAAAGTACAAACAAAATTGAAAAAGAAAAAACAAAAAATACTGAACAAGAAAAAATAAGCAATACTGAACAAACCCCAACAAATAAACCTGAATCAAATACAATTAACAACATCGCACATGAAACAAAATTTATGCTTCTTTCTCTTTCTCCAAAAGCTTTTAAAAATTATGTTATAAACAGAATTGAGAAAGTTAACAAAGATATACTAGCGAACATCGCATTACCACAATCACCAGACAAAAATATTAACAGTAACTCGGACTACGAACAAATCGTGGTCTCAGAGCTGGAATCTGATAGCGAATCTAGCCCGCAGTGAACATAGATTAAATAAATGTTACTTGAATGACAAACACATTACCTTCCCCAGCAACCGGCAGTAGGCAGCATGTCATATTACAATGGAATATGCAGTCCTCTATACGAACAGCCCTTCCCTCAACATTCTTATTAAAAAACACAATCCGGACATTATAGTAATACAAGAGAGTCACCTTCCCTCATCCGCAACCATTACTAGAAGAGGCGAGTATAACTTATTTTACGCAAATCGTCAAGATGCTCGAAAAAGCGGAGTGGCTATTTTGATAAGAAAGAGTATACCTGCTTCTGACCTCTATCCTGACCTCTATCCTATAGCAAAAGTGACCCCATATATCCTGGCCGCAAATAAATTTAGACCTATATCACTCCTCAAAGTCCCATCGAAAATCCTCGAACGAATCCTCTCCAACAGACTAACCTGGCTATTGGAACAGAAGCTACCGCCTATTGTTGTGGGACACATTTCTGTAGGAGGGGCCCTGTCTCTACTCCAGGAAGTACAACACAATTTAGCCTGCACTCTGTCCAAGAGACAACACTCCATTCTGTTATCCATTTAATAAAATAATAAAATAATTTCTTTTTCTTGTATAATTAAAAAGTGACCCTTACAGTTTTTCAGAAGTGGGATCTAGCCATTTTATCTATAGTGAAAATGAATAATTTTAATTTCAATTTTAATTAAATCTAAATAAAAATTGCAAAATTTTAAATAATTTTACTAATATAAAAAAAAAAAACAGAGTACCTACCTACCTACCTACCTGCCTGAAAATGGATAACAGTGAAAAACAAAACATCATACAAAATTTTCTTGTGCGAGCCGGCGTAACTGCTTTAAAGGAATAATTAAGAATTTTAAATCTGCTTACTACAGGTGTAAAAAGTGAGTTGGTCTTAAGACTGGAAAAAGTGCTTATGTCGATGGAGGTCGAAGAAGTCAAGGAGTTTCTTAATAGTGAAGGTGACCTTAGAAGTTCACGCACCAATGAAAATGGCGGTAAAAATAATAGTGTAAATGATGACGAAAATGGCGACGAAGCCGACGATGAGAATGGTGATGAAAATGATGACGACAATGATGAAAATGAAGAATTAAATCATCGAGTTTTGAATAATTCAATTAATTTAAGGGAACTTACTGATGAAGTGGAAAAATTACGTGAAATTTTAAATAAAAAACGTGAAATAGCTAATTTAAAACGCCAGCTGTTATCGCTTTCGATAGAAAATGAAAAACATGGTGAAAGTGTACATGCTAGTTTTAGAGATATCGAGAATTACGTACCTGTATTTAGTGGAGATGATAATTTGTCAGTTGATCGTTGGATTGAAATATTCGAAGAAAATATTGAGATCTTCGGATGGAATTCAAAAACTGCCTTTATCTCTGCCAAAAGACTATTATCAGGTACCGCCAAGTTATTCTTGAGAACCGTAAACTGCAGATCTTGGCCGGAACTCAAGAATATGTTGAAAAGAGAATTCCAGAAACGAGTGACGGCAGCCGACGTTCACCGCCAGTTGCGTAACAGAAAGAAAGATAGAAATGAAACCACTCAACAATACGTTCTTGCTATGCAAGAAATTGCATCGTTTACTTACATCGACGATTCAGATTTAATTCAATATATCATCAGAGGAATACCGGATTCATACGCCAATAAAAGCATTCTCTATACCTCCAAAAACATCACCGAGCTTAAAAACGCAATACATATATATGAAAAATTCAAATCGGATGGACGTGCCGAGGTACAACCACAGCTTAAGCATCAGAAAGTCGAGCAGAAAAACAATGTACAGCATTCAACCACTGCTTCCACGGTGCGGTGTTATAATTGTTCAGAAATTGGTCACATCAGCACATCTTGCAGCAAACCACGAAGAGACAAAGACGCATGTTTTAAATGTGGTCAAAAGGGACACATCAGGAGTAATTGTCCGAAGCAGAAGTCACCTATAATGGTCCTCAGCGGGGAAAATGAATCAACACGACATGCAAGTATACAGTTTAAATCTAACCCAACTAATGATTATGAATATTTAATTAGGTACGAATTTAAGAATCCATCTTCAGCAATGATGTTCAGCACTGATCTATTGACCATCTTCGACACTGGAAGTCCAATCAGCTTTGTGCAACGGAAATACATACCTGAAGGGTTCTTCATCTCGTCTTGCAATAGAATAGACAAAAATTGTAAATACTCTGGCATCAATGGTAGTCTTTTAAATATTATTGGTAATACTAAATGTAATGTTTGTTTTGAAGGTAAATGTTTTGAGATAGAAATATTTGTTGTTAGTAATGATAGTATGCAATATCCAATAGTGTTAGGCAGAAATTTCTTACAACTAAGTAGAATGAAATTGATAATTGAAGAGAATAAAAATAGAGAAAATGAACATGCAAAAATCAAACCTATTGATGTTAATTCTAATGATACTGACGATGAAAATTTTTTAAATAGTATTTTGAATATTGACGTGTCGTGTGAAAAAAATGAAATCGATTTAAATATAAACTGTTACTTACCTTATGACGTGAAAAAATCCGTTAAAAAAATTGTATTGCATAATAAAACCTTACCTGTAACAATTGATGATATCGATTACAAAATGGAAATTGTACTAACAAAAGAACATGTTTTTAATTGTACGCCACGTATACCCAAAGGCAACGCACCATTTGAAATCATTCAAGTTGATCACCTTGGTCCACTCCCTTCTACTCGAAATAAAAGGAAACACATTTTTGTAATCGTCGATGGGTTTACAAAGTTCACCAAATTGTATGCAGTTAAGACTACAAGTGCGCGAGAAGTTATAAACTGCCTTGAAACTTATTTCAGTCACTACAGTAGACCAGCGAAAATTATTTCAGACAGAGGAAGCTGCTTCACTTCCAATGAATTTGACGAATTTTGTAGAACATATAATGTGACCCATGTAAAAGTCGCGACCGCAACACCACAAGCTAATGGTCAGGTTGAGAGGGTTAACCGTACATTATTAGCTATGCTGGCAAAAGAGACTGACCCTGATGCAAGTGAATGGTCCAAACATTTACCCAAAATTGAATTTGCGATTAATAACATGAAAAGTAAAACTACTGATTCGAGTCCTAGTGTATTATTATTTGGTGTAGAACAAAAGGGTGAAATTTTTGATAGTGTTTTGGAATATGTACAGGGTGTAGTTCAAATCCCTAAGGAAAGGAGTTTAGAGCAATTGCGAAATAAAGCTGAAAGCAATATTAGAACGAATCAGTCGTATAATAAAAAATACTATGACAATGCGCATAAGGTACCGCGTGCGTACAAAAAGGGTGATCTTGTTTTAATAAAAAATGTTGTAACGGTGCCGGGTTTAAATAAAAAATTATTGCCAAAATACAAAGGTCCATACATAGTATCTAAGGTATTTCCTAATGATCGATATTTGATAAAAGACATAGAAGGAATGCAAATTTCTCGTATTCCTTACAATGGCATTTGTAGTCCGGAAAACATGAAACTGTATTGTGTAAATGAAATTAAAGAAAATCATAATTGATTTTTGCATGTACTCATTTAAAAATTATACATTATGTATTTATTGAAAAAATGTTAATCGTGGGCGATTAATCGTCAGGTTGGCCGAAATGATGTAATATACCCAGTATATATGGTTTCATAAATTATATGTAATATCATAAATTTCATAAAATATATGTACTATGTAGAATTTCAATTTCTAAAAATAACTATGGGTACCGTAGATTTTTGATAATAATTTGTATATTAGAGAAAATATACGGTACCTACTAGTATATAATCAATACAATACATTTTGTAATTATCATAATATACGAGATCATGTAGCAGGTAGAATTCAGTTCAGTTAGTACATTGGTGCCGGTAGTATAAATCAAATGTGTAATAAATGTATAAATCAAATGTGTAATAAATAAAAGTGGTTTTTTTAAATAAAATAATTTATTTTTCTTGTATAATTAAAAAGTGACCTTTACACCAACAATCACGGATAGATTAGAATGGCTGACTTCAAACTTAGTCATTAAGAATGTCCATGACTCCAATAAACCTTTGCACAAAACCATCCTTAATATCCCTAAGCTTCTGCATTGTCTAGATGCAGCAGATCCTCCTTAATCCAGTCGTGCAAAATAACTCCAAACATCTTAATCCGAAACATTTCTACAATCCAAACACCATCGCACACCCCTCCGTGAATGTGAATTAGTAACATATTTATATTATCGAAAGACAGGCAAGCAAACAGCAGACAGTTCCTGCACTACTTTTTCTTCTTGAGGAATTTCCAAAATCCCAAAATCTGAAAACACTATCTACCCGCTTGCTCAAAAAAAAAAAAAAACAAAACATACAAAATTAAAACTTATTTAAAAATAATTTAACTAGCTTTTAAGGACTAAATTGTAAGGTGACGGGTAGAATAAGCTAGATTAGCCTAGAATTAGGAATTAGGTGTCGGGTAGAATTTAAATAAATTTAAGAAGCCTATAACGGCCTTGCAGCCCTTGGCATAAAATTAAGCATAGCTTTAGACAACGCTATGTTTAATTTTTAAATAAATAAATAAATAAATTTTTTCAAAATTTAAAGTGCATTTATATTACTTATTCCGATATAATTAAAATTTAAATTGTAAAGGATATTATATGTGATTCTTTAATTTTTTTTCTTTATTAGCTGCTGCCGATTTAACAATTTCAAGTACTTACTTGCGAGTAGAAAAGATTAATAGCTATGACTGTTCTAAACCATCTACTCGCAGCTATATGCTATACTCATGGAAAATTTTCCAAGTAGATGCAAGTAGTTACGAATAATTTTTGTGTCGTTCGTTATAACAATTTATCCTCGACACATTTTTGCACTTAGAATTGCAAGCACTTTGCAAGCACTTAGAATTGCTAAATCGAAAGCAGCTATTTTTTAATATTTTATACAATAAAATATCTATAAGTATAGACTTGTGTACATTATTATACTTTCAATAAGATTATATAATTTTTTTTAATGAAAATTAATATTAGATTTTCGTTTTATTGTAAATAGAATAAAAGTAAACATTATTTACTTAAATACTATATTCATAAACGTATATTATATTTATTAGATGATTACAAAAGTATATTTAATAGAACTAAAAATGAATATTTATTATTTAAATGAGAAGAATCATTGATCATGAAATTAAATAAATGAGCTATATACAAATATGCATAATATAATAACTTGAAATATTTATCTATTCTGTACTATACATATAACGTATTTTATACAATTATAAATATAATAGTATATAGAAAATATTTATGCACCTTTATTATAAAATATAATATTATAAAATTGTTATTATAAAATTAATTATTATATACATACAAAGCATATATTAGATATTCGTATATTTAAACATGTATTATAATGTAAATGGTATATTCAAAGATTATTTTCTATTATTTAATATTAATACATATAATAGTAATAGTATAAACCTTTATTACCTATAATAGTTATGTTTATATTTATTATATTATTTAATAATTCAATTATTCATTTTCCGAATCACATTCATTCATTTTGATCCTTCATTAAAACTCATCATAAAATTATAAATCAAGTCAACCACAAAAATTAAATATAATCTTATGTTGTATTTATATAAAGCTATATGTATATACTAAATGTATAAATATATAAGTAAATGATTTTATATAATATTTATTTTAGTGATATATATTTATAAGAAAAATATAATTAACTAAATAATCTATTTACATATTTACCAGATATACTATAAATATAATATGTACATATATATGTTGAATATATTATTTGTTGGTACATATATATATACTACTACTATATATATATACTATACGTACATATATATACACTATAATGTTATATCATATCAGGCAACTAAATAAAAAATGTCCTGTAATACATAAATATATATGATTATATGTAGTATAATAAAAATATACACCTAAATCATACATACATATATGCACATACATATGATTATATTATATATATAAATCATATTAATTGTTATTCATATACATATTGAAATATGAACATAAACATGTGTAGTTTTGTTATTTATGTTATTTGATATGACAGTTATTGATATGAACAAGATATATATAAGTTATATATTTTCGTTTATGTATATACATACTTATGTATAGTAAACCTGAATGTCTAAAATAAATTACTTTCTTCTTATTACTGATATTATTTCTATACATTCTATTATCATTTATCGTATGATATTAATTAAATAATTTCATATAATATTCTTAATTTTATTTTATACATATCATTTATTACATATATACGTATACATATGTACATATTTTTGTGTGTAATATGTATAGTATAGGACAAATATATTAGATTACCTTTCATTTCAATTTCAATAATATTCATAATATCTATGTATGTATATATTTAAAAAAAAAAAAAAAAAAAAAAAAAAAAAAAAAAAAAATCGTTTCCATATATAATGTATAGCTCAAAATACAACTTTCCTTTAACTTTTGAAGGAATTCATTCAATTTATTAAGTATACAATGTAAAAAGAGTATAATTTCCATATGTCAGTGTTGTAAAAAGATGAGATTAACTCCTTATATCTTTATATATAATTTATTTATATATAAAATAATATAATATTATATGAATGTTTGTTGTATACATGTGCATATAAGTATTTATATATTACATTTCACATACACATCAAATTGTAATTTAATCTTCAAATTTATACAATTAAAATCAATTACAAATGATGAGACACTGACATACCAAAAATATGGTTATATTTCAAAATTCTATACCAAAAATGAATCTAAATATAAAAAAAAATTATTACATATTTACATAAATATTGTACGATAAATGCAAATCAATTTTAAATTTAATTTTCATTGAATTAGAATGAAAGAAAATCAGTTAATTATTTATAAAACATTTATTTACATATTTATTATCACAATATGTAATCCTTTATATTCATAAACCTGTAGTGATTTATAAACGAAAAATCTTTTGTTAAATTACATATTATTAAATGTTTAAATTAAATTGAAAATATTTATTAATTTTATTAATGTTAGATATGCAAATATTCTCGCGTATATACTCATTACATACATTTATTTATAACCTATAAATTATATAAATCGGTCAATATACATATGTACGTATAATTGGTATAATATACACTTTCAAACAAGAACAAATTATTAAAACAGTTGGATAGGTACTTACACATATGTATACAAATATATGTCCCGCTATGAATTTCCTTTATATTCTTTCTAACTTTTTTTTCCTTTTTTTTTTTATGTATTCATACTATATACAATAAAATTATTAAGAAATAGAAAAAAATTATTTAAAAAAAAAAAAAATTTAAATAAATAAAATAATAAAAAAAAATGCAATGATAGATACAAGAAAATTTGCATATTCTACACTTATACAAAAAATGTGAATGAAACATATGTACAAATTACAAATCAGGAAGAAAAAAAATAAGAAATATAAAGATTCAATATTTTTCATTCACATGCACATTATGTACGTGTATATACAAAACATATAATGTATACGAATAGTCTTTATACACGAATTGTAGTATATTTGATTTAATTTTTTTGATATTATTTAATAGATGCAATATTTTATTTCAATACACGTATTTCGTACATTTACATAAATATATACACATATATATATATATACATTATGTACGTTATATACATATGAATAATATAAAAAATGTTATTTCCTAAATCAGTAATCTTGAGAGATTTTAACAATGACTGCTTCAAAGTTTTGAAATCGGTAAAATTTCAACAAGGATACATAGGTACATGCATATCACATATGTATATGTAACATATATTATAGTTTAAGTTTTTGGATTGTACGTGCATACCTATTATATGAAACATAACCATATGTCCACGCATTCATATTTTGTACAATATAATATCTATGTTTGTAATATTCACCAAAAATTTATACAAATGTACATATACCCGTAAATACTCGTATATATATATACTTATGTATGTACTATTTTATGTAGAAGAAAAAAGAAAACATTTTTTTTTGTTTTTTTCAGATTTTTTATTTTTTTATTTTTTTTTGCTTCTCAATTCGACGCTTATGGAATTCATTTGATGCAAATTCATTTCTCTCGGGTTTCGTTAAGAAAATGAAATGGAAAATGAATTTCCTTTTATTATTATTTTTTTTTCATTTTGCTTCTATAATCAATATTATATACACACATTCTTATATAAAAATATACATACATATATATGTAAAATATTCGAGATTATAGTTAAGTGAAAATGAAAAATATACATACATATGTAGATATGTGTATGTTTGGATAAAGGAAAAAAATCTTTCATCATTTTCATTCAATTTTTTTTTCATTTTTCATATTTCTGTTTTTTATTTTTCTTCAGTTTGAAAGCTGACAGAATATGTAAGTATCTATATCTAGGAAGAAAAAAAAGAAGAAGAAAACAAAATTATTCACCAAAATAATAAAAAATGAAAACAAAAAAAAGAGTTATTTGATTTGTATTCATGATTAGTTTTAATGGATCAGGTAGGTACAGTTTTTTTTTTGGTTTTTTGTTTTTTTCTACCATCTACCATATGTATATCAAACAGAGATAATAAATATCCATATGTATCACTGATACAAAAAAAAAAAATAATAATAAAAATAAATAAATATAAAACCAAAATGAAAAACATGATCACGAAACCAAAAAATTGTACACATATTCATTATGTAAGGGTATCTACATGCACATATATGTAAATAATATATGTAATGTAAATACTGTACTTACTAATGTGTATAAGTATGTATATATAGAATAGAAATAAAATATATGAATGCTACTTACATTTTTTTTATATACTAGATATATTTTTCAATATAATATACATTATATACAGGGTGTTTCAGTTAGTAGTACAAGGCTATATGGCGATGGGTTGTCCGTTATGTGGTGACAAAAGAATTATATTAACGGAAATTTCTATCGAACCTATTTTCTACGCTAGAGGGCATTACAAATTTTGAGTTTTTTGCAGGACCTTCTGACACAAAATCGTGTATAACTTTTTGTGCACCCTACATTGGAAAAATTTAGTGTTCTGGAGAATAATAGAAAACCAAATTTTCTTTCTTTTGATATAATCCAATAAGTAATTTGGAATTGGGTTCAAGATAAAAAGAAATCCTGAAATCAAAATTTATGACGAATGTTTTAAAAAATTTTGAGTATAAATTGAGTTCCTGAAAAAAAATTTGCACTACAAAAAATATTTTTATTTTTGGAATCGATGCACAAAAATGTTCTGTTTCAAACAAAGAAAACCACAGCATGATATCTTTATCCGTTATCGAGTTTTTAAGGATCGAGTTATTTCAGGAACCCGATTTCTCAAAACATGTTTTTTAAATAAAATTTGTGAATTTTGAATTTATTACTTTTTCTTGGCCAGAAGCATGTTTTAAAACACATGTTGTCGCATATCAAAAGAAAGGTAATTTTGTTACCAGAAAGAAAGAAAAATGTTTATACACAGGGTGTAAAAAAAAATAACATGTGTTTTAGTGATCAAAGGTCTTACAAAAATCTAAAAATTAAAAACGCCGTCTAACGTCGAAACCAAGCTTCACATAAATTTTTGATAGTACAATTTTTTTCATGAAACACTCTAAAAAATCGCGTGGTACTAATATTCTTATGTTGAATAGAATCACCTTTGACAATCAATAGAGTATACATACATACATAAATGTATGTATACTTCATATAGATACCAGGATTGAATATCGGAATACGAATATGAAATCAATATATAGTAAGTAATACAATTTGTATCTATTTTTGTATGTATTTGTATTTATCATAATATAATAAAGGATGTTTAAATATATACATAATATGTGTTATATCTATATTCAAACATTATGTATAAATGTATATTTAATGTATATGATAAATATTTAACGTACATACATAAGCACATTATATGTGTATTTATGCACATAAATTTATCTATTTATTAAAAATAATATATACATATAATACATAATTATATACATATATACATATATACGAGTATATATATTTTTTTTTTCTCAATAAATTAATTATGTCTATTGGTAATCAACCAAAAATTCTAGCATTATTGAATGAATGACAGTACATAATATTTTCAGTTAATTTAATTTATGATTGCTTCCAATCGTATAAAATATTTTTGAATAACATTATTTATACATAATTACATACAAAAATACTCTTATATAACTTTTATTTACATATACTCGTGCGTGAATATAATGTATACAAATTATACATAAAAATTGTATACAAATTATATATTGTTTTAATAATTGCACAAAATATTAATTACAAAACTTGTACATATGTGCATACAAACAGCGTAAATAAATTATGTAAATAAAAACAGTTACCATTCTCAAATTTAATTATTCCTCGATTGTAGTAGCTTCAAATTCCTTATTTTTTAACCAAATTCCTCAATGCAAAAATTTTAAATATATACGAAATCGTCTATTCAACAAAAAGCGAACCATATGTTATATTAAAAATCTAATAACACTTAAAGAAAAATTTTATTTCAGTTTTTATTTCATTTTATTTAACTTTTAGACAAAAATTGAAAAATAACAAAAAAAAAAAGAAAAAAAAAGCAAAGTATATAAAATTCATAATTTGAAAAAAAAATCAACGAAATAAGTATAGATTCTTCATTGAATTGTCTTCTCTTACTTATTTAACACAATTTATTGATTTGATTAATGCTGTAGAAGGCTCAAATTTCATAATTCCTACTTCTTCATCTTTAGCCTCTTTTGAATACAAAATTACACCAACAATATCTGTTTTTAAGTTATTTCTTGCAGACGTCTTGCAATTGTTTAAAAAGCTAAATACTCGCTCTACAGATGAATTCGAGAATGTCAATACCAAAAGTACTAATTTAATCACTTTCGGTATTATTGCTGTATTTAGTTCAAACACTTTTTTACAATACGTTTCTGCATCTAAAAAACTATGCAAACTATATTTCTCATGATCAAGAAGAGCATGAATTGGACGTTGGACATCTCCATTTAAATATTAATAACATAACTAGCTTAGTTGAAGCAAAATTATTTTCATTATTTTTCATCAGAATTTGTCTAATTTAAAATTTGTAATTCATAAATTCCTCAAAATTTATCAATCAATGAAATCCTCAAAGCATTCTTTAAAAATATTAAAAATCTTTACATTTCGAGAAAAATTTATACTTGAAAATTGAGTAATTAAAATATACACATAGCAACGTACATCTATATAATACAGTTTTTTTTAATAATATTTCTATACAAATTTTTGTAAATTCATAAAATATACAACAAAACAATACATTGTAATTAAAATTATATTACCTGAATAATGTTTTAATTCAATAAATTATACAAAAATTAAAAAATTAATAATATTCAAGTGCTCTTTACCTCCTCGGGATGGTCTCTGGTAACTGATTTCGAGTTAGGCGGAAATTGCAAGTGCTGTAGTCCTCCTATAAGGGGTGATCTTTAGGCCAACAACCTGATCCCGTTAAAAACAGTTGTGGAACCTAAAGTAACCTCTTGCTTTATTTTCACTTTATACAATTTTTTTCCCTTTTTTCAAATTTAATACATTCACATTGAAAGGACAATAAACAAAAAAATAATAATAATATACATTATATTAGTATTTAGAAATTTTGTATATCATATGTCAATCTTTATAATATTCGTATAAATAAATTTACATAATACACATACATACATTCATTGTATATTATTCATACGGCTATATATACGTATATATATAGTATGTAGATAGTATGTAAGTATGTTCTGTATACATATAAAATTAAAATTTCATAGAAATTCATAAAACAATTCCCATGATAGCCATGTCTAATTCATTTGGATGGGATTTATTTTACTTTAACTTATATTATACATATATACACATACATAGTAACATATAAAACTATATACATATTACAGTATCTACTGTTTAAACATGTATATATACGTATATGCATTACTTATAATGTGTATATATTTTTTATCATTTTTTCTTTCATTTTGCTGTGAATTAAGTATATTTATTTATATTATTTTCTCTTATAACAAAAACGATATTATTTTTTAAATTTAAAAAATTCAAAATTATTATATATAAGCGTATATTATATACATATATACATATATGTACATTTTTGTGTTACTGATAAATAAATATACCTTTATAATAATGATTTTAGAACTTTTTAAAATATGTATTCAAATTTAAACCGAAAATATTTCATGATTACTACATAGGTAAAAGTATATACATAATATACTCATTTGTATTATAGATTATATATTTTCATTGCTACTATACTATATACATATAATTCTATACATATGTTATTGCAAATACATTATGTATGTATTCTCTATATCTCTATATGTTATTAAAAGCAAAATTTTCTAAATAAATTTTTAATCTACTATATACAGTGCTGGAAATTCCTTTAAAAACACTAAAAAATCTTCAAATATTTCATATGTGAACATACCCAAACAATTACACATATAATATTTAAAGCAATTTGGAAAGCAGTAAATAACGAATTTTGAATTAATATTTTTTAATTTTTTACAAAATATTAAAAAAAAAAATAATTTTTTTTTGTAAAAATTCCATTAAAAACATAATATATAATATTTACCATAGCTTATTATTATTATTATTATTAAATTATGTATAAAACTAATTTTTTGAATAAAATTGAAAGTTGAACATCCTCTTTTATAAATAAAAACATAAAGCCTTTCAGGCATTGAATTTACCAATTTATGTTAGAGGTCTGTTGTGATTCTTGACTACGCTCTTTGTATCAAGAGTGCGTTCATAAACATTAATTTAACCATAGTCATGATATAGTATAGTTTAAGCAAAGTTATGTTGTACTACAGTCATAGTTAATTATGTTAACTTCAAGTAGTTTTTGAAAGCGATTTTTACCACAGTAGTAGCAATAAATTGTCTTTCAACTGTCAAGTCAAGTTTAAAAAATTGTCAAATTTTCGAAAAAATTTCATATACCTATGTTATTGTTTTTTTTGTTTGTCAAAAATTAATTAATTTTTAAAAATTGATTTCAAAACAAAATTAATTAATACTACCACTTTTTTAAAATAAATTAAATTAAAATTTTCACAATTCACAAATTCCACAAAATTAAAAACAATTTTTTTATTGTCATTACCAATTAAGGGCTTACTATCGTTAGACATGCTCTCGAGCATGGTTAATTTTTGACATCAAATAGTAAAAATGTACTTTACTAAAGATGTTTATGAACGCTAAAAAGTTATGTTGGTAATTATGTTTTACAACACCATCACCATTCTAAACGACAAATGATAACTATAGTTAGCTATAGTTAACTATAGTAACGTTTATGAACACACTCCAAGTGTTTTTTTTTAATCGAACTTGCACTTTCAAAGACCTTCTAAAACGCACTACGAAATGTAGCAATCAATAAAACAAAAGCAAACGATATTAACTGTATATATAAACTAATGGTATTAATAAAATACAACAAAAACTAATTTCAAACACAGTAGTAAAAAATTTCATTGCACCACCTAATCTACTGTATATCAAGCATTATGTTTAAAAACAAGTATTGTTCTCAATGGAATTTCCAGCACTGTATCTGTATATATTATATATTGTATCATTACGTGTACTAAAATAACATATGTACATCTAGGTAGACCTATACTACACAAAAATTTAACTTTATCTATGTATGATGATGAACTCATATATATTTTATTATTTTTATGGTATATGCATGCATTAATTTATCAAAAGATGATAACAAAAAAAAAAAAAAAAAAAACGAAATTACAAAAATAAAGTTTTAGAAAAAAATGTAAAGAAATAATAAAATAAAATAAATAAGGAAATAAAATTCTTTGAAATATGGCTACTTGCATATCAATTTATATATGTACGTATACAACCAATTATTGCTGTTTCACTTTTACACTTTTACAAATCGTATAATATCCTACATTTATATATATAATTTATATATACCATCATCCTCTATAGTGTTGTCAGATCGTGGGAAATTTCCCTTTTCGTGGGAATTTTCGCACCTAAAAAATCTAAAAAGGGAAAAGGGAATAATTTTGCCTTGTAGAACAAACATGTGGGAAAAATCACAAAACACAAGTCTTGAATTTTTTTTAAAATTATTTCATTGTAAGCAAATTTTCTATCTTTTACTTGTACTACTGTAAATTTTATTAATTGCGTACATACGTACATCGTACATTTGTATGTAATACATAAATAAGTTATATACAAATTTTTAAAGTCTAAATCCTTTATGAAATGTATGAACTTTTTTACAGTGTATTAGGTTTGTATTTCAATTGCAATATTGACAATTGTTTATTATCTATATACGATATGATAACGTATTCATTATATATTTAACGGTAAATCGAAATCAAACAAGTGTTCATGTTCATTCATCAATTCACCATAAGAAGTGCATGTAAATATGTAGTATAATTGTAAATATAGTGTAAAAAAGAATTTTAAGGATTAGTCAGTTTCAGTTAGTTATTGAGTTAGTTATTCAGTTAGTATTGAGAAAGTGAAATATATTATATTTTATATTTTTTTTATATGTCACGTGAATCAGGTAATGTTTTTGATTAATTTCTAATTTTCATTTAAAAATTATGACAACATAACAGGTGAACCATCATTTAAAAAGATAAAGTCATCGTTCAATAAAAATTTTCAAATAAGTTCGCTCGAAATGCCAGTATATAAAGGCTGGTTGAAACAGGTGAAGGAGGATAATTTTAAAGCGTATTGCAAGGCGTGTAGATCAACTTTTCTCTGTGGTAAAAGTGAGCTAGAAAAACAGGTTTAAAAGCCTAACTTTATAAATGTTCTTGAAAATATTGCAATTTTGGACGGCGAGCACTTATTACCGGATGCAGAAATTTACTTAGGACCACAGTGTGAAAAATATATCAAAAATATGGATATAAGTCAGCAAATAGAAATAAAAGGAAATGCAAAACAATTTTACATAACTTCATTCAATGAGCTTAAAAGTAGATTACCATTTGATGACAACATTTTCAAAGAGCTTGAATTTTTGAGTCCGCAAATTGCTCTGGATATTTCAAAAAGAAATTATTCAAAAATTTTAAAAGCAAATTGTGGAAGTAGTCGACTGTGATTCGTCTAATGCAAATATTGAATGGAGAGATTTAGCTGTTAGTTTTTCAAATGACGAAAACCAAAGATTAATGAATTTATCAATTGAAGAATTTTGGAAAGAAATAGGATATATGAAAAATTTTAAAAACGAATATATGTTCCCAAATTTAAATAAAATAGCCCAATTTTCAGTGGTTCTACCGCATTCAAACGCTGAATCAGAAAGAATATTTTCCATTGTCAAGGATGTGAAAACATCTAAACGAAATAGAATCAGCGAAGAAACATTAAATGCGGTCTGGTCTGTTCAATTCGATCGCATTTTGCGTCAGCAAATATTAACTGTACAAATTTTGAGCCATGTGTGGAACATTATAAATTGCACAACAGCAAAAATATATATGAATAAGTTCTTTAGTCTTAAAATTTTATTTTTTGGATGAATTTATTCTATTTTTGTTGCCTTTAATTTTTGTTTTCTTTTATGTTAAATTTAGTATAAGTCATGTATAAGAGTACAATAAAAATGAATTATAAAATGATAACGAATTTAATTTGAAAAAATTATTCATAGGATTCTTTTAAAATATTTATTGATCTGTGGGAAAAAATGTGGGAATTTCTATGAAGGTTCGTGGGAAAAACTGTCTCGAAATTCCCTTTTCGTGGGAATTTTCAACGCAAAAGTCTGACAACACTAAATAGTACTTTACTTATATTTATATTTTTCTGTACTAAGTGTACTACGTATATATATACATATATGTATATGTATATGTATATACAAAAATGTTTATGTATATGTATGTATGTATATGTATACATTTTGATATTTTCACCTTTCATATTTGATACGATTTTGTGTATAATAGTGTGGTTATAGTTGTATTAATATGAGAGTACAATATGTGTTATATACATACATACATAATATGTATATAATATGTATAGCGTGGTTCAATTCATCGAAGTGAATATAAGTTAAATTACTTTTACCTCGAGGTGATTCTTTTCAAAGCTGTTTTTTTTTATTATTATTTTCATTTTATTTATTTTTTTCATAATTTTTCGGATTTGTAGTTATAAAACTTTTATTTGCATAAAGTTATTGTAACATACATACATACATATGTATCATAATATAGTATGTAAGATAGTTTCAAGTGAATATGTATGATAAAAAGTATTTATAAAGTATTCTGCATCAAATTATTCCTGACTGTACTTCATTTTGTTTTTCATATATTTAAATATGTATTTATGTATGTATATTTATGTATTTTATAAATATTTACAATTTACATGAGTATATACCATATACATGACTATGTTCTCGATTATGTATAAAAAATATAAGGTATTTTTGTTTTTAATTATTAATAATTCTATCTTTACAAATATTTAAATATTTACACAATTTCTTTTTTTCGTCACAGTCAGTTTTATTTCATTTGCAAAAAAAAAAAAAAAAAAAAAAAAATAAATAAATAAAATAATAAAGAATTGCAAGAAAAAAAATTTTTATTAACAATTGATATATCAAATAAATTATGCAATCAAGAATCGAATTTTTTAATAATAATAATCTGAAAATAAAATACTAAATAAATTACAAAAAAATTTTATTTCATTTCACCTTTGAGAAATTATTTTTTTTTATCATAATTAAATCAGCAAACTAACAAACAAACAAAAATAATATGTAATTTATATTTTATTGAATATGACGTGATGTAAATATTACAATTAAAATGTGTATATACATATACGAGTATAGAGGTTTAAGCTCCTATTAAATTATATTTATACACTAACTTGTACGAGCAAATACTTGTACTTGTGCAAATAGATACATACACATTACATAGATGTTGGTATGTATGAATAAATTATTCTTTTTTTTCGTATTTTTCGTATGTGCTATTTTTCGTGTATGTTATAAGTATATATTATATTACTTTTAAATATTTTCATATCAGATTACATGTATTTTGACACATTAATGAATATCTAAATCTGAAACAGAAAATATAAAGAGTTAAAAGAATAAAAATAAAAATAAAAATAAAAAAAATAAAATGAAAAAAAAAAAATAAAAATTTTATTGAAATGAAAAATGTTTATAATAATAATGTAGTAGGTATTATCCGTAAATCAATTCATATTAACAAAAGTAGATATTTTTGTTATTTTTACACTTGTTATTGAATCTAATAAATTTTTAATTGAATTTTTTGATATTTGATTCAGTTTTATTTTATCAAAGAGTATTTTTGAATTAATATGAGAAAAAAAAAAAATTCATTCAAGTATATCTACCTATTTATACCAGAATAAGTATACATACATAAGTATTGTACTTAGTTAAATTAAAAATTATACTCGTTCGTATACTATCTGGTACTTTAATGCGAATTATTCATCAAAATCAAACACTACATACATTATATACATACGAGTATATTCATCTATTTATAGTAGATGAATATAATATTGTGTATTAGGTATATACATATAAGTAGTACGGGTGTATGTACGTACATATATACATTTAAGTAATCCACATCACATACATTATTATATATTATATCAATTATTTATTCTATTCGTTTTCCATTTGCCGATAAATATTTCATTTGTATATTTTTATTTTTTTTATTGTTTTTTTTTTTTAAATAGTTTTTAGTTTTTTTATATGTATGTGTATATAAATATATATATTTTATATTATTTGTTTAATTTATAACATGGAAATAAATTTTACAACATTTATTCTGGTAAACCGTTTGCCGTAAAACTCATTACTGTATAAGTGTATACCCATTATATATAGCACGCAATGTTTTATGAAAAGCCACTTGTAACATTATATCGTTTTTGTATACATACTCGTATGTATGTTTGTATTTTCGACATTAATGTATATCTATATTATATATGTATGCTATATTTGCACATAAAATGCATGTTTTTCATATATACATACTATGTTGTTTTTAGTATAAAATTTTTATATTACTTGTACATACTATACATATATGTATATGCATATACACATTATATTTAACCACAATACTTACTATTGTCCTATAGACTCTATAACTGCAATGTTTGACTCATAATTTACAGGATTTACCTTAATTTTTTTTTTTTTTTTTTTTTTTTTGTAAAAAAAAGAAACTTTGTTTTGTTGTGCTTTATTTATTTTATTTGGTTTCCTTTTTTGTTTTTTAAATAATATTATACATTTTTAATTTAAAATAATTTGTTATGTACATGCGTATACATATGTAATGTACATAATTTATTGGTTTTTTCTAAATATGTAATTTCAGACCAGATATACACACATACGTTTAAATATTGTATTGAATTGGTCTTTTGTATTTTTTTTTTCTTTATTGGTTGCTTGTTAAATTTGATCATGAAATTTTCTCTTAATATTAATACGCACATAATGTATATAAAACTGATGTTTACATTATAAAAAAAACATTACCATTATATAAGGGCCATTTACATGCATTTTCTATTTAACTATGTACTGTAAATACATAGATATTTATGTATGTATAGTGTTTCACAGTTTAACATGAACATCTGTTTTTCATCTTCTAAAACATTTATTATAAAATTTTTTAATTTCTATCTCTATTTATTTTATTTTTTTTTAACTTTTTCAGTAAATTTTTACTAAAGTTATGTACCTATATGTTATGTTACTTACAATAACTAGTATATATATACTATATACTATACATCACACATTCATAAATACACTAAATTATTTATATAGATGATTGAAATGACGATGAAACTTTCTAAAACTACATATAAAATAAATAATTCTAATTTTTATATTGCATGTATTCAGCTTTTGATCTTATTAGAAAAAAAATTTCTATTTTTTTTTTTTTTTTTGAAAAACTAATAAAAAAATCAAAATGAAAATCAATTTTGAAAAATCATTTTTCTTAATTTTTAAAATGAAAGGTATGCGTGTCTGTTTTCAGTTTATTTTTTTTTTCTGTTTTTAGTTATTTTTTTTTCGATTACTATTTTAGATATTGGTTGAAAAACTTTTTTGCCTTTTGACTTTTCAATATTAATTGATTTTCATAACATTTGATGATGATGTTGCAAAAACACAAAAAAATAAAAATTAAAAAAAAAATTTAATTTTTTTTTTCGTTACAATGTTATTTAGTTTTGCTAATGAAAATAATAAACTAATAAATATGTATATGTATGTACAAATATAAATATAATGTATAGTTGAATATATGTATAAGACATACATAGTTACTCATATAGTAACAGAACAATAATGAACTTTATTATATTGAATGAATATGTATCTTAAAGGCTTCTTTTGAAAAATCATCATAAAATTTTAGATGAAATTATAGATAATATTAAAATTTTCTCAGTAAAAAAACAGTAAATATTTTCATATACAGTCATGGCAAAAAAAAAATATTGACACTTTATTTTTAGATTTTTTTATTAAATTATTTTTGTTATTGAATAAAATTTCTTGAATGTCTACATTTACTAACAGATACCACAATATATGATTGAGGAATACTATACGAATCAATGCCAGAAAGAATAAAATTGATTATTCGAGTAAAGGATGAAAACACAAAGTATTAATGTATTACTCTGTAAGTACCTAGCTACTTATATGTATAAATATTATTATATTATTATGAAAACATTTGAAAATAATACTACGTGAGATACCTACATGGACTTACATACATATAAGTATATGTATGTATAATGTTCTTATTTCCGTGAAAATTATCCTTTATTATAATTTTTTTTAAAATAATTAATACTTTTTCATATATATAATTATAAATATGAGTATAAAGTGAATGAAATTTTGAAAATATTCACATAAATATAAAATATATGAGTACACATTACGTATAATATATACATATACCCATTCATATACATACAATAACTAACTAATATATGTTTTTAAATAGGTGCATTATAATCAACTTAAAAAAGCATAAGTACATATATTATCATTCATATAATAGATATCGTTTAAAATTAGTATATTAATAGCAAAAATGAAATTATAAAACAATGAGGGGTATTCATTTTATATCGTAAACTTACGTAAAGCTTAATATATAACTTCATAAAACATTAATCGTAATTGTATATAATTTTCGCGAATTCTTATTTTGCCAGCCAAATTCAACAGTCTTCTCAAAATATAAACACAAACTCAATTTTTAAATTTCAACTGGTAAAAATGATAAAGCTGTCAAACTTTGGTTTATACAAAATTTGTTGATCTATGCTATACTAAAAGGTGTATTCATTTACGCAGAACTCGTTATTTTCAAAATAAAGGAAAAAGTTACATACAAGTCTTAAAACAATATAATCAATTACGAGAGATTTGAATTGTATATACCCTCATGCCCGATTTCTTCATTTCTAACTATGTATCTTCTTGCTAAATTTATCGGATTTGCATTTTTCTTCATCTCTTAGATTAGTACTTAGATGTCAGCTGACTTTAGTTTGTAGATGAAGATTTGATTATTTATTTAGTTGTAACCTAATTCGATACTAGCTAGCTTCAGCTGGCAATCTAAATGGAAAACATTTAAAAAACTAAACCTAACATCAAATTTTTTACATGTTAAAAGTTTCTGAGTCTCGATTCAAAACTTTCGATTTTAGGTTTTGAGCATAAGCCAAAGTTTTGCAGTTAGTTAGCGAGAAATTTGTATGAAGAAAATCAAACTTGTTGCTAGCTGTCAGCTAAATTTAAGTGACACCCAGCGCTAGCAGAGAGTATAAAGAAATCGGCCATCAGTGTAATTTTTTTTTACTTTTTGTGTTTATGCATACGAAATACTAGTACAAAAATATATGTATGTAGTAGTTAGAAATTTGTAGAATATTCCAATTGTATCATTATTTTAGTAATTGAATTGTTAATTTTTCTAGAATCATATGTTTTGTTTCAAATAATCTTTATATACTAAGTTACCGTTTATTTAACTAATATAAATTAACATCAGTCAGTCAACAGGCAGGTAGTATTTTTTCTAACAAAGCCGTGGACGTGGTGATTAAATTGTTAATTTTAAAAGTAGTACTGATTAAATTATAACTAAGTAAAGTAGTTAGTTAAATTTGAAAATTGTTAAAATTTAAATAATTCAGTTTGTGAAAGTGAATTTTGAATTAAAATAAAAACCTAAAAAATATATTCAAAACTAATATTTTTTATTTTTTACATGTATATACATATGTACATTCATGTAATATGTGTACACTTTTTATATTAAGTAAATACCCTTATTATATTTCCTTACATACGATATACATATTTACAGTACATTATACACACGTGTACATAGGTATTTAAATACTAAATATAGTACAGTTTTCATAAAATAATGATAAGTAATATATAAACTTTTATCATACATGAATATATACATGTGTGACTGTATTTGTATTATATTTATGTAAAATTTCAATATACGTATATACATAATATACTCATACAATGTATACAATTTACAATTTTTTAATGCAATATTAACGAAATTTTTTCCAAAGTCCAATATATGTATATTATACATTTATACGACAATGTATTCATATAATAAACACACTAACATAATTTTTTTTCAAAGAATATAAAATTAAAAAATATACATACTTTTATAGATTATTATCATATTATACAATGTAGTACTTAAATATTATTGTAAATTGAATTACAAAAAAAAAAAAAGTAAAAAAAAAATATAAATACAAAAATACATGCATATATACATACTCGTATACTTACTAGATGCGTGATATAAAAAGAACCCGTATTAAAAATAAAAAATAGAAAAAAAATTATACACATGCATACATACATATTATAAGATTTTGTTAGATAAATTTTTTAATATTATATTTTTGTTTTCTTTTTAACTAACAGGTAAATTACATTTTATATAAGATTTTATCACCAAAGAATTTATTGTAAAATGAATTTCTTTCATTATACTTTTTTTTTCTTCAAAAATTACGATTAAGAATAATTATATTACTTTTTTTGTTTTTACATTATATGTTGATTTTTCCTTCAAATTTACGAAAAAATTTTAATCAAAACTTATTTGTTATTTTTTTTTTTTAATTAAATTACAATTTACTAAATGAAATATGTTATGCTTGCATAGAATATTTGAAACTTATATTTTCTTCTCCTTTCTTTTTACAATTTTTCCATCTACTTAGGATCTGTATGCGTTGCTTGTCAATATGCCAACTTAAACATAATGCTTTCAAGTCCTGTTGCCAATTTCTACGAGTCTTCGTGATGGTCTTCTAGGAATAGGTACTATTATGCATTACTGATATCCTGATTTTATTCGCTATGATTTTATTTTATTTGTTAAGAGCGATAATCTAAAGTTTACTCGTATTCACTCATTTTTATTTTAACAATTCGAAAGATTCTATAGTTGGCTAATTCATATTTTTTAGTCACTGTCCAACAACATTCAGATCCATACGTCATAGTAGGTTTCACGGCTGTTTTATAATTCTTGTCTTTTATATTTATTGGTACTTTTTTTTTATCAAATAGCACTTTAAACAATAGTCACCACTTCTGTCTGTGATCATTATCGTCTGCCAGTTGATGATATCTCGTGGGTACTGATCCCATATATTAAAAATTTTTTAGTTTGCGTAATGGGTGGAAGCCTGTATATACATACATATGTACCACTATTCTGCAAAAACATTAATGGTATGTTCCCTAAAAAATAATATCATAAAGAAATATTTTAACACAAAAATTAAAACTATTAATTAGAAATAAAAAAAAATTCAAATAAGAAAATGAATAATTAAAATTGTACACGATAATCGTATATTATTATATTAATAACAAAGAATTGAATTAAATTATATATTTATCTTTGCAATATGTACATTCATACAATGTTAGATAAATACGTATACGTACACATATAATAGGATAAGAAATAATTTTGAAAATATTCATTCATATATACATTCTTTAATGCACCCATTAAATAGAGAATATATTAAAAATTTTATTATCTACGATTATTGAAATAATCCTAAATTTTTGGTATCTCTTTTAAATTTTGGTTTGGTTTCAAAATTTAAATACTACTTATATTTTTATATTTATGTACATACAAAATACATAACACTATACTAACTGAATTAAATAAAAGATAAATGTAAAATTGAAAATGTATATGTAATATGTAATAAATATTATATATTCAACAAAAATACATTATGTAACTCAAATATAATGTTTCGTATAGTATCTATAATAATTATAATGTACATAATATACGAGTATGTTAGCAGTTTACATATACAGAGTGTATTGTAATTTTGAAAGTTTACACAATTCAAATTGCTTGTATAATTATTACATAAATTTACGTACATATGTATATCAGCGTGGGTTTTAGTATTTTGGGCGCCCGGTACAATTCTAAATTTGTCGCCCCCTTGTGATAAGAATTTCAGATCGAATTTAGATTCATGTAAACAAGAAACACCGATAAATGTTTTGACCTATATTTTTTTTCATGTGTAAACAATCATACTACATCATACTGCTTGAAAGTATATAATAAAATCTGAGTAAATGTGTGTGAATATCATTTTATATTCATAGAGCTCTCCTATATGGAAGATGACATTCAAGTTACTCTTTTTAAATTATGAATTACACATTTTTTTTCATGTATTATTATGCAAAAATTTTAAGAGAAAATTATCGCATAGAATATTTTTATTATTTCGCATGTTTATTATGGTTTGTAAAATTATTTTTCTAAAAACGGATAAATGTTATTCATTCTGTAGGTAGGTACTAATTTCGCGCCTTTGAGATTTGACACCCGGTTTTAGTGAACCATTTCAACCTATAAAAGAATCGGGCGCCATATATAAGTACAATAAAAGAAATAAAATGATAATATACTATGTTATATACACAAATTTTACAAGTTTTTTTTTCTATTATTAAAATGTATTATTCACTTAATACACACCTACATAAATGTATAATATATTCATTTTCATATGTAAAATATACAATTTATTATTCTGTAATACGCTTAAGTTATAAAATAATCCTGTTGTTATATATTTTGAAAATCATATAATGTATTGAATATATAATGTATTATACATATGTATATATATATGTATATACTATATTATACATATATATAATATATATATATATATATATATATATATATTATAGGAAAATATATGCACATACATATGTACACTCATGAAAAACTTACGCATATACGTATATATATACTTACATACATTATTTTTCGTATTTATTTACATTTTACGCCACACACACACTTATGTATTTATGTATATGGAATAAATATACATAATTATATAATATATAAATACATATATGTACATATACA
The DNA here is from genome assembly GCA_951394055.1 of Villa cingulata. Classification (NCBI taxonomy): domain Eukaryota; kingdom Metazoa; phylum Arthropoda; class Insecta; order Diptera; family Bombyliidae; genus Villa; species Villa cingulata. Next base: position 22,828,156 of record OX596017.1, read on the forward strand.
TAAATGAAATGAATCCGTATAATAATCCACCTTTGCAATATATACGATGAAATTCCGAAATTTATATAATAAAGCATTCTTATTTTTATTTAAAATATAGGATTATTTATTAATACATTAGTATGTACATTTATATACTCGTATATATTTTGTAATATTTTATTAAATATCATTTCGGAATTATTATAATTTTTTTTAGTGATCTATTCACAGTTATTTCATTATTAAATTTATCCCATAAATTTATAGTAACTCTAATACGGTATTAAAAATTTAAAAATATTTTTTATGTACGTGTAAGAGTATTCTCATAATTCGAATAATTAAAATACCCTGTAATTAATTATTTCATTATTTTATTTTTGATACTGTAGTTTAAAATAAAAACTACGTTTTTTTTTTATTAATTATTACCTAATATACATAGATACCTGTGTACTTAAATGTATCTACTTAATACAAATATTAAATATATTATTAATTAGTAAGTAATTACATAAAACATTTCAATTTCATATAAATTTTCTTAATTATTTAAAATATAATATTACTATCTTTTATGCCCAATTTCACAATCGAAGCTTAAGTTTTGGCTTAGTTGCCTGCAGAAGAGCTTAAGTTGTGGCTTAATTTTTTTGGATGTCACAATAGAATTTTATCTATAGCTTAATTAAACCAAGCTTAACGAAAAAGAATTTTTTTTGTAAGCTACTGTAGCTTGTCACAAATATTATATATTTGACAATTTGATATTAATTTGTGATTTTGTAAACTATAATTAGCTTCTCAAAAATTGTTTCTAAAATTTTGGTTATTTCATTTCGTAATATAAAAAATGGAAAACGAGGAGGACAATAGAAAGCGAAGCAAAAATTTTGTGGAGTCTGAAGTTAAAATTTTAATAGATTTAGCTTCAAAATATAAACATATATGTAATTGAGTCTAAACAAAGGTGTAAAACTAGTGTAGACTTAAAAATGAACCAGTGGAAAAAAGTTGAAGTTAAATTCAATGCAAATTCAGGAGGAGTATATAGAAATTTCATAATTTAAAAAAAATATATATGAAAATATAAAAAAATAACGAAAAATAAATTTCTGAAGATAAAAAATACATTTATGGTACTGGCGGAAGACCATCACGAGAAACAAAAATGACAGATGACGTAGATACCATGATGGTAGATGTTCTATAGGTGACCAAATTGAAGAATTGCCACCAACGTATGATTGTGGTAAAATAATAATGCTATTTATTTCAGTAAAAAAATAATGATAACACTTTTGTACTTTCAGACAATATCCAAAATAGTCACAATGAAACAGAGAAACAACCGGACGAAATAATTATAGATGAGGGAGGTACAAATGACAGCAAAACTGGAACAGAGCCAGTTGGTTGTAGTTTTGAAAGTAAAAAAGGTCAAATAATAAAACATAATTTCTGTGTATGAAAGTTTTCAATTGTTATATTGTGCATTTGCAGGAAAATTTGTAATTGGGCTCAAGAAAAACAAAAACCTGCACGTGCCAAAAAGATCTTTAGCCAGTGATAAATGGCAAATACTGGTCGAAAAAAAAGTTCTGTTGGTGGAAGAGCAAAGAGAAAAGGTTCGATTGGAGATGGAGCTAATAAAGAAAAAATTTGATTTAGAAATTAATTTAGAATTAAAAAAACTGAAGAACATGAAATGAAATGTAAAAAATTAAAAAATGAAATTAATAAAACATAATATATTTTAATATATTTTTTTAATATATTTTATTTTATTTACAATTGTTTATTTTATCAGTTACAATTTAGTTAGCATTGTTTTCAGATGCAAGATTCATAAAGTAATCGTTGATTGGAATATCTCTCACTGAATCATATATATTACCTACGTTTGGCCCTGACAAGGATTCTGTGTCGTTAATGAGATTTATTAGTGATGTCATATGATCATCAAGAGGAGGCAGTTCGAAATCATTATTAATGCAGCAGATATTGTGTAAAACAGCGGTGGCTACAATTACACTTTGAATTGTTTCCAATTTTAGACGTAATCCTGTTGCTAAGACCGGAAAACGCCTTTTCCAAATCCCATATGACCTTTCAACACAATTTCTTGTCCGAATTTGGGATTCATTGTACAACGTTTCAGCTCAATTGTTGCATTATCGTAGAGGAAATAAAATGTAATTCCTGCATTGATAACCACCATCTGCAACTATTACATACCTTCCGAACTCTCCGTTCTCAAAACGAGACCGAATACGTGAATTGTTGAAAATGGTGGAATCATGGCAAGAACCAGGCCATCTCGCAACAATGTCCATAATTTTGAGTGAAGAATCGCATATTGTCTGCACATTTATGGAAAAGTATCCCTTTCTATTCCTAAACCATTCTCCGTTTGATGCCCCTGCATAAAAATTAATTTTCATGTATTAAATTAAATTAATGTTTGAAAACATTATCTTACTAACCGGGGGATTGTATTCGTACTTGACTCCAGTCCATGGCACCAATCACTCGCTACATTGTAAAACTCTTGAATAATTTTTCTCTTTTTATTTTCTGTTTCAGGGAATTTTATATAATTTCTCGCCAATAATGCAATATGTTGCGATATTTTTTTACGACTTTGCAGGCAGTTGAAACCGAACTACCACAGAGATCTCCAGCTGTCAACAAAAATCTTTCACTAGCGTAGAACCACAGAGTCGTAAGAAACATGCATTCTGCAGATAACGCATTATTCCTAAAATGAGGAAAATGAATACTCATATACTTTAAAAAATAATTCAAAATTCAATTTACCAATTTGTTACATTTGAGACATTTTATATGGGGTAAATGGTATATGTTATATGGTTTATAGAGTGGGTATTTTAGTCTTACATATTTCAAAGATCGCGTGCTGAAGAATAGTAGGAATGAAAAAATGTTTACACCACACAATGATGTCAATTTTCCAAATGAAGGCGGAAAAGTAATATTATATAAAGCATACTTGCAATTTGCAAATCGACATCAGACAAATTTCATAAAACATAAAACTTATAGTTACATTAGTCATACACATCTACACAGTACTTTAAAATTTGTATTGTATTGTTTGGACTTGTATATACCCAGTCGTGAATTAGTAAGGCATTACTGGCAGAATTAATTCTGTAACTAGTTCACAATTCTTCAATTCGAATAAAGTAGTTCAATAATACATTACTTCGTTAAAAAAGTAATGTGGATTGTAATGCAATTGTAATCCGAACAATGATACTGATGCTATGTAATGCAAGCGGTAATGTCCCAGTAGCGAAATGGAAAGTCATTACCAGTGTAACTAGTTATGTAATGCATGCATACTTCACCACATCACCTTACTTTGTAGCAGCTTTACAAATTCAAATTGGATAGCTCCGTAACTCATTACTTTTCCGCAAAAGTAATGCAAAAATGTAATATGTTGAAACCAGTTGATATTTTTTTTTTTTTTTTTTTTTTTTTTTTTTTTTTTTTTTTTTTTTTAAATATACATATATATGTACATAAATGTATATAGTATATATTAAGTGCACGCGGATACTCAGTCCATGGCACCGCCGATCAGTAATTTTTATGTCAGATATACATATTATCCAGTTTATCATCAGTAATCAGTTACTGGTGTACATTGCTGATGGGAAAAATTTTTGATCGACTTGGGCAAGAGTAGTGCGCTGGCTGGGGTTCGAACCGTGATCTCAAAGATCGCAAGACCGACACACAACCATCGAGCTATTCAAGCCCCTACCAGTTGATATGAAAATGTATAGAACAATGCAGGGGCATTAAATAGGATGACGCAATCACGAGAAAAAAATTCCATTAAAGAAATGCGTTCTAAAAAATTCTTTTGTTTACTCATTCTTGTAATAGGTGCGGTATAGTCAAGTTATAGTTTTGGTTGGTGTTGTGCTTAAAGTTAAAAAATTAATTTAATGAAGTGTTTGGAGAAAGCATCATTTTAAATTTTAATTTCGATGTGCTCCATGGAAAACATTCTTTCAAATATTTTAAAAAAATCAATGATCAAAAATCATATTACATGGTAAGAACTTAATATTTAGTAACGTGATATATTTTCAAACATACATATTTTCAAATTTTCAGAAGCGCTTAATAAAAACAAATACAACATTGAGCAGTACAAGAAAGAAATAAAAAAATTATTATTCGTGGTGTTTAAAAATAGACATTTTAAGAATATGTGCATTCAGAAAAAAAAATTCAATAATTTATAATGTTCTTTAACGTATATTATTATTACATTATCTTAAACTATACAATAAATACCTAATTATTACTTCTATTTATAAAATAGTCGTGTTTTATTTGATTCCAGAAATAGTTCCCTGGCAATAACTTACATATAAATAGTTATGTAATCTATTACCAGTAATCACCTCCATAATAACTTCCATATAAATAGTTAGGTAAGCAATTATCAGTAATTAGCTCCATAATAACTTCTTTTCAACTAAATACCGAACTAGTTCAGAGTAATGCAGAGTGGAGGCGATTGCTTACCTCCTATGACATCGCCGTGTGAAAGTAATGCGTTATTTCCATACACAGTAATCGAAAGTAGAACTAGTTGCTGTTTAAAGGAACTAGTTGTAGCATCGGTTCGGTAATTACTTGCCTACCCGACTGGGTACACTCAGAAAAATTATGAGTTTTAATATTAAAAGCGAACATATTTAGTTTGAATATTATCTGTTTTCTCACTTTTGATTCGATTGATGTTAAATTCAAGTGTGAGGATTTTAAAAACTCAATAGAAAATCTTAAATTTAAAACTTACTGATTTGATTTTATATTTTTATTTTTAACTTTAAATCAGAAATTTTAGATTCAAATTGGTTTGTTTTAAAATTTGAAAGAAAATTCTACAATTAAAAGTACACTTTTAAAGTATACTTGAAAATTTTGTTCTTCTGCTAGAATGAGACTTTCAACGTCATCATGCCGTTAGATTTTAAAAGTGATATTTTTGATTCCAAAATATTATTTTATTAAACACCTGACTTTTAAAAGCGATATTTTTAATTCCAAATGCTATTTCATTTAACACAATACATTTAAAAACAGTATTTTTGATTGTAAAGTGTTATTTCATTGAACACAATAAATTTAATAACGGTATTTTTGATTCCAAAGTGTTATGTTAAAACCTTATAGTTACACTATTATTTTGTGGATTTTAGTTCTGGGTTTACTGTAGCCAACATAGTCGAAAGTCTTTAAGAACGAAATGGCAGATCAAATTAGTTTTAATAGTTTTGTGGGTAAAGTGGTCAGTTTGATTGAAAATTCAGAAAATATTGGAGTTGAAGATTATAGTTTTTTAGCAGATGAAAATAATGAACTAAATTGTGATAGTGAAAATGAAAATAATATAAATAATGAAAACTGTGAAAATTATGATGATACCAAATTAAAAAATTTATTAAAAAAGTTTGATTTAGAAATAATATACTCTGATTTGAAAAGTAAGTGTAAAGTTAAAATTAGTATTGTGAAAATTTTCATAGTTTTAATAAATGTACATTCGATGTATTATAGCTGCTGGTGTAACTTTTAGATGCTTGAGATATTTAAATAAAGACGATATAAAAGAAGCTATTAAGCACATTGGACATCGAGTAGAATTCAGGGAAAAACTTTTTCTGTGGAGAAAGGAAGAAGTAAGTATTTACTGGTTTTAAAATTTTCTGGTGCAAAATTGGTGCTTGTTAGGACCATGTTGATTGGTGCTTTGATTTTTTTTAAAGTATGGAATAGACGACGACACAATAACTGTAACTTCAAAGGGAACAGATTGGCTACAAAGAAATAACCTACAAAGCCCATCACTATCAACCGCAACAAATACTTCAAGATCGAGTGCACAGATAAAAGTATGTAAAAACAAATTTTCAGTTCAATTTAAAACGTACCTACTATATAATTTCCATAGAGCGTTTCCAACTTAATAAATGAAAACTGGCGAGGAAAAAATTTACTCGACTATATTGAAAAAAATAAGTCATTTACTGATAAGCAGCGAAATGAATTGATACAAATTATAATTGAAGACATTGTTGGGAGAAATATTGTTTTGAAACCTTCAGATTTCCCAGCTATAGTTGATGAAATAATTCAAGTTTTTCCAAGTGAAAGCAAGAGCTATGTAAGTTTTTCATGTGTTTTGCTCATTTAATTGAGAAAATAATTTTTATCAAATTTTTTAGGATTATTATTATATACCACGACAACCAAAAAAAAATCCTGGAGGGAAACTTTATTCAAAATATTTCAACGCTAAAACGAAAAGAAGAAAATTAGACGTAGTAATTTCACCAAAGACTCAGAAGAAAACAGCGAGTGAAATATTAAATGAAATACCAAAAAACGTACAAGTCGACGATTCAGTTTCACAAGCATTGAAAACTGAATTACAGAGAGATTCAGATTGGGACATTATTTGCGATAAATGGAAAAAAACATTTAGCTTGCGCCAAAAGGAATTAAAAATATCATCGAATACTGAATTTTTTAACAATTGGCCTAAATTAAAAGACGCTAGAGCACCGCAATTAGTAAGATAAATGTGTCTTTTTAAATTTTTGAATTATTAACACCGACATTTTCTTGTATTCTTTACGTTTTCAGATTAACATAGATTTTCAATTTCTATATCCTAACAAGGATCATTTGTTGAAAGCTAACTGGGACCAATTCAAAAAGAAAATAATAACATATTACGAAATAAATGTGAACAATCCAAGTTGCCAAAACCTTCTTTCGCTTTACAAGCAAATAAAAAATATTAGTATGAAATTTATATATCGAACTAACTTTATATTTTAATAACATATTTTACACTTTTCAGACAGTCAAGACTACATTTTGACCAACCTGCTCAATTCTGTTCTTGTGCCTTCAGCAAGATTTAAGGACTTATCCGGAAAGAACAAAAAAAAGCTTCAATACAGGATGCTCAGGAAAGTTTTGTCCTGAAATTATCATCTCTCAATGATCTCGACCAGGGGGCTGGGCAAGGCCCTACAGGGTAGGTACTTCTTGTACTGCAACTGCAGGCACCTGTTAATGGGTACTTACTATACCTCCTCGTGGTGGCCCCTGGGTAGTTTTGGTCTGTGATGTTATGCACTGTAGATGGGTGGATGTGATATCACAGACCGAAACGAGCTAAATAGTAAGCGCCAAAATAAAAACCATGGGGGACAAGCCAGGGATTGACTCTCCAAGTGGTAAGAAGGAAACTTCGAATCCACCTGTCATTTCGATGGCAGCAGAGGCAAGGATTTTGGAGGCCTCAGAACTCATGACTCAATTTCCACTGGTTAATCCAGTGAGTACGTTTGATGAGGAGGTGGCAATCGACGACAATTCGCTCGTTGACGACACTTCCTCCACTTGCACATTAGTGCCAAATATCAGCGACGTGGAAACCTGTACTGGTCCACCAGTTCAACCCTCCTCATCGGCCGTGACTAATGTCACAGTAGATGAGTTGAGCAAGTCTCAGAAGAAGAGGAGGAAGAAAGCTGCGGCCAGAACCAGGAAAGCACTAGAGGAAATGAAAATCTCCGACAGTGCCCCTGGACCTGACCAAAAGCCTTCGAGTGTCAGCGGCAAAAGATCAAGATCTGCTGAAGACCTGTCCTTAGCGGATCAGTCTGCTGCTACTGACGCGCCTCCACTCTCTTCTGAGACATCAGGAAGAAGGAAAAAGAGAAGGAAAACGACTGTGCCTGGTAATGCGACGAATGCACAAACTGAAAAAGGGAGTGCAACCGTTGCAAAGCAAGGTGGCAGTTGTCTTCCAACTCCTTCCCCGAAGATAGAGACCAAAGCGGTTGACCTCTCGGGGAATGCTGCCACGGTCTCTGATTCGGTTTGAGGACCTAGCCAAAAGAGCGGCCAGCGGAAAGGAGCAGCAGCGGACAGACAAGTACCTAGTACAAGTCAATCTGCTAATGCTACTTCTGCAGCTACTCCAAAAGCTGGAACCTCGAAATCTTCCGATCAGCCAAAAGCCGTTGTTAAAAGTGGCAAAAGCTACTCCAATGTGGCTGCTGCTGCCTTAACAGTGGCGATAACGGCTGATTCACAGGAAGGAAATCTTTCAAAAGACCAGATTTCCTTCCTGGTTGATCACTTATGGAAGCTACTGGGAGAGACGAAAGAATCTCCCAGATTCGAGGGGATGCTTGAAAGAAATGGCGGACTTTTAGTACGCTGTTCTAACGAGCAGAGCCTCGAGTGGCTCATCCAAAAGGTGATAAACGTACCAGCTTGGAGGGCACGAAATTTGTCGCGGCAAAAAGTAGTGACATTCCAAAGCTGGTGCGAGCAACTTGCTGGATCCCCGGTAAACCCAGAAAGATCGGCGAGTTGCTAGCAGCGATCAGTAAGCAGAACCCAGGGCTTAACACTAAAATCTGGAGAGTCTATGCTTACGGTTCCAAGAAGAGTACCCAGTATGAATCTGAAGGTGCCCTGCTTGTGGCCGGCATAGATGAAGATAGTGTTAAGGTCCTGAGATCTACTTATGATCATCGTCCTTACCTTTTCCTTGGCAGGTGAAATTCAATATTCACCGCTGAGAGGGTAAGGTCCATACGGGTCTATACGCATATGAAGATGGTATTTACCCAGATTAACTTAATAACAGAAGTGAAAATTATTTCTTTCTACATACATATGTACATACATACATATTTACATACATATGAAAATGAAATTGAGAAAAAAAATTTTTTTTTTAAATAGGATCTGGTACATATGTATATTATATATGTAATATATGTACATAGATATGTTAATGATAAGTTCATTTAATGTAAGTATATACAAATATAATATATATACGCATGCATGTGACGCGGGCCATTGAACAGCTAACAGAAAAGAAAAACAATTTCGAAAAAAAAATATAAATGAATTGTTAAAGTTCTTGTGAACTTCTTATCGTCTTTTTTTTCTTTTTTTTTGTTAAATTTTATTTTTTCTTTTCTCTGTCAAATTTCCATTGTGTACATTTCGTTCATTTCTTAATAATATTTCAATTGCTAATAACAAGAACAGTACATACATGCATGTATGTACATTATGTACCAATATTCCCTTGTATAAGTTTTTGAAAAATTACAAACGATCTGAAAATAATTTATACTGAAGAAACAATATGTTACATTTCCTTTACTTTTTTTTTTCAATTATTTTGTTTTCCTTTTTAAGTGTACATTATGTATATGTATATTTAAAAATACGGAAAAAAATTTTTTTCCGTTTTTGTGTGACACATTTTTTTCTTTTATTTTAATTATGTGCGAATACATAAAAACATTACAAAAAATATATCTTTACAGAGACGCAAAGAGGATACATAAAATTCACATAACATTTATAAATGAATATCTGTAGATATATGTATGTATGTATGTAGATAGTGCGGTCCAAGTATTCACGGCCTGACATATAATTGAGCCGTTCAGTGATAAATTGATTAACTCTACTTTTTGAAAAATCTTAAATTTAAGTGTCAAAGCCCTTGGCATAGTCATAGCTTTTTATGTATATTTATAATAACTTTCCTGAATTTTAAAAATTGAGGTATTTATGCATTCTACAATATATGTTTGAAATTTCCTTCACTTTATAAACGTAATTTTAAAGAATATTAAACTTAAACATCGCATATCTCAGCTTTTTGTTTCATGGAGTTAATCAATTTGTGCACTGAACGGCTCAATTAATGATTTAAAATAAAAAATAATTTTATTATTATTCAACATATTCTCCTCTTATTTCAATACACTTTTCACGTGTTTTTATTGGCGCTTCTATTCCACTGTAAAAGAATGTTGAATCCTTGTTTGCGAAATGGTCTAAAACAGCCTGTTTTATCTCATCATCAATGTTAAATTTTCTTCCCCTGGTCTGACTTCAACTTGGAAAATAATAAATAGTCACTTGGGGCTAAGTTGGGGCTGTAAGGTGGATGATCAATTTCTATGAAGCCACATTACTTTACAGTAGCCTTTGAAGAAGCAGCAGTGTGAGCTGGAACGTTATTGTGCAACAAATGAACACCTCGACCAAGTTTTCCTTATCGCTTTTCAATAATTATTACTATAATATGCCGCATTTACAACCGTATTTTGTTCTTTAAAATCAGTTAGAAGATCCCCTCACAATCCTGAAAAATAGGGTCCATGACTTTTTTCGTGCTTTGGGTGACTTTAGCCTTTTTAGGGGTCGGTTCTCCTTTATGATGCCATTGCATTGAACCTTTTTTTAATGTAGGATCATAGTAAAAAACCATGTTTTCATCACCCGTCACAATAAACTGTATCACGCTTTCCTTATTTTCACCTACCTACTGCGTATTTAAAATTCGGAGAATTTTGTACAAATATATGAGGCCGAGAATACTTGGTCCGCACTACGTGCATTTATATTACATATAATTGTTATGAGCATATTCGTTATATCAGCACATACAGAAATGTTGTGTGAGTGATATATCTATATATAAATATCTATTATCTGTATGGGCACATGAAAAAAAAAAATCACAAATGAATAATTGACAAAAATTAAATTATTCAAAATTTATTCATGCTTTCTATAAAAGTTCGTTAAAGAAAATAAAACATCAGAGAATATTAAAACATTAAAAAAAAATTATTATTCACTTTTGTATTTGTTTGTCTGTGTTTATTTTTTTTTATTTTATTATTTTTTTAAGGATTATAAAATATGGTAGTTATATGGTCGAAATGAAAAAAATAGGCTTTTGATTTTATTACAATTTTTTTTTGTTTTTGGATTTAACTTTACAAAAATTAAGGACCAAAAATCCAAGCACAAAAAAAAATGAATTAAAATAAAAATTATATGTATATAAAATAAAAATAAAATAAAATATATTCTTCATATATTCCGTATGCAAGTAAGTATATACTTGTATGTAATATTATATATGCATTTATATAAAATGTATGTATGAATATGAGTGTACATACAACAAAATTTTACATAAACAAAAAAAAAAAATAAATATTCTGATATTCTTATTCTCCTTTTTAAAAGTAACATTTATTTTGTTTTTTCAGCTTCTGTTTTTTATTTTTTATTGTTCATCTATGTTTTTTTATGGAGATTTAACGTTGATAAAACGATTTAACCGACCCACAAAATTATTTTATATTACATTACATTACATATGTACATACGTAATATACATCATAAATTAAATAAAATATAAAATGTATTATATGTATATTGATTATTATTTGTGCATTAAAAAATATTACATACATTATATACACATACATACTTACATATGTTTATACATATACAAATATACATTTATATACTTTTATATACTTTTATATTATGTATGTATGTATGTATCTACATTCGTGAATATTGTATTTTATATTCGATTTTTTTTTCACTTATTTTTTACTATTTCTTTTTTTTTTCTTTCTAGGCGCAATAAAATATCAATCTGTCATTAATATATTATAATCGTTCGTATATAAAAAGTATAATAAATCAAAAAACAAGTAGCTCTTAACACCATTTTCCGATAATGTATACGTTATATTAAATGAAAAACGTGTTAATGTATCGTCTCAAAATTTTTATCAATTCAAACCCAATGGATCAACTCAATGTGCATATACTAAATGCTACATATGTATATGTATATACGAGGTAAGTAAACGAGTATGTATGTATATATATATGTATGTGTTTGATATACATATAAATTTATGTACTACACGTTTAATTATTTTTGTGTAGCTTTTAAAGAATTTATGTTATCTCGAGAACAGTTAGGAATAAAGACCTCATTTTTACAACAGAAATTTGTATTGACCAAAGGTATATTTTAATGGCAACATATAATTTTTATTCACTGTTATTACCAAAAATTAGCAAAAATTATAAATGAGTTTATAATTAGTCACAGCACTGTACATATAATTTCTGTGCATATACACTGCGGAGCAACTGGTTAAGTACTAGGTACGAAATTCATGAAACAAAAAATTGCAGGTAGTTATGAACAAATCGGTGTCAGAACTTTGTAATAAGTGGATTTTCCCACAATTAGAAAAAATGGTATTACATTACTTGCATTTATAGAAAAATAAGAGCCTTTTCTCTGAATTTATAAAAGCGGTGCAACTGATATATAGTATGATGTACATATATATCTATATAAATGTGTACATATTCATAAATTATGATTTTCATAATATGTATTTTGCAACACAAAAATGTTATCGATCTATTTTTATTTTGTATACAGGGTGTTCGGGAATTGGTGGATAATATTTCAAAGGCTAAAAGTAAAGTGAATATTTTCGTTTGCGCTTTATTTTCGACGCTAGAGGGCGTTTAAAATTTTGAGGTTTTATCATGACCTTTCAACACAAAATCACGTGTAACTTTTTGCACACTGCACGTATCAAAATTTAGTATTCTAGCTAATGGCCGAAAACAAAATTACATTTCTTTTGATATATGTACTTTAACAGGTAATTAAGAATTTTGTTTGCAGGAAAAGAACATCCTGAAATTAAAATTCATTATGCATTTTTTAAAACCGCTTTTTTTTTGCATAAGTTATCTGAAAAAAAATAGCAGTACAGCAAATGTTCCAAACCTGAAAAATAACTGTGAGAAAGTGTCCTCTTTCAAACAAAAAAAATTGACATCGATTGCATGAGCCGTGAAAGGTCATTATAAAACCTTAAAATTTTAAACGCCCTTTAGCGTCGAAAATAAAGCGCGAACGAAAAAATGTCATATAAGATTTTCGACTGCAAATTCACTCTACTTTTACCCCTTGAAATATTATCCACCAATTCCGGAACACCCTGTATATTACTTACATACATGCATTCATTTACATATGTGTAATATATATATTTTTTTATTCTGTGTTTTTATTGTGTTTTTTTTTGTATTATCGTCGAAAATTTTTAACGAATATATGTATATGTACGCTAAAATAATTCTCTATACTGCAAAAATATATGCATAGCATATAATGTGCATTCATAAATACTATATGTATACTTGTTCATTCTCGTATACATATATAAATGAAATAAGTATAAAAATATTTTTATCTATGTGCATATTTATTTTCTTATTTCCTTAATATTTTTTTTTAGATTTGAATTGTAATAGAAAAAACAACATTTTCTAATTATTCCTAATTCACATTTTTATAACACTGATTTTTCGCTACAACATACAACATACCTATACTTTTTCTTTTTGATACAATTGCAAAATGAAAATTGACTAAATTTTCGATTTAATTACAATTTTAACATGTCGCATATAAATGTACAGACATAAACTACTGCTACTAATAATACTATTAATATACAATTATTTTATTTTTTTTATATAAATTTTTATATATATACGTATTTATTAAGTATTTTCAAAATTATTATATTATTTGTTTATGTTTTTATATTTGATTTGATTGCACAAACAAATAATAGAACTTATGCAATCAAATAAAACATTACTGCCATTACATTTTCATATTATATTATCATGGAATTTCCTTGTAATGTAATATACACACTGTATGTATATATGATGAGTATAATATGTACATACACATACATATATACATTTGCACATGAATATGTAATAACAAATAATAATCGCACACAGATATCAAAACGATGTATAAGAACATACATATATCCTTTTATTTTCTATACATTTATATGTATGTATGTATTATTATGAATGTGTGTATTTAAATAACATATTTACATACAATAATAGAAGTAAATATGTCTACATACTCGTACATGTACACATAAACGTACTTATATTTACGAGTATGTAGTAGATATATATAGATATGTAGTATTCTGTTGTATATACATATATACATATTAATAGTAAATTAGGTCATATATACTCATGCCAAAAATTTTAAAATCCTTTTAAGTTTTAAACTTAAGCCTGCAATCGTGTTTTGTATACTTGTCATGTTTGTTGTAATCCTATTGATTACGTTACAAGTCCTTTTCTAGTAATGTTTCACTTGCTAATGGTTATGGTATAATCTAACAACATGCAATTGCAGAAATACACAACAAAATTTACATTTATATGTACATACATATATGTTTACTAAAATATATACGTACATATGCATAGATACTATTTATATTCATGTATATATATTCATACATATATATGAACAGGGTGATTCTATTCAATATAAGAATATTAGTACCACGCGATTCTTTGATGTGTTTCATGAAAAAATTGTACTAGCAAAAATTTATGTGAAGCCTGGTTTCGACGTTAGAGGGCGTTTTGAATTTTTAGATTTTTGTAAGACCTTTGAACACAAAAACACGTGTTACTTTTTTTTACACCCTGTATATCAAAATTTTTCTTTTTGCAAATGATAGGTATCAAAATTACCTTTCTTTTCAAATGCTACAACATGTGTTTTAAAACATGCTTCGGGCCAAGAAAAAGTAATAGATTCAAAGTTCACACATTTTTTTTAAAAAACATGTTTTGAAAAATTGGGTTCCTGAAAAAAAAAATTCACTACCAAAAAAAAATTTTATTATTTAAAATTTTGGCCTATAGTGTGCACTATCAAGCAAAAAAAATTCGAACTCGATATCGCAATCCGTTATGAAGTTATTAAGAATCATAGAGTATATGAAAGGTTCAAAAACGTACCTTCCTGTCTAGAAAAATGCAATATTTCTATTAATAATATTCTAATAATAATATTATTATTTTTCAATATAATATACATTATATACAGGGTGTTTCAGTTAGTAGTACAAGGCTATATAGCGATGGGTTGTCCGTTATGTGGTGACAAAAGAATTATATTAACGGAAATTACTATCGACCCTATTTTCTACGCTAGAGGGCATTACAAAGTTTGAGTTTTTTGCAGGATCTTCTGACACAAAATCGTGTATAACTTTTTGTGCACCCTACATTGGAAAAATTTAGTGTTCTGGAGAATAATAAGAAACCAAATTTTCTTTCTTTTGATATAATCCAATAAGTAATTTGGAATTGGGTTCTAGATAAAAAGAAATCCTGAAATCAAAATTTATGACGAATTTTTTAAAAAATTTTGAGTATAAATTGAGTTCCTAAAAAAAATTTGCACTACAAAAAATATTTTTATTTTTGGAATCGATGCACAAAAATGTTCTGTTTCAAACAAAGAAAACCAGAGCATGATATCTTTATCCGTTATCGAGTTTTTAAGGATCGAGTTATTTCAGGAACCCAATGTCTCAAAACATGTTTTTTAAATAAAATTTGTGAATTTTGAATTTATTACTTTTTCTTGGCCAGAAGCATGTTTTAAAACACATGTTGTAGCATATGAAAAGAAAGGTAATTTTGATACCTATTATTTACAAAAAGAAAAATTTTGATATACAGGGTGTAAAAAAAGTAACACGTGTTTTTGTGTTCATAGGTCTTACAAAAATCTAAATATTCAAAACGCCCCCTAACGTCGAAACCAGGCTTCACATAAATTTTTGCTAGTACAATTTTTATCATGAAACACATCAAAGAATCGCGTGGTACTAATAGTCTTATATTGAATAGAATCACCCTGTATATATATACATATATACATATGTGAGTATATGAAAGTGGATATATTCAGCAGATATATGCATGTGTATATGTTCATACATAAATATCATGTTTTTCTTGTGAAATGAAGCATTGGTTTCACAGTTGTTTGGCTCCTGTTTTCAACTTAGTATATATATCCTTTCTTACTTACATACATAGATATATTTAATAGTATATTATTTACCTATTTCATATACATATGTTAATGTATATACGTACGTATATATGTACATGCATATATGTATAAATTTATACTTCATAAATACAAATTTATTTTATACACCATTGCATAATTACATATTATACGAAGTATATTTATCAGAACGATATTTTTGGTAAAAGTAAAAAAAAAAATTTTTTTTTTGAATACGAGTAACATAAAATGAACAATGAAAAATTAAAATTTTCAAATGAAATACATATTTATATAAGATACATATATATGTATATGTATAAAAATACACTTTTACTTACACCTACAACAAATATGTATTGTAGATGTACATACATACACAAATTATGTACACACTTTATTTTCAATAGTTTTATATATGTACATATATGTAATGTAAATAATTATTGTAGAAAAATCTCTTTTAAGTTTATACAAAAATGAACGTTATTTTTATATTGTTGTTGTTATAATTTTTATTATTTTAAATTACATTTAATATATATATTATTTACATACCAATACAACATAAATATTTCATACGTACATACAATGTATGAATGTAAATTAATGTACAGAGAAGTGAAAAAATTATGGGACAAACATATTAAATTTTTTTGAAATAAAAGTACCTATTCTAGAACGTATATAATATGAAAAAAAAAATTAACAACTTTTTTAACAAAATATTTCATTTAATTCATATAATGGGCTCTTTTATGAGTCTCGATAATATCGTCTCGTCATCGACTATATCGCCTCGACTCGACAAATTTTCTATTATGAGTATCGTTTTAAGGCGATAATATCGACATTTTGAGTCAATTAGCTATTTTTAGTTGAGAGTCATACTAGTCAATCATCATTTAACATTATTAATGTATGCTTTGTATATAAGATAAGGTGTATTTAATTATTCTGCTCGATTTGTTTAAGTTTAATTTAATTAATTATAGAAAAACCACTGAAAATGAAAATGTTGGTTGAGCGGTAAAAAAAATCAACGCATGTCTTAAAGCTCTACTTTTACGCAAAAAAATCAGGTTTTGTTTATTTTCTCTCTCAACTACTAAAACAAGTTGGATTGAATCCATTATTAAATTAATTATATTTTATATTTTCGCACTTAACAAATTATTTAAATTAATTAAATATTTATTAAAAATTGAAAAAAAGTGAATTATAAATTTTTATATCGAAATATTTGATGACTTTTAGAGAAATTACATGGTAAATCTTAATGAAAATAAAATTTGATATGGCAATAGGTGTTCGATGTCTTTCTGTCAAGGTGACCGATTTTTAATTCCGTTATTCAAAAAAGATAAATTATATCAAATCTACTGCGTGAATAAATCATTAAGCCTATACCTAGTACATAAAATTAATAAAATTTATATGAAAAAATTAATTCATAATTTTGTATGACAACATCTTTACGTCTATTGATTTTCTTAAATCAATAAAATAAATTAAAAATTAAATTAAAAAATGTTTTCCCTTTTTATCTGTAATAAAATGCTAGAGATAGTACATAATATACTATGTCGATATGATTACATTTTCTATATGTTCATATTTTGTCCCATAATTTTTTGACGCCTGTGTAAATGTGAAAATATATGTACAAGTATGTACATCCTACATATTGTTTTCAAAATAGTTATTTGTAATGAAATAATATAAATAACATAAAAGAGGATTTTTCATTGTCTTAGAATAAATTTTCAAAACATTAAATTATATATCAACTAATAAATTAACATTATTATTATTATTATTGTATTTCTACCGGTAAAAGAATAAATACATAGATTATATACATACAGTGCCGTCAAAAAATTTTTGAACAAACATAATTTCTCTGAAAAATGAATAATATGGACACTTATTTTTCGTTAAATTTTATTTTATTATACAAAAAATATTCTTCATAATATTTACTAACAAGACCTAGAACAAAAATTACTAAATTTATAACACTAAGAAAATTAAAAGGTAAAAACTATGAATACTGTCTTCAAAAGCTGTGAACATGTTTTGAAACATTTCATACAATTTTAATAAAATAATTAATAACAAAAGCAACTAGAATGAAACAAGATCCTGGATTAAATAAAAAAAGAATCTTGCAAAATATAAAGGAATTTGATAATAAAGAAGTACACTCAATAACAATCAGAAAAAAAATCGGACAAATTAACAAATTGGACAAATAACTAGGACTACATTATATTTCATCATTGCATGATTTCCATCATATTTGACGGTACAACTAAAACTTTTCAATTTGACTCCTTACTGACTTTTTTCCATTTTTTCTTACTTACTATTACTTCTAGATTAAATCTCCAAAAGCAATTTTTCGGACCTTAAACTATTTCGCGAAATAAAACCCTTCTATTTGTATCACTCAACGATGATATTCTACGTGCTATTCGAGAAAAGTAGTCACATGTGTTTAATTTTATATGTGTCCGTTTTTCATCATTGTTGATGAGAGCATTTCGTTATTATCAAATTCCTTATGTTTTGCATGATTCTTTTTTCATTTAAGCCAGGATCTTGTTTCATTCTAGTAGCCTTTGTCATTAGTTATTTTATTAAAATTGTATGAAATGCTCCAAAACATATTCACAGCTTTTGAAGAGGGTATTCTAGTTTTTACCGTTTAATTTTCTTATTCTTATAAATTTAGTAATTTTTGTTAGTGAACATTATGAAGAATATTTTTTGTATAATAAAACAAAAATTTAACGAAAAATAAGTGTCCATATTATTCATTTTTCAGAGAAATTATGTTTGTTCCAAAATTGTTTTCACGGCACTGTATGTATTATAAGTAGATTTATAAATAAATACTAATACATTTAAAAATACCTATACATATGTAATAAATATTTAGACTATTCTTATATAAATAACATTTTTATACATATACATATAATCATCATGATGTATATATTTATGTATTTTATGTATACATATATGGTATTTATAAATATTCGTATTCTATATACAAAAAAAAAATATATATAATTAAATAACACCGATATTTATACTCATATATGTAGATAATATTTATATACTATGTATATTTAAAATTTATTCACTTTCAATATTTTTAATTTTATATTATGT
The DNA here is from genome assembly GCA_951394055.1 of Villa cingulata. NCBI lineage: Eukaryota > Metazoa > Arthropoda > Insecta > Diptera > Bombyliidae > Villa > Villa cingulata. The sequence continues at coordinate 22,847,198 of OX596017.1, forward strand.
ACTAAAGTATTATACACATCATATACATACATATGTACATATCTAAATATATAGAAATAGAACGTATACATACATGCATATAATGTTGTATGAATATTTTCTTTCTATTTCTCTGTTGAAAATTGTCTTATTGTTCTAATTGTCTGTTCATTTTGTTTTATTCATTCATTCATATAATGTACATATATTTTCTTCAATATTTTTGTTTTTATTTCTTTTTTCTTGTATATATACCGGAGTATTTACATATAATATACTCATGTATTTTTTGAATTATTTATCATCCGTAACCACATAATATATTCTCTCGTTCATATTATATATGATACACTTTTTAAGTTATTTCTGCTGGCATCTTTACGGTTCATAAAATCATTTAGTAGAATAATTTTCTACATACAGAAATATAAAATGAGTATAAATATTATATGCATATTAGATTTGTGTTATATTACATATATAAGTAAATTTTCTTATATTATATTAGATACACAATGTATTAATATAGTATTGTAAAAATATTTTGTTAAAAAATTAAATTTTCATTTATTATGTATAAAAAATATCTCGAAATTGTTTAATAAAATGCAAAAAAAAAAAAAAAAAAAATTAATTTATTAAAAAATATATGAATAATAATAATATATAAAAAATATATGATGCAACACACTTTATTTCTTTTTTTTTTTTTTTTTGCATTCTCTTCATTTGGGAGGACTTTACTTTACTTTATTTTACTTTGTTTGTTTATGTCTAGCCTCTTTAATTCTATAGTGAGTGGTTTCCTTCAGTACTATATACTCCGCCAGCTTTCATTTTGATCTAGCTCTTCTTCTTCTACCTTATGGACTCCATTCTAAAGCTCTTTATACTATACTTGCTTGATTTTCTTATAGTGTCCGACCGATCCAATTCCATTGTCTGCATTCAATTTGTTCAACTATTGGACTTTCGTCATTTATTCTCCAAAGTCCTTCATTTATTATCTTATTATTCGCACATTATAAATGTATTTTCCATATTTTGTCTTAGACATTTATTTACAATTTTTTGTAATTTTGTTTATAATTTGTTTTGTTAAACACCAGGATCTCGCATTCATATAACAAGTATATGGATTTTACACACAGTCGTTGAATGATGTCAATTTTCGTTCCATGGATAACACTGATAACACAAACTTAAAACCAGCGATTTATTCAAATTCTAAGTATGAACACTTGAAGTTATTCTTTATATTTGTTTGACACATTTGAATTTAAGTCATTTTTTCATTTTGAGGGGTTTTCAATCGAACATGTAGTACAGTTTAAATGGAAATACCCGAGTTACTTTTGTTTACAGTAAGTATTTAGATGAATTACAAATTTAAATCTCACATTAAACTTTAAAATTTACCAAATAAATTATGGTATATGAATTTTGTTATTATACCAATACTTTCAAATCTTTAAAAAAAAATCCTAAATTCTGTAGGTATACTTATTTCAAGTTGTACTCATTATACGTGTAAATTTAAATTTTTAATCTTTTTAATCATGAAAGATTAAATAAATTATAAACAAATAATTACATAACATAAATATACAAAAAATAACAATTTTGAATTAGAATTTAGATATACATATGAGTATATAACAGAAAATTATATATTTTAATAAATCTACACATACTCGTACGTACATATGTATATTTATTTATGTAATATAATAATTTTGTGATTAGAGTGTGATTAGAGAGAATCCTAACCACCACAACAAAGGATTTATTGATTTAACAAAAAAAAAAAAAAAAAAAACAATTAATTAGTGAATAAATAATTAAAAAAAATAATTTTTTTTAACAAAAATAACAAATTAAATCTATTTAAAATTAACTTATTAAGGTATTAATAGATGCACATATAATCATATTAATTTTATGTAATATTGTTGATTGATAAATAAGTAATATTGCACCATATAATATATTTTAATAACAAATAATTTATATGGATTAAATTAAAACAATATAAAATTAATATGAATACATTTAATTATGTTTTTCGTAATGAGTATCACATAATATTATAATAGTTAAAATAATCAAGTGTTACATTAATATTCAAAATACACACAAAAAAATTAAAGCAAAAAAAAGAAATTAAATCAAACAAAAATAATGAAATATATTAAAGATTTTATTTATAATATTAAATATTTTTAATACAGGGTGGCACAGAATAGACTGAAGGATGCTGATTGAGTATAACACTTTCGCAAATAAAACATATCTTCCATTATTTTTACATTATATTAAAATAACTTCTTGCAAATATTTTAAAACTAATTACGGAATATTATATCCTGTAAATATCCCCTACTTTCTTCCGGACAAATTCGGGCTCGTTCGAGTACATTTTCCATTACAGATCGTAGCATCTCAGGCCTTAAATTTCTGACTTCAGCTCTGATGATGGCTTTGAGTTGTTAAATGGTCGTTGGTTTATCCATACAAACTTGCTGTTTTAAATAGCCCCAGAAGAAAAAGTCAGGAGCCGAGCCGACAAATCTGGTGATCGAGGAGGCCAGGAAAATTGTGTATTTCTTGAGATTATTTTTTTTAAGAATCTAAAATCTAAAAATCAAATAAATAGCGTAACGTAACCGTTGCTGATTATCACAGGGCAACAATTCCTGTACTAATTGCATTTTGTATGGGAACATTTTAAGGACCTGACACGGAAGGCGGTATAGTGATGATCTGTTAATACCCAACTGCTGATACCGATGACGGATAGGCACGATCAGGTCGTTAAATGGTAAACATAATTCATCATTCCAACAAATAAATATAACGGTTTTTGTGAAACACATTGAATTTTTTGAAAAATTTTTAACGGTACTTTTCTCCCAAATATCAAATTTCCGTAAACAAGGACATATGACACTTTAAAAAGGACATCCCAAAGTACCGTTATGCAAATGTTCTGTTTGGATATCACGAGCTATCGATTCGGAAGTTTCCCCTTGAATTCAACTTTAACTTCAAGTTTTTGTATAAATTTTATCAATTCTTTCATTAAAAATTCAAAAACAAAAAAAAATACAAAACTAAATAAAAATACATGTAGTCATTGAATTTAAAATTGCAACAATATACGAACAAGTAACTAAAAAAATATAATATCCAAAAAAAAAAGAAAACAAAAGTACTAAGTTAAAAGAACTAAATAACACGTAAAGAACTTGAAACAAGAAAAAACTCGTCAAACCCGAACAAATAAACAAACAAAACTATAGAAACTCTTCATTTTCATTATAATACATCATATTTTCCTGTGACAAAACTAATATTATACAAATATGGCTTGTTAAAAATTCGTAGCGAATAGAATATATGCGCAGTGAGAGTATGGCGTCATGCTTTGAGCGAGGTTATAATTGTAGTGGTTACACTTTTTCAGGTTTATATGGGAGAAAAACACAAATACATATAATCATTTTATGTACATATTTAATTTCAAGAGAAACATGCGCAGATTATTCGCTGGGAATTTTGAACAAGCTCTACCTGTTAGATATATACAAAATATTTTTCAAACATAAGTATATAGCATACTAACTAGATTATATATGTTATGTTGTATAAATATAATTTTATGCATATACATACATACATATAGGAACATATCTTAATATAAATATATACATATATAGATATTTGTGTATATTTTAAAGAAAATCTCATTTAAATGATTAAATAAAGTAGTATAGTCATCATTATCATCATCATCGTCATCATCATCGTCATCGTCATCATCATTATCATTATCGTCATCATATTGTAATCGTTATTATTATCGTCATTAACATCTTTAATGAAACTTTGATAAGATCTCTCCTATATAGAATGATGAAAACCAAAATAGATAGAAGAAAAATATAATAATAATAAAAAAAAACGAAAATACTCTAACAACAATAGCAAAATCAACAGAAAAATAAAAAAATAAAAAAAAAACATTTCAAATCAAAATATGCTTTATACATTATACATATACAATCATATATGTATACTCGTACATAAGGTATGAGATAATTATATTTTATGTATTATATACATTTGCATATACTTACATTCTCTTTACTTATATTCATTAAATTTGTCATTTATACGAGTATTTATAATGTACGTATATACAATTTTAAACGATATTAAATATAAGTATACATAAGATTAATTTTTAAATGGTAATTAACAGTAAAATTTCAAATGGAAAGTTTTGTCTTTTTTTTTTTTTTGTTTCTTTGTTTTTATTTTTGTCAAAAAATTGTTTACAGTAGAATTAAATCACTCTAATATTCGAATATTTTTGATGAAATTATTTTACTATGTGTGTCTGTGTATGTACTATATAATGTTTGTTGACTGTTGAATTTTATTTATTATTGAATTCTACTATATATGTATGTACTAGTATAACATTATAATTATAATGTTATATTTAAGAGAATTTTAGAAGTAAGTTAGTATTTATAAAATGTTTTAACTTTTAGATTTAAGTAGAATAATTCAGATATTGAAGATTTATAAATTTTTACAAAATATTTTTCATAATTTATATGAAACAGAATAGAAAGTATATATGTACATTATAAATACGAGTAACTAGTATTATTTACATTATGTATAAAAATAAATCATTGTCATATTATAAATGATTGATATTTAATAATAAGCATTACTGGTAAAATTTTCTAATGATATTATTCTAATATATAATCATATGAAACAGGTAACCAACTGGTACTCATTAAGAATTTAGTGAACTTTTGGGGTAGGAAAGTTTGAACTAGGAAGTTAGGAACTTTGTGATCTGAATCTGAGTAATATTATATATCAGCTCTCTAACCATTATGAAAATCATTTTTAGATAACTCAACTCCCGTTTTACAAAACACTGTACAAAAACTTATTAACAAACTGTCGATAAAGAAACTTTTACAATGAATTTCTGAGATGAATTTATTCGAAAGAAAGTTATTGCAAAATATATACCTAATATAAATAAATACAAGACTGGAAGAATAAGGCATTGGACTGTGACAATATTGTAGGAGTATTCTACAGGAGGTCGTGTCTCATAATGGTCTATAGGTGTATAGTACCGATGATGAAAATGATGCAATGTTGATGATTAAAATCATTTTTATTATTTATACTTTATTTATTTACTTTAATTTTAACAATTAAATCTTTAAAAAAATAAAATCTACCACTTGTATTAAGATTAGATTACATGGATAAATAATAGATTGATATAAGAAAAGTATAATTATTTTGATTTTATTATTATAAAATAATAATGCAATTAAATTAAAATATTATTTTATATTACATAATAATAAAAAAAAACTGAAGAAAAAAAAAGTTTTTTTTTCTAAAGAGATGAAATGTTTTTCTTCTTCTGTTTCACACAAAAATGATAAACTTAGAATTTCTTTTATTCGGTTTTCTCATATAATGTATGTTCTTTGGTTATATTTTTATTTCACAAATATATATAGAAACTTTTATTTTTTATCATATACACGAGTATATACTTAATTGATAAATAAATTATAGATATATGAATAATATTATTGTACACATCATATAAATGTAGGCGTGTAAAAAAAAAAATAAAGTTATCAAAAAAAAAAAAAATAAATAAATAAAAATATGAATAAAATGGAAACAAAAATAAATATGTATATTATATTAATAAAATTATGAATGTTTGAATACTGTACTTGAATTTATAATTAAAATGAAATTGCAATTTTGTTTGAAAAACTTTTAAAATAAACAAAATGCACATATACATACATACATATATATAAGTATATATACATATACAAAAAGTTGTACAAACTTCAATTACTTGTAGTTATACTTATAAAAGTTTATAAAACAAAAAAAAAAATTATTTTTTATTATTATTATTATTTTTTTAATTTTTTTATATTCATATACTAAATAAATGCATACATATATGTATGTGTAATAAGGTGAGCAATATATCTAATCTAAGAATTATATAAAAACAATATATATTTTCTTTTATTATTTAATAAAGTTAGTTTAATTTCTTTGTTTACGTATACTGTATGTGCTAAAACTTATAAAATATACTTATATCCGAAGTGCAAGTATATATGTATGAATACATATATATAAATATTTATATAATATAATGTTAATTTAAATAAAAAAGATTAAAAAAAGATATAAAAAATATTATAAAAAAACTTTTATACATAAATGATGTAGATATTGTTTATGCGAACAATGAGAAAATAATGATGATGATGATGTCAAAGTTAAATAAAATCAATGACATAAATTTTATAATCTCATACTTAGATTTATTTGAATCAATTTTTTTTTATATATTTTATGATTTTCTTTATGATTATGATTTTTTATTTTTATTTTTATGAAATCTAATCGAATTATGAAAATAATAAAATTTACGGTTATTTTTTGTAACATACATTACGTATACAGAAAAAAATTCAGTAATATTTTTTTTACAATAATGAAAATTGAAACTTTTCACAAATACAATATCATCATCATTCTCTGTCACTCCGCTAGGTAGCATAGGTCTTAAACAAAAGCTCTCCATCTCACGCGGTTGTTGGCCAAAGTTTTTGCTTGAGACTACGTTTTAAATGTATGTGTGCCAAAAATTTCACCGATTCCGCCTAGGCTTTTTGAAGTTCCTCGTGCAATATTTAGGGTTAAGCATAGCGGCTTGCAAGGCCACCAATGCTCCAAATCTTCATCCATTTTGGCCCTTTGTTTTCCACCACAGGGGTTTGATTACCCTATCTCCAACAAAGGTTAATATGGTGCCATATTACGAAAAGTTAGGATGAAGAAGGGAGTAAAAGAAAGACTTCATTTCCAGAGATCTGTCATTAAATTGCACTTCACTACTCCATGATCGATGTTCTGACCCTGCACCGGCAAATGCAATATAATGATTATATTCCTATATATAATTTATTTCAAAGATAATAATTATGCAGCTACCTTATAACTTTAGTTTTGATTATAAATTCAATTCATCTATCCATTTCGTATAACAACAACAAAAACAATAATAAAAAATTGAATAATAATTAATTGAAATCCACAATTCAAATTTAACTGATAGTAATTAGTCATGAAATCACTTCTGTGAAAGTCTTGACAAACTCAGAGATGTACATAACAGTGCTATTTATAACAAGGAAGGAAGGAACTATTAATTGAAATGAAAAAATGTAGAAAATTTATTCAAATCTATATAGTTATATGAAAACGTATTATTTTTAAAATCTTTTCAATTACCAAACTCTATTGTTTTGTATGAAATAAAAACACATTTAAAACATTTATTTTTTTTGTTTAAAAAATTTAATTTAATTAATTTAATGAAAATAAACTACAATTTAAATAAGGTCTAAATACAAAAATTCAAAATTATATAAATTTAAAGAAATTGATAAAAAACCAAAAAAAAATACAAAATTTCATCAACTCTAGTCTAATTGAACAAGGCAAGTAAAGTGAACAAAATTATTTAATTTTAAAGTAAAGTTAAGAAAAATGAAAAAATGACCTGCTATTTGAAATATATAAGATTATTACTTATATTGTACATACATACATACATATTACATTAATTACATTTTTTATCATTAATTTACCTCTCTATATTCAAAATTTCATTGCCATCATTACTGTAGTTATTATTATTATACTTATTTGAATGTTATTTTTTGGAATTATACAAGATAAGAATAATTATTGAATTTTTAGTACATATTGATACAATATTATATGTTACAAGGTTATATGTATGTATGTATGGTTATAATTTACATATTATGATAATTTAAATTTATATTTTAATTATTATTGAAAACTAATTGAATTTAACATTACAGTTTCCCAAACATATTCCCCCCCGTAAAACGAAGTTTTAGTATATTGATGTATAATTATGAATCATATTTGTTCTCTGGCAATTTACATAGTTTTATTGAAGGCCGCTTAAATAGTCCATGTGCTGTTTTGATAGTTACCACCCTAGTGATGTTATCTTGACCTGCATGAGTCTCCACTACTCTACCCAATAACCATTTAGCAGGAGGCATGTTATTCTCTTTCACTACAACTAGATCTCCGATTTGTAGATTTGGTTGAACCTTATGCCACTTAGGTCGCTGTTGTAGTGAATTTAAATACTCTAGATGCCATCTCTTCCAGAAATGCTGATGAATGTTTTGAACGATTCTCCATCTTTCTAAAATTGGCATTTTTGAAGACTCAATTGGTAATTCTGGAACAGTTGTTAAGGGTTGACCTACTAGAAAGTGAGCAGGTGTGAGTGCATTTAAATCTGAATGATCATCACGGACTGGTACAAGTGGGCGAGAATTGAGTAGTCCTTCTATCTGAACCAAAGCAGTGTTCATTTCCTCATAGGTAAGTTTGGTTTCTCCTATGACCTTTTTTAAACAGTTTTTGATGACTTTTACACCCGCTTCCCATAGACCGCCAAAGTGAGGAGAGGATGGTGGATTAAATTTCCATGTAATGCAGTTTGATGACAGAAAAGCATAAAGTGAATTATCTTTATAAATTAATTTCATGAGGTTGTCTAACTCAGTTAAATATCTTTTGGCTCCTACAAAATTGGTCCCATTATCACTATAGATGACTGATGGTAAACCTCGTCTAGATGAAAACCTTTTAAGAGATGATATGAATGTTTCAGTTGTTAGATCTCCTGCCAGTTCAATGTGAATGGCTCTGGTACAGAAACACACGAATATAACAAAGTATCCTTTTGTTGTTTTGGCTCCTCTACCTCTTCGTAAGAAAAGTGTAAAAGGACCAGCATAGTCTATACCAACAACTTCAAAAGGTTTGAATACGTTAACCCTATGTTTTGGTAGATTAGCCATTAGTTGTTCTGATGCTTTTATGCGACGTTTGGCACAAATTACACAAGATTTAATGCAAGCTTTTACAGCCATTCTACATGAAATTATCCAATAACGTTGTCTGATGATGCTTAAAAGCAAGGATAAACCTGCGTGGAAATATCTTTCGTGCAATTGTTGTATTAGGTATTTTACAAAAATGTGGTCTTTAGAAAGTATTGGAGGATGTTTTGTGTCATATGATACATTTGAATTATCAATTCTGCCGCCTACTCGTAGAATATCGTGTTGATCTAGAAATGGTGTGAGTTTTAATAATTGACTTGAAGACTGTATTTGACGTTTGGACTTTAGATCTTGGAGTTCTTTTCCGAAAGATTCACTTTGTGCCCATTTAATGCAACTGAAATATGCATGTTTTATATCATGTGCGTTGACCCATGTATTATCTAATACATTTTTTGTATCTAATTTGCAGCATCTGACAAAATGAAAACATTTACTTATGATGTTGATAATTTTTGTTAACGAAGAAAATTTCATAAATAAAAGTGATAAACTGTGATTTGATGTGTTGATGTGAAACGATTCTATATAATTTTTTCTTAGTTCTTCATCAGCTTCTTCAACTGGTGATTTAATGTTCATGTTTGTGTTGTTTTGCCAGTCACGTTGTAAACAGTCAGGACCATCCCACCAAAGCCTTGAGTTCAATAAGTGGTCAACTGTTATGCTTCTAGTTGCTAAGTCAGCTGGATTAGTTGATGAAGTTATATGATTCCAATGAGGCCTAGAAATAATGGAAAGAATCTGAGAAGTCCTGTTGCCAACGAAGCATTTCCATTTCCTGGGATGTGACGAAAGCCAAGATAATACTACCGTAGAATCTGTCCACGCAAAGCATTGTTCAATCGATATGTTTAGATTTGATGAAATAAATTTAATGAGTTTAGCTACTAAAAGAGCAGCACATAATTCCAATCTTGGAATTGACACTTGCTTTATTGGACAAACTTTAGTTTTCAAAGCTATGAGTGTGGTGGTAATAGAACCATTTTCATTGATACTTCGACAATATACTACTGCTGCATATGCTGTTTCTGATGCATCAGCAAACCCGTGAAGTTGAACATTTAATGTAGATGCAGGAACATATCTTCTCACTCGTAAATTTCGCAGCAAATGAAGATTTGATCGTAAAGAAGTCCACTTGTGTTGAAACTCAATACATTCATCATCCCAGTCGTAGTTTTTAAGCCATAATTGTTGCAATAAAATTTTAAATGAAATTGTTATTGGAGAGATTAGTCCCAGTGGGTCGAAAATTCGACTAGATTCTGACAGAATTGATCGCTTTGTTGTTTTGATGTTATCTCGTAAATTAACATCAAATGTAAAACAATCTTCTTGAGGAAGCCATTGAAGTCCTAGAACTTTTGTACCGTTATCAATTTTGTCAGTGAAATGATGTGTGTCAATATAAAAATCCCTTGTGATTTTTGAGAGAAATTCATGAGAATTTGATTGCCATTTACGTAGAGAAAACCCTCTTTTGTTCAATAATGCAGTAAGTTGAGTGTGAAGTTCAATAGCATCTTTTATTGATTCAGCTCCGCTTAGTAGATCGTCAACATAAAAATTGTTAAGTAATGCTGATTCAGCTAAAGGAAATTGATTATTAAACTCGATTGTTAATTGTTTCAAAGCCCGTGTGGCCAGATAAGGGGCAGCTGAAGTACCGTATGTAACCGTTGTTAGATGATAATGACGAATTAGGTCAGATTGATTATCTCTCCATAATATTCTTTGATAATCCCTATCAAGTGGATCTACCAAAACCTGGCGATACATTTTCTCTATATCTGCCACGACAGCTATTCTGAATGTTCTAAATGATAATAGTATTGCAATGAGATCTCTTTGTGTTTTAGGTCCTACTAAAAGTTTCTGATTAAGTGAAGTACCATTAGAAGTTGTGGATGACCCATTAAATACAACCCTTAGTTTGGTAGTAGTACTAGACGGCTTGATTACTGGATGATGAGGAAAATATACATGTTCACACCTTTTTGATAAAGTTGATTGAGGAATTTCTATCATATGCCCTAATTTCTTGTATTCACTCATGAACGCTGAATACTCATTTTTCAAATGAGGATTTGACAAAAATTTTCTTTCAAGAGTGTGCAAGCACGAAGTTGCCTTAGCAAGAGATTGTCCCAATGTAGGTGATTCTGTTTTGAACGGTAGTCGCACAACATATCTTTGAGTTACACTGTCTACGTAATGTGAGTTCCTGAAATATGATTCACACAATTCTTCTTCTTCGGTCAGAGATGAATTGTTGGTTGGAATTTCCTCAATTTCCCAAAATTTTTTCAATGTTTGATCAACATCTGTGTCTGAAACTTTGATATGCAGTGAAGTTGCATGGTTTGAGTTTTGTTGTGTATGTAGTTGACCCGCAATGATATACCCGAAAATTGTATTTTGTAAGGGAGGTAGAACTTTAGAAACGCTATGTTGCCCATCTTTAACAACTTTAAAGAAACAATCAGCCCCTAAAATAATGTCGATTTTATTAGACTTGTAGAAGTATGGGTCTGCCATGTCATAAGTATTTAATAAATGCCAAGAATCGAATTGAAATGATGTAGCTGGTTGTGGAGAAGTTAATCGCTTTAAAATATATACTTGAACCTTTAAGTGTTGTTCAGGTATGAATCTTGACTGCAAATGAAGTGTAATTTTACCCTTGACTTTAATGCCTTTGGTAGAAGACAATCCATGAACGATAAGATTTGCTTTGTTTCTGTGAAGCCTTAATTGTTGAGAGCACTGTTCCGAAATGAAAGAAGCCTGTGACCCAGAGTCTAGTAAAATCCTGCATGGTTGTAGATTGCCATATAAATCCTTTACATTGACGACTGCAGTTGGCAGAAGTGTGACAGTTGATGATGTTGCCTTGGTGATAGAAAATGAATCTACATGAGAGTCAGTAGAATGAGATTGAACAGTGCTATTGATCATGTTTTTACTGGTTACTAGAGTTGATGGTGATTGTTGTGTTGTTGCTTTTAGATGAGTGACTGCATGATTCTGATGTAAGGTAGTGTGATGGAGTTTTCCACAACGATGACAACGATTAGTAGATTTACATGATTTTGCAGCATGACCTGAATTCAGACAATTGAAACATAATGATTTCGATTCCACGAATTTACGCCTTTCTGGTACATTCATAGAAGAGAATTCAGGGCACTTGAATAACGAGTGTATTTGTGAACATTTAACACAATTTGAAGTTGATATGTGAAGATTCCGTGCATGTGTGGTTGAAGATGTTCTTTTTATGGTAGGATCACACGTCTCTAATGCATCGCATCTATTGTTTAGGAAATCCAACAGTGAATTAAAAGAAGGAAAGTCATGTTCAGAATTTTCTTCTGCCCATGCTTTTAACGTATCCGAATCTAATTTACTCAGAATAATGAAATTTAACCATGGATCACGACCTTTTGCTTCATCACCCAATACATCGATACCACGTATTAGTTGATCAGCTGTATCTACCAGACGACGAAGTGAATTGGAATTAGAACAATTAGCATTTGTGCAAGACTGTATATTGATAAAACTTTTGATGTAAGATGATAAAATTTGCCTTTTTTTATCATAACGTTTCACTAATTTTGACCATGCTTCTGCATAATGATTGTCAGTTATTGAAAGATGTTTAATAAGTGTGCTTGCTTCACCTTTCAGTGCACCCTTCAGATATTGCAGCTTTGCAGCTGGTGATAATGTATCATTTTTATCAACCGTTGATGAAAAAAGATCTTTGAAAGATGGCCAGTCTTTATAGTCACCACTAAAAGTGGGTAAATCTGTTTTAGGCAATTTTATCAATGTTTTAGTAGAACAAGTAGGTTGAGGGATTTTCTGTAGAAACGCCTTCTGTTGTTCTACCAATTGAGTTACCGTTGAATTAAGAGGATTTAAATCTGACTGAATTGAAGATTCTTCATCCTTAGGAAACTTGGTTTGTAAATAATTTAAAAAAGCACCTTTTATTTCAAAATATTTATCTTCAATAATGTCGAATTCAGATTCAACATTATTTGCCACAAGAATATCATCACATCTTTTAAAATCATTAAAAATTTCATCAATTTTTTCTAATCGAAGTTGAATTTCTTCGTATGTTTTTGAAGCAGGCACATTTTCAATAAAATTTTTTAATTTGGTTAGCGATGCCTTTAAACGACCTCTTTCGACCTTCAAGGTACCAATGGCAGCCATTTTGTTAGTATATTATACTCACGTGACCTTGATCAAACCTTGTAATAAAAAATGCTGATTAATATTGCTTGCACGTGTTTTAACTCGCACTAATTAATTCCACTATTATTAATTATGTCCCGTATATTAATTATGTCGTACGTCTGATTATGTCCCGAATTTTAGCTATTTCACTAGTATCAATTTTATGTTTCAAATGTTATTTAATTTTAAGTATTAATTATATATCGAATTTTTAATTTTTTAGTAGTTTAAATACTGTTCCGAATTTAACTATTTTTACAATACTGAAATTTCACACATGTCCCGATGTTTTACACATTTCCCGAAGTTTCACATATGTCCCGGGTTTCGGCACCAAAAATGTTTTGTATGAAATAAAAACACATTTAAAACATTTATTTTTTTTGTTTAAAAAATTTAATTTAATTAATTTAATGAAAATAAACTACAATTTAAATAAGGTCTAAATACAAAAATTCAAAATTATATAAATTTAAAGAAATTGATAAAAAACCAAAAAAAAATACAAAATTTCATCAACTCTAGTCTAATTGAACAAGGCAAGTAAAGTGAACAAAATTATTTAATTTTAAAGTAAAGTTAAGAAAAATGAAAAAATGACCTGCTATTTGAAATATATAAGATTATTACTTATATTGTACATACATACATACATATTACATTAATTACATTTTTTATCATTAATTTACCTCTCTATATTCAAAATTTCATTGCCATCATTACTGTAGTTATTATTATTATACTTATTTGAATGTTATTTTTTGGAATTATACAAGATAAGAATAATTATTGAATTTTTAGTACATATTGATACAATATTATATGTTACAAGGTTATATGTATGTATGTATGGTTATAATTTACATATTATGATAATTTAAATTTATATTTTAATTATTATTGAAAACTAATTGAATTTAACATTACAGTTTCCCAAACATCTATAGTGTGAAGAATAAAATGAGTAGGAAAAAAAAGAATATTTTTAAATTTAATTAATTTAAAATCCATCACTAAAATTAACTTCGAATAATTCATGTAAATTATTATACATATGTATGAGCAGGATAAGTTGTAAAAAGTACAAAATTTCTATTTTTATTTCCTATAACGATACTAATATAAATGTAATTTATGTACATACAGTGCCGAATATATACTATATGTCGTTATAAGAGTACGTTCATAATAAATCATATTTTTCTATCAACTGTCAGTTATAAATCATCATTTTTAATTTATTACTATGTAACTAACTTGTTACAGCAATTGCATATAAGTACATACAATATACAATTCATATATAATTTTATTATTATATGAATTCGAAAAATATCATAAAATTATTATTGTTTATACTTAGTTTTGGATTGTTAAAAAGTTTTTCATTCATTTTTAAAAAATAAAATTTTAATAAGATTTTACAAGTACATATATTGTTTAAAATACATAATTATAATACATTATATACTTACTCGTATATTTGTATGTTCATATATAAGAATAAAACAATACGTAAAAAATAAAAAAAAATGAACAAAATCAGTCACTAAATAGAAAAAACAATTATTCAAAAAATTAAATATATTCTCTAATAAGCTAAAAGCAAAAATATATAAAACATAAATATTTAAACTATGGATATGTAAAAAAAATAAGAAATGTATATGTAAACATACATATACGTATAAAATATATATTATTTTAAATTACATATAAAACTTCATATGAATAATGAAATATGTATTTTAAAATGTAAAAATGTATTTTTGTCATTTTTATCAATCAACTCTGTAGAACATGTTGAATGGACAAGAAAATTAATGAAAATTAATGAATATATACATATATATATATATTTTTTTTTTTTTGAAATGATAAAGTAATAATCAGGACTAAGCAAAAATGAATTTTTTTTTCACAAAAAAAGAAAAAGAAAAAAAAAAAATTGAAGAAAATGAATAAAGAACCCAAAGGCAACGAGAATGATGAGAACTAAAAAGATAAAATTTTCAACAAAAAAAAAAAAAAAAATAAAAAAAAAAAAAAAAAAAACTTTTATATAAAAATATACAATGTGTATTTGAATCTGTGTGATGGTGATGTAATTTTAATTAAGTATAAAAAGTCAATCAATCTCACACAACAATACTGTTTGTATGTACATTTAGATGGAAATAGTAATAATAATTATAATAATCGAAAAGAGAAATGCAATGAAAAATAAATAAAAAATAAATATGCATTCATATTTATATATATATATATATACTTCATACATATACAAGTATAAAATTAACATGCATACAAGATACGTGTATTCATTCATTTAAATTCATTTAAAAGCTAAATTTCAGAATATCATCATCATCATCATCATGCTGACACTACAGTCCTTTGAGAACCCTCACCTTTTACAGTGTATTTGATGCGGCCATTAGTTTCTATTTGCTGCGCTACCTGTCTCCAGTTTCGAATTCCAATTATTTGTGTATCGTTTTTGATGACGTTGTTCCACCATCTCTTTCGTGATTTATCGGCTGTCGGTAAACATTTCAGAATATAGAAAAATAAAATAGATTGATTCATAATTTTGTTGTTAACTTTAATAAAAAAAAAATTTTAATAAAATATAATAAAATAAAAAACTATAGGAAATATAAAAATAGTAATAATAACAATAATTAAAAAATTGTGACACTAATATACAAGTATTCATATATGTACATACATATCTATATACACTCGTACATATTATAACAATAGAAAATAAACTGTATACATCCTCTTATAATATTCATAATATATGTAGATTTTATAATAAATATAAGATTTACCAATAGGAAATTCAGAATGTTCAACGGTTACAATGGGAAAATACTGATCGAAAAGTCAATCTCAAACTTTGGTTGTTGTACTCTGTACTCCCTGTATTCATTATTAAATTGTAAATTATTGTATCATGGAAAAGTATAAAGTAAATTTATTATTAAAATGCATATTTCCGGTTTGCCGTACGTTTTGTGCATTAAGAGAAATTCATGGAGAATTTTGCATCATGATTTTCATTTGAAAACTTATGTATGTAGGTATAAAGTTTAACTGATCGTGGTTTGTATCGAACTGTCGCTAATTTAGCTTGAGAAAAATATCATAAATTTTCGTATAAAGCGCATTTCTATCTTCCAGCCAGGCAAAGACAGGGAGGATATTATATAAAAACTATATTATTTTCAAAAAAGTAATTTGATAGATTGCTCTTCAAAATATTAAGAAAACCCCATGAATGTAACTTGTAATATTATCATTTATGTTTCATTTTAAAATTCTGACACGCTTATTGGTAAACCCAATAATAATACATGTACCTACACTTTGTTCATACATAAATACATACATAATTTATACATAAAAAATGATATGCTCATTTTTTATTACTTGAATAACACAAAAAAGCAACACAAAAAAACAACGCACACTTTAATTCTAAATTATGAATATGAAAATTTTTTCTATTCTTCGAAGTAATCCACTTGAATAAATTACACAGAATATAATGTAATACAGTAGGTTGTTGTTTTGTTTTGTTTTTTTTACTTTCCTTTACATTTTTCACTTTGTTTTTCTTTTCTTTTTTTTTCTTCATATTTTAATTTTTTACATTTTTACTTAAATTGTGTATAGTTTATTTTGAGTTCATTTTAGATTTTAGTTTGCTTTTTTTAAGCATTTTTTTTTTCCATTGTTTTATGTTTTGTTTCTTTTTTTTCTTCTATCTTTTGCTATCATATTTTTAGACATATCCTTACATTTAAGTATATATACATATGTATATATGTGTACTTGTATATTATGCACGAATATATACATATCTAAAGAATTGAATATAAAAGGAGAAAATTTTATGCAATTTGCCGTTCTTTTATGGACTAATATTAATTTTAGTATCTTTTGTATATAATATTTTTTCTATTTTTTTGTTTTTCTTAGCTTTTTTTTTTCTTGCTTTTGAAAACAAAACAAAACGCAGCAATAAAACAATAAAGAAATATTCATATTTGATTTACTTTATTATATTATAATATGCACACATACACATTTCTACATTTATGTATATTGTATGTACGTATTTATATACGTAAGTAAGTGTATGTACGCAAAAATATTTAATGTTATATAAAATAATTCTTTTGTTTAATATTTAAGAAGAAATTAAATAGATAAATTAAAGAGAATTAATGTCTACAGTAAATTATCAAAATTACACTGTATACTTTCAAAACGGAAAAGGAAAATTTAAAATAAAAAAAATATATATAAAGAAATGCGAAAATAATTAAAAAATAAGAAAAAAAACACGAAAAAATTGGAAAATTTAAATTTAATTAAAATCATACTTGGACGTACATGTACAACACATATAACACATAGGTACTTAATATAATCAAATTTTCAATTATTAATGCATTATCATAAGCAGACTGCGTACTTATATAAAATCTGACAAATTCACAGAAAATCTACAATTTGTCATTTTAAATTTAAATTATATTAAACATAATCCATAAACATTTTCGTTTTCTTAAAAATAACAGCTGATACAAAAATAACATGTACATACAAAGTAAATGGGATTTGAAAAAAAAGTTCGATTAAAATCGATAATCAAATTATACAAAAAAAAAACCGAAGCAATTGCAGTTTAGTTATATTTACAATCCAGCATAGATTTCGACTCAGAGTATAGATTTTTCACACCTCCTTTGTTTTCACACCAAGAGAAATTCTGCCTTACAACTTCCAGTGTAGATTTCACCAGATTCAGATTAAGATTGAATTCCATTGCTAATCTTACGCTGGTAATATCGAAAGTTATGCTAGAGACACATACAATTGGTAACCAACTCGCGAGTTGGTTAACTGAGATAACCACTATAAATCGAGTGGTTAGTAGTACATTTACTTTAGTTAGTAACCACTGAAAATTACAGTGGTTAACGAGTTAACTAACGTCAAAACATCGAACAGTATGACGAACACGGATCGAACCATCGAACTTCGTGTCAAACATATCATTGTTTATATTGAAATTCTGGTTATTGTATAATATACACAGTTAGTGACTAAATTAAAAGGACACATATAAAAAACATAGCTTTTAGTAACAACATCACTTTTCTTTAAATTATTTGAATTACATAAAATTAATTTAGTAGAAAGCTAATAATGCGTAAATATTAAAAAAGAACGAAAAAAAAATTAAATTGTATAAATTATATTAAAAATATTTCTTTTATTTTTGTTTTAATATTAATTTTAACAGAATGTCGAGTAGAAAAGAAATTGGTATACAATTGCGTGAATTAGTAGTAAATTATCGGATAAGAGGTGAAAGTTTTCCTTCTATAGCTAAAAAATTTGAAATATCAAAAACTACAGGCTATTGAAAAAATTTGTGTTACATTATTATACAATAAAATATATTTTTTTTTATTCTTATTTAATAGTCACACATTAATTGCTTTTTGCTAAATTAATTTTATTTACATAATTCAAATAATTTTAAAAAAAAGTAATTATGTTAATAAAAACTATGTTTTTTATACGTATCCTTTTAATTTGGTCACTAACTGTACAAATAATACGATTGACAACACATAAACAAAATTTCAACTTCAAATGTCAAAGATAACCAAAGTAAAAAGATAACTAAACTAAAAAGCAGTGTGTCATGCAATTGGTTTCGAATTAGTTACAAACTAAACGGTTTAGTTAACCAATTGTATGTGTCTCTAGCATTATATTGAAAAGTTGTTTATATATCAATAATATGTAATATGCAGCAATCTATATTCTGAATTGTGAATACAATTTAAAAATCCTAATCTATACTCTGTTGAATCTACGCTGGGTTTTGAATAAGATTTTAAAGAAACAACATTATTCTGATCGAAAGTTTCGATAAAGTTTTACGTGAATTATTGTTTTTTTTTTTGTGATCAACATATAATTTATACCAATTTGTGTATACTAATTTGTCACCTTACAGTTGATATTTTGTTAAATACATATATGTAATTTTATGAATTTTATTATAGGAAGATTTTTATATAATTATCGCACATTTTAATATTGTAAAATAAAGGTAATTTAATTTTAGGTAGGAGGAGTAGTATTTAAAAAAAAAAAATAAAACCTAAAAACACACATATACTTGCACAATAAAATCTATAAATAAAAGTAACAATGACAGATATTACATTTAACAAAATAAAAAATTAAAAGTTGATTTTATTGTTTTTTTGTTTAAATTCATAAAGATACATATTGAATTCGATATAAAAATAAATATCAAATAATAAATTTTTACATGAAGATATGCACATTCATACATATTATGTATAGTATGTAAACAGATACCAATACATGTTTATTATACAATAATATAATATTAATCTTTCCAATAATCCAATTTATTTCTAAAATATAGGGAGAAAAATATAAATTTGTGACGTGTACTATACATATCGTATGCCTTGTATAAATTTTCAGTCATTAAATGTTTTTTCTTTCTTATATTTCTTTATGTGTATAAATATATTTATACATAATATATATTATGTATACATGTATTTATATTAATATGTTTTTAATATATTAGTTGTTTATATATAATTTATATAATATAAAAATCGTATAGGCATTACATATAAAAATTAAGAAAGAAGGAAAAAAAATTAAATATCTGATACTCGTATGAACAAAATACTTAACATACAGGGTGTGGTATTCATTTCTATTGAATATAAAATTTTTATTTAAAAACAAAATTTGAAAAAGTATCAAATAAAATATATACAATATAAGTATATATATTTTTTTTTCAATTTACATACACTATTTTTGATTGCAACGATATACACATGCACATGTACATAACGGCTGGAGTTCCGAAAAGGTGTTCCCTCTGATCCTCTTGAAATTTTGACCACAGATAGTCTTTGTGACGCAAAGCACAGAACTCTAATATTTTTTGTCGGAAAGCCCTCTATCGGTCACAATTCGCATTTAAAATTTTTTGTCGAAATTCTTATTTTAGCAATATCTCTGTAACGGTACATGATACAGGTATGTTTTACATCTCAAAAGATGTGTCTTAAGATGCTCTATATTCTGAAAAAAAGAAATTTTCAAAAACTCCTAGTAGAAGGATAATAAAGGACATTTTGTGATTTTTGGCTATTTTCACATTTTTGACAATTTCTCAGAAAGGAGTAAGGATAATCGGTTCAAATTTTTTGCAAATAAGAAAGGACATCAGGAGCAAGATTTTTCATTCATTACTTTGATCCTAATGAAAAAGGAAAATGTCCTGCAGAGAAATAATTTTATTAATACTGAATTTTGCAATTTTATGTTCGTGTGCACGTGTATGTATGTGAGTATGTGTATTTGTAGAAGTCAAATATGTGATATTTTTTGTATGTGCGTATATATGCGTGTGTATGTGCATTTGTAGAAGGTAAATCTAACAGTGTGTACATTAAGTATTTTCTATACAGGCATACATATACATACACTACACGTATATTGGCAAATATGATAGAGTACGCTTGCTGGTTTGTGTGTGTATGCATTTGTAGAAGGCAAATCTGGTAGTGTGTGTATGTAAGTGCATGTGTGTGTGTGCATTTGTAGAAGAAAAATCTGATATTGTGTGTATGTAAGTGCATGTGTGTGTGTGCACTTGTAGAAGGAAAATCTGATAGTGTGTGTATGTAAGTGCATGGGTGTGTGTGCATTTGTTGAAGGCAAATCTGATAGTGTATGTATGTAAGTACATGTGTGTGTGTGCATTTGTAGAAGGAAAATCTGATAGTGTGTCTTTTTTTCAGAATATAGAGCATCTTAAGACACATCTTTTGAGATGTAAAACATACCTGTATCATGTACCGTTACAGAGATATTGCTAAAATAAGAATTTCGACAAAACATTTTAAATGCGAATTGTGACCGATAGAGGGCTTTCCGACAAAAAATATTCCGTGACTTTTCTGATATTGTCGAGTAGAATCTCTGGTCAAAATTTCAAGAGGATCAGAGGGAACACCTTTTCGGAACTCCAGCCTACATAACAACAAAATAACCGTATAAACATATTCACAAAAAAAAAATTAAAATTAAAATTTCTTTACACATAAAATTATTGATGTTTAGGTTTTTTTTGTTTAAGTTCTTAATTTTTTAATTAATTGTGTTGTGTTGTTGATATGCGAATGCACAAGATAATTTATACACTTTAAAAATTTTCAAAAATTTATAAATCGTTTCATATTTTTATCAAACAACAACTATATTACATATAATTTCTTGAACGTATAAAAATAAAAATAAATATAATATATTATATAATGTGTACATAATATGCAAACATATACATTCATATAATGTGCATGCATCTATACATAATAATGTATATGTATGTATTATGAATTTATATGAGTATGATATAACCAATAACCGACATAACGTGACTAATAGCATAAGGTGAAAAGTCAATAATTGTTATATAGAAAATATTTATGTATGTACATATTATATATGCAATTTGAAAAGATCCCGGTTTAACACTTAAGCACACTTTCATCGATATATATTTAAGTACATATGTATATGCGTATATTATTATACATTAGATATATTATTTGCTCAGTAAAGATTTATATACTTTTATGTACGAGTATATTTATATACGTAGTATATGTATTTGAAATACTTTGTAGTTTGTACATACATACATAATATATATTTCTGTGCATATTATAATACAATATTATGTACATATGTACATACATATTGTACGAATGCTCATAATATTAACAAAAATATATGTAATAATAAAACATATCATTTTATGTCAGACATTGTAAGGAGAACAAAGGATAAACTGGGACTATCATTATCCTCTGAGATATACACAGCACAGAAACAACAACAACAACAACATAACCGACAAAAAAAATGGCTTTACAACATTTCACAATCCGACGAACCGTAGAAGCACGTATAAAAAATACACATACATATATGTATATATATGTATCAAGAAATATTACATAATATACAATCTATAGAAATTTTTTTTCATAATACACATACATACATTCATACATTCATATATTATATAAACACCTATATTTATACACTCAACAATTGAATAAAAGCAAAAATATATGATTGGACTCACTTACCTTCGTATTGAATATGTGCACGCAATACTGAACCTATATATACGTCTACAGCTATACGTATTTATATATACATATAGTTATAATGTACATATTTATTTCTATTCAACTTTAGTAATTCTCAATTGTCTGTAACATATTGTTGTAACCATCTGTAGTTGGTAGAGAAAATGATGTACAAAAGAAAAACGTAACGTGTATAACGTATACGAATGAACGTAAGTAGGTATGTATATAAATATGATATATAAATATGATAGATAATGTATACAAATAAATCTATATATGTATGTATTCTGTATATAATTCACATATGTTGTTCACATTTAAAACGATTGAAGTTAAGCTATGTATAAAATATAAAACTTCATATTATTATTATTATTATTATTATTATTTACATACTTACACATGTATATGTGTATTCACAAACACAATTTCACATTTCAAAATATTATATACCTTTAAAAAACAAAAAAAAAAAACACCTTAGAATAAGAGAAATGAATAAAAATTATTTTTACTATTTTAGTAAACATATGAATAAATGTCATATATAACATATAAATTCTCATTTCTACATTACATGTTACATCGTTATAATAACATACATAGCTACATATTTACATATGTGTAAATATCTGCATATTAAGTATAGATAGATAGTAATATTATATATGTAGATGTACATATATTTTACGTACATATACATATTTTACACATTTAAGCAAATTGTCAATTGTTTTTAAACAATTTATACTGTGTAGAAGGTGAGAAGAGATGACAAGACTAAGTTCAATTTAATTGACAACTTTTTGAATAACGAATGAAACAATACACATACAAAACAATAAATGATTACTTTAAAAAGGATTGAGTTCAATTTTTGTTATTTCTCGTTTTTATATTTACTTTTTTTTAACATTTTTTTTATTCCTTTGTTTGTTTGTTATTTTTATTTTTATAAACCTACATTACAAAATGTATAAACGTATTTGTTTCGATGTACTAAATTTATACGTACGGGTACATGAATGTATGTATGTATCTGCGTGTAAAATGATCGTTATAAAACATTTTACTATTTTACTTATAGAAGAGAAAAATAATTTGTTATTTAATATATCTCATATACATATGTATATAGTGTATGTTTGTATAATATTTTGTCTTTTTGATACATTATATGGATTTAAATATAATGTTATGTATACACATATGGATATATACATATACATATGTAGCAAAAATTGTATTAACGACCAACATTTAATGTATACATATGTACATAACTATATACATGTAATTACATTTTGTTTTATATTTTAATAAAAATGTGAAAGAAAAAAAAATAAATTAATTTTCATTTTATTTAAAATTGACTTTATTCATTACAAAATGATAATCCTTACACATTATATAATATAGTATAAAATTTTTTTATGTATATGTATGCATGTATATGCACAATTGTATATAACATACATAAATAAAGATAAATAAAGAATAAGAAAAAAATTGTAATTAATTCCTTTTTGTATCAAATAAAGTTTATAAATACACTTTTTGAATAAATAAATGATTGATTACTGAAAATTATATAAATGTTACATTAAAATACATACATAATACATAATACAAAAATATAAAAATATATAGGCCCATACTAATAACAGTCTACTAAAGTCTTTATTTAAAAAAAGTTGACTTTTAGCAGAAAAGTGTACCAATAACAACGTCAGCAAAGACTTTTTAGCTAGTACAGACCTTAGTGTCAGCTTCTAAATTATTATTATTATTAAAATTTACATAGCCAGTTAGCCCTTAAGGGACTTTATCAGGCTAGTTTTTACATTATGAATTATAACTATTTATTTGTTACATTTTGATAATTTCGTTTAATTTATTTATTTTTTTTTTGTCTATTTTTTTAATTTAATGCCTTAAATTTTTTTAATTTGATATTTGTTCATAAATTTTGATATTTTTTAAGAAAAAAATTAAGTTTTAAAGTTAAAAATTAAAGCTCAAAGTTTTAATTGAAGAGATGTTGTGTTTGTTTCTTAATTTAATAGTTTTATGGCAATCTTCAAATATGTGCTTTACAGATATTACAGTCCACAAATGCATGTTGGGGGAAGATTTTTCGAATAAATGTTTGTGGGTAATTTTAGTATGGCCTATTCGGAGTCTTGTTAGTATAATAGAGTCTTTTCTTTTGAGATTATGAGGATCTATCCATTTATTGATATCAGGGTTTATTTCTTTGAGTTGATGTTGTTTTTGTAACCAGGCTTCTTTGAATTTGTTCTTAATTGATAACTTAATTAACTGTAAGATATGTTTGTATATTGGGTAATTGGGGTCAATTTCATGATTAGTAGCTTCTTTAGCCAGTAGGTCAACTGACTCATTGTTATGAATACGGAAGTGGCTTGGTATCCAAATTATTATTACCTATTTTGAATTAAAGAGGTCTTTTATTCTTTGGATTATTGGATGTTTTGGGTATGTTTGACTGAGGGTATATATTATACACTTTGAGAATCTGTGCATATTAATATATTATTTTCTTGGACTATTTTGTAGTGTTCTAGGGCTTGGATGATGGCATACGCTTCTGCAGAAAATATAGAAGTGGGAGATGGGAGAAGATACTGTTCTATATTGTTGGTTGATTTGTAGGCGCCAGGCTGTTTGTTGGTTAATGATTGAACCGTCCGTAAATATTTTATAATGGTTTTGGTATGTAGTGTTATTTTTTTCTATGTAGAGTTTTTGAAATAATATGGCGTTTGTTTCATTTTTTTTTTAATTCGGAGAGGTCAAGATCTACATGAATGTTACTTATCTAAGGTGGATGTGTACTGAATTGTAGGGTGTTATATACATTATATACTTAATTTGTGTTTATTTCATATTTTTGGAAGGTTTTTTGAAGTCTGATAAAGAATGGTTGGTAACTCACTGAGCGGTTTTTGAGTTTCATGCATAAGAATGTATTTCCGATGTTTCTATGAATTGGGTGATTTGGAAAAGAGAGGATTTTGAGGCCACATTTAATTCTATTTTGAACTCGTCTAATTACCAGAGTAAGAAATCTTGAGTCTACATACAGAGAGTATGAAGGGCTTGTTTTGAAGGCTCCAATTGCTAATCTTATTCCTTTATTGTGGATTGTATTGAGTGGAGATCAAAGGTAAGGCAAAGAAATTTATGATTACTTACAAATTTTATTGATTGATTATTTATAGTAAATTGAGGTTTGTTAGGTGGAGTTCTTTTCCTAGAGAAGAGGATCCCAACGGTCTTCCCCGTCGAAAATCTTGGGTCATTTTCGCTACACCATTTTCCTAGATTATTGATCGTATTTTGAAGTATGTTGGGAAATTTAACGTGTGTTTTGTTAGGAAAGTAGATTACTAAGTCATCAGCAAATTGGAAAAATTTTGCGGGAGAAGAAATTGTTTTGGAAATTTGGTTTATAAAAATTAGAAAAAGTGTTACACTCAAGATTGCTCCTTGAGGAAGGCCATTTTCAGTTTTGGTTTTTCGGGAGAGGGTTTGACCTATTATCACTTGAAATTCTCTTAATTTGAGGAAGATCTCTATGAATTTGACGATGTGTCCTCTAAGTCCAATATTTTATTGAATGTTAACTACTTTTTTCCTCCAAACTTTGTCATATGCTTTATGTATATAAAAAAAAAAGATGGCGATTAATGAATCTTGAGTTGAAAACGTTTTTAGGGTTTCAGAATCAGATTATCCAGAGTGCTTCTATTCTGTCTGAATCCTGAGTGGTATTTGTTTATCAGATTATTGAATTCTATGTACCAAAGGAGGCGTTTGTTGACCATTTTTTCGAAGACTTTGCATAAACAGATTGTTAGTGCTATTGGTCGGTATTTAGTAGATAGTTTTGGGTCTTTTCTGTGTTTAAGAATAGGAACTAGTAAGCTTTGACTCCAATTGTCAGGAAACAAGCCAGTTTGCCATAGGTGATTGTAGAACTCAAGGATGTATTTTTTATTATTTGGGCTTAAATTTTTTAACATATCATAGTGTATATTATCAGGGCCAGGTGAGGATCCTTTGAAACTTTCGAGTGCGGATTCGAGTTTATTTATAGAAAAAATGTATTTAATTTGAAGAGAATCATTTAGGCTAATTTTTGGTAGAATTTGTTCTTCTTGTAATTTCATTTGTTTAAAAGATTCGGGATAACTTTCGTTTGAAGATACTTTTGCAAACGATTCCGCAAGTACTTCTGTTATTTGTTGTGAGTCAATGATAATATTATTTTCTACTTGTAATGAGGAGATAGTTGTAGAGGTTGGCCGATTGTTTAAACTATTAATTTTTTTGAAAAGTATTGACGAAGGAGTATCAGAATTTATACTACGGATAAATTCCCGGAAACTTGTGTTTTTTTGGTTCCGAATAATTTTGCGAGCTTGGACTTTAACTTTTAAGAAGTTTCTGAGATCATTCAGATCCATAGTTCTAACACATTTTCCGTTTAATCTGTTTTTTTTTGTTTTAGTAGTTCTTTTATTTCAGGATTCCACCACGATACTAGCTTTTTGCTGTTTCCGACAATGTATGGGATAGAATTTTTGGCATTCTCTAGTATTTTTGATCGAATGTATAGTGTTCTTATTGGTCTATATTGTTAAAGTGGTAAGAGGGGAGATCAAAGTTTGTTTGAGTTTTAACATTCCATCTTGGTTTCTTATTTGAGTCAATTTTACTTATTTTAATTGGAATTATTATTGGGTAATGGTCACTATTATACAATTTTTTTATATGAATAACTGAAATGAGTTGGATCTCCATTATCCATTATAATTAAGTAATTGTTTGTAATTATATTTTCAATGATTTTTCTTTTTTTATCAATTTTGTTACTACCCCAGCAGTGGTTATGAGCGTTGTGGTATCCTAAGAGAAGAAATAGGGTCTTTAATTGTTCTATCAGATTTTGTATTTCAGAGTATGTTATTTGATCAGGAAGATGTATGTTGCATATAGTGAATTCTATTGGAAAAAAAATTTACTGCAATTACCTGTAAATTGGTTTCAAGTGGAATTACTTGTGAATCAAAATTCTTGTCTATAAGAATTGCTACTCCTCCATGGGCTACTGTAGTTGATGGCAAGTTGTTAGTATATACATTAAATTTTTTAAGATTAGGTTTATAATTATACTTAAATTTAGTTTCCTGCATACAACAGGCTACAGGTTTGTATTTATTGATTAAAAGTTAAAAGTCTTCATAGTGACTATAAAATCCGTCAATGTTCCATTGGATTATATGTAGTTGGTCGTGTAGATTTGACTGCATTCGTAATTAATTCTGAGTCAGATTATTCACTTGGAGCTGGTATTTTTATTTCTTTTCCTATTTCTGCGTGTTTTCGTATTATTTTGTTGATTTGGTTTTTGTGATGGTGTAGTGACAGGTTTGTTGTTTGTAATTTTTTTTCTGTGTTATCAATATTCAATGATGGATTTATACTTGCAGATTTTGATATTGTCCCAGCTGACCATTCAGTGAACTAGGTTCACAGTGAATTCATAGTGAATGCCAAAAATCTTCACGAACTGAATAATTTTTTCTTATTCATTTTGAAAACACGAAATGAAAAATAAGTGAATTATTCAAAAATGGGTAAATTATGAATACATGAAGTGATTGAAATATGAATTATATTCATATAAAATTCATTTGATGATTGACGATTTATGTAAACTTATTTTAATTTTATGATTAAACGAATTCATTCGTTTTATCTTTGTAAAATGGTTCGGATTCTCAAAGCCTAACATTTTGGAATCACTTAGTGAAAGTATAGTGAACTTTTATATCCTTTTTCATGTACTAATTGTAAACTGAAATGTAAAATAAAATGTAGTTATTTAACGGTAAACAATTTAGCTGTTTCTAATAATCTTAACGTAATAAGTGATTTTATGATTTGAGTCTAAGAATAAGCAAATGTGTTTTAAATTCTGTGTACTATTAGTTTATTAAAAATAAAAAGTAAAATAAATAAATAATAACGAAGTGATTAATTATTAAGTTAGATTAGAGTTAAGATTTTAGAGAGATAGATTTAAGGTTTTCCTGCGCTACCTGAAAACCACTTCTACTCCGGAAATGACAGATTTGATGTTCCAGAAGATAAACGGACAATTTCAACAGAAAAATTCGGTCGAAAAGTGTCAGTGTCAGTCAAGTAATTTGCCAATTTGAACCTCGTTTGAGGCCTTTTTTGCAAAATGGACAATTAACAATGAGGTATACGTAAAAGGATGCTTACAGAAGAGAATTCTACCGCTTCTACAAAGACACGAGGATTGATCAATTCTTTGGCCTGATTTAGCAAGCAGTCACTATTCAGTAGAGTAATGAGCTGATACACAAGAAGGCAGGTAGATATTGTACCTAAAGAACTCAATCCTCCAAACGTTCCAGAACTCCGACAAATTGCGAGGTACTTGGCTGTACTAAAAAAAATTATTAAAAAAAGATGGGTAAGAAGCGAAAACAATGGAAAAATTTAGAAATTAATGTATATCGGCATCCCGTAAGTTAAAAAATTAAGTCTTTTTAAAAATAATAAAATAACTTATTCTTTTAGTACAGCAATTGAAAATATAGAAAATAAAGATTTTAAAAAATATGTTTTTTTTTTATTTATTACATACGTAGCAAATTCTATAAGGACTCAAAAATGCATTAGAACTTTCTGAAACAGGCCTTATATTTTAAAATAATGTTCAAATTAATAGTGTTATTAGAACAGAAATTTAAAGCTAACATTAAATTTAGTTAACTTCAAGTTATTAATAGTGGGGTAGATAGGGGACTTTCGACACGTGGGTAGATTCGAAACTTTCAAAATAACGATTAAAACTTCAAATTATAAGTCTCATAATAATTCTAAATTGGTAACAATTTTAATAAGAATTCATTTTAGTTTTTCTTTAGTTCTCCGTCAGCTGTGAAAGTGATTAGATCTTAAATTGTGTTTAGTGTACTAAGTGTTGTATTTTTTATAGGTAAGTTCTATTCATTTACAAATTAAATTTTTGACGTTTTGCTTCGTTTCTTTTCTTGTTTGTTATTGAAAACGTGTCTATTTTTGTATAAATTTATAAAAAGTGAACTTGTAACAATATTTATGAAAAAATTAAAAAATAAGATGTAGAGAGTTTGTGGGGTACATTCAACACGTGTGTACAGGGTACATTAGACACATGTCGAAATTACCCCGATTTTTCAATTTCAAATACAATTATGTACAGTTTTACTTTTTCTATAGCCAAAATACCGAGAAAATATATTCCGAAAACTAATCGGAATAAAATATCCGAGGAATCGATGGCAAACGCTATGAACGATGTCATAGCTGGAAAAGAAACACCATCATCTGCTGCCACAAAATACAACTTGAAACGAACAACAATTTTAACCAGAATGAAAAAACAACGCGAGTTTAAGTTTACATCTAAATACAGTTCAAATCAAATTTTTACAAAACACAGTTCTTCAGCCACCAAAGGTAAATTTTCATTTGGAAATATGCATTTGGTTAAAACGAAGATGTTTATATCTTTCAAGGTCTTGGCGGAAAAAGGAAAACGTGCAGTGAATCAAATCTCATCTGTTGAACGCGGAACTTTGGTTACAATGGTTGGAATCGTCAACGCTTCTGGGAATTATCTTCCTCCAGTCTATATTTTTCCACGACAAAGAAATTTGAGAAATTTTTATCTGGCTCTGTAACAGGAAGTTTGGCTTTGCCTTCTAAAAGTGGATGGATGGATTGTGGACTTTTTTTAGACGTATTAAAACACATTAAGAAAAATACCAACTGCTCAGAGAATAAAAAATGTTTAATACTACTGGATAATCATAAAAGCCATTGCAGCGTTGAATCTATTATTTTTTGCAGACAAAATGGAATAGTGCATTTATCGTTTCCTCCTCATGCATCCCATCGTCTTCTTGATCTGGCAGTCTTTGGTCCATTCAAATCATTTTGTAGAACAGCGTTCAATGAATATTTAGTAACCAATCCAGGAAAAATAATTTCCGTATACGAAATTCCCCAGCTAACGAATTCGGCTTTTTTACGTGCATTTACAGGCGAAAACATTCTAAAAGGATTTTCCTCGTCTGGTATTTTCCCGTTTAATAGTCAAATATTTTCGGACATTGATTTTGCTGTTGAAATAGATGAAGAGGAAAATGTGAATACAATAAATACAGATACACAATCAAAAATTCCTTGTCAATTAAATTTATTATCGTCACCAACTGCCAGACAACCATTAGTCTCTTGTATTTCTCCACATCATGTTCGACCCTATCCTGTAATTAAAAAG
Source organism: Villa cingulata (assembly GCA_951394055.1). Lineage (NCBI taxonomy): Eukaryota > Metazoa > Arthropoda > Insecta > Diptera > Bombyliidae > Villa > Villa cingulata. The sequence goes on from OX596017.1 coordinate 22,878,133, forward strand.
AAAGCTAAAAGAGCAAGGAAAAGAGGAAGATCTACAATTTACACTGATACACCGAAAAAGCATGAAATAGTGGAAAGGAAGCAAAAGCGACAAAAATAGCAAAGAAAGGATTCTACTACTAGTTGTTCCGATGTATATAGTCTAGCCGACAGTGATAAATTCAATGTCCCAATGGATGAAGAGAAAAATAAAGTTGATGTAGAAGAAACAGCTCAGACTTCTCATTTTTCATCACACGATGAAAATAATGTTCAAAAAGGTATTTTGTTCTCGTTAAATTTTTATGTGAACCTTCCAAAACAAGCAAATACTATGTTGGTGAAATTGTTGATGATAACGGGAAGCCTGATTATTTTACTACAAACTTTCTGAGAAAAAAATGTGGTCAAAGTGCTTCTATAAACCAATTATACAAGACATTGGAATGACATTGAAAAGTGATATTGTTATGAAACTTCCTCCACCAGATCGTTCAGCTAGCACTTCAAGATGTGCATCATTATATTATTTTTCCATCAATTTTGAAAACTATAATATACGATGGATACTATTTTTTTAATATTAAACATGACCTATTATTATTTAATTTTGACTGAATTATTTTTTTTTTTAATTTAAGAAGTTAACTTCTTTATGTGTTCAATTATATTGAATTGTATTGAATTTTATTTAATTTTGTACAAATAAAAATTATTTTGTTATTGGAAAATTTAACTTTTATGAACTGCAATTATTCTGCTTACGGGTTGTCGAATGTACCCGGGCATAAGTCATAACCACCCCTACCCTGGGGGAGATTCATCAAAACGATTGTCATATAAAAATACCAAATTTCTCAAAATATATAACATGCAAATGTATTTTGCTTAAACTAGAAAATAATTTATGTTTGCATTATACAGAAATGATATTCGTCAATCTCGTTTAAATGAAAAATTTCAAAACATCATATCACAAAAATTAATTAGTGTCGAAAGTCCCCCTTATCTACAGGCATCGCATATAAAAATATACGACATGAAACATGAACAAGAAAAAAAGAATGGATATAATGTAAATGCTATCGTTCAATCCTGAAAGAAGATAAGAAAGCAAGAAAAGACAATGTAAATGCGCCCTAAGAAGGTGAGCCATTCAGACAGAAAAGCTTATTTTTTAAAAACTTGTGACGTCGTTTCAACCGGAAAATGTTATTTTTCCTTCATAATTCTCACAATTTCATATTTAACATTTAATAATATTGAAATAATAATATTATAATATGTAATTAAAAAATATGATAATATGATAATTTTAAAATCAAAATTATTTGGAAATAAAATAATATGATTGCAAAAATACACCTAAAAACAAATCTAACGAATTCAATTCAGTCAAATTCAGTACATCGTGGTAGTTGCTTGCATTAAAAACTCGGTATAAATGACGTAATAACTTCAAGCTTTACAAACAGCTTTTTCGCTCTGGTTCACCTTCTTAGTCTATACATCTTGGTAGACACTACTATGAAACTGACTTTAGTAGAATGTTATTTTTTTATTAATAAATTTAGATATTCGTATAGATTATGTATCCACATAATATAATAAATAAATATACATAACTTAAATTATCAATCAAAATTTGAAATAAAAAAAATTATTTGAGTGGAGTGTATTGTATTTTCATTTTACTCAGTTCATTGTTTAAATTGCAATATTGTTTGTAATAATTGAAATATTTTTGTAAAAAATAATTTTATATATTTTGGTGATAAATTTAATTTAAAAATAAAAAGTGTACAAATATTTAAAAATAAAAATGAATTTTGAAAAAAAAATTATTGTTCGAGAATTTGTTGAAAATTTCACTTAAATAAATAAGAATAATATTATAAATGTAACTTTTAAATGTCATCAGACTTGAATTTAAATAATTGAATTCAAGATAATCAAGGCGATTAAGAACCTTGCAAATCTTGACTTAAGTTGACGATAAACTTGAATAAATGAACACTTGATTTTTGCAAGTTGATTTAAATGAACACTATGAATATACAAGCTGGTCGCAAGCTTGCATTTTTGAAAACACCCATAATAATAAATGTTGATAGCAACATATAGCAAAGATATAGAAAAATACGATACAAAAAAACAAAAAAAAAACAAAAAATTTTCGTCATCATTGTATATAATCATAGAGAACTATTAAACATGATTTAAATATGTAAAATGTTGCATTATAACAAGAATACATGAGGAGCAACTTTTCAAATCGCATTATATCCACCAATCTAAAGTTTTCAATATTGGGCGTAAACCTTATATCTTTTAAAATATACTAACAAAAACAAACCATTCGGTTTTTCTTTTTGTCGTGCTTAAGGACATAAGTAAATTAAATAGAACATCTCGCTTAAATCGTTTTATTTGCGCAAATCAATAATAAAAGCAAAAAGCATTTTAATGTCCTACACTACTAAGTAAACAGCGTAATAAATAAAAAAAATATATCAAATTTCGTTTCAAAAAAAAATTATTTAATTGAAGTAATTATTTATTAGCTTAATTGTGTATTTTATTTGCTAAAATTAGACCAAATTTCTGTTTAATCACTGTTCTTCATCCGAACAGTCACATTCATTTTCATCAACATCCTCTGGGGTACTAACTACTGACGGCAAAGTTTAGAGAATTAACAAAGAATTCAAGGATTCAAGCTGGTTCATGAGTTGCCGCATTCTCTGTCTCGTAAATATCTGTCCATTTTTTACCTCTTTCTAAAAAGCGGATAGATATTGGGTGCGTTCAGCTCATTGCAGCGATGCAAGTCAGCGATGAAAATGCAGCGATGTTTAGATAATCGCCATATACAATTTACTGAAATGTTTACAGCGTAATCCGCTGCTATGAATAGTTGATGTTGATAGTAAGTAAGTAGGTTGATATTAATGCAATGACATTTTTTTTTATTTTTTGCTGCCAAAATTCCTGAGAAACTTGGAATTATTAGCATTTTAAAACCATCAAAATTAAAAGTAATTTCATCACTCTCATAATAAAAAATTATACACCTTGCTAATAAATATGTATTAACTTTTCAACCATTAAATTTATCTTTCAAACACGTTACATGACAAAATTTGTTTACGATGAATTTTCAAGCGAACGTTTTTTCAGCTGCAAAATATTTTCATCGCTGCAAAGTAGCGACTATGCAGCGAAGTCGTTCAGTAAGAGAAATTATTGCAGCGATGGAAAATTTTACATCGCTGAGTGGAACTGAACGCACCCATTCCTTTGATGGGACCATCATAATTGTAGATAGGTTCAACCTTGATTTTCACTTGAAATTGACTTAGCTTATTAGTTTTAATCTTTTTTAAAAAAATTCTCTTTAAAAAATTTCTAATACAAGTATTTTGGTAGTATTAAAAAAACTATATAGGTATACGAAAGTGGACCTAATACGTTTTGAAGTATAGGAGATAATGGAAATAATGCGTTTTGATGAGACTATCAATTTTTGAGGCACATTTACTCTGCTAATGATTAGTTTTGATCATCTTTTGATCATTTGCATAGATAAAGCATGAAACACAAAAAACTCTGTTTTGACCCGATATGGACATAATACGATTTGAAAAGTTGCTCCTCATCATATTTTTTTTCTTTTTTAAATAACATATTAAACAAACAAAATGTTAAAATAAATTTATTTTTTTATTTTAATTAATTTTTAATCTAATCAATTAATTTTTTCCAAATATTCAAACCTCTTTTTAATTTATTTACGAATTACTTACATATATGATATATTCTAATTTACGGTGCGATTCTGCATAAGAGATTTCTTATTTCTCTTATTCCTCTTATTGTTTTTAGTGCAAATTACATTACAAATACATACTTTTAGGAGTTAAATTAAATTAGATAAGAGATGTGATCAGCTGATCTCTTAACTTCAGTGGTGAATTTTTTAATGAATTTTGACATTCTACTTTTGAACGTTTATAACCGAAAAATTCTGTTTTAATGGACAAAAATCTCTAAACTTTAGAGGTCATCGATGAGGACCTCTTATATCTCTTATTTATTTTATTTATATTGTTGATATTCAAATATTGTATTCGTGTCGTGCATATTGTAAGTAATTTGATAATAATAATAATAATGAAATAATAATAATAATTATTATTATAATAATTATAAATAATAATAATAATAATGGTAATAATAATAAAATAATAATGTAAATTGTAATATAAAAATAAAAATTGTAATAATTACTAATAACAAACATGATAATACAGTGTGACTACATTATCTTTGTATATAACAAGTAGTAATTGAATAATAATTATTATAATAATTATGAATAATAATAAAAACTGTAACAATTACTAATAACAAAGATGATAATACAATGAAACTACATGATCTTTGTATATAACAAATAGTAATTATTATAAATTATAAATAATAATAATAATAATAATAATAATAATAATAAAATAATAATAATAATAATAATAATCATAATAATAATAGTAATAAAATAATAATAAAAATTGTAATAATTACTAATAAAAATTTTAATAATTACTAATAAAAATTGTAATAATTACTAATAACAAAGATGATAATACAGTGTAACTACATTATCTTTTTGTATAATCATAATATCTAAAGATAACTACATTATCTTTTAATAATAATAATCATAATAATAATAGTAATAAAATAATAATAAAAATTTTAATAATTACTAATAAAAATTGTAATAATTACTAATAACAAAGATGATAAAACAGAGTAACTACATTATCATTGTATATGACAAGTAGCAAGTAGTAAATTGAATAAGGTGGGTTTAAAACCTATGGTGAATCTTATGTCATTTTATGAGGTGAATCTCTTATCCAGAATACCGATTCCTCTTAAAAAATATATTTCACCAAAACTTTAGAGAAATAAGAGGAATAAGAGATCTCTTATGCAGAATCGCACCGAGTTAGAAACAAAATTTTTACTTTATTATTTTCATTATTAACAAATTTTGTTCCATACTTTAATATTATTTTTTTAAGTACTTTTGTACCGATTTCTTATTTTTACCGAAAATTTATAATCACTTACAATGTGATGTAATAAATGTCATAGATCTGTACTATGGTACTATACATACATATACAGGGTGTATACATATAGGGTAGGGTGTATTGGAGATACATATAGAAATATTTAAATGTTCTGACTCAAATACATACATATGTATAATATTCAATTTGAAAGGAATATTTTTACTATTACTGTGAAATATTTTGAAAAATTATTCGATAAAAATTTATGTTCAAATATTTTTTGTTTTTCATTCCACTTTAAATCAGATTGAATTAAAAAAATTAAATTAATAACGTACGAAAAAAAAATGCTGTTTAGGCCGCTTTTGCATTACGGTAGAAGTAATGACTACTATATTCTGCAAACAGTTAGAATAATTTCGTCGTTCTTCTAAAAAATGTCATCATCTGAAATATCACTATCTTCAGCATTATTATTGGTCTTCAGTTCATTGTAAAAGTCGTAGTATATATTGGTGGAATGTAATTTTTTAATTCCTGGAAATCGCTATATTTGGCCGTTTCAATTGGTCGTCTTTACCCACTTTAGGCCAATTTTGCAATAGTATTTAGTAAATTTGTGTAGAAAAACTAGCTATGTAATATTATTATTGATAAGAAATATGTTTTAATTGCACAATATATAATATGTAAATTGAATGCAGGTAGTCTAATATGTATTATGTAATTGCACAATTTTGGGTAATATGTACATAATTTGAAAGTAGGTAGTCAGTCTCTATCAAAGTGTAACCGGATTATTATATAAAAACATATTTTTTTGAAATAAAGAAGTATAAAATATGAACCGCGTGTTTTATTGAATTATATAAAATAATCGAAAAATATCTCTACAATCTTCAGGTGTGGGGTTGAACGAAAATTAAAATAAAAAAGAAATTGTGCGGAAATTTATTAAATTTTTATTATTAAAAGTTCAAAATTTATTTTTGTGTTTTTTTTTAATAAAATTCTAAAGCACGTGGAAGTACTTAACCTTAGTGTGTTACGATGGCTGAGGAATGGAATAAGTTCCTAGAAGAAGCAAAATATTCGGTCTTAAAAGATGTTTTAAGACAATTGAATTTGTCCACTGTAGGTAACAAATCTGCACTGAAGATACGGCTTCAGGAGGCAGCGAAAGATTTTCCAGATCAGCAACTGGTGGAACTCATTCCTAAAGGTAATTCTGTTAGTGCTACAACGAAGCAAGACGATGGAAATTGTTCAACAGAGGATGAAAATTCTGATGATGGAAGTGCTGACGACGGAAACACCGACGATGAAAATTTTGATAAAGAATTAACCCGGCTAAGAAATCTTCTGAAGAAAAAACGAGAAATCGCTAAGTTGAAGGAGGAAATAAGAAATCTACACCTCGAACCAACAGCATCGTGTACGTTTAAAGATTTAGAAGATTCTGTACCAGAATTCAGTGGTGACGATAATCTTCCAATTCAGAGATGGATCGAGTTATTTGAAGAAATGGCGGAGACAATGCAGCTGAATGAAAGGACAAAGTTCATATACGGTAAGAGACTATTATCAGGTACGGCCAAATTATTTGCTAGAACTGTAGTGTGTAAATCGTGGGAAGATTTAAAAAGTGAGTTAAGATGTGAATTTATTAAACGAATTACGAAAGCTGATTTACACAAAGAATTAAGAAATAGACGCAAACGTCGAGAGGAAACCATGCAACAGTATTTATTGTCCATGCAAGAAATTGCATCTGCTGGTTCCATCGACGAGGAAGATATTATTCAGTACATAATTCAAGGTATTCCAGACAGTGAAACTAATAAAATGCTACTATATAGTGCAAATAGTTTAAAAGAATTGAAATTAGCAATTCAAAAATATGAAAAATTGAAAGCAAATTGTCGTGACAATGCAAACAGTCGCGACAGTACGTCTAAGAAAAAAGAATTTAATGATGCAAAACATACAAAAGAACTTATCTCTAACAAAATTAAATGTTTTAACTGCAATCAGCTTGGGCATGTGAGTAAAAATTGTTCTAAACCTAAAAGAAAAGAAAACGTATGTTTTAAATGCGGTAAATCCGGTCACATGGCAAATGCCTGCCAAGATAACGTTATGTTATTACAACACTCAGTTGAAAGCAAATCATCTGATGATGTACATAAAAATAAATCATCTGTTTCTGAAGGTCAGTGCCATAAGATAACGAAGACAATAAATTCAATAAATCATTTTGAACATGTACTGGAATACAACTTTATCAAAGAAAATGATAAGTTCAACATTCGATTATCAACACTGTTAGATTCTGGTAGCGCTATTAGTTTTGTGCAGCAGCAATATGTGCCATCGTTTATGATTACACCAGTAGTACCTGGAAGTCATTCTTTTTGCGGCATCAACGGTAGTCCTCTAGTTGTATTGGGTTCGATTGATTGTAAAATTTTTTATGATAATTTTTTAAATAATTTTAATTTATTAATAGTAAAAGAAAATACAACTAATTACCCTGTCATTTTAGGTAGAGACTTCCTTGACAAAAATAATCTAGTTATACAAAAGCAAACGCAAATAAATGGAACATCTACATCAGAAAATAAAGCCAACAAAAGCTTGATTCATGCATCAACCGAGAATAAAGATAAAAATATGGAAAATGACTTCGCAGTAGAAATTTTGAATATAAATGTAAGTGACAATAATGAAACAGATGTATTATTAGATATTAATGAGAAATTACCTTTTCATATACAAAAAGAAGTAAGAACAGTTCTGAATTCGGTGTTGTGTGCAAAAGGTAACCTAAATTTCAAATCAAATGAAAATTTTGAAATGCATATTAGATTAATAAAAGATAACCCCTTTTTCTGCACCGCAAGAAGATTACCTTATGCCCACAAAATCGAACTTCAGAAGATTATTGATGATCTTTTAGAAAAAGGCATAATTCGTGACAGTAACTCTCCTTACGTGTCACCCATAGTACTTGTGAAGAAGAAGTCAGGTGAACTTAGACTTTGTGTGGACTTTAGGGAACTAAACAAAGTAACTGTTAGAGACCACTTTCCCTTACCAGTAATTGAAGACCACTTGGAAAGGCTTAAAGATAAAAATTATTTTACCACCCTTGACTTGAAAAATGCTTTTCACCACGTGAAAATAGCTGAAGATTCGATTAAGTATACGTCCTTTATAACACCTCTAGGACAATATGAATACACACGAATGCCGTTTGGGCTTAAAAATGCCCCGTCTGTGTTTGAACGGTATATGAGGCATATTTTTGGCAAGTTAACATCGTCAGGCAAAATTTTGACCTTTATTGATGACATACTAATTGCGACAGCGACATTGGAGGAACATTTAGATATTTTAAAACAAGTTTTAGAGGTTGTTAAGGAAAACTGTTTGCAGCTTAGATTAGACAAATGCTCTTTTTTTCAGAATGACATAATATATCTTGGATATAAAGTTAATAAAGAGGGCATAAGACCTACTGAAGACCACTTAAAAGCTGTAAAAGATTTTTCAGTACCTACCTGTACTAAAGACGTACACAGTTTCCTCGGATTATGTTCTTATTTTCGCAAATTTATAAAAGATTTTGCTAGTATTTCTAAACCATTGTATGATTTATTGAAAAAGAATACGCCATTTGTATTTGCTAAAAATGAATACGAAACATTCGAATTATTGAAGGAAAAATTAATCGAATCTCCATTGTTATCTATATATAGTCCTAACAGCGAAACCGAATTGCATTGCGATGCGAGTGGTATAGGCTATGGGGCAGTTTTACTGCAAAGACAAAGTGATAAAAAGTTCCACCCAGTTTTTTATTTTTCGAAAAGAGTTTCTGAGCCCGAAAGTCGATACCACAGTTTTGAATTGGAGACGTTAGCAATTATATATGCATTACGTCGGTTCAGAGTATATCTCCTTGGTATCGAATTTAAAATAGTGACCGATTGTCAGTCTTTATCTTTGACTTTGAGCAAAAAATCACTCAATCCACGAATTTCGCGATGGGCTCTAGAGTTACAAAACTACAATTATGTATTAGAACATCGTAAGTCAGAAAGAATGTCGCACGCAGACGCTTTGAGTAGATCAGTTAATATTCTTAGTGTAGAAGATGCTTCTTTCGAATTTGTCTTAGCTGCTGCTCAAAGGCAAGATCAGAAAATAGTCAATATAGCATTTGAATTAGAGAAAGCAGAAAGTCCTGATTTTGAAATGGTAGATGGCCTCATATATCGGAAGATAAATGGTAAAGTTCTTTTCTATGTACCACAACACATGGAGTGCCAAGTTATACGTACCCATCATGAGGCTTTAGGACATTTAGGTGTGGAAAAGTGTCACGATTTCTTGATGCGTACCTATTGGTTTCCGCAAATGAAACCAAAGATTAAGAAATATATCAGTTCGTGCCTCAAATGTCTCTATTTTTCACCTATTTCTGGGAAGAGTGAAGGTTCTCTCCATAATATTCCCAAAGGAAATGCCCCTTTCGACACTTTGCACATAGACCATTATGGTCCTCTTGCAAATGCCAGAACTAAAAATCAATACATTTTTCTAATAGTAGATGCTTTCACAAAGTTCGTTAAACTTTATGCCGTGAGAACTACAAAGACTAAAAATGTTATCTGTTGCTTGAAATCGTATTTCGAACATTATTCACGTCCATGTAGAATCGTGTCGGATCGTGGTAGTGCTTTCATATCAAAAGAGTTCTCTGATTTTCTTGAATCTAATGGTGTAAACCATGTTAAAATTGCATCACAGTGTCCTCAAGCAAACGGTCAGGCAGAAAGAATAAATCGAGTACTTACCCCAATGTTGTCCAAACTGTGTGAATCCGAATCAACTCTTGACTGGGATAGACATTTAGTTCAAATCGAATTTGCCTTGAACAACACTACTAATCGTAGCACTGGCTTTACACCTTCAATGTTATTGTTCGGGATAAATCAAAAAGGTGAGTTATGTGATAAGGTCATGGAATATCTTGCAGAGAAGAATGTCATAAGTCAGATAGAATTGAAAGCCATTAGAGAACAAGCTTCTAAAAATATAGAGAAAAGCCAAGATTATAACAAGAGATATTATGATAAAACTCACAAGCCTCCTACCAAGTACAGTAAAGGAGATTACGTAATGATAAAAAATGTTGTTAATCTTCCTGGGGTCAATAGGAAGCTTTATGCGAAATATAAGGGACCTTATGAGGTCGAAAAGGTAATTTCTGATGATCGTTATTTAATTAAAGATATCGATGGTATGCAATTAACGCGTATACCTTATAAAGGAATTGTCGCACCGCAGAACATGAAACCTTTTGTCATACAATCTGATACATGCATGAATGAAGTTTAAATCCAGATTATTTGCGTCATGTTTATCTGTATATATATTTATAAATCTAAAAAACGTAAATTCATCAATCCAAATTTTGTAAAACAATACTTATCATTACTATTAATATTAATACTTTTATTATTATTATTCTTTTCAAATTTTAATATAATGTACATGATGGAATTGCTATGTAGGTTAATTTTCAATTTTTATATATTTTATTGAATATGAAAAAAAAGAACGGGAAATTAAAGACATAATGTAATCGAGACGATTACGGTCAGGTTGGCCGAGCTGTAGAAAAACTAGCTATGTAATATTATTATTGATAAGAAATATGTTTTAATTGCACAATATATAATATGTAAATTGAATGCAGGTAGTCTAATATGTATTATGTAATTGCACAATTTTGGGTAATATGTACATAATTTGAAAGTAGGTAGTCAGTCTCTATCAAAGTGTAACCGGATTATTATATAAAAACATATTTTTTTGAAATAAAGAAGTATAAAATATGAACCGCGTGTTTTATTGAATTATATAAAATAATCGAAAAATATCTCTACATTTGTTTGAGATATTATATCAGTTAGGCCATTGATGCAATCAATTTTAAAGAATATAGAAGATAAATTCAAAATGAAAGCACAAAATACAAAATTTGTGGGTTATGCCACTTTTGCTCTGAGCGCCTCGCTATATTTTAGTTTAAACAATTACATCTTATATCCACTATATACATGTGTTTTTGTACATACATTATAATTGTATAACAACATAGCTATATAATGCTAAATACATAAATTACATTACAACCTTTATAATTTTCACTATGAATGAACACACATATTATGTACATTTATATTATTCGAATATAAGAGTAACATCATGTATGTACATAATGTATATGTATGCGCAAAACTTTTTTCTTTTATATTGTATTTCTCGATTATACAGATATACATATGCATCCATATAATACATTAACTGTCATATTACATATATTTTCTGTATACATATATAGTGCGAGTAATTTGTTAAATTCATGGGTGGAAATAAATACTTTCAATAAGGATCATTCGATTTTCTTGTAATACATGGTAGAAAAAAAAAAAAAAAGAAAATGTATATCACAATCTTTTTTGTAAAGCATTTGAATTTCATTAATATGTAGGAATATTGTATATGTATACACATCGTGTGCATTATGTATATGTATATGTATATATCATAATGGTATCATTTATTATATACATAATCATATCATATACATAATTTAGTGTAAATTAATATACATACATACATACAGATATAAATATAATATTACTATGTAATTACATATATGTATAATATAACACATGTACATATAATGTATCGAAATATAAAATATGCATATATACCTACATCATTTATAACTATATAGTATATACAAACATACAATATAAGATATAATGTATTGTATAATACTGTATATGCGTACAGTTAACATTTTAACCATACGGTCAATAAATTATTTAGGTGTACTTAACTACATATTCATACATTTATATATGCATGCATGTAAAAATTCGAATCCTTACACATTTAATCTGTACAAGTATATATACATACATTTATATGTATATCTAAGAATAGCGTCTAATAATAATGAACTGAGAAAATTGCTTATAAATTAGAATATGTTGAAAAACATAAAGGATTGTATGTGTATATACATATAAAATGTATCCATACATATGTATGTATTTACATGTATTTATACTTATATATGTATACATACAAAATACGTATAAGAGTATAAAAGGAAACGATGATGATAAATAAAAAAAAAAGTAATAACAAAAAACATAAATAAATAAATATAAATAAAATGTACACATAATAAAGAAGAAATCACACAATGAGTGTATGAGAATGATAATATGTTTTAGAAGCATTGATGCACGATTAACCACAATTTCACTTCCAATTTTAAATGATCTGCTAATATTTCGATTTATCATATCATTATACTATATGGTGTACAAGTATTTATATTTATATATGTACATATATATCGTTATAAATACTTTTTTTTTTTACATTTATTATTTATTTCATTCTTTACTTACACATATATAGTACGTAATAATATTTATGTTCATAAATATGTATGAAAAAGAAAAAAAAAGGAATTTATGATATATGATTTTTCCGAAGAATAAGAAAGAACAAGAAGAAACTATAAATTATTATTGATAAAAAATATTACAAGTATTACATAGTACATGGTACACATATAAGTTTATATGATATGGCATATGAATTTTTAAATTCAATATTTATAAAATTTTCTACAGTTTTTATGTATATTATAAGTTTATAAATATGTATATGTGTATATGCAATATGCATAATTTTATTTATTTATTTATTTTTTTTTTCATTATCCTTTTTTACTTTGATTTTACTGACATTATGTATGTAGATATATTGACTGGTTTTCTTTTTTTTTTGTAAAGGCAATCATTAATTTCTCATAATAACTGCTTAAATAAATTCGTATCGTTAAAATACAAAAAAAAATATATACAAAATATGTATTTATGTATGTATGTATATAATTTCTCATTGAATACACATACATATATAAATAGATTCATGCAAAATAATAGACAGCATCGATATGTATAAATGTTGCATTGTAATATAATACATTTTCTGATTATTATTATCTACGCTTATAACATTTAAATGTACATACACATACTTAAATTTATTTACATGAAAATCATTCATACATAATTTTTGTATAATATTTATTTATTTCATACATACCGCAATCATATCATGCTATAATAGTCCTGTATAGCAATCCTCGAAAAGGGGACCATGACTTAAATATATAATTTACAGTCGAATATTATGTATGTGAGTTCTAAGTAAGTATATACGTATGTACGAGCAAATGTGTAAATGTGAATACCTATCGAAAATCATAATAAAAAATAAATAATAAGTGAAATGTGAATTAATGAATTAAAATATGAAATTGAAATTGTTATATATGTATATATGTATTTAATTCTGCTAAATACAATTATTATTATAATTTTTAAAATTATTATTATTGATATTTATTTATCTGAGATGAAATCTACATGTACATATGTAGTTTCTGTATATTTAACATGTTCACATACAAGTAATATATTATATACCAAAAATACGAAAAATAATATTATAATAATAATAAAAAAAACAACAGAACAGAGTTTTATATGTTTTCGTAAAAGTATTAAAATTAAAAATTAAAATTTTAATATATTTTGAACGTGACATTCTGTCTTTTTTGTATATTTTAATATGTACATATATATCTCTACATAAATATGATATATAATTTACATACATAAATATATTATAATAGTAAACATAACTATAATTTATAATACACCACTGACATACAGTTAAAATCAAAAGTCATCGGAAAAAATAAAACTATGAACTACTATACATCTGACTACAAATACAAACTTACATAAAATTAACAAAATTAATCGTAATTTATGTAATAATCGTAATTATCGTAATAATCATGTGATTATTATAATTTAAAAAAAAAAGCAAAATCTATTAGATATTAAGAATTTTAGCACATTTTAGAATAAAATATTTTAAAGAATATTCTTCTTCTTCTTTCTCAGCTTTTCAGCTCACGATGAGCCATAGCTTCTCTCACAAGTCGCCTCCATTCTGTTAAATCCTGGTCTACTTTAGCATAATTTTTATTTTTCATTTTGCTAAGATCTTCTTCTACCACATCTTCTTCTATCTTTTCCTTGGTTCTGAGATATTTCCAGTAAATATTTTCTTTCTCTGTTTGCGAGCATTCCCAGCCATATTATTCTCTATAGGCCTTCATAAATCTAATTGCATTTTCGCCTTTGATTAGCTTTTCAATTTCATGATTATATAGAATTTTATAAAGTACTCGTATATTCTAAAGGATAAAAAAATGTTTAAAAAAATGACAAAACAAAGTGTATCATTCTATTAGAAAAGCATAGGTACTAAAGTAGGATATCAATAAAAAGAGTGAAAAGCCTGCTAAAAACTACTATAGAATCTTGTATTGTTAGTTCGATATCTATAACAGCTTCAATATTACAGTGAGTTAAGAGTGTAATATGAGCTAAACACCTTTGACGCCCTCTAACAGCTAAGCGATTAATATTTTAAGCTCACTGTTCTGAAATGTTTTATATTATGTTCGTTCCAATTCGTACAGCCAGCTGTAATTTTCTGTAAGTTGATTATTAGAGTGGGGATAATTATTTTTAAAATCACTGGAACGTGAGAGCTGTAATTTTCAGAAATTCAAGAACAAGACTTAAATTTGACACTTTTGGTAGTTAATCGAAATATATTGTTAACGAACTATATTGTTTAACACATGTATCTATTTGGTAGTTGTTTAAATTTTTAGCAGTAAGAAGTGATAAAAAATAAATAAAATAAACTGTTTTGTACATAATTAAAATCATTAAACGAAATCAAATTATTAAACAATGGAAGAAGATAGAAAAGAGTTAATACCAGATTACACGGTAGAAGATTTCAAAATGCAAAATGTAAATAATATCAAATAAATGGATTTATTTATGAGAAATAATATTTATGTATTTCACATTAATAAATCTTACTTTTTTTATTAATATATTTTTTGACATATTTTTAATAAAAAAAAAAACAAAAACTTTTATTTATTATTATTAATAATAATTATTTTATTACTATTATTATTCCTTGTTATTTGATAGTAAAAAAAAAATGAAATAAAATGTCTACAATTTAAATTCAAAAATTCAAATAAAAAAGAAGAAGATTGTAAATTCAAAAATTTAAACAAACAGAAAGAAGAAGACATAACTAAGATAAATCTGGCTGTAAAATTCTGTAATTTTCTTAAAGAGGGGAAATGTAAGAACTTTACAGAACAAATTGTATTGGAACGCTACAGCTGTAATTTTCTTAACTTTCTGTAAAATTCTTAAAGTTCTGTAAAATTCTGTAGCAATTGAAACAGACCTATTGTCCTTGTTGAGATTCATAACATATTGTTCTATGTATATATGTGATTTGATTGCAGGTCTTTTTGTATGTATATGTTTGTGTTAGTATTAATGATTTTCCAATCACTTTTAGTTTCTAAATTTAGTAGTTTTGATTATGTAGTATTGGTATTGTTCTAAGAATTGTTTTTTTTTTAAATTCTTTGTGATACAAAACTAATTTTTATTTTTTTGTTTTTCGTATTTTTTTTGTGACAAATAAAATTACTTTTCATGTAAATTGAAATTGAAATTAATTTTCTTAATTTTATCTAAGATTTTAGTCGGATGCATAAGTTTCAATTTTAATTTTTTCTACAACTTTTGGTTTTGTCTGTATACTACTAAATATAAAAATATTTAAATTTTTTTATAACTAAGTAATATAAAATTATTGTTTTAGAAATTTCATTCATGGAAAAACTATATACGAAAAATATTTATTCATTATTATACATCATACCTATATATTCATACACTTGTATCATCTTGTATGTGTAATATAGTTATTATGAACTCTGCTTTATATTACATACATACATACGTAGTAAGGTCCAGTGAAAAGCGACCTGACATATTTCTAGTTCGAATTTCCGGGAATTTTTTTTTATCAGGTACGGCTACCTCTCAATTGCCTATATAAGGACGGTCACTACCATTCGAAAATTATTTAGTATCCTTTTGAGACTGAGTATAGTGCAAGTAGAATAAATTTTTATAAATGGACATATTAGAGTATCGCGCTATTATAAAATTTCTTACTAAAGAAAGACAAACACCAGCACAAATAAAAGGGCGCATGGATGCAAGATGATCCACACCCTGGCAGCTCGGCAACTGTGGTGACAACAGAGAACATTGAATTAGTAGAAGAAGTTGTACTGAGTGATCGTAGGTTAAAAACAAAAGAAATTGCAGCACAAACTGGCATTTCGAAAACAAGTGTTCTTAGAATTCTACATGAACATTTAGGCATGTCTAAGATCATTGCAAGATGGGTACCGAGAATTCTCAGTCTCATTCAAAAAAGACTACGAGTCGAATGCTATAGGAAGTTTTTAAGTCTATGTGGTGACAATCAAGAACAAGTTATACGGGCGATCGTGAATGGTGATAAAACAATGGTTCTGTACTACAATCCCACAATGAAAAAGGAATCAATGGAGTCGCACAAAAAAGGAGAACCAGCACCTAAAAAGGCGAAGGTCTCCAAAACAGCAAAAATATCATGTTCACAATATTTTGGGATTGTGAAAGATTACTGTTGATTGATTTCAAAGAACGAAATACCGTTGTAAACGCCGAACATTACGCCAATTTGATCCATAAACTTTGACAGGCTATTATTGAAAAAAGAAGAGGACAGCTGTGTCGTGGTGTATTACTTTTGCATGACAATTCTCCTGTACACACAGCCGTTACTTCTAACGCTGCTTTAAAGGATTGTGGATTCACAGAGCTTGACCCCACCCTCCTTATAGTCCCGATCTTGCACCTAGCGACTATTTTTTATTTTCAAAATTAAAGGCAGATCTACGAGGAAGAAAATTTAAGACTGATGAAGAGATTCAACAGGCAGTTTTAGCCCATTTTGAGGACAAAATTCCAGAGTATTATTTTAATGGAATAGAAGCGCTAATTAAACGATGTAAAAAATGTATTGAAATAAAAGGAGAATATATTGAAAAATAAAAAAAAATGTTTACTTCCTTCCTTTCATTATATCCCAGGTCGCGTTTCAGTGGACCGTACTACGTATGTAGTACCTATTACTATGGTTTTGACGTTTTTATAATTTGTCGCTTGTTTTCATTTAATAATATCTCTGAGTTTCGTGCATTATTTTCATTTAATGTTTAATTTTTCTTTTATTATCATTTTCCTTTTTTATTTATGTATTAATCTTTTTTATTTTTGCTGTTCTACGCTTAGATAAATTACAAGTTCAGGATAATTTAACAGACAGTATAACACGGTTATCTGTTTTTAGTTTTATTCATTCATTTTTTTTATCTTTTTCATTAAATAAAAAATGTTAAACATATTTTAAAATTGAAAATTTTACAGAAAATATTTATTGAAAAATAAATTATACTTATTCACATATATGTATAATTATTACATTATGTGCTATACAGTAAATGAATATATATATTTTTTTTATATAAAAAAAAATCTCAGTATTTAATGAAAAATTTCTGAAAATCATCAAGTAAAAACAAAACAGACACATAAAATTAAATATCATTAAGAGATTTAATATAATAATGTCAAATATATAATCAGTTTATTTCACGTGGTAGGTACTTATCTTTAAGTAAAAATGACAAAAAAAAAATTATATTTTTTGTTTTCATAAATCGGTAGCTAAATAAATTATAAATGACGACACAAACAAAAACTTTAACAGTATAAGGTTAACCGAAAAACAAAAAACAAAAATAGTTGTAATAACACTACATTAAAGATCCAAACCTTTTTTTAGAGTATCCACTTAATTATTATATGGTATATGCTGTTTATGTGCAGAAAGAACAAAAAATTCTAAATAAACATTTTTTAAAACAAAAAAACTAAGGGATATGTAAATAAAAACGAAAACTATACTAATGACAATGACAAAAAAAGCAAGAAAAAAAGAAAGTTTCACAACATAAAAAGGAAAACAATAAGAAAAAGAATATTAACAGGAAAAAAATGTTTTGTTTGTACATTTTTTTTTGTCATTTTTTGTCGAATATTCCGTTGAAAGCTTCTTGTAAAACGTGACACTATATGTATATACTATTTAACAGACCATATTCGAAACATTTATACAGACTATATTCGAAACTAGACAAATTTTAGCCCATAGAAAACCGCAGAAAATTGAAGAGAAATTACAACTATATAAGTTGAACGTAATACATAAATTTTTATTAAAAAAAAAAATGTGCAAAAAAATTTTTTTTATAACCTTAACTATAACAGAACATATTGCGGTCGGGAATTTTATATTATATTATCTACAAGAACTTACAGCGTATTATATTGAAGTATATATACACATATGTACAGTATGTATGTGTGTGATATCATCATATATAGTATATAGATTATATTATATTAAATCCGCAATCTTCTTTATGTTCGCATACAAATTTACACAATTTTCTATAATACATATGCACGTGTACGTTACATGTATGTACATATATGTAAATATTTTATTTATTAATTGTACAATACATATACTATATAATACTTATTAAAAACAAAAATAGATACAATTAATATACGAGTAGGACACATTAGTATCCGATACTTTAATACGAGTAAAATTATTTTATTTACATCTTTTTTTTAATTTAAATTTTTTTTTGTACATCAAATGCACATACAGTGCCAGTCAAAACAAATTCAACTGATTTCGACACCACAAACACAACATAATATCAAATATAAATAAAAGATAAAAGCATAAAAGTATGTACTTATTCTCATTAATAATTCTCCAATTACGAGGGGCTTAACAAAAGTTTTTGCAAAAATTGGAAAGGGATAATCCTTTTTACCTGTTATTGAGCATATATATAGAGTGAGTTCTTGTCATCTTCATTACGTAGTTTGAATTCAGTGAGTAAACATGGACACGAGAAAAAGAAAATTGAGCGAAACAGGATTGTGTACGATTCCACCGCCAAGTAAAGAAGAAGTCAGGTATGCAATTTTATTCGGTTTTCGTCGGAAGTTGGATCCACAAAGAATATTCAAAGAATGTACAGCTGCATTTGGTGATCACGCGCCGTCCATCCGCAGTGTTTACGAGTGGTACAAAAAATTTCAAACTGGTCATTTCAGTGTAAAAGACGAACCTCGTGAAGGTCGCCCAAAAACCTCTACCGACGAAACAAATGTTGCGGCTGTAAAAAAAATTCTAGATGATGATCCACGTATGACGGAGGAAACCATTGCTCATACTCTGGAGACAAATTCCATGGCCATTTTAAGGATATTGAACGACAGTCTTGGCTACAGTAAGAAATGCGCACGATGGGTTCCACGCATATTAGGTCCAGAAGAAAAAGCAGCCCGTGTTCAGTTCGCCAAATTTTCTTAGAAAAATTTAGAGATGGACAATCAGCAAATTACAACAATCTTGTAACAGCTGACGAGACTTGGATTTACAATAACGAACCCGAAACAAAACTTCAATCGTCTATGTGGCGTGAAAAAGGTCAAGCTTCCCCAGTAAAGGCTTTTCGTCAAAAATCTGCTCGTAAAATCATGTTTGCGATTTTCTTCAGCAGAAGTAAAATTATTGCAGCTATACCGTTGGAACCAGGACATACAGTAACTGCAGATTGGTATTCAAATGCCTCTATTGTGAATATCGTCAAATAAACGAACAATCGTACAATCGAAGTTTTGGTATTGCGAGTATCGATTGCGAATGATATGTTCGATTGTGATCGTATCACTCGTCCGATTGTCTTTTAACGAACGAATATAATTTTTTTGTTCATTTTATGATGATATTTCATTGTTTTACGTGGTTCTTTGTTTTTTTTTTAAATGTAATTACTAAAAATTATATTTTAATACACATTCTTATTTTATTATTATTATTTTTATTATTATTATTTTAATAGAAATTTAAGTAATAAAAATCAGGTTCAAAAACTGATAGAAATTATGAAACAAAATCCTCAAATTGCACAGGGACTTTATAGAAAAAGCCAAATTTTAAATAATTGGGGAAAGTATGCTGAAATTTTAAACAGTCTTAGTTCTCCAGTAAAATCATCTGAAAAATGGTTGAAGGAACAAAAGTATTTAACAAATATTTTATAGCATTTATCATCCATCTAACAATTATTCTATTTCAGTGTGGACTGATTTAAAATTTAATATTAAAAAAAATTGATCCACAACAAAAAAGAACAAACAGCAACTGGTGGTGGACCAAATACCCAATATCAATTTTCTCAAAACAAAATTTAAATCACATAAGCAATGAAAAACTAGATTTTTCACAATAGTGTTAAAAAGATTCACAATAGTGTTAAAAAGATTCACAACAGATTATAATTTTAATAATGCATATGGCATTACTAATTTATGCTTTCGATTGTGTTACACAATACCGAATTATTTCACAATCGAACAGCTTTTCATCATTCGATCAAAAATACAATCGATATTCGCAATAGAGGCCAAATACTTGTTTACCAAAGGTGTTTGAAAATATTTTAGAAGGACGTCCTAAAACCGAGCTAAGAAGATACTTCCTTCATCACGATAATGCGCCTGCACACAAAGCAAAAATGACGTCAGATTTTATAGCTGCATCCGGCATTAATGAAATTTTACCAGCACCATATTCACCAGATTTAGCACCATGTGACTTCTGGCTTTTTTCAAAAATTAAAAAACCTTTACGTGGAAGAACATTTACAGACGATAAAGAACTCATACAAGCTGTAGAAGAACAATTTCGCTTATTAAAAAAGGAAGATTTTGAGGAGTGCTTCAAAAGTTGGATTTATAGACTTAAAAAATGTGTAGAATGCGATGGAAATTATATTGAAAAATGTTAAATGAATAAATTTTATAATGCAAAATAAAAATCTTTGTTTTTTCAACTTTTTTTGTATTTTTGCAAAAACTTTTGTTAAGCCCCTCGTATGTCTATTTGATTTAATATCAAAATAATTCTGATTTCATAATATAGTAATATGTTTTATTTTACTATAAATATACAGTACAACACAAACACATACACCAATAAAAAATTGTAGTCTAAAAACATAAAGTATTCATAAAATTCAGCAGCCTGACGGTTACAGAAAGTGAAAGGGCAGGGGCAGGGTAAATATTTTTCATAGTTCTCTCTACCTCTAGCCATGACCAGGACCAGGAGATCGTTAACCTATGCTCATTGCTCATAACTTCATTTCTCCAATATCATATATTTTTTTATTCGAAAATCAGACAATGGAAGTGGCGAATATATATGTGGATTAGTGTGTATACATATGAAATGAATACACAATACACACAAAGCAAAGAGGTGCGTAAAGCAAAATTCTTTCAATTCTAAAGAAAGAAAAAATAACCCGTGGTACCCGCATCAAATACATGGTAACATTTTTATAATGTAACCTATATATTTTATATTCTGAAATACTATATTATTTATAAAAAAATATAAAGTTAACAACATGATTTCATGATCTCCTGGTGTTTTGGCGGAATTTAGTGGGAGAAATTTTATATGGGGTATATGGTGTATTATCAAAGTGTATATATATACCAAGTGGAAAATCTCAATATAAAATATTTTTTTAATTTTCAATGACCTCGAAATTTTTTACACAAATACACTAACAGCTGCGAAAAAATAGACAGAAAATCAAATCAAGACTAAAGAAGTAGTTGAAACAAGAAAGAAATAATTAAGAAGCCACCCCTTTTTATAAAATCGAGTACGTAAAAAACAACACAATCAAAAATTCACTCTAAAAGCAACTCAAACAACAACAACAACGATAACATCAAGCACGTGTACATTGTATTTACCGTCAAATTATCACGGAGGCTATTATCATACAAGTTAACAATATTTTAATTCTTGGTACTAAAAAAAACTACTTTTTTGAAGATTGGTCTTTATTCTATGAGTTACAAAATTTAACTGACTAAAATTTCTAATTATTCTTAAAAGGTAAAATTTTCCATAATTCTAGAAAAATAATAATTTGAATTTCCCACGAGAACCAAATAAATTGAAAGCAGCATTTCTGCTAATGCAAGCATTAAATTACACGAAAAACAGAAATATTAAATTACTGCAATGCTAGCTTGCAATTTATTTGGTTTAACAAAATTTTGAAAAACAAGTAATTTGAAATTTATACAAAATTATTATGAAAAATAAAATTTTAAAGAAAAAAGAAAAAAATACATGGTTCTTATTTTATGTAAAAAGAGCATGGTGTTAACTTACATATGTTAAAAGAACAACGAATAAAAAAGTTGAAGCGAAATAGACTTCGTATGTGAATCAAATAAGATTGCTTTCAACTACCACTAATGCATATCACGGAGGCTATTAAAAACTAATGTAAAAATCAAAGTGTAAACAGAGAGAATTTTGCATTAGTATATGATGTCGGTGATATAGAAAATGAGAAGTTTGATAGGTGTTTGTATGTGTACTTTTTATCTTATTTTTTCATGTACATATTTTTACATTATAAATATAGTAATTTGGGAATTGACAGATAAAGTGCTTTTCAAACTTTAAGAAAATTGTTGTTGCTGTGAGAATTGCTGACAATATTTGATAGATATGTATATTAATTTGAACTACTTTTTTCTCGGATCTCCCATTCTATTTAGCTGAATAGCTGAAATTAGTTACTTGGTCACCTATATTTACTTTGGTATTATGGTATTATGTTATATGGTTTATGGAGTGGGTATTTTAGTCTTACATATTTCAAAGATCGCGTGCTGAAGAATAGTAGGAATGAAAAAATGTTTACACCACACAATGATGTCAATTTTCCAAATGAAGGCGGAAAAGTAATATTATATAAAGCATACTTGCAATTTGCAAATCGACATCAGACAAATTCATAAAACATAAAACTTATAGTTACATTAGTCATACATATTTACACAGTATTTTAAAATTTGTATTGTATTGTTTGGACTTGTATATATGTACATACACAGTTGACGGACACATTTTATATTTATATGTACACTATACACACCTATATATATATCACATTTTTTCAAGGCTACAGAAATCAAATTAATACATCTCCAATACCCCATTATATAATAATTGGCTTGATCTGTTTCATTCATAAAAATTCAATAAATAGAAAATTATGAACCTAAGTTCATGATTCTCAGGTATTTTACTATAAGTATTTCGCAAACTCTTTTGATATAGTAGTCAGAGAAATATTGTAAGTAAACAGAATTCAAATATATAATACAAATAAATTATTTTCTGATTGCGTTGCTTCTTTACACTGTTCCACCTTCAATTATCATCAGACAACAGGCACACAGAGATACAGAATATATTTCTCAATTTGTGAATTGAGAGTCGGAAATCGGAATATTTTAGTCCCGTTTCCCATAAGTTAGCTAATATATATGTGAATAAGTGAATATAAGTACAATGTGAAAAACATTTTATATGAAATGAATACACATTACACACAAAGTCAAAGACGTGCAATTCTTCTAGTTTTAATGCTAAAGAATGAACAAATTGTCCGTCATACCTGACATTATAATATAATCATATGAAATGAAACAATATTTTCTTTCATAAAAATCATCATTTATGATCTCCTGATCCTGATATTATTAGGTGGTGTGGTGCATAGTAAAATATATACTTCGTAACAAGTAAAGGCACTGACCACGTGTTTTGAAAAAAGTCTTCCAAAAAAAAAAAAAAATAAAATTAAAATTGCTAAAAGTCGATAGCAACATAAAATACATTGAAAAAAAAGGGATGAACAATTTGGAAAAGGAATAATATATAATTTTGAAATGGAAACACAGGGTGTAATATAAAAAACAAAAAAACAATTTTTACTTAATTATTTTTTTTTTTAAAACATTATAAAATTATTATAAATGCTTAACATTAAGAATTTTATTTCTATTACTTAAAGTTTTGATATTTTTATTATAATTTTTGATTAAAAAATATATTCTAACTCTTATATACAATCTTATTAAATAATCCTTTTCTCCTTTCTCACAACATACATAATCAAAATCATTTTTTATTAACTCAAATAATTTATACTCCATATCATTTTCTATAATTAAATTATTAAAATTCTGAATAAATTTAAGTATTTTCTATTTTTTCTAAGCTTTCCATTAAGGCTAAGGTCTAACTAATTTTGCCTTTTCAAATTCCTTTAACATTATATACTACCCAAACGCAAAATAATTGATCTAGTTGAATATTTTCCATATGATTGAAAACAAAATTTTTGTATTTAGGTAAATAATTTTATTTTTTCATGTAATTCACCATTATTTTACAAATTTTATTTATTTACTATTGAAAACTATCAAAATTTTAAAAAAAATTTTACCTGGAAAAAATAAATTATACAAAAGAAAATTATGTATTGACTGCGAAAGAATTGATCTATTGTATTTTGAATGCAAAATAATTGATCTATTGTAATAACAGATATGTTTTTTGAAAAAATAACTGCGTTTATAATTTACTAATTTTTAAAGAAACATTACTAAAATTAGAAAAGTTGGTCTTTGATCATAATACTTTTTATATTCAATTGTTTGAAGATACATTATTAAAGCCGAAACATCATTTTTTGGTACATTATTCGTATATGCTATTAGAATGATTGGTCCTTTAACAAATATTTGAATTAAAGTCTTAAATTAATAATTAAATTAACAGACTTGCGTTTTTAATTTAACATTTACAATGTAATTTTGAAAAGGGAGCATTATATCCAAATAATAACTCTTTAATTATTAGAATAATAATGAAAGTTCTTGAGCACGAAATAATAAATTTTAATATTGATTTTACACATGAAAACTTTTGAATTAACCGTGTAATTGTTCTGGTTGAATGAACTAAAAGTTATCAAGTAATGAAATTATATGAAAATCCTCGATCATTTACCATAAATAATCAAGTAAATGAGACAGTTATTCAAGATTATTCCACATTAGCTCCTAAATTTCTAACTATTCAAATAATGCCACTTAAATTTCAGTTTAAATCTTTGTTTTAGTTTCCTGATGTATTCAAAGTTACATTAGAAAACACAAAATATTTACTTGAAAAAGAAAATTATAGTAATTTTGCAAAACCGGGTTCAAACTCGACTGTTTTTTTAATTTAAACGAAATTAAGTTAAATATGTTTCTTGGCAATTTTAACACGTTTTTCTCTCAGTGTACATTTTTAGCGTAGGCATGAAATGAGAAATATAATACTTGTTTCTAAATATCAACTAAATATTTTCACGCAAACGTACGAAATTGAAAAAAATACACTATTTATAATTCGCATTATGCTCACTTACCTTTCAATATTTTCCGCTAATTTAAAAAACTGTGCTTCAGGGAAATTCTCTTTTTCCTTTCCGCAGGCCAAACATTTCACTCGGTGTTTTCCCATATTTTTTTTTTGAAAAAATTTAATAATATATTATTTTAAATATGAAAAATGTATAATTTTTATATTTTTCAATAAAAAATTTACCTTTAAAATTTCACTGTAATATTAAATATTTATACTTTTACACTTTTTAATTAATACTTTTATACCTTTTAATTATACTATTAATTATTAATTTTATACTTTTTTCACCATACACATCACAGATAATAATTCAAAATTAAAAAATTTTAATTTTTGAAATGAATCATATGAAAATGTAACAAATATGTACATAACATATCTTTGTACCTATACCATACCTTTTTCCAAATATACAAAATATTTTAAATAATCACAGGTCACTTTTAATGTACACCATTCTAGGTATTTACAGTTAAAAATGTTTTTATTTAAAATTTGCTGTAATATAATAAAAGGGCACTTTAAACATGACCGAAAAAAAAAGGAAAATTATGATTGTAGTGCATTTAAAGGCGACCTGAAAGGAAATATTTATATTATACTGCAAATGCAATACATTTCAAGACTACCTGAAAAATATTTTTTAAAATAAAAAAAATTTTTTTGAAAAAAAAATTGAAATTATCATATAATTTTTATAAACAATCTTACGTGTATAATTAAGTCAAAACAAAACCACCCTTTATATCAATTTACAAATTCATACAAATCTTAGTTCCAGGTCGCCATTCAAACTGCAGCATGAAAAAATGTAAACAATCGTGTACATATATGCAATAAATATGTAGTAGTATCAATTCATTTTTCGTTTTATTTTCTTGTCTTCCTATACTTTACATTTTAAACGGCGACCTGAAACACTTAAAATTTGAAAGACAAATGACGTCATCGTTGTTCCAGGTCGCTTTTAAAAGTACGTGCAAAAAAAATATACACGTCATGATATTGTTTTTTTTTCTTTATTGTGTGTACTCTATTGTATCTCTCGTTTACATATAAATTTAGGTAAGGGTATTAAATTGAAACAAATTTATCTATTCAGACTGTTCTTACTTTAACGAAATTTTTTTTTTGTTTTTTAAAAAAAAGTTTGTATGTGTTTGTGAGATGATGACTCATTTTAGTGTTCTATCTTCTAGTATATTGTAATCTTTGGTGTGGTGTGACTACATGATAAAAGAAGGTGTTTCTTTTACCGTGTTTGTGTACGTGCTGTGCTATTTAGTTTGTTTGTAGTTTTCTTTCAGTTTCACAAATATGAAATGAATATGAATGGTGATACATTATATTTCCTGTACATTTTTTAGGACTATGTAGACGTTTTTTTCTATGAATTTAGTGAATTAATTATAAATTATTTGGTTAAGTAAGCTGTGTAAGTATAAGTATAGCTGTAAGTATATAGTTGTAAGTGCAAGTGTAAGTATAGCTGAAATTAAAAAAAAAATACAACAAATCTTAGAAAATTATAACTGTAATAATTAAAATACTTAATTAACCAGCAAATATGAATACATTCAACTTTACGAGTATATATATGTAAAATAAAATGGATTCCATATTATACCAGCGTATTCAAGATTACTTCTAACTAACGTCTAACGTGTAAAAAAGCTGAATAAGTGAAAAAACATTATGAAATTTTCTACCTACTCGAAAAATAAATCCCATAACCCGCGTTTACATTATCTTGAAAGTCAAGAACGTGACGTCATTAACTTAGAAGAGAAGTATAGAAGGGCGAGACAAGAGGAAACAAGAAAGCAAACCAACTTCAGAGGTGGTTTGCTTTCTTGTTTTCTTGAATTTAGTGTTGCCGGTATGTTAATAATCAAAATTAGTAGAATGTTTCACCATCTACAAAAATGCAATGCAGCTATAGGTTATTAATAATACTTAATAATAATCAATTTAAATAATTGATAATCAATTAAAATAAAAATTTATATGTATATATATTGTTGTAAACCTGCAAAAAAAAAAAAAGAACAAATTAATTCTAGAATTTAATTAAATTATAAAAATTTAAATTAACTTAAAATTTCATACTTACCTGTAACTTGTCACTTGTTTGTTTACATTTTGTAATTTTTGACATTGTCACTTTAAACATAACATACATCATCTTCTTCTTTTTTTTATATAACAGATTCAGCAAAAAACAACGAACCTTACCACTGGAATTTTCTGTCAATCCGTTGACGTTACAGCGGGCGGCGAATTGATAGAAAATTCCAGAATACAACTGTTTACTATTTTTTTTTTGTGTGTGACGAGGAGTATATAAACGGGCTCGTCACAACACAGCAGAGTTTTTTTTAATTCAGTTTTTTTTAAAGTAAAGTTCGTAGAGTTCGTTTTTTTTTTGTTTAAAGTAGAGTTCGTTGTTTTTTAAAGTAAAGTTTTTTTTAAGTAAAGTAGTTTTTTAAAGTAAAATAGTAAAGTAAAGTAAAGTAGTTTTTTTTAAGTAAAGTTTCTTTTTTTTTAAAAAAGTAAAAGTAGTTTTTTTGTAAAGTTTTTTTTTAATTAAAATTGTTGAATTTTGTTTTTTTTTGGCTAAATAAAAGTGAAAAAAAAAATTATAATTTGTTTTGGTAAGTGAAATTTTCCTTTGTCTTATTTTTTTTCTTCCTTTTATTTTTTCTCTTCCTTTGGTTTTCCCCATTTACTATTTTATCATTTTTTTTCCCATTTTCTTTTTTTTTGGCTCCGCTCGGCCCCCTAATTTTCGTCCTTTGTTCTTTTCTTTACCCTTTTTTGGGCTGAATTTTGACCCTTTCTCCTTTTCTTTTTACGGAAAAGGGTTAAGGAAAAGAACATAGAAAAATTCATTTTTTATAACAATATTTTTTTGGTTATTTTTTTATCATAATCGAATTTTTAACTTAATTTTAATGAAAAATGTCAAACATGAAAGCAAGAATGAAAATCATAAAATAAGTATACGGCAATACTGTAATAGTCATCGCGTATAAAAATATACGACGAAACATAAACAAGAAAGCAAGAATGGATATAATGTAAATGTAAATGCTATCGTTCTTTTCTGAAACAAGATAAGAAAGCAAGAAAAGACAATGTAAATGCGCCCATATGTTTGTATGCTTTATTACAAATATTCTCTAAATGCTGGTCGAAAATAAGCTTTGAATCAAAAGTTACTCCTAGGTCTCGAATAGAAAACATTTTTACAAGAACTTGACCACCAATTTTATAATCAAAATCAAATGAGAAATGTTTGCGTGAAAAAGTAATAAAAAAGCATTTGCTTATATTTAAGACGAGTTTATTCTTAACAGAAAATTCATATAGAATATTTAAGTCTTGCTGAAACATTATATTATCTTCGACATTATTAATTATTCTAAATATCTTAAGATCGTCTGCATATAATAAACATTGTGATTTAAATAAACCTGGCAAACTGTGATATAGAGCAAAAAGATAAATGGGCCCAGAACTTTTCCTTGAGATACGCTTGATGACGGCTTGAAGGAAGAGGATTTCTAACCATTAATGATTATGAATTGTAGACGATTCTCTAAATAGGTCTTAAACCACATAAGCATTGTATTACTAAAAACCAATGTCTTTTATTTTCTTAAGAAAAATATGATGATTATTTTATCAAACGCTTTGGAAAACACTGTTAGAATACATTAGCTTATATATATTAGAATAATGTATAATATATTTTAGAATACATTAACTTTTCAAAAACTAAAGCTAAACCATTTGATATAGATACAGGCCGGTAATAAATGATTTTTTTATTATCCCAGATTTAAAAATTGACGTAACAGATGAGGTTTTTAGAATTTCCGGATATTGACCTATTTTTAAAGATTTATTGAACAAAATTGTAATTGATTTGAAAAGAACTAAGCACATTTTTTATAAACTACATTTTGTATACCATCTGGACCTGGCTTTTTGTTTACATCAAGATTCAACAATAGATTATAGATTCCATTCTCATAAAAATTGTCAACATTAATTATTTCATTTAAAAATTATCCAATGTCAGCGTTAGATTCTATATCTTTGGGAGCAAAAACAGATGACAAATAAGATGCAAAAATATTACAGATATCATTAGGGTTATTTGTAAATATACCATTATATTCCATCTCAGATGGATAGGAATTAGACATTCTTATATTTTTAGTAAATGCCCAAAACTTCTTTGGTTGACTGTTTAAATTGTAATGTTTATTAATTTATTTTATAAAAAAAATTACTACTTTTACACTACAATTTATTTTTATTAAAAAGAAATACTTTTACATTTTTTGTTTTTCCACTTTTACATACCGGCTATAATTTCGAGACTCTCTGCAAATTTTTCAAATACCTGCAAAATTTTATCATTACGGTCTATTTTTAGTACATAAAACCAATAATACAGGAATAGTACGGTAAAATTGTATAATACCAATTTTTTTTATTATCAGTACCATACTATTGCTATACAATATACAATATATGTATATAAAAACCAACCAGCAGCTAGCAGGTAGGTTTCCAAAAGGCAGCTAGCAGGCAGATTTTTCAAAACCTTACAGTTTCGGCCAGACCTGACTGGTAATCGACCCGATTATATTGTTGTTTTTCTTTTTCAATTCATCAAATTTACAGATCCAATCTCATAAATAATAGCCGTTACAATGAATATGATTCAAAATTTCCTCTCTTTTTTTTGATAATTGTTTACATTATGTACATAAAAAATTTTTTTCTCTAGCATAAACATAAAATAATATTAACATTTTATCATTATCTAGATGTGTAACAACATTGGTGTCAGTGTTCCCGATTCATTGTTTCTACAAATTTGTCTCTTTTTTTTATTATTGTTCGTTTACTTCTGTACATGGCACATCTGATCGTAAACTAAAAGGACGCATAATCGAAGGAGCACATACTCCTTTATAGGGAATTCTTGACAATTGTAAACCGTCAATGTCTTTAACCAAATAACGATCTTCTGATAAATTTTTTTCTATTTCATATGATCCGCGGTACTTCGCAAAAAGTTTTTTATTCACTCCAGGTATATGATTTACATTTTTTAACATAACATAATCACCTGCTTTATATTTTGTGGGAATTTTATGATATTTATCGAAATACTTCTTATTATAATTTTGACTTTTTTTATTGTTTTCACAAGCTTGACTTCTAACAACATTCAGATCCACTTGAATATCCGGAGAGCTTTTCCTAAGGTATTCCATAACCTTATCACAAACTTCGCCCATTTGATTAGTACCAAATAACAACATAGAGGGTGTAAATCCTACATTTTTGTAAAACGTATTATTTAATGCATACTCAAATTTGAAAAGATTCCCCAATCGATTGTAGTATCAGACTCAGAAAGCTTGGATAACATAGGTATTGATACCTTATTGATGCGCTCTAGCTGACCATTCGATTGTGGGTGTTGAGATGCTACCTTGACATGAAGAATATTACTTTCATTAATAACGTCTGAAAATTTCTTAGAGTAAAGCAGCTTCCACGGTCTGATATTATACGATTTGGACGAGAACAATTTTCGAAATATGACTTCAGACAAGATATAACTTCCTAACTCTGTGTTGTCTTCACCGGGTAAAGCTTGACAAATTTTGTAAAACCATCGACCACTAGAAATATGTACTGCTTTTTCGATTTTGAAATTGCTAATGGACCATAGTGGTCAATATGAAGTGTGTCAGTGCGAGCAATAATAAACCTTCGTTCTCTAAAAGTGACAGAAAAACCAGGGTAGCGGCCAAATGTGGTAGCCGTCCTGATAAAAACAAAAAAAAACAAAAAAAACAAAAAATCCATTGGTTGGACACTCAATAACCGTTACCAAATTAGATCTGCACATTTTCAGTAAGAATGCTAAGAATGAGAGCGAGGGTAAGGTTCATGAAAGAGACGCAGAGGATAAAGTCAAATACCAGGCGGTAGTTGACGAATATCTGAAGCTCTCATCTCTCACCCATGGATTAGAAATCACACTTCCAATGCTTCTAAAAGGAGTAGGTCTCAGAACAAGACCGAAAAGGAAGCCAAAAAAAGGAAGGCTGTGAAACCTCAGCCAATAGCCTCTACATCAACGGCCTCTAGCATCCAGCCAGGCAAAAAGTTCTGCGAGGTGACAAGGGACCCCCTACAGGTGGCTTTGGTCGACGAAAAGTTGACTAATGGCCGGATTAGTCTAGAGGCCTGGAACAATATCGAGGCAAGACTGTCAGAGATGGTAATGGATTACGTTCTCTTAGGGAAGGGAACGCCATTACCGTCCTTTGACTCGTCTGAAGTAGTACGCGGGTGTAGGGCGATCAAGTGCGAGAACGAGTTCTCAAAGGATTTCCTTAGCAAATGCGTGGTAAGCATTAGCGAAACATGGGACGGTTTGAAGCTCAAGCTCATCCCAGCTAAGGAGATCCTGATGAGTCCTCAGACCCGCATTTGGCTGCCCAAGAAGAAGATGGAATCGGACAAGCTTCTCAAGTGCCTGCAGCTACAAAACCCTGAGGTTCCAATGCATGACTGGAAAGTCATTAAAGCAGAGAAACCTCAGAAAAACTCTACCTCCTACCTAAAATCTCTACCTCTACCTCCTTCTAAATGAGGAATACCTAAAGGCATTAGAGAAGGCTAATTGTAAACTTAAGTTTGGCATTAGGCGTGCCAAGCTTAAAATTTTTCGCCCCTCAGGACAGGACGAGGAAGCAGAAGAAGCGATGCTCGAGGACATGATGGCCCTCGACATAGCTGAACAAAACAAGGATGGGACTACAAGCAATGCAGAATAATCTGAAGCACTCAAAAACTGCATCAGATAATTTGAGATTCTTTCTCAAGGAGAAAGACATTGATGTAGGTCTTATCCAAGAGCCCTGGGTGAAGAATGAAACCATCATGGGCTTAAAAGATAAAGATTTTAACCTGTTTTAAATGAGTAAAACAAGAGATGAAGGTAAGCCAAGAAGTTGCATTTTAGTTAAGAAAAATATCGAGGCCTTCCTTTGTCCAAATTTCAGTTCCCATGATATAACGGTCATCAGGCTAGAGACAACACAAGGAGAGGAAGTCCTCCTCTATCTACATGCCGTGTGATGAGGAAGTACTACCGGTACTTGTCAACAATCTGATAAGATACGTTTCATCAAAGAAGGCCAAATTAATTCTTGGCTGTGATGCAAACACAAGACATACGTTCTGGGGAAGTACCGAGGATAACGAAGGAGGTGAGTCCCTTTACAATTTTATTACTAACAATAACCTAGTCGTAAGTTATAGAGGTAGTACCCCAACATTCGTCTTTTCAAGCGACGCCAAACGGAGACAAACAGAAGTGAAGAGTGTCTGTGGAGAACTCATATTCAGACCACAGACTAATTCTCTTCACGATTAACCTCGAGACTGATACTACCCCCTCCGCCTTCAGAAATCCCAGAAGAATTGAGTGGGGCAAGTTTAGACGAGTTTTTAACTCAAGGTTCCAATCCCTCCAACCAAATAGATGGATGCAGGAGTGAGGGCTTTAGAAAAAGCCATGGAAACGGCTTTAAAATCTTTTGCCCAATCCGGCGAAGTAAAAAATCATATCCGTTGTGGTGGAGTGAGGATCTGACTAACTTACGGAAGTTGACCAGAAAGATCTTCAACATCTTCCATAAAAAGAAATTCTGGCAACCCTACAAGGATTGTTTAAGGGAATATAAAAAAGCAATCAAGGAAGCCAAAGCGACTACATGGAGAGAATAGTGTCACTCCATAGAAAATATCGGGGAGTCAGCAAGACTTTGCAGAATCCTCACTACCAAACACACAAACCCATATTTCCTCATGAGGAAGGAAGGGACGTAGGCAGAGTCAGCTCAAGAGATATTAGAGCTACTTACTGATGCACACTTCCTAGGGAAAGCACTTGAAATCCTAAGGTCGCCTTATACAAGGAGACCTTCGGACCTAGTCTGGGAAGAGGCGAAAAAAATAATTACGAGGGAAAAAGTTTCCTGGGCGCTGGACAACTTCTCCCCATTTAAATCACAAGGGCCAGACAACATTTATCCAATTATGCTACAACGGCTACGAGATGTAGTGATACCAGCGCCGGTATCCCTCTTCAGAAGCAGTCTCTGGCATGGGTATGTTCCACAATGCAGGCGAATAGCACGAATAGTGTTCATCCCAAAGGCGGGCGAAAGAGGGCATGAAGTAGCAGAGGACTTCAGGCCAATAAGTTAGACCTCCTTTGTACTTAAAACAATGGATAGGGTGCTTAATACGTATCTGAGGCAGATACTAGAAAGCACCATTTCAAAATCACAATACGCATACCTCAAGGGAAGATTGACGGAGACGGCACTTCATAGTGTGGTGCAAACCGTAGAGACACCCCTTGAAGAGGTGACAACATAAGAAGTGAAATAATTCTTGAGGCTCTAACAGAGGAAAATGTGGAGATCAGTGTTATTCAATGGGTGAAAGACCTGCTCAACTCAAGAATTATCAACGCAGAATTGGGGAACAGCAAAGTCGTCAGAGCGGTAGAGAGGCACACCACGGGGGAGAGTAATCTCACCACTGCTCTGCTCTGGCTACTTGCTATGAACCGAATTTAAAAAATTTTAGAGAATGATAGGGTAAGAGTCGTAGCTTATGCGGACGACCTGGTCGTAATGGTATCGGGGAAGCATCTCGACGTGATGAGTAACATCATAGACAGAAGCCTGAGGAAAATTGACAGCTGGTCCAAAGAAAGCGGATTAAGTGTCGATTCAGGCAAAACTGAACTGATGCCCTTTACAACCAGAACAAAGATAACTGCATTCAACCTATCCAAACTAAATGGCACATCTCTGACACTAGCCTCCAGAGTTAAGTATTTGGGAATAATCTTATACCAAAAGCCCAACTGGAAGCTGAACGTGGAAGAAAGGGCAAGGAAGGCCAGTATTGCTTTCTATGCATTTAAGAAAATCTTTAGCAAAAAATGGGGCCTTAAACACCGAATGAACCTATGGGTGTACACGGCAGTGGTACGCCCTATTCTTACATACGGCTCTACAGTTCAGTTCTGAACAAAGTACAGAGATCAGTAGGATTGGGAGTGACGAGAGCCATGGGGTCATGCCCCTCCGAAGCTCTAAATACTATTCTAGGTCTCGTTCCTCTGCATCTGTTTATTAAATTAACAGCAGCACGGGAAGTGTTAAGATTAAAGGAAGCGGGATGCTGCAGAGCCAAAACATATGGCCATAGCAGCATCCTAGAGGAAATTCCCAAAAAACTTAGCACGATACAAACAGATTATAGTACAAAAATATTGCATTTTGAGAGAAATTTCCAGGTGAAATTTCCCTCCAGGAATGAGTGGAGGCAGAACGCAATAATAGGGAATTACGACTTTGTCATATTTACAGATGGATCTAAGACAGATGGTGGAGTGGGCTCGGGTATTTACATGAGCTCACCCCCGGTCTCAGAGTCCTTTCTCCTGACATCAGTGACAACTCAAAAAACCTTCGGTATATGTACCGATAGCCAGGCCGCAATCAAAGCTCTGGGAGCGATATCTTTCAACTCAAAGATAACAGAAAGCTGTAGAAGAGCACTAGATAGACTAATGAGCAAGACGCAAGTTACCCTCATATGGGTTCCAGGTCACAGAAACTTAGAGGGTAACGAGCAGGCCGACTCGTTTGAGAAACAGAGCTCAACTCTGCGCCTTTCGGCAACAGTACCAATAAACATCCAGGTAAATAGTGTAAAACGAGAGATCTGGTTTACTACTTCTCGGAGGCAAATAACAAGTGGAAGAACTTATCCACATGTTTCTGTTTCAAGAGCAACTTGGCCGGTATTCGATAGGAAAAGAACCCTATCACTCATCGGTAGAGACCGACGAGAGATTGCTAGAATCATGGCGATTCTAACAGGTCACTGCCTGCGGGAGAACACGCAGCCAGATTGGGTCTACCGTACAACACACACTGCAGAAGCTGCAAGAACAACGCAGAGGAAGAAACTCTCTTACATTATCTTTGCAGGTGTCCAGTATTAGCTAAAACTATACTAAGGGCTTTCGGCAAGCGTTTCCTCGAAGAACTCGCTAGTTTGGTCTACTACCTGAAAAAGACGAAATGGCTATAGCCTAGAGAGACAACCAACACCTACGAGTCGGTAACAAAACGGCACACAAAGTGCTAATTGAGTTTGTTTCCTAATGGACTGGAGACGGACTGCCACTGTAACCAACCAACAAACCATGAAGTTTGTCAAAAGGAAATTAACCCTTTGGAATGAAATGTAGCAAACCTTCAGACTTTCCTGAAACAGGCGAGTAATACATACATTTTAGACAGATCTTAAGATACATTTTAATTTTGTCCTTCATTTTGGGAAACCAATAGCTTTGTGACAAGAAATAATGGCAATTTGTTACACCCAAATGGCGTAAAGCGTCATGATTAGTACGGATGACTTGAACCTTCATTCATCCTGGTACGTAGAAGGGTATTTTATTATTCACTTTTCGATAAATGAGTCCATCTATCATTTCGTATTCTGAACTTTCCCTTTTTCTAGTTCACGAGCTATTGCCACAATCTTGGAGTCCTGCCGTTGTGCCACAGTCAAAACAAATTCAAAAGATTCATCGACACTCTTAATATTCGTAGCTCTGTTTGATGCATCTGCGTGCTGCATACTATCTCCTTTTCTATGTTCCAGCCGATAACTAAACTCTTGCATCTCAAGTACCCAGCAAGATATTCTCTGATTTATAATTTTTTTTGTGCAGGGTCAGAGACAAAGACTGATAATCTGTTGCAATTTTAAAATTCAGGCCTAACAAGTAGATTCGGAATCTTCTTAGAGCATAGACAATAGCTAACGTTAATGTGGTAGCGGCTATCGGCTGCCGTTGCGCGTTTCGAAAAATAGAATATGGGATGGAATTTCGAATCTTTCTGCTTCTTCAATAAAACTGCTCCGAAATCTACGCTGCTACCATCGCAATGTAATTCGGTTTCACTTAATGGGTTGTATACTGCAAGGATTGGAGAATTGATCAAAAGAGATTTTAATTCTTCAAAAGTCTCGATCTCTTTTCGACCAAAAACGAATGAGTTATCTTTTTTTAATAAATTTGAAAGTGGTTTAGCTATTGTTGCAA
Source organism: Villa cingulata (assembly GCA_951394055.1). Taxonomy (NCBI): domain Eukaryota; kingdom Metazoa; phylum Arthropoda; class Insecta; order Diptera; family Bombyliidae; genus Villa; species Villa cingulata. The sequence goes on from OX596017.1 coordinate 22,915,017, forward strand.
AGTTTTGGATAAATTTTCAAAAATATGAACATAGTCCAATAGAGCTATGGACATTTTTTACAAGTACTTAGGTACAGGAAAATTTTTTATGGCTGAGATGTGATCTTCACTTGGACGAATTCGTTTTGCATTTATCTTGTATCCAAAATATACAATTTCATTTTGTAAAAAGGAACATTTATCTAATCTTAAGGCATTTTCTGAAATTATTTCTAACACCTGCTTAAGAATTTCCATGTGCTCATCTAACGTATGAGTAGCGATGAGTATGTCATCTATAAAAGTAAGTGCATGACCGGACCGGACTAATTTACCAAAAATGCACTTCATGAACCTTTCAAAACCCGAAGGTGCATTTTTTAGTCCAAAAGACATGCGTGCATACTCATATTGGCCTAACGGAGTAGTAAATAATGTATATTTCATTCAATCGCTGGATACTCGAACATGGTGAAAGCGATTTTTCAGAGAGTAGTAAAAAAGTTCTTATCACGCAAGCGATCTAATTGGTTCTCTATAAGTGGCAGGGGAAAATTTTCCTTTTCTGCAACCTTGTTAAGCTCACGATGGTCACAGAAAGCCTTAATTTCCCATTTTTTTTTTTAACCAGGACTATCGGAAGCATAGAGTGACCTCCTTTCTCTAACAATTCCTTTTTTCATTAACTCATCTGAAATTCTCCCCAATTCAATTTTGTGAATGTATGGTAGCCTGCGAGGAGCACAAAAGAATGGCCTATCATGAGTTAGTCTAATATCCATCTCTACATTTACATTATTTTCAGTTTTGTTTTTTCCATGCTGTTAGACAGACAAGCTTGTTTCACAATTTCATAAATTTGTTTTTTCACCACAAAAGGTATATCTTTATGAATTTTTAATCCAAATTCTTGTGTACTATTATTATTACTTACATCTATATTTAATATTTGATTAAAATCATCTTAAAACTTCATCATAGCTACTTGTTTTCAGATAAGATGTGTCAACGATTAGATGTGCTGTCTGGTCAATTAAATCATCATTATTAATTTTTGTTTCATTGCCCGTATTTTTCACCAACACCATGTTGTTTTCATCAATAAAATTTCTATCTAAAATAATAAAATTTTTCATTGTATTATTCTTAACAACAAATATTTGTAAAATTGTAACTGAATTTTTAAAATATATTTTACTATCTACCGTTCCTATTATACTTAATGGACTACCGTTTATTCCAAAATATTTTTGATGATCTTGTTCGTCAGTGTTTATGACCCCAGTCGGCAAAAACTTTTCTTGTATGAAGCTCACGGGACTTACTGAATCCAGTAGAGTAAGCAAAGGCATTGAACATTTAAAATTAGTTCCACACTTATCTGCAGTTGATTCCTTATTAGTGTTGTCTGTACTGTCGGACGACATTTGTGGATGCTGGATGGATGATTGATGTAGACTCCGGACATCAGTACTGCCTGAAGGTTTAGACAAATGAGGTTTGCTGGTACAATCTTTTTTAGATATACCATGTTCTTTGCATTTAGAACATTTAATTTTTTCTAAAGGTTGTGCAGATGATGAAGGTTTTTGTTGAATAGCGAATGTCGACTTACGTTGAAAAGATTATACTTAGAGATACTTACTATACAATATACAATATATGTATATAAAAACCAACTAGCAGCTAACAGGTAGGTTTCGGGATTTTTCAAAACCTTACATTGTTCTCTTTAAGATTAACACAACTATTGAAACATTTTTTAATTAAAGTTTTAGTTCTTTTTCTAAATCGCGAAAACAAACAATAGTCATTAGGTAGTTATAAACGTTTATATAATTTTCTGTAGCCTTTATAGTATAGATTATATCTTTTGAAAACCATTGTGGATATTTATATTTATTATAATGTTTTCGTATAAGAGCATATTGTTTTATTCCATTATTTAGTATTTTATAAAAAAATTCAAACGATCGATTTAAATCTGATATACTAGGTCATTCAAAAAGTTCGCAGCCTTATAATGAAGCAGTATGAATTTATGAACCAAAATACAATAAATCTTCAATATATTCCCCTCTAAGCTCAATGCATTTTTTCCAGCGATTTTCCAATTCATTTATCCCTTGCCTGGAGTGATTTTCCTCGAGACGGCCAAAGTACTCTTCGACAGCCGTTATAACTTCCATTATAACTTCTTTATTTGATGAAAAATGCTTACCACGTAAGAATTTTTTGAGATTTGGAAATAAATGAATGTCAGACGGAGCCAGATCTGGTGAATATGGTGGATGCTCCAACAATTCGTAGTGTAGTTCCTTCAATTAGGCCATTGCAAGGACACCTTTGTGTGCTGGTGCATTGTCTTGGTGGTAAATGATTTTTTTCCTTTGTAATCCTGGTCTTTTGTCCCGAATTTTTGTGTCTAATTGGCCTAAAAGATTTAAATAGTATTCTCCTGTTATCGTTTTACTCGTCTAAAGGTAATCAATTAGTAAAATCCCCTTTGCATCCCAAAAAACTGATGCCATAACCTTCTTTGAAGATTTTGAGAGCTTTGGCTGCTTTGGGGCCGAACAGCCGGGCTCGGTCCACTCTGCTGTTTGTTGTCGCAATTCAGAATCATAGTAATAAATCCAGGTCTCGTCCATGGTTACAAATCGACGCACTAAATCAATTCTATCCTTTTGAAAATGACCCAAATGTTGCTGAGAAAGTTTCACTCGAATGCGTTTTTGGTCAGAATTCAACGAATGCGGCACCCATCTTGTCAATAACTTTCTCATACCTAATTCATTAGTTAAGATACTATGTACTGATCCAGTTGAGATGCCTGTGCCCCCAGCTAAATCAACCACAGTTATTCGGCGGTCTTCTAAAACCAAATCATGAACCTTGTCGATAGTTTCTGGCGTGGTTGCTGCTTTTGGATGTCCTGAACTTGGGTCATCATTGATGTCTCTACGGCCGTGTTTAAATAGAGTAACACATTTTTTTACAGTTGCATATGAAGGAGCACTGTCTCCTAATACGTTTACCATATCATCAAAAATTTCTTTCCCACTTAATCCTTTTTCAAACAAATATTCAATCAACGCACGATTTTTTAAATTATCCATTTTCTGAAAACAAGCCAAGCACGTGTAATTTAATCAACTGTTTAAACTAAACTTTTTTACAGATCGATCTGGAATTTATGGTACGTTCATTGAAGGACTGGTGTTGCCAACACCAATAACTTTTTGTTTCTGGAAATGTCACGTATGCGTTAGGCTGCGAACTTTTTGAATGACCTAGTAGAATGTAAAATTGAAAAGTCAATTGAATTAAAATGATTGTCTAATTCGGTAAAATTAGTATAGTAATAATTGCGTTGGGTACAGAGATTATCATTCATTGCGTGACTTTCAATAAATGAAATTTCAATATCTAATGGAGGATAGTATTATTCAATATGCGAAAGAAGGAAACAGAGGGCTTAACATCTATATTTCTCATATTTATGTTAGACCAAATAAGATCTAAGATTTTATTTTGAAAATTGACTGTCCTGTTGAATTGATTGAGGCCACATATCGGCATTTTATTAAATAAAAGTGCTGTAATTCGATTCGAAGAAACGATTGTTGTAAGTATTTTACTACTGTTGTCTCTTACCCAGTTAATTTGTGGAATATTAAAATCTCCTAAGATAAGGAATTCCGAATTATTATGTAGCTTTCAAAATATTTTCTGATATCTTTGACAAAATTTCATCGTAAATTTCATAACTACTCTGTGCACGGCTATAAATGGTAGCAATGTATGAGTGGATATTTTTTATTTTAATTTCAATCCACAGATCTTCAAACTTAGTCTCAAAGTCAAACCTCCTAGAAGAAATATAATCAGTTTTAATTGCAATTAAACAACCACCATCATCAGAAAGATTGAATAAAGATTAATCTCTGTCATTGCAAAATACACTATACCTAGAATCAAAAATTTCAGCAAATAAAATACATGTTTATATGTACATGTAAGAGTGAATATATACATAAAGCAAATATTATGCTTAAAAAACAGTGGTTTAACATTAAGAAACATTAACAAAAAAATTGTTTGCTTCTGGTCCGGTATTATAGTACACCTATTTCTAAGATCACCTGTTAGTAGTTAAAGTTTGACATAAATATAGATAAAAAGAAGTCAATTTTAAGTAAAAAGCAAAAAATATTTAATATCCAGTTCAGGGGCATACAATCCACCACACTTATATAAAGTTAAGTGTTTGATAGGTATTACTGATGGGTGGGTATACATACTGACTGTAACTAGCTACGACCCTATGAATAGGTATATTCATAAATTCATACCGAAATACGAAATCCATCAACGTGAAACCACCGTTTCAGTTTCAGCAGCAAAGTAAATCAAAGTAAAACAAGAATATGTGTACAGATATCCAGCAGGAGCAGCAGTATCGTTGGAATGAAAATACCAGGATTTTTACCAGGATACCAGGACCAATCATAAATTAATTTCTTAACTTTATATTTTTCAAAATATATATTCCGATGTTATTGCTGAATGCGGAATATAATTATTTGTCTGATGATTGTACAAATTATGGCCGGGTGTAAAGGGCACACGATATCTTTTTTCTTGGCTTAGTATTGAAAGATATGGCGTACGTTATTTAGTGAGATTGACATGTATTAGTTTTACAAACGTTCCTATTTTATATACAAACAAACAGACATACAGAAACAGAATATATTTTTAATTTGTGAGTCGAAAATGGGAAACTATAAATGCCTATCGGTATCGAATACACACACCATCAACTTTTTTTATATAATTTAATGAGAAATTTACAATGCATATGTATCTTTTCTTATATATCTTTCAACACAACATACATATTGTAGGGGTTTTTTTTTTATATAATTTTATTTTATTATTACTAGAATATAAAATAATGACTACTACCTTCTACGACTGATGAGATGAGAATAATCTCTTATATCAGTCTAGTCTACCTGCTTTACATGTTTTTTAGTACATAAAATCATTATATATTTTACATACTTAGTTAAAATAATTAATATTATTACATTATTTTATCAATTTTACGGTACTTTATATTAATATATTATTTTTAGAACTAAACTAGAGTCAGGTAGACTAGCACTGTTACAAATATATTTTAATAATTGATATATTACATTTATAACATTTTTCTTATTATTTAATACCATATGATTTTTCTTATAAGAACCCTACAGCTCGACCAACCTGACAATAATTATCGTCCGATTATTTCCCTTTCAATTTTTTCCTATTATGGTCATTTATTTTATTTGTATTACATTTGTTTATTATGTTACATATATAATTTTTTTTTTGGCTGGAGTTCCGAAAAGGTGTTCCCTCTGATCCTCTTGAAATTTTGACCACAGGTAGTCCTTGTGACGCAAAGCACAGAACTCTAATATTTTTTGTCGGAAAGCCCTCTATCGGTCACAATTCGCATTTAAAAATTTTTGTCAAAATTCTTATTTTAGCAATATCTCTGTAACGGTACATGATACAGGTATGTTTTACATCTCAAAAGATGCGTCTTAAGATGCTCTATATTCTGAAAAAAAGAAATTTTCAAAAACTCCTAGTAGAAGGATAATAAAGGACATTTTGTGATTTTTGGCTATTTTCACATTTTTGACAATTTCTCAGAAAGGAGTAAGGATAATCGGTTCAAATTTTTTGCAAAAAAAAAGGACATCATGAGCAAGATTTTTCATTCATTACTTTGATCCTAATGAAAAAGGAAAATGTCCTGCAGAGAAATAATTTTATTAATACTGAATTTTGCAATTTTATGTTCGTGTGCACGTGTATGTATGTGAGTATGTGTATTTGTAGAAGTCAAATATATGATATTTTTTGTATGTGCGTATATATGCGTGTGTATGTGCATTTGTAGAAGGTAAATCTAACAGTGTGTACATTAAGTATTTTCTATACAGGCATACATATATACACTACACGTATATGGGCAAATATGATAGAGTACGCTTGCTGGTTTGTGTGTGTATGCATTTGTAGAAGGCAAATCTGGTAGTGTGTGTATGTAAGTGTATGTGTGCGTGTGCATTTGTAGAAGGAAAATCTGATATTGTGTGTATGTAAGTGCATGTGTGTGTGTGTGCATTTGTTGAAGGCAAATCTGATAGTGTATGTTGGTAAGTGCATGTATGTGTGTGCGTTTGTAGAAGGAAAATTTGATAGTGTCTGTATGCACTTGTAGAAGGAAAATCTGATAGTGTGTGTATGTAAGTGCATGTATGTGTGTGCATTTGTAGAAGGAAAATCTGGTAGTGTGTGTATGTAAGTGCATGTGTGTGTGTGCATTTGTAGAAAACAAATCTGATAGAAAATGCTTAATGCACAAATTATCAGATTTACCTTTTACAAATGCACATACGCGCACGCATATACACAGGCACGCACGCACACACAACACAAACGCGCGCGTTTGGTATTTTCAGATTGTTTGTAGAGTATTATTCCAGTCATTGAAATAAATGTAATATAATATAAAATTATATCTGATAATAATAGTAATAAACACACATGCACTTACATACACACACTATCAGATTTTCCTTCTACAAATGCACACACACTATCAGATTTTCCTTCTACAAATGCACACACACACATGCACTTACATACACACACTATCAGATTTTCCTTCTAAAAATGCACACGCACACGCATATATACGCACATACAAAAAATATCATATATTTGACTTCTACAAATATACATACTCACATACATACACGTGGACACGAACATAAAATTGCAAAATTCAGTATTAATAAAATTATTTCTCTGCAGGACATTTTCCTTTTTCATTAGGATCAAAGTAATGAATGAAAAATCTTGCTCATGATGTCCTTTTTTTTTGCAAAAAATTTGAACCGATTATCCTTACTCCTTTCTGAGAAATTGTCAAAAATGTGAAAATAGCCAAAAATCACAAAATGTCCTTTATTATCCTTCTACTAGGAGTTTTTGAAAATTTCTTTTTTTCAGAATATAGAGCATCTTAAGACGCATCTTTTGAGATGTAAAACATACCTGTATCATGTACCGTTACAGAGATATTGCTAAAATAAGAATTTTGACAAAAATTTTTAAATGCGAATTGTGACCGATAGAGGGCTTTCCGACAAAAAATATTCCGTGACTTTTCTGATATTGTCGAGTAGAATCTGTGGTCAAAATTTCAAGAGGATCAGAGGGAACACCTTTTCGGAACTCCAGCCTTTTTTTTTTTTTATTAATTAACTAGTAACATTAAAATATTTATTATAACATACATTTATCTAAAAATTTTACATATAATTATTATATTACACAATAATCTTGCGTTCATGATGGTTGCTCAGATGTAATACAAAATGGTTTCATGTTAGCTGGAGAACAAACTCCGCGATAAGGAATGCGAGAAATTTGCATCCCATCTATATCTTTAACCAAATATCTATCATTTTCGAGTACTTTTTCGATTTCGTATGGTCCACGATATTTAGCAAATAACTTCTTATTAACTCCAGTTAAGTTAGCATTATTTCTAAGTAACACGTAATCACTTTTCCGATATTTATGCGGTTTTTTATGAGCCATATCATATTTTCCTTTATTATACTCTTGAACTTTCCGTATATTTTCATCAGCCTGTTTTCTTTTATCTATTAAATATACTTCTTTATTTGTGTCTAACTGGTTTTGAATATATTCTGAAACCTTGTCATGAACCTGTCGCTTTTGATTTATCCCAAATAATAATGAGCTCGGTGAGAAGCCTGTGCTTCTATTCACGATATTATTTAGAGCGAATTCTATTTTCGTCAAATGTTTATCCCAATCTGATGTTGAATCAGCTTCACAGTCTTTAGCTAATATACATGTCAGAACTCTATTTGTTCTTTCAATTTGACCATTAGCCTGGGGGGTAAAAGTAGCAACCTTGACATGCTGAACATTATTATTAGCTAAAAATAACGTGAATTCACACGACGTCAAACAAGATCCACGATCTAATACAACTCTGTTCGGCCTACTATAACATTCGAAATATAATTGCAAACATTTAATTACTTCCTTACTGTCAGTACTTTTAACTCAATATAATTTTATAAATTTTGTAAATCCGTCTATTACCAAAAATATATGTTTCTTTTTCGAATTTGAGTAAGAGAGAGAACCGAAATGGTCGATATGTATCGTATCGAAAGGCAATTTACCTTTGTCAATATTATGTAATATTCCTTCTGTTCTACCTGAAACAGGTGAAAAATATACGCACTTTAAGCATCCATTAACATAATCTTAAATTTTCTTCTTCATTTGAGGAAACCAATATGTTTGACTCAAATATTTATAAATTTTATCCGCACCTAAGTGGCACATCGCCTCATGATACGTTTGTATAACCCGATTCACTATGTTTTCAGGTACGTAAAAACGAATCTGATCATTGACCTTTCTATAGATTAACCCATCCACCATTTCATACAAGGGACTTTCCTGACATTCCAAATCTAATACTATTTTAGCAATTTCTGGATCTTGCCTTTGCGAAGCAGCAAGTACATATTCAAATGAATTATCAGTTACATGGAGGACATTTACAGATCTACTTAAAGCGTCAGCATGAGTCATTCTATTGTAAGTACGGTGTTCGATAACAAAGTCGAAATCCTGCATTTCTAAGGCCCAACGGGAAATACGCGGATTTATGATCTTTTTGTTTAACGTCAATGTAAGTGCCTGGCAATCCGTCACTATCTTAAATATAAGTCCGATCAAGTAAACCCTAAATCTACGCAACGCATAAATTGATAATGTTTCCAGTTCGTAACTGTGGTATTTTCTTTCAGGCTCAGTAGTGCGTTTTGAGAAATATGCTACAGGATGAAATCTTCCATCCTTTTGTTTTTGTAACATCACCGCTCCAAACCCGAAACTAGTGGCATCACAGTGCAACTGGGTTTCTGCGTGCGGACTATAAATTGTTAACACCGGAGAATTCAGCAACTTCTCTTTAAGAATATCAAAAGCCTTAATTTCATTTTCGCCAAACACGAATGTACTATTTTTTTTAAAAGATCATAGAGCGGTTTTGCCAATATGGCAAAGTCTTTAATAATTTCCTAAAATAAGACGTTAGACCTAAGAAGCTATGTACATCTTTAACATTGGTTGGCATTGGAAAGTTTTTTATAGCTTTCAAATTATCCTCGTTAGGACAAATGCCATTACGATTTATTCTGTATCCAAGATAAATGATCTCCTCCTGTAAAAATGAACATTTATCTATCCTTAAGCACAGACAATTTTCAGTAATAACTTTTGCTACTTCATTTAAAATTTCAATGTGTTCATCTACTGTTTCAGTTGCTATAAGTATATCATCGATATAGCTCAATACCTTGCCAGTAGAAAGTAATGGTTTGAGAATTGTTTTCATATACCTTTCAAATGTCGTCGGAGCGTTTTTCAAACCAAACGGCATTCGTAAATATTCAAATTGCCCTAAAGGTGTTATAAATGAAGTGTATTTGATTGAATTCTCTGCTATTTTAACGTGGTGAAACCCCTGCTTCAAATCTAAAATAGAGAAATAACTTTTCCCTTTTAATCGGTCAAGATGATCTTCTATAAGAGGAAGTGGGAAATTATCTAGTACCGTCAATTTGTTCAACCCACGATAATTAACGCACAACCGTAATTCATTATTTTTCTTTCGTACTAAAACTATTGGAGATGTATAAGGAGAATGACTCTCACGAATTGCATTCCTCTTAAGAAGATCATCAAGAATTTTCTCAAGTTCCAATTTATGTGCATAGGGTAATCTGCGGGGTGTACAGTAGAATGCCTTATCACCAGTAAGTTTGATTTCCATTTCAAATTCTACTTTAGGTTTTCTATTATTCGATAAAAGAAAACAAGCTGGTTCTAATATACTTTTGACTCGACGTATTATATCTAAAGGTAAGTTTTCATTTATTTTCAAACTTTCTTCCTTTTTAATTTTAGGAACATCGATACATAAAATTTGTTTTTCGAAATTTTCTTCGTCTATTATACTATTATACAAATCTGAGCTTCCATCACTTACGTAAGACTTCTCATCTTCAATCGTGTTATCATACATTTCTTGCCTGCCGTTAATATCATTTAAGTTTACTGTTTTATTTTCAATTTTTCTATTTATTAGTCCCAAATTAGCTTTTTCCATAAAATTTCTTCTTAAAATGATGGGATACAACATTGAATTATTCTTAACTACATGTAATTCTACTTTGTAACTAGCATTATTAAAGTGCACTAATGTTTTGCTAATGCCTAATATACATACATAGTGTACTATTATTAATGCCACAAAAGTTATACTTATCTGATTCCACTGGGGTCATCATACAGGGTGGCAGAAATTTTTCCTGAATAAAACTGATGGGACTTCCGGAATCCAGTAGTGTGAATAAACTGCACTCAAAAGATGCTCGAGGATCATCACCAAAAGAATATTTAGCATGCATCTCAAAATCATTTAATGGAAACTGTTGACTTTTCGTTGAATCACTCACAACTTTTTCAACCGCATGTATAGGTTTTTCAGGACATTCTTTGAATTTATGTCCTGATTTACCACAATGATAGCAGGAACCCTTTTCTCGACGAGGACGTGGACACTTATTGATGTGATGACCAGGACTATTGCAGTTGTAGCACTTATATTCTTGTTTTTTCTTGATGTCATTATTTCGATTCTGCTTGCGACCCTCGTAATGTAAGGCTGACGTAACTTCATCTTGTCATATTTCTCGAAAGCTTCTTTTAGAGCAGTTATCGTGTTCGCGTTGTACAAGATTATTTTGTTACTGATTGAATCATTTATTCCATCTATTACATACTGAATTAAATCAGATTCATCAATGTCTGCTTCTAATGCAATTTCCTGCATAGCGAACAAATACTGTTGCCAAGTTTCATTATGTCTTTTTTTTTCTATTGCGTAATTCGTTGTGTGCAGTCGCTTTAGAGATTTTTTTATCGAATTCTTTCAACAGCGCGTTTTTGAGTTCATCCCATGACCTCACAGAAATCGTCCTTAAAAACATTTTCGCTGTTCCTGACAACAATCTGCGTGAATATACAAAACGTGCTTTCTCGGACCAACCAAAAACTTCAGCCGCTTCTTCGAACTGCTGGACCCATTTTCTTATACTGTACTTATCCTCGCCATTAAAGGAATTCAATGATTCGATATCATTATAATGAAATGCCGACGAAGTAGAAGGTACTGTGTCGTCAAAACTGAGTGCTGCTAACTGCGATTTTAATTCGTTGATTTCTTTTTTTTTCTTCACCAATTCCCTTAAATTTTCTAATTCTTTGTCAACGTTAATAATTTCGTCGTTTTCATTTTCATCACGTGATTCATTTGAAATTGGGTAATTATTATTTAAATGTACAGGAAAATATTTTGCAATTTCATCCGGTGAAAGATCTTTTGCAGCATCTTCTAACCTCATAAAAAGTGTAGCTTTATTACCTGTGGTCGTAAGATTCATCTCTTGTAGCTTGAATCTCAACATTACAACAGTCGCTTTGTCAAGGAATTCTATAACTTTTTCGTCCATAATTTCTTCTATTTTTAATAACAAATTTTCTATTTTTCTTAAAATTTTAATCTCCTTTTTTTTCAATTTAATAAATGCAAGAGATCGAAAATATGTATTTATATAGATATTAAAAATACAGTCTTACCACGTGTGCAACACCAACATTTCAAGGTAGATATAAAACATGTACGCTACACAAATATCACAATTTTTAAAGTTTTTCTTGACTTTTTTACCAATAATTAATTGAAATACATCTGTTACTGATTATCAAATGTCTCAAAAATTATTCGATTGCAATAATTTATTATCGATGCCAAAGATATTTACGGATTAATAAATGCACATGAAAATTCTTAAGTACACACATAAAAGTACATAGCCTAAAGTACAAGAGTCACGTGAAAAAAAAATTATTCTCTACAAAATTACATAAAAATTGTAGATTTTCCGTAAATATATTTGCATACCAATAAAAACACAAAATAATTTTTCTAAAAGTACCTCATAAAGTGTCTAATACAATAAAATGTCCAGACAATAAAATTTTCGCACACGTGATTTTTCATAAAAAATTTTCACATAAATTCTAATTTTTTACACCCTCTTTTTTTTTTAACAAGTTATTAATTTAAAATTAACATTATTTTAAAATTTTGGCGAATTTATATCCCACTTCTGAATTTGTAGGGTTTTTTTTTATATAATTTTATTTTATTATTACTAGAATATAAAATAATGACTACTACCTTCTACGACTGATGAGATGAGAATAATCTCTTTTATCAGTCTAGTCTACCTGCTTTACATGTTTTTTAGTACATAAAATCATTATATATTTTACATACTTAGTTAAAATAATTAATATTATTACATTATTTTATCAATTTTACGGTACTTTATATTAATATATCATTTTTAGAACTAACCCCTCTATTCTAGGTAATAGATGCCTAATAGATCTATTAACCTATTAACTAAGAAGTTAGTAGAAAGTGCTATTCTACTTTATAGGTTTTGTAGACATTAAAAAGTTGAAAAGTTAATAGATTTGTAGACATTTAAAAAACAGTTCAGCTGTTATTTATTATTAATATTTGGAAATTTAAAAATATTTATTTTTTTTAAAATCCGGTAAATGTATATTTAATAATAATAATTTTTAATTATTTTTATTTATTTTTAATTATTTTTATTTATTTTTAATTATTTTTTTTTATATTTATTTATTTTTAATTATTTTTATTTGTTTTTAATTATTTGTATTTATCATCAACCAAAAAAAACAACATTTCACAAAATAAACATTCAAACGTGATAGTTAATAGATCTAATAGCTCATCGAAGGAGCTATTAGCTAATAGAATTTTCTAACCACAAAAATCTATTAAACTATTCACTAGAATACGAAAATCTATTAAATAAAAGTCTCCACAAAATTAATAGACCAGCTGATTGTCAATCTATTAACTATTAAGTAGAATAGGAAATTTTCTATTAACTAAAAGTTAATAGACTAATAGCTATTAATCTATTACCTAGAATAGGGGGGTAAACTAGAGTCAGGTAGACTAGCACTGTTACAAATATATTTTAATAATTGATATATTACATTTATAACATTTTGCTTATTATTTAATACCATATGATTTTTCTTATAAGAACCCTACAATATACATACGGCAATAAAGTAATAAAAAATAGTGGGACAGTCTATATATATTTACAATTCGACATCAAACATAAATACATTTGTATTTAAGTACTTTTTAGCTTCATAGTGCCATAGTACCAAAGATACTATAAAATTTCAAAGATGTGAAAAGCAGTACAAAATTCTAAACATGGTTTATTTTTTTCCATCGCATCGCAATCAACTCTTCTTGAATTTTCTTGTTGGATTTTAAGTTCTAACCGAAGAAATTTTTAATTTGAATTGTCAGTTATGTTATGAAATTTTGTTAAATTCCAATTGAAAAGCTATATATTAGAACTTTCTTTCATTTTAAATTAAGTATTGAAATATATGAAATATATAGTATTGGTAGTATGTGTAGTATGAATATATGAATATAGTGTTTTGTTGTGTTGTATTACATGTAAAGTATGGTAGATGGTAGTATGATTATATCACATACCATATTATTACTTGTAACCTGTAGATACTATATGTACAGGAAAATATATATATACGTATATAGGAAAATATAGGAAGAAAGGACTTGCTTTCATATTAAACCTGTTTTGTGTATGAATTGTTTCATCTTACATATACAAAATACTTATTAATTCTCGAATTTTGAATGATCTTTCATGTTAGAAGGGATCATAATATAAATTTCGTATTGTGTAGGATTGGTGTAGGATATACAGTATGAATATGAATTTGTTTTTTCAATGTGATTATCACTTATCACATTGCAATATAGATTTGGAGTATACATTCATATATACATATGCATATACATTTCATATATCTTACAATCATGTGTATTCACTGTATATGAATGTATACATAATTTAGATATATATATATATATAAATTTATACTATAAAGGAGTATAGTATATGTAGGAATACGTCTTTTGAAATATATGTTATATTTTGAAATATGATAACATCGTTATTTTATTGTATGTATATATTGTAAGTGAAATGAAATTTTTGTTTTTAACAATATATTGCATGTGCGTATGCACATACATATGTACATATGTATATCATTTTGTTATTAAATAGATACATGTAATAAGTTCATTGAACTTGAACCTTTGAATTTTTTTCAAAATACATTTTATTTCAATGATGCAATTATATAGACATAATTTATTACTGTAAATGAAATCGATCGTATTGTTATTTTGATATCATGTACAGAATAAGTATCATATATATTTTACTGCACATGGGTGCAATACATGCATATTTACTTATAATTATTATTATGTCTTGCAGTTCTTGCAGTGTTGTGCATTTACGTGTAATTTATTAAAGTCTACGTTACAGTGTAGACAACTGCGTCGACAATTATTTTAGTGTAGACAATGTCGACTAATAGTAAACAAAGTAGATAATGTAGAGAAAGAACTGTCAGTATTAGTACAACAGCTGTCTCTCATTCAAATATTTATTTTTTTAATACGGATTTCATATATGTGCATCTCTTTGCGTATGTATACAGGATAAGGTGAATGATGATGACGATCATGGTATAAAGAATAATTATTACTCAATTCTTACTATTAAAGAGTAATTATTCTTTAAACCATGGATCGCGATGATCTAAATGAGAAATAAACTTATTTTTTTCTAATTTATTAATAATGTTTGAATATATTTTCTTATAGGCATGAGTATCACCTTCAATGCCGAGCCGATGGCACAATTATGATATAAAGTCATAAATACATCACTGAGTTCAATAAATCATAAATGATTTCATTGTGAAATTTTACTTAGTTTATTGTTTTAAATTTCAGTGCTAGGATTAATGTTTATGAATATTTAAAATCGTTATTAAATGTCTTATTTATATATCAAATATAATTCTAAGTACATTATGGTTATTTCATAATTCAATTCATTAATTCAATGGATTTACTTTTTTATTATAAATTTAAACTTGCATTGTCTACATTATCTACATTATCTTCTTTGTCTACACAAAAATCTGACGATTGTCTACATACATACTTTACGTGTAGACAACCGCGTAGATTACGTCAACGTAGATTACATGCACAACACTGAGTTCTTGAGCCACGAATAAATTGGTAGTTTTCAAATCATATTTAACCATATGTAATATATGCAATATTTGAATAAAAATTGATAGAAATATGTATGTATATATGTTGTTTTATGTGTTTAGAAAAATGTATCTTATGTATGTTTTCTACATTTATATATTAAATGTATTAATATTACTTATGTACTTTGTAGTCCATAAGAAACAATTTTTATTTATTATTACTTCGCTGCATGCACTTAATATAATTATAATTTTTAATAATACGAACGTATTTTTATATAATAATACATCTTGGAATTAGTAAATATGTACTTATAGTTATGTAATTAAAATTACTAAAACAAAAAAAATATAACTATTAAAATTGAAACAACAAAATTTCCCTTCACATTTTTCCAGACTTAGGACCGGCAATCAAATTATCTTTGATTGGTATGTTTAAAAATTTTGTTTTTCATTTATGTTTTTATTCTGACAATGGTTTCAATAAAATATAATTTTTAATTTGTGGCAGGTTATTATATATAAAACTAATACACCTAATACACATAAAGTTGATATTACATATCTATATATATATACAGTGCCTTTCAAAATTATTTGTGTAACTAAAAATTACGTACAAGTACTGAATGAAAATGCTATAACTTTTTTTCTATTTATTTTTTCGAACTAATTTTTTTCCACTTATTACTTACATATGCACAACTAATTTGAATAAACTAATTACATATGAACACGTGCACAAATAATTTTGACGGAATAGCGGCATTGCACAAATAATTTTGAAAAATGTTCTTTGTTGTTTTTTTTCAGTTCTTTGAAAAGTATTTTGTTTTTGTTTTTTTTAAGTTTGTACTTAGATATGTAAGTAATAAGTGGAAAAAAATTAGTTCGAAAAAATAAATAGAAAAAAAGTTATAGCATTTTCATTCAGTACTTATACGTAATTTTTAGTTACACAAATAATTTTGAAAGGCACTGTATATATATATAGATATGTAATATCAACTTTATGTGTATTAGGTGTATTAGTTTTATATAAAAAGTTTACTATACTGTACACTTATACAAATAAAACAATACACAGTCATACAGAGATACAGAAATAGAATATATTTTTCAACTTCTGAATTGAGAGAAGGAATTCGAAAATCGGACAATGGATGTGGCGAATATATATGTGCGGATTAGTTTGTATATATAAGCGAATGTGCCATGTGCAAAACATTTTACATATATGAAATGAATACACAATACACACAAAGCAAAGTGGTGCGTAAAGCACAATTCTTTCAATACTAAAGAAAGAAAAAATAACCCTTGGTACCCGCACCAAATACCTTTATATTTTATATTCAGAAATAATATTTATGAGAAAATATAACGTTAACAACATGAGTTCATGATCTCCTGGTGTTTTGGCGGAATTTATTGGTAGACATTTTATATGGGGTATATGGTTTATGAAGTGGGTATTTTAGTCTTACATATTTCAAAGATAGCGTTTGAAGAATAGTAGGAATGAAAAAATGTTTACACCACACAATGATGTCAATTTTCCAAACGAAGGCGGAAAATTAATATTATATAAGCATAAGAAGTTCAAACACCAGGCGGATCATGAACTAATGTTAGTAACTTAATACTTTCTTCGTTATATTTTTTGATTTCCTTCTAAAATACGATTTATTTTCTGAAACATTGAATGAACGGATCGGGTATCGCAGGCTTTTATTTTTTTTTTTTTTTTTTGACTTGAAAAAATTATGTTATTCTAAGTAAATGGTATGCATTGTGTATTTTAATCATATTACGTATAAATATGATTTTCTTGATAACTAAATAAAGATCATGAAAAATCAATAAAAATTCAAGAAAATCAGTACATAATTTGTATTATAAATGTATTTCATTTAAACTCGTAAACTGGAGTTTTGATGATAATGATGATGTCAATAAAACTTTAGATGCCATATAATATTTATATACTAGAAAAAAATATATGTATATATATCATTTATAGATTTTTACATTTTCATTAACGTGTAATGTTGTGTGTTATATATACCGACATTAGTACTTATGTACATTAATATATTTATCATTTAAACTTTTACATTTTACTTTGAGTATTTATAAATCTGTATACGTGTTAAGTATTAAGGAAAAGAAAGATAATTCCTTCTTTTTTTTTTTTTGATAGTTTTTAACAATAACAACTGTTGTGAAAATAGTTGAAATTATTAAATTCAAATGTATCAACTACATAATCGTCGTTTATTTCTGTGCTATTAAATGTACTGTACTAGTATATTGTAGATTAATTTTTTGTTTGTTTTTTTTTTTTTTTTCATTTTTCATTTTTCTATTTTTTTTTATATTTCTGTAAAGTTTTCTTTCTGCTATTATTTATCCTGTATAATATCGTATTTATATGTACATACATATACCTATATACATCCATACATACATATATCTGTATACACATTATAAAGAGAAAGAATTTATATTATGATTTTGTTTTAAGTTTATCTGACTTTTTTCTTTTAGCTTTATTCATTTTGATTTGTTTTCTTTTTTTTTGTTTTCCTTTTTTGTACTTTACTTTAATGTCCACCATCTGTTTTGCAACTATAACAACATTTGATATTTTGCAGTTTATAGGGCACAAGAAACAAAAAAAAAAAAACAAAATAAACTTTTTAATATTTCTACTTAATTTAATAAGAAAAAAAAAAACCTTTTTGTTCTTATTTTAAAAACAAAAAGGAAAAGAAAGAAAAATAAAACTATTTGTCGATGCCAAAAACTATTGAATTTCTGGCCCATATTTAAACTCGAACTATATATCTATGTAGTATAATGCGAAAACATACATGAAAACCTATATACTATGTATATAACAAAATTTTTCTTCAATACTTCATTTATATTAATACTTATAATCTTATGTATACGCATATACCTACATTTGTACACATTTATAATTTTATACGTATTGTACAAATATATAATGAATATATGTACAGATACTAGGTCATTCAAAAAGTTCGCAGCCTTATTATGAAGCAGTATGAATTTATGAGACAAAAAACAATTAATCTTCAAAATATTCCCCTCTAAGCTCAATGCATTTATTCCAGCGATTTTCCAATTCATTTATCCCTTGCCTGGAGTGATTTTCCTCGAGACGGCCAAAGTACTCTTCGACAGCCGTTATAACTTCCATTATAACTTCTTTATTTGATGAAAAATGCTTACCACGTAAGAATTTTTTGAGATTTGGAAATAAATGAAATTCAGACGGAGCCAGATCTGGTGAATATGGTGGATGCTCCAACAATTCGTAGTGTAGTTCCTTCAATTAGGCCATTGCAAGGACACCTTTGTGTGCTGGTGCATTGTCTTGGTGGTAAATGATTTTTTCTTTTATAATCCTGGTCTCTTCTCCCGAATTTTTGTGTCTAATTGGTCTCAAAGATTTGAATAGTATTCTCCTGTTATCGTTTTACTCGTCTAAAGGTAATCAATTAGTAAAATCCCCTTTGCATCCCAAAAAACTGATGCCATAACCTTCTTTGAAGATTTTGAGAGCTTTGGCTGCTTTGGGGCCGAACAGCCGGGCTCGGTCCAGTCGGCTGTTTGTTGTCGCAATTCAGAATCATAGTAATAAATCCAGGTCTCGTCCATGGTTACAAATCGATGCACTAAATCAATTCTATCCTTTTGAAAATGACCCAAATGTTATTGAAAAAGTTTCACTCGAATGCGTTTTTGGTCAGAATTCAACGAATGCGGCACCCATCTTGTCAATAACTTTCTCATACCTAATTCACTATACTTTGTTCATAAAGTTTATTCAGTACGGAGGCTTATGGGGATATATTTTCTCTATTCTAACTTGGTAAATTCGTATAAATGTGTTTCTGTTTAACACCTCTGAAAGTGTTGCCCCTTTAATTCAAATTTTCTATGTAAAATCGGATGAAATTTTTATAAGTGCTGCCGTTTTACCTTGATTTTTAAAATTAAATTGATTTTCAAAGTTATGCTCCTATCACAAATCCCAAAATTACTTGCCACCTTTTCATTCGACCTACCTACACTTTTATTTTCTTTATAAAATATATTAAATGTGGAGTAAATTTGCTTTTTTTTCTCCACACTTAATTTTTTTCTTTCTTCCACTGCACTCATTTAAAAAAAATCTGTATTATATACTTTAATTAATTTATTAAATTTTAATTTTTTTAACTATTTTTTTATCAGCAATCTTCACTTCACAAATCACAGCAAATATCAACTAAAGAACGAAAATAATCTCTATTTTCATGCAACAAAAAATGTAACGAAAAACTAACTGTTCTGCAACAGTAGTACATTTACAACACAACGTAAAAGCAAAAATTTTTTTTCATGACATAAATATTTATTATAGAATATATATTTACTATACATATCTATTAACTAATAATAATATATAAATAAATTGCATCATAGAATATATGTAATATATAATTAATAATAATATATGACAAAAAGTCATATAAATGAAAATTTTTGATTTTCAAAAACGGTAATACTTAATTTGAGTATTATGACTACACGGCAGCACTAATTCATCATTCAATCTATTGTTCTTCCACATCTCGATTAGCCGAATCAAGCAACTTTTTCCTCATTAAGCGACAATCGTGTGCGCATATGAATTCCTTCGTCATACTTCGTTTTCTTCGCATATGATAAATTTTTTTCCATTTATAGTTTTTGTTTGTGCAATCCAGTGAATATGATTGATGAATAATGGACGACAAGAAATAATAATCAGTCACCGTATGGTTGCGGTGACGGTAATATGAAATTTATGGGTGCTGTTGTTTTTTTCTCTTTTACAGCGTCTCATTATATATAAAATAGATGGGGGTATGAGTAATTTGATATATTCCTCTTAAAAGTAACGCTACTGAGCTCTTCCATAAGCCGTGTACTGAACGAATTTTATGAACAGAGTATAGTTAAGATACTGTGCACTGATCCAGTTGAGATGCCTGTGCCCCCAGCTAAATCAACCACAGTTATTCGGCGGTCTTCCAAAACCAAATCATGGTCCTTGTCGATAATTTCTGGCGTGGTTGCTGCTTTTGGACGTCCTGAACGTGGATCATCATTGATGTCTGTACGACCGTGTTTAAATAGAGCAAACCATTTTTTTACAGTTGCATATGAAGGAGCACTGTCTCCTAATACGTTTACCATATCATCAAAAATTTCTTTCCCACTTAATCCTTTTTTAAACAAATATTCAGTCACCGCACGATTTTTTAAATTATCCATTTTCTGAAAACAAGCCAAGCACGTGTAATTTAATCAACTGTTTAAACTAAACTATTTTACAGATCGATCTGGAATTTATGGTACGTTCATATGAAGGACTGGTGTTGTCAATGCGAATAAATTTTTGTTTCTAGATATGTCACGTATGCGTTAGGCTGCGAACTTTTTGAATGACCTGATATATTGTCACAGATACAATTTTATGTACATATATACACGTATAATACTTTGTAGATTTATAAATGAACATATATATATATATATATTTATATGTATATGTAATTTTCCAGAATAAGTATTTGCTTCCAATTTTATAGTTCAAGTAAATAGGCACGTTTAAGCGTCATTTATTTCATGAACGTGACGACTATATTCAAAGATATAGAGGTTATATTTGTATATACATACATAAGTATATATTTATATTTGTATATACTTAGATTATATTAGTATATGCATATTTTCAATGAAGCTGTGACAGTTTGAAACCTTTATTGGTATGCAAATTTCACTATATACATAATTATATATGTACATTAAATACAATAAGAATAAAATCTACATATACATATATGTACATATATACAAATATAATGATACTATATACTATGTACTAGGTGACAGAATCTAAGTTACAAATGATAAAAATATATTTATAGTAAGCACACATAGATCTATATCTAAATTATATATTTACGTTCAAATATATAATATTGAATATACATACATATACATACATACATTACATGCATATGCTATATACACATTCATATTAAGTATATTTCATGTAGTTTTCTTTAGTTTGTATCGCGCAAACATTAATTTATCTTTTTATTATTTTTTTTTTTTATTTACAAAACATGAAAAAATGGTTTTCTCTATATTTACATTTACAAGTATAGACACAATTATATATGTGTTTATATTTGAATACATAATATATAGTATGTAAACTCGCGCATATATTATATTTAACATACAAAATTATGTACACAAATAATTGCATATGTAAATACCTTAAATTTCTTAAATTTTCATGTATAACATATAATATCATCATAAAGAAATAATTTTTAATATAATATAAAAAATAGACTTATTGGCAACCTATTAATTTATTTGAAAGATGTACTTGTGCACACTGTACATCAGGATAATAATAATAATATATGAATACATAATATCCATAAATACACTGCACATACATATATACATAGAAAATGCGTGCAAATACTTATATGTATATTATTTATGTATAATATCAATATATGTAATATGGCATAAAATGTAAATGCATATTTTACTTGTAAAATGCATACCTACCACCTACTTTTAAGTATGGAATAGTGTGTATGTATTATTTTGAAGCAATAATTGTACATAGTCTTCGATGAATAAATTCATTAATTTTACGGGCATATAAATTTCTAAATATATAGATATGTAATGTACATAATGTACAGTAATTCAATGTACCTACATAAAGTATGGACACATACATACATGCATTATATGTACGCATATAATATATGTATGTACACTGAAAAAAATTATTTGAAATTTACTACAATTAGTGTAAGAAAAATTTCAGACTTTATAAAGTAATGTACACAATAACTGTAGCAATTTACA
Organism: Villa cingulata; assembly: GCA_951394055.1. Classification (NCBI taxonomy): domain Eukaryota; kingdom Metazoa; phylum Arthropoda; class Insecta; order Diptera; family Bombyliidae; genus Villa; species Villa cingulata. Next base: position 22,937,400 of record OX596017.1, read on the forward strand.
TAAAATGTATAGAATTTTACTAATTGCTAGTAATATTCACTATAAAATATATAGAGTACATGTTTTTTATGTAACACCTGATTTTTAAACTCAATATTACTTTTTTTGATAGTAATCATTGTAATACTATGTAGTAACATACAGAAATGTAAAGTAGCGTTACTTTTTCTGCATTGAATATTACTGTATACTGTCTGTAATTGAATAACAAAGAAAATGTTCTAAAATCGTAGAAACATGTTCATTCCAGTTAAGTGTAGCGTCAGTGTTCGTTGAGTAAAACAATAATTAAAGATTTTTAATAAGTAAAACTAATATTGTGGTTATAAATATATTAGATCAAATTTGGGAATATTTTGGTAAGTAATACAAATATATACTACATTTAATTATATTACAGACTATAATTAATTATTATGACTGACTAGGAATAGATTTTAATTGTGAAAGTTGCAGCTATACTTCGAAAAATTTAAAAGCATATATTTGCCACCAATTTCAACATCGTAAAGATAAAAAAATATTTTCATGTCCCAATGAAAATTGTAAAATTCAATATAAAAGTTTTTGTAGCCTATATTCTCATTTTCAAAGAAATCATGCAAGTGCTAATACGAACTTATGTTCTGTGATTTATAAATGTAAATTAGAACACTGCAATCACAATTATGATAGAAAGCAGATGTTAAATCATTCAAAAAAACATATAATGGGTGGAGAATCTATAATTTGTCCACTGAATGCACGGTGTACTTATTCTTTTAAAAATGTTAATTCTTTTTTAAGTCATGTAAATCGAAAACATAAGTTCAATAAAGATCAAGATGAAATATCAGAAAAGGTGAATACAGTTTCACTATTCAATGATTCATCTCTAGCTGAAACTTTTAATGAATCTGGAGATATAAATGAGTCAAATATCACAGAACAACAGGATAATTTCGATTTATCATGGTTTATCATGACTTTGAAATGTAAATTTCATGTGCCAGAAACTGTTATATCCTACATACTTGATCAATTTAATCATAATGTGAAGTACATACTAAACACTCAGTATAAGAAACTGGAAGAGATTTGTGGTCAGTATAATTTATCATTAAATTTACGTCAACAATTGCAGAGTGCTTTACTAAATGATACAAATTTTTATGGCCAGACTAGTGTGTACAAAAGAAACATGTATTTAAAACAACAATTAACTTCATATATAGAACCTGCAGAAATAATGTTAGGCAAAAATAATTGTCATATTGAATGTACTTTTCATTACGTGCCAATCTTAAAAATGTTAGAAACCATTTACGAGGACTCTATTAATTTTGAATCAAGTCGTGAAGGTGTCCACGGAATAATGAAAGATTATTGGGATGGAGAAATGTATAAAAAAAACTCATTTTATTCAACTGAAAGAAGGATTGACTTTTTCCTCGCAATCGATTCTTTTGAAGTTTGTGATCCGTTAAATTCAGCAAGAAATAAACACAAATTACTAGCTGTTTACTTCATAATCGGGAATATGAAAGCTCGTTATAGAAAAAAAACTGACAATATATTTCTAAGTATACTTTGTGAAGAAAAATTTGTGAAGCAGTTTGGTTTGCATGAAATAATGAAGCCGTTAATACGAGACATCAAATATTTAGAAGAAAATGGAATTATAATTAAAGGTGTTAACGTAAAAGGTTCTGTTTTATTTGTAATAGCGGACAATTTAGGAAGACACCAAATAGGAGGACTCTGCGAAAATTTCAGCACGACAGAATATTTTTGTAGATTTTGCTACTTTGAGAAAAAGAATTTAAAAAGTGCCAAATTTTATGAACAAATTAGTGAGATGCGTTCACCAGAAACTCATCGGAATGATGTAAATATTTTAAAAGCAAATGAATCTACCAACTACCGAGGAATAAAAGATGAATCATGCTTAAATGAATTACATTTCTACCATTCTTGTAATCCTGGACTTCCGCCTTGCGTCATGCATGATATATTTGAAGGTTTTGCTAAAATAGATCTGAAGTTAATAATTGATTATTACATTAACGAAAATATAATTACGTTAAGTTTTCTCAATGCTACTTTAAAAATTCTGGCAAAAAAACTAAAAATAAAATGTTTGTTTCCCGATTATAAAACCACATAGTAAAAAGATTATTGGGAAAGGTCATGAAATTTGGATGTTCATTATCTTATTTCCTCTTGTGATGTTACACAAGAATATTGACGATGAAAATAACGTATGGAAAATGTTTTTGAAACTTTTAGAAATTGTCAGAATCTGTGTCCCGGATATTGTATCTACTGTACAAATCCAGCAACTAACCATCTATATTGAAGAATATTTTTTTTATCGCGAACTTTGCTTTTCAAAAAAATTTTTAACACCAAAACATCATTTTATAACGCATTATCCATTTCTTATAGAACAATTTGGACCACTTATTAATCTTTGGACTATGCACGTTGAAAGAAAACATAGTACATTGAAAAGCAACATAAAAAATTCAAAAAATTTTGTAAACATCACAAAAACCATAAGTCAAAAAGAGCAATTGTACCAGAGTATGATACATAATATACGATTTTCTGCAGATGTGAAGTACGATGATCCTAAACATGTATATCCTGGGATGTTTAATACTGATTTATACACATATTTATTAGAAAAAATTATTATAAGAGAAATAACATATAAAAGAAACGACTGTGTTGTTATAGACATTGATCAACAGTACAATATAAAAGTTCTTAATATTCAATTTATTTTAATGAAAGCAAATTTTCAAGATCCAACTTTCTACGGAAAAGTTTGTAAAATGTGGTATAATTACAAGAGCGGTTTATATGAATTTTTAACTGATTTTACAGACTATGAATATTGTGAATGGAATAAATTTAAATTTAAGAAATCATTTCATACTTATCGATACGCACATAAATTTTTTGTTTCTTTTCCTTCAATAGTAACCAATGGAAGAACAGAAGTATATTTTTAAGATTTATTCCAAACAACGGAGAACTAGAAAAATGATTTGTTCTACAGCAAAAGTGGAAGCTATTCTTGAGAAAGGTAAGTAAGAGTTTATTGTTATAGTACCAATATTCTGTGTTGATATTTATTTTATTCATAGCGAATGAAAAAGGTATTACTGGTGAACGAATTGTCTCTGAAGATGATGGTATGGACATAGACGATGACGAAGTTTTACAATTATTGAATAAAGAAAAAATTTTAATGATTCTTCAGCAAGGTGAGAATTGGGAAATCGAAACAGAGCAGAGCATTGAATCTCAAAGTAAGTAGATATGTACTCGTTATATATTTTTAAGAAATTTTTATACTTTAGCGAATAAAATTTAATAAGAATTATGTAACTAATTTGGAAATTTTTTAGTTGAGTTGGCTTCAACCTTGTCTGCATCTTCTAGACTATCTTCTCTTGAACTGGGTTCAACTATTCAAAATTTTTCTACATCATCTCCTCTTCAGCCAGCAAGTCAACTTCTTCCGACCTCTTCTGAAGCATCAGATTATGAATATGCTGCAACAATGGCTTATGGGATACCAACATATGAAAATCATTCAGCCATTCCATCTTCGTCAGAAATACCAATTTTTGCTTTATCTTCCGTTGAAAATACTTGTACTCTGAATTCACAGCCTGTTAATAAACATAATACGACCGTAGATGAATTTGTGACAACACCGAGAAATTTCAAGCATTACAAAGTTCCAACTTTTCCCAAGTCAATTGCAGAAACTTGTGAGAGAAAAGAAAAACTTCGTCCAAACCAAATTGATGATATAATCCATATTGTCACGGACGATCTTAGACACATTTCTACATGTATTTCAATATCAGTTTTCAGAAATGTTGTTGAAAATATTGTTGAAAAATATCCAGACAGCTTTTTACAGAAAAATGGAAATGGTTTAATTTCAGAAAGTAAAAATGTGTTACTTTCTAAATTCATAAACCATAATAACTATAAAAACTCATTTGAAAAACAAAAACGAAAAATAACACCAACCATTGACATCAAGTCACGAAAAAAAGCTAAGACATTTAAGGATACATGTGAAAATTGGCAACCTGAGAATTCAAGCGAAAGTACTCAGTCATTTACCGATAAACAAAACTGGCTGATTAATATTTATCATAAAAAAAATATCACAAGTGATGACCAGCGAAAAATTGATGAATATATGGAAAGTACATACGCTTATCAGCGTCAATTATTAAATAATTTTCAAAATCCTCCTAGTATAGACATTATAAAACAAAAATGGCCATTTTTACTTAACAAAAAATATATATTTAAACACTTCGAAAAATTGACTAATATTTCAATAATAAATTTCACAAACAAATTTCATGAGAAAATACAAAATATTCACAAATATTTCGTTGCAAAAGGCAAAATAAATGATGAAAATTACTTCTTAGAAGATGCTTGTTTGAAACAAGTTGCAAATAATTTTAAAGAGAACATCGAGTTATTATTTTTGCGTCAACCGGTAAATTAAAAAATAATAATTTGAAATTGTTATATTTTAATAACATGATTTTTTTCGTTGCAGATTGGCACAACTTTTGATGACATTAAATGCAGTACAAATACTCCGTGGATTTGCACAATAGGTAATAATTCTGAAAAATTAGAAAAAAAATAAATTGTTTACTAGTTTTTATTTTTAGATACTGGTTCAGCACACGTTTATTACGTATTTTCTGATTCCCAGATGATTAATTCAACATCTAATAATTTTTCTGAGGCATTAGGTCAAGTAGTTTCCTTATACTTCATGTATAATATCGAATACCCTCAAAAATTATCCTTAACAATGGATTTTATTGAAAAGTTCTTCTTCGACCATTATTCCGGAATGACCCGCGGAAGGAAGAAAACTTTACATTCAAAATCACGGGTACTGAATTTGATCATGTCTCTTAATAACATTTTTGAATAATTAAATTTAAGTAAAAATTTATCATTATGAAGTAGAACCTCATTATAAGTACTAATTTTTTCCAATTAAACATTATTAACACTAAAATTAATTTTAAATTTATTTTTTGCAAGTAAATTACAATGTGCAAACCATATTAATTTTAAATTTAATTGAAATATTAATTATTATTCTAATAAAAACAAATTTAATAAAATTATTTTCTAAAATTTCAATTGTTGTTGTTATTTGTTTTCACCTGGGTACATATAAGTATATGTATATGTACGTGCAATGAAATTTTACGGGGAAAAAAAATACCACTATATAATACAATTTTACTGCAATCAATGTAGGAATCAGCATTGTTTTAATTATGTAAATTTATGTTATTTGTATGTAATATTATTGCTTTATTAAATAATATTAGGTATTTCAGCTATAATGTTCTTACTATATTATACAAGTAACATGTACATTAAAAGCAAGGAAAATTGCTAACGACAAGCATTCTAATTTATAATAACTTTCTTTACTACATTAAATGTATGCAAAAAAAATGCATACATTTATTGTAGTAATTTTTTCTATCAGTGTATATGAGCTCGTATTTACATTATGTGCATTTAAATGAGTATATATGTTCGAATTATGATGAATTTTTGAAAATGAAAAAAATTAAAAAAATACAACAACAACAACAATATGCATATAATATACAAATATATATATAATTATATAATGTACATATTTTATAAACATAAGTGGTAGAGCAACCTGCAACTGGCCTACTAATCTATGATGAGAGTGAGTGGGATATGAAGTTCCTGGTTCGATTCCTGCTGCCCAAATTAACAAATAAGAAAAATTATTTTTAATTTCTCGTTGCCTAATTTCCAACTTTCACTAACCTCAATTTTCACTCAGCTTTAAATGAGTATATACCAGTATACCTACCAGTTTGCTCGGAAAAAGAGCTTAGAAATAGGAAATATTGATTATTTGATTCTATTTGCTTACCAAGCCATACAAGTAACACAAAATATTATTAGATTTAGATAATTCTAATAGTAATAGATCAGTCTAATCTTAGTCTAATGTCTAATCCTTATCATGTAAAATGAGCTTGCTTTCTGGATATGGATATTATGTTTATGTAATTTTAATTTGAAAAAAAAAATTGTTGTACGTATTCAGAACATAAACGTTTACATACTCTTCATCCTCGTATACATCATAAATTTATGTGAAATTATCTACTACTATTAGCTATGAATATTTATAACATCATAGAATTTCAAATTTCAATATATGCATTTATATTCATAAAACATACATAAAATCAATTATAAAATATATTGTTCATATGTATAAATAATATAATTTATTTGAAAAAAAAATTGTATATGTACTCTCAGATAAAACAGAAAACGCATTTTATTCAGAAATGTGCATAATATATCAATTAAATATAAAAAAAAAAACATAATATTCAATTTAGTGTAAGTAATAGAGTTCTGTATATAATGTACTCGTACATTTGTACGATTATTTTTGTGCTGTATTTTAAATCAATCAATTAAATAATTTTTTTTTTTCAAATTAAGACCGCAGTATAATTATTAGTGTACACTATTGTAAGCACTGAATATTATATTTGCGTATGTAAAGTTCATATTTCTCATTAAGTTAATTAAAGTAAATAATGCAAATAAATAAATCTTAATTTGTACAGTTATTTTTTTTAAAGATTTTATTTAATCTGCAAGTATACATATATGATGATAGATTATGATTAGATGAGAACAATAATTATGTAGTGATTTATGCCAAGGCTATTCGAACGTTGTTTATGTGTAGACAAGAGAAGAAACCTATACATCAAAACTTGTATGTAATCAAAAACCGAAAGGTAAAAACAACATCGGGCGCCCAATAAAGAGGTATTTAAACACTATTGAAGAGGATTTGAGAATGTTCAAAAAGAAAATCCAAGTTTTACAAACATACATATGTACATACATAGATACAATAAATAATCTTATATTCCCTACATTTTCTGTTTAAAAAAAAAAAAACAAATATAATTTATTTTAAAAATCTGAATTGAAATATGTCTATATTTATATTATGTACATAATGTCATATATATGCATTTATATTTTCATCATTAATCATTACGTATTTATTTTACAAACAATTTAAATAAAAACACAAAAATTAATTCAAATTTAAATAGAAGTTATCAACAACAAAATTTTCCATTGAAAATTTCTACATTTCTATATTACAATGTATATATAAATCATACTAACAAAATATGTATATATCTACATATATGTATGTAGTACAAAAAGAAAGTATTTGAATTATATATTCATATATTTACATATAATTATGTATATATATTGTATAATTCTATGTAAAAAGCTTTTAATTTTCTTTTTTCAAATAAATACTTTTTATATTACTTTTTAATATTTTTTTTTATCTTGATATGAAGATATTTTATATCTTCAGAGATTTAACAGTAAAATGAAATTCATGTATACGTTGATATACTACAACTAAACTCTTATTTCAAAAAAATGTATGTAGCTATATTACTATATTAAAGGACTGAAAAAAAAAAATAAAAAAAAAACAAGACAAATAATATACCTATATTTTTTTTTTATTTCTTACATAACTTTGCAAGAATATATACCTATATACCTCAACATATTTACATACCCATATTATTTCTTTCCAAGAATACCTATATTTACATATCAATAAATAATAAATTTTAAACTAAAACAATCCTATATGTACTAAATTCTTATACATACAAACATACATTCATGCATATCATATAAGTACAAATACACTTTGCTTGTAAAGTTATGTGTATTTTATATTCAAAAATAAATAAAGACAAAAAGAAAATATGAACATCTTATGTTTACAGTAGCATAACTAAAAGAAACAAAAAAAATCCTTTTTTGCACTAGACAAAAAAAAATTAACCATATATGTATTTCCTGTTCTTCTGAAAATTATATATTCTTATAAAATATATTATCCTTTTTTGGAAAATTATATGAAGCTGTTACATTAAACTAACTGTGTAATATGTAATATATATTTTTCAATATGAAAACATTTCTTAATCCTGTCTTAATATAGCTTTTTAGCATGTGTGTGTGTATATACGTTTTAATGGTAAAAATACTACTTCAACAAATATTAAACATTAAAAAAATTTTAAAAAGAATATAGAAACATTCATACACACACACCCATAAAATTAGTGTGACATAAATTTAAATAAATTTTTACGTTTTAAATTGGTAATTTGATTATCATAAATCAGTTAAGCACAGTGTTGAAGAGAAAAAAAACATTTTTTTCCTTTTATTTTTAATTTTGTGCATTTTATTCATCTTGGCAACAGTTTTATTTATGGAAAATATGTTTAATTTTTTTTTCTTTATTCTACACTTTATTTGTTATTCTTTACTGCATTTTTTTCTTTTTTTCCTTCTATTTGATTTTATTATTATTTCATTTCTATTTAATTTTTGTTTTCTTTTGTGTTTTTGTGAAAGAAATATTGGTCATTAATTGCACATATACATAGTATATAAGTTAAATTTATCTATTTTGGTTTTTTTAAAAAAAATAAATTTAATTTTTAAATTTTAACTTTATTGCTCGAAATTCACATTACAACTAAACTTAATTCTAAATTCTTACATTTAAAGAAAATTTTACTTTAATATTACAATTTTATATGATCAAATTTCGTGTGAACTAAAATACAAATTTTATATTTTTACGTAATATGAAAATATGAAAAGCTTAAAAATACGCATCAGCAAAATGCATGTGAACGGAAATCACGTTGGCGATATTTTTCAGTATTAATATTATATTAGCTGTTTTTGGGTTTTGTGTTAACTCTTCCCCTCTTAGATATAAATGTCCTCATTTATTTTTTTTGCTTAGAAAAAAGGCGTTTCGTAAAACCTTCGTTTAGGAGCTAAAGGAACTACTTTTGTTGGTCGCTTTTCCTGCTCCAATTTTTGACTATCGTCCATAGTCGTACTGCTTTGAGATGTCTCAGAAATTGCCTCTTGTGATGATTTCTGCCCTATTATCTCCCGTAGGTTATTTTCATTTGTTGTTTTAATCAGACTGATAGTTCTTCCGTTTTTACATCTAACCATGGAGAGTATTACAATGATAATACCTGTTGTGGAAATGGAACTATAGGTAATTAGTTGATGAACCTTTTTCTCGGATTGCAGTAAATCTATCTGCTTCGTATTATTAATGTGAATTTCTTTCATCATTTGTAATGACAAAAATTCCTTGGATTGGTTCTCATGAGGAATCGGTTGTAGGATAGCCGGAAGAAGTTGAAAGGTTGATTTTTCTTTCGATATGAAAGTTCTGTCCTCTATGGTTATGGATATGTTATGAAATTTAACTAAGTATGTACCTTTCAATTTATGAGCTTCATTACCCACACTGATGTTACCATCGAACTGATTTAATAAAATTAATTCTTCAGAAATTTCCTCTATTGCTGGAATGTGTTGATTGTTGATTTTGTTACATTTTGCTATGCGACTTTTAAATAATTTCGGTAGACAGCTAGAATTACTTATATCTACAATATCGTCCTGATTACAAACTGTTAAATATTTGATAGTTTTACATTCTTTTATTAGACCATACATTTTTTCATCATCTTTTATAATTTTATCATATTTTAATTCGTTAACTACATCATTTCTTTTTATTGGTTTAATTAATAATTTTACAAAATTTCTATGTGTAGTCATCGGTATATTAACAATGTAAAGTAAGCAAGAACTATTACTAATTATTTTAATATTTGAAAAATCTAATGCTTCCTCTGGGGTATTATATGGCATATTTTCTTTTTCCAAAATATTCATTGCTAATCTTACTTCTGCATTTGACAATATTAATGAGTTTACAATTCCTACTTTTGTTTCTGACTAGAACTTAGATGGGATGTTCTAAGGTTTAGGTTGTTTATAAAATCGGAAATTTGTTGCTTCAACGGAATTTTTAAATTTGGTTTAATTGTCATGTAACTTTCGTTTGTGTGAATTGTCGCGCCAAGTTCCTTTAGACTATCATTCCCAATAATTCCCTCAAAAGAAGTGAGACTTGGCAAAAGGAAAAATTTAAGTTTTTTATCTGGTGCGAAAAGATCTATTAGAGCGAAATGTGTAATTTTAATGCTTCCTGTTATAGATTTTGCAGTAAACGATTTTTTGTTGAGAATTGGATTTCTTATATAACGAGGTTGAACATAATTTTTATTCGAACCAGTATCTATTAAAAATTTAAAATTTTTTCCGCTCTTCGCAACATGCTCAAAGTAGGGAAGCGAAGAGCTCTCTAATCTAAAAAATGAATATCATCTAATTGTTCAGTGTCGTTACTAGAATCAGAATAATCTTCTAGTGTTTGATCGTATTCTTCGTTATAGTTTTCAATTTGTTCTTCATATCGTTCTAGATTAAAATCAGTACCTGGTTCTGTGTGGAAAATTCTTTGAAATTTTGTAGGCTGATGAGTTTGGAGTGAAATTGGTCTTTTAGCGTTGTGTTGTTGAGTTTGTGGCCTATTCATATAGTTGACTTGTTTTGTGCGAAGAGATTGATCAACATCCATCGGTTCCGGTGGAGGAAGGTTGTTGCTAGATTGTCTAGGATGCTGTTGATAATATTGTGCAGGATATTGTGCTAAATATTGTTCTGGCTTTGGAAAAACGTCTCTAGAGGAAGATTGAGGGTTATGTAGTAATTGGGGATAAAAATTTCGTTTCTGAATTGGTTGCATATTTCGTTGTGGTGGTGAATTAAATTTCTTGGGTGGAACAGATGGTAGCATTGAAGGGTTACGAATATTATTATGGCTATGTTGGACACGATAATGAACATTTTCTAATTTCAAACACAAATGTAAAGCTTCTGGTAAGTCCTTTGTTTCTTTCATAATAAGAAGTTTCGGTAGATCTCCTTTGAGTCCTCTAATGAAAGTATCTAATGCTTTATCTCGATATGCCTCTGTCATTACATTTAGAGATTCCTGGGTTAGGTCCATCGAAGATAATTTATTCACTATTAATGAGAGATGGTGATAAAGTTCCTGATAGAATTCCGGAATGGAATTGTTTCTCTGTATTAAGGTGGTCATCTGATATTCAAGTGTACCAAGATCTCGTTTGTCCGCATAGTGAAGCGTAAGACACTTTGCGATCATTTGCCAATTTAAGGGGGTGTTATAGGATTCTAACGCAGTATCTGCGTTGCCCGTAATTTTATGTTTGAGATGTTCGTAAATTTTAAGAATTCTGTCTACACTCTTCTTCCAAGAGCCAAATTCTCCAGTTTGACCTGAAAATTCCCTTAAGCTTTTAACTACATCTGGAATCTTATCCATCTCATTCAGGTTACCCGCATGTCTGGCATCAATGGTTTGGTCTGAATAATTGTCACTAGTAATAGGGTGTGTAAATTGATGAAGAATTTGTTGACTCTCATTTCTAACTATTTCACTAATAATTGATTTTAATTGATTAAAGTCAAAAGTCATGGAAGAACTCTTTGATGAATCAGATGCACAATTTTCATTATGATTAAGGATAGAGGGTTTGAGAAGGCCGTTATCTTTCGACATGTTTAACTAAACCAGAAATTCCCTACTTATCGTAAATATTTTTCAAAATTTGTAGGCACTGAATAAGTAAACACCTCTTTTCACAAAAATAAAGAAAATTTGAAATAGAAATACTACTAACTCTCAAATGAATCGATTGTTAATTATATGTTTAAAAAAAAAAATTGTTTAACATTGATCTTTACTTTTCCAGAATTCACTGATTAATACATGGATATGGATTACCCCTCACAATTTCTATTTAAGATTTAACCTTGCTAATTATTTCAAAATTTTTTTCTTTTCTTTTGGATTTTTCAAGAGTTTCTATAAAAATTGCACATTAAATTTAATTTTCTAGTTTTATAAAAAGTATTTGATAATTTAAAAATAAAGATTTTCTAAAAAAAAAAAATTTCTGTTAAAACACAGTATTTTTTTCATGTTAATTTTGATTTTTTCATATTTTATAAAAATTATCTTAATAATATTCAAATAATAAAATATTTTGCTTTCGTTTTGTAAAAAAAACTAGAATATTTTCTTTTATTTAAGCAGAAAAATTTACTTTCATTTATTATAATTTTATTCACTTTTCTTTTATCAATATGTTTTTGTTTAAAAAAATTTATTATTTTTATTTATTTATTTGATTTTTTTTTCTTATTTTAATTTATTTCCTTTTCTCACAAAAATATGATTTGTTTAAAAATTTTGACTTACGCTAAAATTATCAGAAGTGTGGTTAACATCTGGAGTTGTAATTTTCGAACAATCGGATGCTCAAATACCTAGTTGAAACCGTTTCGTAGTCTTTTCCGAAAACAAATTAGGCGGCTGTTGATGAATATTTTGAATCAGGATTGGTTACACTCGATTTTTACTCAGCAACTCCGTTTTTTCCTCGTTGAGGTGACTCCGGGGCCTCGTTTCCCAATTTTAACGTTTAAGAAATTTCAAAGGATTTTATCCCTTTTACTTGCTACACTGAATGTAAGTAATTCTCCTTTGTGATGAAAGAAAGGTCGAATGGTTACGCTTTTCTACTTATTTGTAGGAATTTTTCTACTATTTTATTTAATTACAGTTTTTTATTTTTACTTATTTTGTTTTTGTTTTATTTATAAACTTCCTTTATAATTTTACTTATTGGAAGAATTTGTTTTCACTACAAATATTTTCACTATGGACTTTTACTTTACTTTCACAACGGTCCCTGTTCGGGCGCCAGTTAAATTTATCTATTTTGGTTTTTTTAGAAAAAATAAATTTAATTTTTAAATTTTAACTTTATTGCTCGAAATTCACATTACAACTAAACTTAATTCTAAATTCTTACATTTAAAGAAAATTTTACTTTAATATTACAATTTTATATGATCAAATTTCGTGTGAACTAAAATACAAATTTTATATTTTTACGTAATATGAAAATATGAAAAGCTTAAAAATACGCATCAGCAAAATGCATGTGAACGGAAATCACGTTGGCGATATTTTTCAGTATTAATATTATATTAGCTGATTTTGGGTTTTGTGTTAACTTATATATATATATATATGTCACACAAACAATAAACATACCAGATGTTCAGCATTCATATAAATTTCTCATTAAAAAAGTCACTTCCGTTAGCAGAATAATTATTACACCTCTAGCAGCCTACATGTTTGAATAAGATAAAAGATCTTCAAACATTCTGCCAGCGTATTCTGTCTGCTAGACAAAAATGTTTGAAAGTGTGAATTACACCAAATGAAATTGTAAGTTTTGGCCTACTCTAAGTGTACTGTCACATGAGACTGATTCTGAATCTGAAAAATTCCGAAAATTTCAGAATCACAATCAAATACATTGTAGTATATGTGACCTGTTACATGGCTCTGAAAAATTCATCTGCTGAATAAATTCCGGTTTGTGCTTCCGTTTTGTAATCTGATTATTTTCAGAATAGAAAATGAAACATGCTGACAATAAATGTAAAATGTCACATGTACCTGAAATCTGAATCTGAATTCATAGCTAAACCACTCAATAAATTGACATACTTGTTTATATACAACTTGAAGATCGTAAGATAGAAGACAGAAGACAGAAGATTAGCTTTATTTCACCCTCCATTGAAAAGTGCGTCTTACCAACGTACTCGCCACTCATAGTAGTTATCGTTCGATGGTTTAATGTTCACTCGATAAGTAAAGTGTTTTATAACAATAACAAATTTAAAGAAAAATATTGAAAAGGAGTTTTCAGATTCAGAATCAGAATGAACAAAAAGTGAATTCTGAATCTGAAATTTTACGTTTCAGATTCAGAATCAGTCTCATGTGACAGTAGACTAAGATACTTCTCCTGGCGGTCCTGTCTACAGCTTTCATTCTCCAATTAACTGTACTCAATCTCCGAATATTCCTTTCTACATCATCAAATCATTCGAGTCTTGGTCTTCCGACTCTTCGCTTAACGCTCGGCTTTTGTTCAAAGATTCGCTTCAACGGGTCCTGATTCGTGAATACACTTACGTATTATGTGTCCAATCCACATCAATCCTATTAATCTTGACCTTTTTTATGATATCAATGGCACCGTCTCTTCTCCAGGCACCGTCTAATTGAATTGGACCATATATTTTTCTCCAAAATTTTCTTTCAAAATTACGTAAGTTTTCTTCCTCTGCTTTCAATAGCGTCTAGCACTCCGAACCATATAACACCACCGGAAAATCAGTGTTCTACAGATTCTACTAATGACGACCTCGATATTATCTTTGATTTTAGCAGTTCATGCAGCTCATAGTATGTTCTATTTCCGTTTATGATGCGCCATTGAATTTCGTTGCTCAATTTGTCATCTTTATTCATCAACGTTCTCAAATAGATGAATAATTTAAACGTAGTTTTGTGGAAGAGGCAAAAACATTTCAATTGTGCCAAGAATCATGAAAATCGGTCAAGTATTTCCAGAGATATGCAAAAAAACGAAATATTCAAAAAATTTGAAATTTTTCTAGGGGGGAAGGGGCTGGTTCGCACTAATTTTGTGAAAAAACTTCAAAATTTACAGTTTCTATATTTTAACATAGTTTTGTAGAGGAGGCAAAAACCTTTCAGATGCGCAAAGATCAAGTATTTCCGGAGATATGCAAAAAAACGAAATATTCAAAAAATCTGAACATCTGAGAAATCACTAATGACTTCGTCATTGATCTATAGATAGCGACTGTATATAAAATATAAAGAAGAGAACAAAAAGAAAAACAATAAGACAGTTTAGTTCGGTCTAATTCAGGGCTGTCCAACCTCTAGCAAACCAAGGGCCGCAATACGAAAATAAAAATTATTCGCGGGCCACATCCAAAATAAAAAAAAAAAAACATTTATTACTGTTTAACTATTGTTTTATTGAAATATTATACAATATTAACAAAAATATATATTTCAATGCGAATTTTGCAGTAATTCTAATTCCTTTACTAGCTACAATGTTTGTTGTAGCCAAATGCAGAAAATTTCATAACGATTTGTCCGTCATGGAACTTCTATATTTATATTTTATAAATTTCATTTTTGAGAAAATACTTTCACAATACAAGTACTGCCAAGCATTAACCCCATTATAAGACCAAAGTCTCGCAATTTAGGACACTTTTCTTCTGATAATAATTTAAAAAAAATCTCCTCCTGTTTCGCATTTGTTACTAAACAAGGGATTTGTTTGCAAATCACACAACTCTAACCGCAAATCGGATTTTACGTTTGTAATATTAATAGTTAAAGGTTGATTAAAAAGTAAAATACCGTTCTTCAAATTCCTTGATTATATCTTCAATATATCCTACATGAGATGAAAATGATGTTTCCTCAAAATTCTTCATCTCTTCGAAATGTTCCGTGTAACTATAGGAAAAAAGTAAAGTCACTATTGATGAATACTGATTTGAATAGCTGCAACTTTCTTTTAAAACCATTGTATTAAAATTTTAACATTTCATAAAAATTTTCCATATATATTATGGAAATGCTTCCCGGGCCGCAGTTTGGACAGCTCTGGTCTAATTCATACTTTCAAACATTTTTTGTTTAGCAGAAACAGAATACAACGGCATATACATTTCTAAGACAATCACAATGTAATCATTGGAGTGGCAGTTGGAATTGTGACATATAAATTGAGTTGTTTATATTCCGTCGATCTTTGTGACGTAAGTCATTAAACGTCAGACGTGTCTACATTGCTTTAGAAATGTGTATGCTGTGGCAGAATGTTTGAAGATGTCGTATGTAATATTCAGACATGTAAGACTATAGACACACCGGGATATTTAACTAAACCTTTTAGTTTGTAACTAATTCGAAACCAATTGCATGACATACTGCTTTTTAATTTAGTTATATTTTAACTTTGGTTATCTTTGACATTTGAAGTCGAAATTTTGTTTATGTGTTGTCAATTGTATTATTTGTAGAGTTAGTGACTAAATTAAGAGGACACGTATAAAAAATTTCTTTTATTAACAAAATTACTTTTTTTTTAAATTTGAATTATATAAATAAAATTAATTCAGCAAAAAGCAAGTAATGTGTGAATATTAAATAAGAATAAAAAAAACATTATATTTTATTTTATAATAATGTAACACAGATTTTTTCAACAGTAGTTTTTGATATTTCAAACTTTTTAGCTATAGAACGAAAACTTTCACCTCTTATCCAATAATTTACTACCAATTCACGCAATTGTAAAAAATAAAAATAAAAGAAATATTTTTAATATAATTTATACAATTTAATTTTTTTTTCATTCTTATTTAATATTTAAGCATTATTAGCTTTCTATTAAATTAATTTTATGTAATTCAAATAATTTAAAGAAAAGTAATTTTGTTACTTAAAACTATGTTTTTGATATGTGTCCTTTTAATTTAGTCAATAAGAGTTTTTATTATACAATAACCACAATTTCAATATAAACAATGATATGTTTGACTCGAAGTTTGATGGTTCGATTCATGTTTGTCATACTGTTCGATGGTTTAACATTAGTTAACTCGTTAACCACAGTATTTTTGAGTGATTACTAACTAAAGTAAATGTACTGGTAACAGTGGTAACCACTCGATTTATCATGGTTATCTCAGTTAACCAACTCACGAGTTGGTTAACAATTTGGTGTGTCTAGGACCTAAGCTGCTATAGAGGTTTAGATTTGAAATTTATAATTTGTTTGTTTATATGAGTTATATGGTTTAATTTTAATTTGGTTTATATGAGAAATTTATATGAAGGCTGGGGATCTGGTATGTTCATTGTTTGTGATTATGTGTATATTTATGTATATAGATAAATACACAGTTAAAAATAAAAGAAATTTATATTCATTTTTCTTGTGTTCCATCAAATAGCATAAAAATTTCTCTAAAAAAAAGGCAATCATCCTTATCTTCTTCATCTACATAATACATAAGTACAAATTCATAAATATCTATACATAAGTACATAAATACATATGTAACATTTAATACTGTATATCAGGATAGGTAGGTATAGGTATCAAATCTTTGTCTATGTCAAAAAAAAAAAAAAAAAATAGATAAAATGGAAAAATATATATATTTTTTTTAACTTTTGTTTTTCTTCAGCATTCTACTCATTCTTATAGATGATATTGAGCTCTTATATTTTTTTTTATTTTTTTAGAAAAAATTAGTTTTTTCTTTTGATTTTTGTCACTTTTATAGACTTTTATATATATTTGTACAAGATGAAAATACTCTTTGATCAGATTCATTTTCACTATTGTATATGTATGTACATACATATAATATACTACATATAGGAATGAGTGAATTTATGTATGTATGTAAGTATATACTCATATTTCACCACACTATATTCATATGTACTATATAGTACTATATATACTCGTGCATTATAATGTTCGATATAAATATGTATACATATATAGCAAAGTTGCAATCTGCTATGTAGATAATATTTTCTAAAAATTTATCTGTATTTTTTGATATTGTTTTTTATTCTTTCGTTTATTTTTCGTATATACATACATACGTACGAATATACTTACATATGTTTATACGATTTCTATTTCATTTATTTTCTTTGTTTTATTTTCTTTTCGTCTCACTTATTATTTTCTCCTTTTTTTTGGATTTTATGTATTTTCTTTTTCCATTTTTTTTTATATTTTTTTTTAGATATTTTTATAATACAAAATTCAATATAAAATCGTCAAATGGAAAAATTCAATACATATAAAAACACATATAGTAAATACTCGTAAACTGTGTACTGTACATATACATACAGTGTTATACAAAACAATATAAGTAACCATTCAAATTCAATGAAAAACAATCAGTTTTTTTTTTTTTTTGGTTGGTTGGATTAGATTAAATTTTTCACTAAAAAAAGAAAAATATTTTTTTATTTATTTACTTGGAATCAATTTAAATACATTTCCATGAAACAGATAATTATATAGAAATTATATAAAATTAAAAAAAGATCAGGAACACTTTCTATACTGCAGTATTAATATTTTGAGTTAAAAGGTTATGTTGATTTTTAAGTATTCACAAATCCTCTTTTGTTATTCTAAACACTTATTTAATTTAGTAGAATTATTAAATAGAATACGGAATGTTTTCCTACATTTTTTTTTTTTTTTTTTTTTGAAAAACTGAATAGTCATTATTTTTCTCTAAATTCTAATGGTGGTTGCATATATCTTGCACTACACTGTAACATAAAAACTAATATGTAATGCACATACCCATACGTATGATTATGTATAAATGTAACAGTTCATTTATTGTTCGTATAAGAAAATAGAATCCAATTACTCGTAACAAAAATAATGTTCGATTGAATTAAATTTTATCGACTTCAGTTTAAATTGATTCTGTCAATTATTTTCCGTTTTACAATCAATACTATATTTATATGTATATAATATAAAAGTGTATATTTGTTGTATATATATATATACTAAAGAAAACCAACTAATATATATATTTTTTTAACATACAAACTCGTATTTATGTATCTATATGTACAAATATATTAATAAATTTCATTTTAAATTATTTTTAATTTCAACTTTTTCCATCAGTTTTTCCCATATTTTTCTTTTTCTTTTGTTCCTTTTTATTTCTTAGTGTTAATTATTATGATGAAGATGAAGATGATGATGATGCTTTCTCTCATATTTTCTGTATGAATACTATTATATGTATATATGTAGTCATAAATTCTTTCGTGTAATGACAAAAGAATTATTGTTGAATATTAAAAAGTGGACGAGAAAATGAAGGAACAGAAAAGAAAATGTTAAAGAATAAAATTATAAAGAAAAAAATTTGAATTACAAAGAAACCAACTTTGAATTATGTAGGTAGATGTATGTTGTGTATAGATTATAAAAACCATACTTTGACTGCATATATCATATACCTAGGTGTATAACATAGATCATTCATTCATGTATTAATTTTATATTTTTATCAAATGTGGAAAAAGCAATTATAAATATTAAACAATTTCTATTAAAAAATTATTTTTAATTTCCGTAATGAAAATTGCACTTAAATATCAGAGTGTATAATATACATTTAGATTTATGTTCGTATCTATAAATGCATATAGGTGTAATCGTATAAATATATAAGTAGTAAGTAACGCACCTCTCCATTTAAATATACACAGTGCACGTTAAGAACAACAATAGCGGAAGTGGATACATTTTTGGATCGCGTGTATCGGAGCGGTCGAAAAGAGGTGATTTTCTGAGACGGAAAGCTGGAAAAACGACTTTTCTGTTTGGGATGATGCTTATTGAATAATGATGGTGGATTAATGATGTTTATTGAATAATGATGGCGGATTAATGATATTGAATAGACCAATGGTGTGAGTGTGTAAAGAGTAAAACAAGTGTATTTAAATTTTGCGAAGCTTTATTTTGAAAAACTATCTAATTGCGACTAGATTTTGATACCACAGCATGTATTTTGTATATGTATAATACAGATGTATATGTAAAAGCATGTATTTTGAAAGTTGATATAAAATTTAAAAAACAGTAAAGAGCTTAAAAGTTTTCCCTACCAAAATGAAAAGTATTGTATATGAAACGTACCTAAAATCTAAAATGAAAGTGAATGTTTGAGTCCGTCCCATGTAAACAAACAATTTCTTATCACATTACATATAATGCCGTTATTTTGTTTATGTAAAACTTGGTAAAACAGTGATCATGTGTTTGGTTTGGTTATTCAATGAAAAAACAGGGTGATAATAAAAGATTTTTTTGAATGTGAATTTTTATATAAATTTATTTGATAAAAATTATCACTACAATATTGTGTGATCTTTTTACTGGTTTGTGGTAAATTTTAACTTAATAAAACCACATATGACTTCATCTTTACCTTCGAATACCAAATAATTTTCTGGTTCGTCCAATTGAAGTTGAGTTTTAATCTTCTCAGAGAATCTTGGCAGTATAAAAGAGTACGTCTTATCAACAAAGGGGACAGTGAGACGCATACCATATTTTGTTTTAATGTTTAAAAGTACGAATTTTATACCTTTTGTTGACGTCGAGGTTTATGATGGGTATGAGGGTTTCACAGTCACCCTCTGTTGCCGTATTTAAAAAATTGTGTTTTATGAAACAAAGATCCATGATTCATGAATGAAGTAAACAAGCTCAGCCAATATGCATTAAAAAAAATAATTTACATATGTAAAAATAATTTGTATGTAGGTATTGTAAATGATAGAAAAAGGATCTATACATTTTAATGTTTGTAAACAAAAATCGGTTATGTTGAATATTTGTTATATAGGTATATGTATGTATACATATAAAAAAATTTGTTTGTACAAAAAAAAAATTAAAACTTAAACGAAGTTCATGTTTCTTGAGAAAAGTAAGGAAGGTCAGTTAAGATGCTATAATAAAAAATTAAATTTATGTATTAAGTTATCTTGCAAGAAGAAGAAGAAGAAGAAGTAATTAAAATCGTGCAAATGAATTGTACGTATTACCAATGAATATAGTTATAGTTAAAGACTATCAATTAATGTTGAATGTGAAAATATATTATCAAATAAAAATTAAACATTTGTTTTTTTATTTTTAAAAAATTACAAAAGAAATGCTACAAAAACGTATATAGTATAAAGAAAGATGATACATTATTTTTTCCTTTACAGTCTTCACTTTTAACTGGACCAGAATGAAACAATTCATTTTTGATATTCAATTCGAAAAGAGGAAATTAGTAAAAAAGTCTCGAATAATTAATGTGTACGTACGAAGATCGTGATGGTATAAAAAAATCGTCTTCAGATAATTTTTCCACATATTTTGTTTTATTATGGTACATACATCACAATGTTTAAAACTCAACAACATATAAAACCAACATATCAAATAATTTTAGAAGTTCCAATTTCTTTAGTCGACTACTACCAATTTCAACTGGTATTCTGTATTCCTTTTTTGGTTTATGCTTATTTTCAGACAAACGTCCACTAATTTCACTTTCAGATTAGTGTGATATGTATAGGATGAAGTCCAACCTGCATAGGTTGCTAATACATTTTAACTTAATTCGAGGTGCGATAGACGGCAAATGAACATTGACAAACAAAATGATCATTGATTTGGTGCCATGTATCAACCATATAATATATACGTATAAATTTTTTTCAAATAATGTTTTTTTATTCGTTATAAGATAATATATAAAGTAAATATACATATGCCTGTATATCTACATACACATACATAATGTACTACACATCTGAATTGTAAAAATGTTTACAAAATTTTAACATTCATCACGTATAAGAATGTATTGTCAATTGATTTTTAGGTCTCGTAATTCATTGATTGTCATTTCATTTTTATTTTTCTAATTTTTTATTTTTTGTCATTTTGTTTTCCTTCTTTGATTTTCTTTCATTTTGAAACAAAGATCCGGAAATAATATCTTAGCTAAATATATGTACTCGTATATGTATATTATATAAATACTTTTATATCCGCAAATAATTTTTTTGTTCTTCATTCTATTCTTTTCTATTCACATTCACAAAAAAAAAAAAAATGTCATGTTGGAATACATATAAGTATTAGTTTTTGTAGTATTATAGTATGATTAAGGTCATTCAGGATCAATTTTTTCGTATAGATTGCAAGAAATTTTACACAATTCAACAGTTCCTGAGCCAAATTCGCATTGATGTTAATTGAACAAAGAAAGCATTTAAAATAAAGTATCTAACAATTTATCTTTTAAAAGTGATAAAGCAAAACTAAAAAACAATTATTTTTCACATAAAATTATACATATAGTCAGGACTAAAATTATCGTATTTTATTGTATTTTCTGATAGGTATTTTATTATATTATTTTTATAGAATAAAAATGAAAATGATAATGATAATAATAATAATAAATTTTATTGCTTTTTTTTTGCAGATAGCACACTGAATTGATTCGATTCGATTTAAGAAAATCAATTTCAAATATTTTCACAAAAAAATGCTCAACAAAAATATTTATGAAAATGTTAAACTTAATTTACATTATGGTATACATTATGTTTTGAAACTGCTCGAAAGGAAGTGAGAGGATGATAAAATGATTTCGACGCGACGAAGATACGTAAGACGACCGCAGGTATGGAAGTTTATCGGACAAGAAGCGCTGATCCTCACTAAATTTGTTGAAAAACAGTAAGGATGAAAAGAAATTTACATTATTTAAAGAAATTAAAAATTTTCAAAGTTATATAATTTGCTCGAATATATCAATCATAATCAAATTGTTCGATGAATTTGTTATAACTGTCCACTTAGATATGATTCATGTTTAAAAAATTTGATAATATTCTAATAATACTGCGACCATACAACAAAAATATTTAATCAGGTAATGCATTTTGAGATTGTATATGATTATTTTGATCATTTTCTTATAAATGTTTGCAAGTGAATTTATTGGTATTTGATCGTAATTTGTTTATAAGCAATTTATTCATCGCTTTTTTATTTAATTTTTATTTATATTTCAAATATATTTTATCTATTCTATCATAGATGGAGATATTCAAAATGTATTTTAAAAAGAAAATTTGAACAATATGTTTTTCTCAAATAATATGGTATATAAAAAAAATTCAAATAAATAAATAAAAATATTTTGTTTATAAAAAGCATAAAATATAAAATTTTAAAAATATTCGACACCAAATCTCATTATGTTAATTTCTTCCGGTAATATCATCACAACACAGCATTATCAAATTCTTTCTTCTGGTCCATCAAAAATCTTTTATTTCTTTTTTTAATAACATAACATTAAATTCTGCATTTTTTTTCATATTTTTTTTTTTTTAATACATGTAATTCGGTTTAACATGAATTTTTTAACGCATCTCTAAAATTTTTCATGCACAAATAATTTAATTCTTTACCGCATATTTGAATTGCATGAACATAATACTACTACATAAATGTATGTATACAATATACATACCTAAATACATGTAATTTTTTTTTATTTTATTTTTTTTACATATTTTTTTTTACATACATATTTTTTTATAAAATAGATACATATGTAGGTACTTATATTTATGCATACATATACGAAGGCACAAAAGAATTTTTTATGCGGTTATATCTTCTGCAGTTTTTACACATTTTTCATTCCGTTTTATCATGTTTTATCGTAACAATTGTTCCCTGTAGTAGACCTTATGTAATTGTCTGAAACTAAACAAAAAAAAAAAAAAAAACAAAGCATATAAATAAAAAAATATAAAACTAAAATAAATAAATAAAAATGAAAGAAAAACTTTATACGTATACGTACATATAAATATATACACGTTGTACTGTACATCTCTGAATTCCGAATTAAAGGTAGCATTTACATATTATATACTCGTGTATATTATGTGCATTTATACATAGTGCATAGTATCAACATATGTAAAGTGAATTTTGTACAGAAAAAAAATTTTTTTATTCTATTCGTCTATTTTTTATTCCTTTATCAATTTCATTTTTTCTTTTATTTATTGTAATGAAAATAATTTCCTTCTGGTATATATGTACATAGTAAGCCCTTGAGTTTTTTGGTAGATAGGTATATAAATATTTTTCTTTATTTTATCCTTTCTCCTTGAAATTTCATTGTACATTTTATTTATTTATATTTATTTTGTCTTTTTTTTTGGCATTGACTATTTACTTTTTCTGTATACATATAGAATTGTATGTTCATCTTTTTCTTTATATTATGTTGGTTATTTATATTTCACTTTTTTCCATAGAAATAATTATTCCATTTTTCATTGACATATTGAAAAAAATTATCTCTTGAAATTTTAAATAGTATCTGTACACCCGAAAAAATTATGCCGAATTTCCCAAAAAAAAAAACTTTCATACAATAGGATTGAATAATTTTGTGCTGTATAGATAAAGTGATATATTTATTTAGGAGTTTAAGATTTTTCAAGATGTTAGGTGGTATTTCAAGTCTTATGTTGACTTGAATCCAACAGACTTCAGCCATAGTTTAAGAAGCCTTTAATGCAGGCTTGAATTAGCTCAAGCACACTCAAACTTAAAGTTTAAATATAAAACTGAGCATTACAATTTATTTCTATTTGTTGAAATTAAAAAAACAAAATAATTGAAAAAATTGAAAAATTTTTAATTAATATATAGCGTCTAAGATTGAAAAATTTTCAACCAATAACAATATTGTTCCCATAATATTTTATTAACTGAATGTATAGTGAATTAGGGAAGAATATTTTTATCTTGACTCTTAAGAGTAGGATTCGACTTTGAAAAATTTCGAAAACAACAACAACGATTTTACATACAAAAATTTTAAAAAATGCCTTTGCATACCTTTCAGGTGCTATAAAAATGGATTTTTGAATATTTTGATGAAAAAGAACATAATTTTATTTTTTTAATAAAAATGGAAATATAACAAAGATTTTTATACTTTTTTTTGTAAACTCTTCAGAAAAGTCCAAATTTTATTTTGATACCAAAATCATATAGATATATGAAGATGTAATGTATGCAAATAGAAATCAAAGTTGAACGATTTTTCAAAAAAAACCCTCTCCTTTTTTAAGAACTATAACTAAATTTCAGGACCTAAAATCAAAAATGTACTCCATTTAAGCACTACAATATCCTTCAGGCTAGCTATATTGGTCACCAGTGGTCTAAACAAATTGGTCAATCAGTGTTTGCTGTATGAGGTACATTTGGAAGCCGAAAAATCGCAATTTTGACAACTTTGACACCCTGTAAAAAGGAAACAAGGACATTTAAAAAAACGCTCCTTTAAGCACCACAATACCTATCAAAGTATCTATGTTTCAAATTTCATTGAAATCGGTTAAGTAACTTCGGAGATAATTGGTGCACAAGATAGTAGATATCTTGAATCCTAATCTTAAAAGAAAAAAAAAAAAAAAAAAAAAACATTAATACTAAACATTGTTTTCCTATAAATAGCATGTATATATATATATATATAAATGTTCTATATGTGTGTGTTTGATTTGAAGAGTAAAATATCAAGAATACTGAAATATAAATGTATAGATTTTTCGGACAAAAATGTTGTGAATCTGTGGTAAACCCAGATAAAAAACTTATATAAACATATATGTATGTACTTTTTATACGATCAACTGAACAGTATATGCAAACAGTAGGTATGTATGTTAATAAGTAGGTGTGTTGTATACATTCAATTCACACATTATACATACATATGCATGAATGTACATTCATATATATATATATAAATATATATATTAATTTGTGTATGCACATGTGACATATGCAGATTTATACAAATATTTATATCATTAAAGATATACGATTATACACACATTATGTGTACATACATATGTATAAAGATATTAGATACATATGTATATTCATTTATATTTTAACGTGGATTCATAATAAAAAGATTTTTAACTTTTGGAAAGGTGCCAAAAAAGTATGTATACATTTACATATACGAGTATGTACGCATGTTATTTATACACTCAGAGAAAAAATATGTTTATCACAACTAAATTTTTAAAGAACCATATTATAGTTGGTAGATATAGTTGTGATAACTGAGTTACATAATGTAACATAGTCAGATATTACATTACAACGTTATGAAATATAGGCAGTTTATAACTATATTTTATTTTCAAGAACCATAAAAATCTTCCGATATTGTTATCATAACAATTTTAATATTTATCCTAAACATAGTACATTAAATATCATAGGTATGGCAAATATACTTTTAATTGCCACAATCATATTTTTCTATTGATATAGTTGGTAGAGACATGATTTTTTTTTTAAATTTTTGTTGGTGGAAACATATTTTGTTTGCAAGGAGGAAAGTTTTATGGTTGAAGCAACTATAATATATTAATCACAAGTAAGTTTATGTAGTTACGAAGAATATATATTAATCATAAAAATGTTTGCCACAACTATAATATGTCTATATATAACACAGTTTATATATATATATATATATAAAGAAATAAAAATGCTTTATTTGAAATATATATGCTTTATTTAAAAAACTTCATTTTTATAAATTCAAATACTTAAAATAATGTTATATGTTATAAGTTACAATAATTATTATATACATTAAAAATTAACGAATACTTAATGTAATTGAAATTAATCAATTTTCCTTTTTAATATCAAAAGTTTTGTAAAAAATAAAATTAGTGCAATTAATACGAGTATTGTATCCTTGATATGATTCTTTTTTTAATTTTCTAAAATCACTAAACACTTTTTAAAAATGCGACTGGCACATGCGAAAGTAAAGACTGAAATGAATGCAAAACCTATGTATATAACAAAAGATTGAAAATTTAAATTACATTATTAATATAGTTTTTTCCAAAATATTATGGTTATCTCAATCATAATATATTTGAGATAAATATATTATAGTTGCATTCTAACGGTACGACATAGTCGTTATAACCATACTATGTTTGTGACAAATATATTATAGTTGCGTTTTAATGGTACCATATAGTCGTCATAACTATATGTATATTATATTTGTGTCAAACATACTATTTTGTATTGAATGTAAAAATAAAAATTTTTCTGGGATTTCCAGAAATTGACTAAAACCTTAACTGACATAGCTTCCTATATCTCTGAAAACAAAAGAGGTAACAATATAAGATGTAAACAAAAATTTTTCAGAAAGAATCAAACTTTTTATTGATGGAAAAAAAATTGCACATTAAACGGGTGTTTTTTCGAGAAATCACTAATTTTTCCCAAAAAATCAGGTAAAAAGTGTAGGTTTTTGAATTTGACTATACTCATAACTTTTGAAGGGGACGGACAACAGGAGTGAGATATATGTCAAATGAAGCGGCAAAGATTCTCATTTTCTTATTAATTTTGTGTGGCTACATACATACTTAAAAAATTGCATACGTTCTCTATATTATTACAACGATGTACTTGAGAAATATGAACATGTTTAACACAAGCAAAATTTATATTTAAAATTGATGTAATATTTCATTCTGGAAACTTTTATTGATATGATTACTGTAACTATGGTTGTAAATTTCTAAAATTTTATTTGCGAAAATCATAATATATTCCTTGCAAGTATATAGTATGATTGGCAAAATCATATATATGATAATCATAACTATACAAAAAAGCGCAAGTTTATTATAACTAAAATATAGTTAACAACATGATTAGGAGAATCATATAATATTCGTTACAGTTGTAGTAACACTAACTAAGTTGAAACAACTATGGAACAAATATGCGATTTCTCTCAGTGTATATAAGTATATAAATATAAGTACAATCTTATCAATGTATAGATAGATTTGAATACATATTGTATATAAAATATTTGAATATTTGTACATATTTAATTATCTATATAGTATACCACATCTATATCTATATAAATATATATAATCCATCTATACATAATCGTATGTATAATATGAATGAATGACCAATTTTATAGACCATTTGGTGTATGCATATAATATAGGTAGAATACAATTACATTTTTGTATATACCATATTTACATATAAGTATATATATAGGGTTCACCAAAATTGATTGTTGTGCTCAGTATTGTGTGATGACAAGTGATCATAGAATGGTACACGATTCAACAACGCATGTAAATTATTCGAATTTATTATTAAAATACGTACATGTTCTTTTCATGTTCTCGAGGATGAAGCGCATATATAGTTTTCAGCCAGATGAAGCTGATCATAGAACATTTAAGCTATATTATTTTCAGAACATAATATAATCGATTTTTCTTCAAAATAATAAACAAACCTCATGAATATCACTTGTATAGTTATCATTATGTTTCATTTTAAAGTTCTGATCTGATGCGCTTATTGGCAAACCGCGTATACATCTACATTATAATATAATAAATCTCTATAAATGTAGGTACTAAAGAACGCAAAATTTTACCTTAAAATGCAAGATATTGGGCAAAAATTTTCTTACATTTATGTATTATAACAATATTATAACTATAACTACATTAAATATTGTCCAAAATTTTTGGTGATCATTCCATTAAATATTTTATACATTTCAAATCTAAACTGAAACCAAAAATTGCATACATTATTTATACACGAATATTGTGTACATATGATACATGCATAGAAACGAGTAATATTCAAAATTGTTTTCGTTTCTAATAGCATCACATATGAATGTGTACATACATACAGTAGAATAATTTAATATATACGTATATACTTATAAATATAATACATAAATATAATATATTCTTATTATTCTCATATTCTTATCATACATATGCATACATGTAGAGTTTAAAAGGGGGCTTGAATAGCTCGATGGTTGTGTGTCGGTCTTGCGATCTTTGAGATCACGGTTCGAACCCCAGCCAGCGCACTACTCTTGCCCAAGTCGATCAATAATTTTTCCCATCAGCAATGCACACCAGTAATCAGTTACTGATGATAAACTGGATAATAATGTATATCTGACATAAAATTACTGATCGGCGGTGCCATAGACTGAGTATTCGCGTGCACTTAATATATACTATATACATTTATGTATATATGTATGTATATTTTAAAAAAAAAAAAAAAAAAAAAAAAAAAAATGTAGAGTTTAAAATGTATTAGACAGTAAATTGAAAAATAATTGCAATTTTAATTTTATTATGTAATGATAATTATTATTGTTAGACCTTATTTTTAAAAAAAAAGAAAAAACTACTGATGTAATTGTTATATTATTAGTAGGTAATTAATATTAACATAGATCAGTAATAGGTTTGCAATTTTAAAATTAGAAAGAAATCAGTAGCAGGCAGTATTAGCAAAGTTACCGGCTAATAGTAAAGAGTAAAAAATAATTTTGTTTCTTATATACATAAAAGTAAGAGTTTTGCTGATTGATTTTTTTTTCCTAATTAATTTCTTTTAATCTTTTATAAAATAAATAAGTTTAAAATTAAATTAAATTTTTCATAATTTTGTTTAATCTTGTATGGATTAATAAAACTATTTTCTATAGTGAAAATAATTATATATTTTTCCTACATACTTTATTATATTTATGTTTTTCAAATTGTCATTTATCTTTAATTTGCAATAAAAAATTAAAATAATTAAAAACAAAACCATATGAATTCACAGTCTTAAATTAAACATATTACATCCACTACAGATGTCACAATATTATTTTTAAAAATTTTTAAATTATCGAAATTTTTCAAAGTCAAATCCTACTCTTAACGTTTTATTGAATTTAAATTGAATTATGTAATTAAATAGATAAATATCTCTTTAAAATAAAAAACACATCCTTAAAACAAGATTATTATCAGACTAAATCCTATATGTATATAAGTACATATGTACGTACATAATATACGCATAAAATTAATGTCTAACTAATAAATTTCGCCACATTTTCAGCATCTAGAAAGTAATATATGATGTTCCTTTCATTTTTTTTTTTTTTTTTTGGTATACATATATTGTAATATTATTCATTTTCTTTCAATTTTCCTATTATTATACACAATCACGTACACTCCATTGATACATTGATACAAATACATTTAACAGTTACAAAACCAAAATTTTGTAATTTTTTTTTATTTTTATATTTTTCTCTTTTGCCATATAAAATTCAAATCCATATACATAATGTGATAATAATCACCTGTAAAAATACATATCTTTATCACAAAATTTTACTATTATTGTTGTTGTTTGCCATTTTGAAACTTATTTTTAATTAATTTCATTTTAAAAACGTACGCAACTAAATTATTTTAAATTTTTTTTTCTTCTTTT
Organism: Villa cingulata; assembly: GCA_951394055.1. Classification (NCBI taxonomy): domain Eukaryota; kingdom Metazoa; phylum Arthropoda; class Insecta; order Diptera; family Bombyliidae; genus Villa; species Villa cingulata. The sequence continues at coordinate 22,967,516 of OX596017.1, forward strand.
TTCATTCTATAATCTTGTCTTTATTGGGTATCTATACGTATGATGTACGTGTATGGTTTAACAATATTATGTATGTAATATATTTTTATTTACTTACCCGCACACATATGTATATTATGTACACAGATAAGTATATTTCCGCGTATAATATATAATTTATGTAAGTATTTTATAAAATGAATTTTTTTTTTTTATTTTTTTGGTGTGTAACACTGTTTTTCCTTATTTTTTAATCAGTGAATTTGAGTAATAAATAAATTTCATTATTCATACATTATATTATTCTTATGTACATTAAGAATACATAAATGCATACATTGTATATGTACATATAACGTATTATGCAAAAAAAAAAAAAAAAAAAACGTGAATATGTTTATTTTCATATTTGTTTCTTTCGGATTTTTTTGCTCTTAATATTTTATTTTCTGTTATTTCGTTAAAAAAGAAATATACATAACATATACATATATCTACATTTATGCATACATATATGTACAAAAAGCAAACATAAAAATTAACTTGCACGTTGTATATGGTGTACATTGTACAAAATAAAAAAATAAAAATATTGTATATTAAAAATCATATTTTCACAAAAAGAGACAAATAAATCCTGTTTAAAAATATATTATATAAATGTATATACACACTACGAGTATATGTATACTTGTTTAATATTTACGTAGTATAATCTATAGAATATCATATACGTTGTATATAAATTATATAAACTTTATTCGATTCTCAAAGCCCATTAAGATCTATCTTCTTCCATCAGATCTACCATGTGTATTATAAAAAAAAAAATATAATATTTATATAATAATAAATACATACATAATACATATGTATATATTAAAATACATTTTTATATATGTATTTTTATAGTTACATATATACGAGTATGTATTTACAATATTATGTCATATATATAATACTATATACGTTATATATCCATATTATAATACTCTTCTTAAAAAAAAAACCTGAAAATGGGCACGTTTTTCATGTTATATATACTACGAACGTGAGATGTATTTATCTGAACGAATGTGAAAAGCACGAAGGATAATAATATAACAAAATAAAACGACAAAAATATAAAAAAACAAAAAGTGATATGAATGAAAAAATGTATACATATACATATAGAAAAATAAAAATAATAAATATACGCACATATACAGAAACATAAATAAACACATATACAAAATGAAATAATAATAATAAAGAAGTAAGCGTAAAAGCAAAACATTTTTAATGAAGTCATCTGCAAAATATTGCTTGCACGAAATTATCAACATGAACTGAAAAAATATAAGAATATAAACAAACAAAATGAACAAAAAACACAAAAACAAATATTATAATAATATAAAATAAAAATGTAAAAAAAAGGGTAATAATAATAATAATAATAATAATGAAAACGGAAAATATAGTTGAAATAGTAAAGAAATAAAATTTATTTGTACATCATGCGAGAAAAAATTATTATTATTAGTATAAATATATTAGTATTATTTTTCAATTTAAATCTATATATATAAAAGAAAAATTATTCTAAAAGCAAAAGAAAACAAAACAAAATTAATTCAAAAAATGAAGGTATTAACATATATAAATAAAACATTATTGTCAAACTAAGTACATACTAAGTACTCGTACTAACACAAATGCATAAATATCGTTAACTAAGTATTTGAAAATTTGTAATTTGTATGTTTATTAAATTTTTATATCGTTGATACAAGGCACCAATATTCATTAAACATTCGAATGATCATCTATTTGCTGTCTATAATCATATAAATATTAATATAAAAAATCACTAACATCTTAATTTCACTTTCATATAAGTAAGTTCGAATGAAGTTTCAGGAACTTCCTTGGTCGGTGAATGAAAATGGTAAAATGAAAATTTCTAGTGGTAAAAAAAAATAATGATAGCGAAAACCACAATATGCACATTATCGTTCATTCAGATGGTGCTACCGCCCAAATCAAGCCTTAACATCCCGTAGACTTTGCCTCCAATATAATCCCGACTTCTTGATGATGTGCTTCAGTTTCTAATGTCAAGTAGGAAACTCGCGTCTTCGCTGACAGCTTCTGACCACCTATTTCTAGGTCTACCCGGCAATCTTTTGCCTTCCATGTCGACGTCAAACACTTTACGTGAAATACGTATTTCTGGCATACGTACTGCGTGTTCTGCCCATCATAATCTATTCTGTTTTACAAGTATGGAGAGTGGTGGGTGTCGTCATGTATTTGGTACAATTCCATATTGTATGTTATTCTCCAGAACCCATCCTGATTAATCGGACCGGTGATATATCTTAGTATACCTTCCTTTCAAATGTACCTAGTAAGTTTGCCATCTTTTGTGTTAATGTCCAAATTTCACTACCATAGCAAACTACTGGTCGAATCAATGTTCTGTATAATCTGAACTTTGTTTTTCTATGAACACTTTTTGATTTTAATATTTTAATATGTAGATTATAGTAATTTGAAATTAACTGTTAAAACTAAAATTGACAACTAAAAATTAAAAATTCATAAAAATAAACTGAAAATAAAATAGTAATCATTGAAACAGTGTACTACTAGCGTTCTCTTACATCGTTAGTTAGCTACCAATGACCTCAATGCCTCATTAGCTGTTTCTCTTTGGTCACATTAATCTGATATTTCTCACTGTTACTAACTGAGCAAACAAACTGAAAGAAACGGACTGATACTTTTATTCTCAGTTGATTGTCATTTTGAAAAGAAATAATTAAAAAAATTTTATTTTTACAAATTATTTATTACAAATAAACTATATCCAAAAATTTACGAAGTATGAACACGAAGATTGTCAAAATTGTGTGTTCTTTTTGATTCTCAGTTCCTCACATCAATTGAAAAAAAAATATTTTTCTTCAGATAGATTACATAAATCTCACTTCGTTGCTGCATCCACCTATAACAGAATAGATAAAACACCGACCAAAGAAACATATTGCTCAATTGAGAACTGAGAATTATCAGATAATTGTGACCAAAGAAAAACAGCTATTGTAACCATATTTACTATACAGAGATATCACTTCCACTCCACTATAATTGTAGAAGATCTACTACTTTCGCTTTTAAAAATATTTTATGTACGTAGTAACCAAATTCTACTACTTTTCTATCCATCGACTTATTAATTAAATTTCTTATATTTTTTTTTACATATTTTCATAAATTTGAATATAAAAAATGTGTCAAATAATAACAAAACAAGTTAAAGTTTTGAAAAAACCTGTGATCGAATAGTTTGCATTTGCATAATACATTAACTCTCCATTAATATTCTTTAAAAAAAAAATCTACTATTTTTTTGGAAATCTATTCCGCTTTTATGTGTAAATCGATACGTTTTTTCTGATCATAGGTGCAATACCTGTATACTATTTCTTCCTGTTTCTCGTATATTTCTTCTGGTATGTAGTGCGTAATGCAGATCAAGTATAAAAAGGAAATCGATTTTTCTAATTAATGAAAATACGATTACATATGGTATAAAAAGTACTATACATAATACTAGCGTAATCGTATATATCATACAATATCGTTAAGCTGCCAATGACCTTATTGTTATGTACCTCATTATAGGTATACAATTTTACATTTACATAATATGTATGTATTACGCTAATAATAATTACACAATAAATGAGGCATAAAAAGGAAACTTTTTTTAACAAATATGTCTTTTGATTAAAAAAAAATGTTTAATGAAAAAAAAAAGAATAAACATTTATATGTACATGTGTAAATATATATGCAAATATGTGAACATTATTTTTATTATGTGTGATCAAAAAATAAATATAAACACATAATTATTACGTCAATATTATTTTGTTATTTCTAGATTGTTTTTATTTACAATATGTGTACATGCACAGCACATACACAAGTATGTAGGTACTATAAAATACAAAAAAAAAAAAAAAAAAATTTTGCAATGTATTGCACAAGAATTATTGTATAATAATGATAAAAAAAAGGAAAAAATAGAAAACAACAGAAAAACACTAAACCAGATTTAGCCAGCTATAAAATAATAAAAACAAAAAATATATTAAATGTATATGTAAAACACACACACACAAATTATTTATTATTTTCAAATCAATACACAAGACAAAGATTGTTTGCAAGGACTTAACATAGCAGCATAGTAGCAAAAAGGAATACATACATATATGTATGTATGTATTTGATTTTTGTTTATATGTGATGACTGTAAACTAATAACTCATGTAATAAACAACCCAGCTGACCAAGTGAACTCATAGTGAATTCATTCTGAATTCATTTCAACCAAGTGATTCTTCACGTGAACGTTCACAGTGAATTCACAGTGAAGATATTTTATTTCAAAAATTTTTACGCTATGGCTGGTCACAGTGAATTCACTTAATGAATTCATTTTGAAATCACTTACTGAATGTTTAATGAAAACACGAAATGAATTCATATTGAATGCACTTTGTGAGGGTAAAATATCATTCGCAATGTGAGTAATCAATGAATCCTGGCTCTAATTATTATATTCCTACTTTTCGTTTTGATTTTTCTGAATGATTTAAATAAAAACTCTTTAATCACTTAATAATATCAATCACTTCGTTCTTTTTTATTTATTTTAATTTTTATTTTTAATAAACTAATATTCACAGAATTTAAGACACTTGCTTATTCCTTATTCTTAGACTAAAATAACTACATTTTATATCGCTTCAGTTTACAAATTAGTACATGAAAAAGAGATATAAAATTTCACTATACGTTCACTAAGTGATTCCATAGTGTTAGGCTTTGTGAATCGCAATCATTTTACAAAGATAAAACGAATGAATTCGCCCAATCATAAAATTAAAATAAATAGTCGTCATTCGTTTACATAAATCGTCATTCATCAAATGAATTTTATATGAATATAATTCATATTTCAATCACTTGGTGTATTCATAATGTACCCATATTTTTGAATAATTCACTTATTTTTCATTTCGTGTTTTCAAAATGAATAAGAGAAAAATTATTCAGTTCGTGAAGATTTTTGGCATTCACTATGAATTCACTGTGAACGTAGTTCACTGAATGGTCAGCTGGGAAATAATATAAAAATGTTGATTTTTTTGTAATTTATTTTTTGTGTACATGTATGTATTTTATTATTATTTTTCTTTCTTTCCTTTTTTTTTTCATTTTATTTATATTATTTTTTACCATCATTTATTATATTAAAGTAAGTATAATTTTTAGTAGAATTTGGATTTTATGATCATCATATTGTCATATTTTAATATTGTACATAAATACATACATATACATAATATTGAATCGTTATTTTATTATATGATTAACAGCATATGTGTATTATTTTTAAGTATTATATTTTATATGTCTTTATTATATAAAATGTTACTGATTGCTGCATATCTAATATAATATTGTAATACTTACATAAACATAAACACATATACTCGTATGTACATACACAAACAAAAAATATATAATATAAACAATTTTTAGATTTTATTGAATGTATATACGTGTATATGTATTTATATGTATTTATATACATAAGGGGAACAAGGCGTAGGCGATATGGGCCCATGGACCTAAATGCAGATCTCGCAACCAAGGGGCCTTGTACAAGTCCTTAAAACTGAAAGTACCATTTATATATCAACATTTAAAGGTCATTTAAGAGAATCATTCATCAGTTCAAATCCAGTAGTGTAAAAGTTTCCAATAACAGATTCTCAGCATCACAATATATGTATGCAGTTCAAGGTAGCCCTCAATAGTATTTAGATATCAATATTGAACATTATCAAAAATGTATTATATCATATACACTTTTCAAACTTTCATTAAAAATTATTAATTAAATATTACATCAGAATCTCAGAATGTTCAAGTAAAAAATATGTCTTTTAGTCAAATGACGGATCCTACAAAGTTCATCCTGCCCACTATGAATTTTAATCTTGCCCTGTCACTGTTTATACCATATAATACCATAAAACATAAAGTATTTAATAAAAATGATACTAAAAAAAATAATATTATAGATATTGACGTAAACATATAAATTTTATTTATGAATATAAATATGTATATATACACATAATATACGATGGTATATAAAATATTAAATATTATATATTTTTACATTTATAATATCTAGTAGACGTCAGATTGAAAGCAACTAAAAAACTTAAAAATTATTTCATAAAAATATACATTGTGTATATACGATCTAAATTATATACATATTTGTTTTTTGATATTCACTTACATATTGCACATATATTATATAATTGAGGTATATTATAATGTGTATGATATATACGTAAATATATTTTTTACAATTTAAATACATAAATATAGTACATTATGTAATAATATTACTTACATTGTATACCCATACCTTAATATAATATATACAATTATACATAGTGTATGTAGGTACATATATTTATATTTATGTGAACCTGATATACATAAAAATATGAAAACATAGAAAATAAAAAGAAAATGTTAAAATAAAAATCATAAAATAAAAAAATCATGATAATATTAAATCTAGAAAAATAAAAAATATGCATGTATATATATATATACATATATATATGTATATATATATATAACCAGTAACCAGGTACGAAATAAACAACCATAATATATAAAACCCTTTTTTTTAACGAAAGTATATAGATACATACATATCTACATACATTACGTGTATATGTACAAATTCAACAAACAAACAAAACAATATTTAAAGGTAGAAAACTATCGACACGAGACCGATAACTTATCTAAATGAAAAATTTTTATCCAATATGAACCAATTTTAACCCCCTCTGATGAACTCATATAAATGTATGTAACCTACTCATATTTTAGTTACAAAACCTTTAATTTTATATAAAAAGTATAATTTAAATATATACGAAATATATACTTTATAATACGTACAAAAATATGTAATCTGCATAATATATTTAAATGTCTGATATTATAAAATATATTATGTAAAATGATTTTTAAACTATTTTTATTATCTTGTCTACTATGCTACTATATACTAAATAAATTATTTCATATTTGATTTTGTTATTCTCTTTCTATCATTATTTTATTTTATTATATTTTCAGTTTTTTTTTTTTATTTTTAATTCATATTTTGTTAGTTATAGCATCATAAGTATTTATTTTGATATTTTATGAAAAATAAAAAATAAAGCAATAAAAACATAAATGTTTTTCAAAATTATTGACAATTTCTCAAGGGATGATTTTTTTTTGTCTATGAATTTTTTTTATTTAATAGAGAAAAAGAAGAGACTAAAATATGTATAAAATTTTTATTATATACTTTAGAATACTTTATATATATATATATATATTATATACCTTTTGTTTGTTTCATTTAAAAATTATATAATTACAATATTTTTTTGAATAAGTTGTTATTATATATACATACCTATGTGGCTGTAAAATATTTTAGCTTTTGAGAATTTTAAGAATAATGCCTCATTTATAAACCCAACGTGGATTCCATGCCAGAGTAGACGGTATTCACAATTCAGAGTAGATTACAGCATGATGTACAGAATAAGACATCTTATTCTATACATCGTGGATTACAGTATGTTATTTTATAGCAAAGATTGAGAATTGGTACACTGCTTTCAAAACTTTCAATATAATTTCTCCATTGCCAGCGTCAGATTAGAAATACGCCGTCTACCACGATTTACAGAATAAGAAGGTGAGCCATTTCGAGAGAAAAGTTTTTTTTTCATTCAAATTTGTGACGTCATTTCTATCGAAAAGCAGTATTTTTCCTGTACATCGTCCGTGTTACCGTCTATTCTGGCGTGAAAAATACGTAGGGTTGTAAATGAGGCATTTATTATTATAACGGTGATATTATATTACAAAAGCAATTTTATAAAGACATACACATCACATGACATGTGACATACTCACACACTTTTTGAATTTTGAAACAATCTCAAGTATTGTAATACATATATAGAAACTTATCAAAGTCTAAAGAAAAAGATTAAAAAATAAAATTGATCAATATTTATTCAAAAAATTCAAATTTAAAAAATAACATTGTATGTATATTATGTATATTTTGTAAAAAATTCGAATTCTTAATTTAATTTAATAATTATAATTTAGAATTTATATAAATAATGTTAATTATAAATCAATAATAATGTGCATAGAAAACTTGTTTCATTTTGATGTGAATCGCAATTTTATATGAATTTTATTCCTTTTTGATGCGAACAATGGACTTGTTTCTTTTGATCCAACTGAGTAAATATAAATTGAAAAATAAAAGTAATTTAGTATCATTTCCAGCAAACTAAGTAATTAGATTTGTGCAAATGCTCCCCTTTAACATAATTCTGTAACTAACTCAAAATGGACTGAAATGGTTTATCCTTTGGTGGTTGTAACCAATTATCCTCTGAATACTTTGTTTGATTAACATGTATTATGTATATACCCTCACTTAAATCGACATAAAATGCGTCGACATAAAACAGACCCATGGTATAAATGCTTCTTTATATCGAATTAACGCTTGAATAGATTTAAAATAAATCGATATAACTAACCGGTTCAGTCGATTCTTAAAGGGGTATAAACGGCTGTCAGCTAATATCGGTTTACACATAAAACCAAATCAGCTGACGTAGAAGAAGAAAGTGTTTTTGTGTAAAACTATTTAATTAAATTCTTTGGAAAATTTCGCAGTAAGTAAAAATATTTTTAAAAAAGTTTGATTTTTAAAAGAGTATAAGTGTTTGCAAATGAAAATGAAATGTCATTTTTAAATCGATTTAATTTGAACCGCTTCGCTTAATTACAAAGTGTATAAACACATTGCGATGGGTTCAGAATAAAACCAGTTATAAATCGATTTATCTTTTATGTCGATTTAAGTGAGGGTATATACATGGTAGTACTATGTTTATACTTGCTGTTAAATTGCTATAACACAAACCGGTTCGAATATCTTCCTATTTAAAAGCGACATTTTATTGTGTTTATACTAATGACAATATATCGATTTAAGATAAGTCGCTTTATAAATCAGGTTTGACTAACAAAAGAAAGATATTAATATTGTTGCTTACAGCGATCTAAAGAGTTAAAGCGCTTCATCTATCAATATTTGTAAAAGCGATTCGAAAGCTTTAAATCGATATGAAAAGTGTTTATACTATCGTTCTATGTCATATCGATTTGTGTTATAGCGATTTAACAGCAAGTATAAACATAATAATGGTCTCAATAACATGGAACGTGTATGCATGACGACTTTTTTGTGATCGATTATGATCACTTTTTTGTACAACATGACCATGAATTAGAATACATGTACCTGAAAAAATTATTTAAAAAAATAATATTTAACAATTCAGCATAAAAGTATAAAATAAGGAAATAAATACTATACATATTTCACTTTACATTTACTAACTGGTACAGAAGTGAAGCTAGAATGAATATAAATTGGTGCTGGCTTATCATAAATAATGAATTCTGAAGAATTTTTATATCTGGATTTCGAATGTATCTAAATAATATAATCAATTTAGCATTTATAACTTATAAATTTATTTAATTTTCTTTTAGGTTTTCTACCTTCTATGTAATCCACTACGATGAGATCCATTTATAAATTGTAAACAACCATTTTGTACAGTTGTATCTTCTAGAGCAATCCAAAAACATATTGTTGTTGATGGTTCTGTATACAAATATGTGGCATCTTGATGCGGTATTATTTCACCACCAATATCAGGATTCTTATAAATGTACATAGTTTGTGCTATTGCTGGTCCTTTAAAACCCAATTGCCAATAAACTTCTCGGACACGATCACTGATGGCCAGTTTCACAGTGGGAGCTTAAGTATTGCTTAAGGCTTAAGTTGAAGCTTAAATAATATTTCAGTTCCACAGTGACAACTTAAGCCAAAAGTAGAGCTTAAGGTGTGGTTTAACTTAAGTGATGAACATCTTAGGCTTAAGCTTCACTTAACTAAGAAGAAGACACGTGATAGCTGATTTTTTTAGAATGTTATATATAGAAATGTGAAAATAAATATGTATTAAAATAATAGAAGTGAACAGAAAATAAATATATTTATTTTAGATTAATTAAAAATTAATTACAAAACAAAATTAATAATTGAATAATTATACATTTAATTTTCACAGTGAATAAATGTATATATAAATTATATATATAACATATATATATAATATATATAAAAGTATATATACTTTTATATATATTATATATATATAAGCATATTATATATATATATATATACATATATATATTGTATATATACATATATATAAATATTCATGATACAACCACATATATATGTATATACATATTAGTTCTTGTATCATATAAATATGTGTGTATATAAATATAGAAAAAAAGTGAACTGAAATAAGATAAAAACTGTTATTATTATTATTATGATTATTATTATGTATTACTATTATATATTATTATTATTATTATATTATTATCTTCGTCTCACACATTATTATTATTATTATTACTTATTATTATTATTATTATTATTATTATTATTATTATTATTATTATTATAATTATAATTCCACATTCACTTTTTTAAATTTACATTTTCAAATTCTATACTTATATATCAGCTGTTATTCACAATACAACATTTCACTTATGTCAGCTGTAATTCACAATGCAATATTTCATTTTTCAATCACAATTGCATGTTTCATTCGGCTTAGCTAAGCGACACTTAAAATTATACTGTGAAACCGAACGAACTTAAGCTAAGTACTTAAGCTTCCCTTAGAGTTTAGCTAAGCTCATACTTAAGCTCCCACTGTGAAACTGGCCATGAGTGTTATTTTCTTTAAGATTGGATTTTCTGTATGTAATGCATGACCGACTTAAAAAATAATAAATAATAAAAATAAATAAATTTTTACAAAGCATATAAATTTTAGAACTTTCAAAACATTTATCTTTTGTTATTAAATTTTATTAACAAAATCACTTTACATAATAAATTTTTGCCTTATACGTACACATCATTTTAGGTTAGAAATATCAACTTTTATCATCTATTCACTTTTTTTTTTATTTTGTTTAATTTGAATTAAATTTTAACTTTAATAATTTTACACAATTTTACTATTATAATTTTTAAAAGAATATAATTTTAAAAAATAAATTATAGAATAAAAATTTTAATTTTACTTACCTTCTCTATAAATAACTATAACTTCACTTTTCATTCAGCAATTTAATAGTTAACACTGCTAGTAATTTGACACTTGTTTGTTTATATTTTCGTGACTCTACTATTTAATACATATGCACGACGTTGACAGGCTTGTATAAATAGAGAAGGTTGTGGCAATATACGATTATCACAAGCTACACATGTGAACAATAAAATGATGTTTGAAAGTTTGGACTGAACATCTGAATTGGGACCGCCATCTTTTGAAACGAAACCTTCTGATAATGATACTTTGGAATGTCCTCTTTAACGTGGTATAATATGTCTTTATTGGCGCAAATTCATCTTAAGGACGCAAACTACCCTTAAAAAAATGGCATGTTTTGCAAAAACCGTTATTTCTCCAGATCAGGATTTTGGATCGGATTAATAAATATACCATTTGAGATAAGATAACTTCTTGCTCTATTTGTCGCAGTTTATTTCACTTTGATTGGATTAGTGTTTCTCGAGATATAAGGGATTGAAACTCAAAATTTCATGTTTTTAATAAGTAAATTACTTTTTCATTTTCTTTTGATAACGGTATAACATGAAAACTTGAAACATGATGGCACACACGTTTTTTGTCCTCTTTGCAATGATATCATATTTCTGTATAGAAAATGTATACATAAATAAAAAAAAATAAATGCAGAAATATTAAATAAATTAATAAAAATACAAAAAACAAGTTCAACAGAAATATATATTTTATTGGAAAACAATACATACGTTATTATCATACACTTAAAAATAATATAATACTCTGCGACTACGTTTAGTATGAAACAAATAATGTATTTACATGTATGTATGTACATCCAAAATTATTCAAATAATTTAATTTTTCATTTACTTTCATGCTGCAAATACAAAATAAACAATAAAATATATATCAGTTAAGTGAAAAATCATTTAAAATAGGACTAAAAAAAAAAAAAAATCTGTAACTTGAACAGTATTCATATAATTTTAGTTTTAATATAGTGAGATTTCCAAATAAAAAATATATACATATGATAGTATAGGTTCTACATAATATTTTATTTATATTTTATAATGAAAATACATATGTATGTGTGTATATGATATACATATTTATACATACACATATTATATTTACAAAATTCATATGTATATATTATATATCTTCTCTTTTACACATACTATGTACTTGAATATACATATCTATATATGTATATCACATTATATAGATACATAAATATTTTATGAATGTCCACTAGACCAATTCAATTTAATTTTATCGTCCACTGATGCTTCACTATAATCGTATATAATGTGTGTTTTTTTATTTTTATTTATTTCCTTTTTATTTTCTCATTTCTTCATATACACATGATATAGTAGATTCTTTTTAAATTTTTCTTTTTACTTAAAATCAAACAAGAAAATGTCAAAAACGATAGAAATAGAAAAAAATATTAAATAAAATAAAATTTATATGTTACTCGTACATTACTTTTTTTATTTATATATAGATATACACATACATAAGTACATTTAATTTAAACATATATGTACTTATTTACATTATATATAAAAAATATGTTCATTTATATTTATATGTATGTAAGTATATGCATATAGTTTATCATATGAAGTTATTCGTTTCATTATTATTTTTTTTTTAAATGTTTTAACATAAAATTTGAAGAGTAAATACCATCAGAATAATAAAATTCTGAAATTGAAAAATAAAAATGTAAAAATAATATAAAAAATTAATACAATATTATAAACTTACAATATATTACACATACATAATATAAATATATGTTATGTATTTACGTATACTTATTATATGTATGTATATGAAAAATGAATATAATTTCGAAAGTATATGTTATGAAAAAATCAGAAAATAAAACAACCAGCAAATAAATACAAATACATTTATACTTAAAGTATATAAATAAAATAAAAAATAAAAATAAATCTAAAAGAACAACAAAATAATTTTGATTTTCTTGTTTTGAATATTAATTACAATACAATCAATAAAATTATTTATGCAATACAAGGAAAATAAGTATGTAAATCATGTATGTATGAACGAGTATGAACAAAAAGTACACAAAAATTATTATAAATAATAGTATTTTATAATATTTAAATTATAATATATGTATGTACTTACTACATGTAAATATTCAAATGTGTATATGTAGTTACATATATGTATATTAAATGTATATAAATGTATATAAGTAGATAATATAAATGACACAAATGAAAATTAATGAAAATAAAATTTTTGAAAAAAATGTTTAATTAAATTTCAAAAAAATAAATACATATCATATTTAATACAGTTTTATTTTATGGTACGTTACATTATGTACATATTATGTACATATTTACTATATATGTTATGTTATATATACGCATAAATTGTACATATAATTTTGATCACATCTACTCGAATATGTAAATGCAAAAATAAATATAATATAAGTGTATATTTAAATATATCCGATGTACACCATAAAATAAAATTTTTATGAAAAAAATGTTTCAGAAAATTTAATGTATGTATATCTACATACTTATGTACGAGTGTACACTCGTATGTATGCACGTATTAATAAGTGAATATTAATTTCTTATATTGAAATTAATTGAAATTGAAATGAAATTAATTTAGAAATTTTTAATATGATATAATGTACATACATATAATAAAACAGTTATAGCAATATACTGTGATAAGATACAATATTATGTGGACATTAATATAAAATCAACTACATACCAGCAAAATGCAATTTATTAAAATTATAGGAATTATACTATACGATTCAGTATAGATTTAAGTAGGAGATTATGTAACATTATTTTCGTTGATTTATGTACATATACGTACTCGTACATTATGTGTATGCACGTATTATATAGGTTCTTTTCATTTATATTTTCACCTTTATATGATTTTATGGAATTCAATCATTATACATACCCACATATACTTTACCGCATACAGTCCACAACAAAAAGATAGCTGCGCAGCTAGAAGTTTTCACCTACCGTTTCTTTTATTTGTCGTGGGATTCTGAAATTTTTTTCAGGTGTTTATCCATGAAAGTGCAACAAAAAAAAGGTAATTTATATTTAAATTTTCCTCTCAGATTTTTGTAAAAAGTAGAAAATCTGTAAATAGGATGGTACTTTACTACGACAAAAAGATAGCCGCATGAAATGTAACCTACAGGGTGTTATTTTTCTACGAACACATATCAGTACCACGATATTCTTTGGACTGTTTCATGAAAAAAAAGTGTATGAGCATTTTGTTAAGTAGAGCCTCATTTCCATGCTAGAGGACGATGAAGATTTTTCGCACTTACTCTACGAAACACCCTACAACAACTCCGATGTACTAGCAACAAAAAATTAGTCTAAGAAAAATCTGTAGAAAACTCCCCCTTCTCTCCAACGATACCACGCATGTCACTCTACGTTTTTTCTTTCAATATAGTTATTGTTTCAAATTAATAAAAATACAAATATTTAATTTATAAAAAATGATGTTTAAAATAAAAAATACAAATGTTTAATTTATATAAATTTGATTTCAAATGAATTACACAATTAAGTATATGTTACAATATTTTCTTATCAAAAAAAATGAATTGAATCGATGAAAATTATGCAGAAGAAAAAATTAAATTTGAACATTACCGGTGAAAGGTTAACAAGTGAATGTTTAATTCTAGAAAAACTACTTTTATGAAAAAAATCATTTTTACAAAAAAATTGGTGATAAGAATTACAGTAATGGCTTATTTAAAGAATATTATTATATTTAAGTGAATATGAGCTGGGAAAGTTATGTACCATATGATGAGCAAAAGATTTAGTTTTTTTTTTATTTATTGCATATTATTTATGTACATACGTATAACGCAAATATATCTATATATAAGTACAGTTGAAATCAATTTCACTATAAATTGATTGATATAATGTTTTTTTGTTATTGTAAATTGTGATAATTGAGTATTGCGTAGTACATAAATTTCTCTATCATATTATGCAACAGTTATTGTGTTTCATAGTCAGAATTTAGTGATTTTTTGGCACTTTTTAGAGAAAATACAGGCTGTTGAAGTGCAGCGCCCTCTACATTAGTTTTTACTTGCAAAAGCAGAAAGCCCAAAATATCCGCTTCATTTTAGTCGTGTCAATTGCTGTTATATGAGTTTTACATGATTTTACATGGTTTCACACAATTCAAACACAAAAAAACTTTGTAATGAAAAACTATAAGAGATAGACTTTCACTGTACAAAGCAAAAATGAAGCGGGTGTTTCGGGCTTTCTGCTTATGTAATTAGAAATAAACGTAGAGGACGCTGTAATTCCACAGCTTGTATTTTCTATGAAAAAAATTGCAAAAAACCATTAAATTCTGACTATGAAACACAATAACACTTGAAAGAAAAAACGTAGAGTGACATGTGTGGTATCGTTAGAGAGAAGGGGGAGTTTTCTACAGATTTTTCTTAGACTAATTTCTTGTAGCTAGTACATCGGAGTTGTTATAGGGTGTTTCGTAGAGTAAATGCGAAAAATCTTCATCGTCCTCTAGCGTGGAAATGAGGCTCTACTCAGCAAAATGATCATACAATTTTTTTTTCATGAAACAGTCGAAAGAATATCGTGGTACTAATATGTGTTCATTGAAAAAAAAACACCCTGTATATTACAATCTTGTGGCTATCTTTTTGTACCATCCTATTTACAGATTTTCTACTTTTTACAAAAATCTGAGAGGAAAATTTAAATATAAATTTCCTTTTTTTTATTGCACTTTCATGGATAAACCCCAGAAAAAATTTCAGAATTCCACCACAAATAAAAGAAACGGTAGGTGAAAACTTCTAGCTGCGGCTATCTTTTTGTCGTGGACTGTAAATATATGTATACTTCTTGTTTACGTTTTTTTGTTTTCACGAGAAATAGAAATGAAGCAATCACAATATAAAGCAGTATAAATCAAATTACTCACATATGAGTGTGTATACATTATTGTATAATATACTTTCGTACATAAAATATCGATAATAATATTTAAGAAATAAAAAAGAAAAGAAAATAAATAACAACAATACAACTCTTATTCATTCTTTACTTTATGTAGTATATTGTATATGTATATATACTTGATATATACATATATATATGAATGTAATTATAGTACGTATACATACTTACATAACATAAGTATATAAATACTTACATTATAATATACTTTAAAATCAACATCAGTTATTATTTTATCATATAAATTTTCTATTTTATATCGTATCATATGTACATGCATGATAGTATACATACATGATACATTACATATGTATGTACATGCATCATATACTATATCTCATCATCTTTATATTTATTGTTGTATGTTTTATTTTGTTTTTATTTTTTTTTTTGTCCATAAAATTTTATACATACATACGTGTACATACAATCATATTTCTGATAAAGTCAGAAATGTATTTAATTTTGAAAAGTAAGTGGAAATACTATATAAGATTTCTCTTATACACGTATAAGTATTTTTAATGCATACCTATATATATGTATCTATATAATAACAATCATAATAATATATGTATGTATGTAAAAACATACATACTTATTTGTATACATGTATATGAGTATATGTAGAAATATTGTTAAAGCTTCTAGAGAAATTAAAATCGAACTGCATATTTTTTGTATTTATTTAATTTCTTTTTTTTTTGTTTATTTTATATTGTGTTGTCATTTTATAATTCAAAATTATTCTCTAGTAAATTTGTACTTCATTTATTACGGAAATAATTTTCTTGGTTTTTATTTTCGATTTTGTTTTATTTATCATGAGTCTAGATAACTTTTAATATACATATGTATATGTAATGCACATATGTACATATACGAATATGTATATATTTTTCATTCATACTTTTATATTTTATTACATTTTTAGTAATCACATTTTCTCATACAATCAGGTGTAGTTACATATCAATACATATGTATTGTATGATATGTATACGAATGTACATAATGTTGTACATACATTTTTTTTTAAAAACCTTTAATTTTTTTTTGCATTTAATTTTAATCAAAAACACATTAAACGTAAATATATAAAATATGTAGGTACCCTATAATATGTATATAGTCTGAGTCAATCGTTAACAATTATAAATATGTATAAGTGTACACATGCACACACCACATCAACAACAAACCATATGCATATTTATAGAAAGTAATAGAATTTTTTCTGTTATTATGTATAGATAGATATACATTTAAAATAATTATCAAAAAGTAAAAATTTTTTAAACTCATACTTGGTATATACTCCTCCCATACATATTTACTGTACATACATATGTATAATGTATATATTGGTACAATCATACAAATTTATCTACTATATGTAGCACATATATTATACATATTATAAATATGTATGTATAACTATGTGAATTTTAAGACAAACAAAAGAAAAAAACAGAAACAAATCATTTGAAAAATCATCAGACAGTATTGAAAAAAACAAAATTAATTTTTTTAAAAATAAATGTAAGCAAAACAAAAACAGAAGAAAAATAATTAAGTAATGACATTGACGAGACGAGAAATACTATTACAATAAAACTCAATATGCAAAAAAAAAGAAAAAAAAACATGATTATCATATGAGGAGCATCGTTTCAAAATGCAAGTTCTCCATAATGTTTTATTTTCCAAAAAACAAACTTTATTAATTCCTTTTTTTTTTTTTTTTGGAAATTGATTAATACAAAAAATCTTTGAAATAATCATTGTTATGGAGAAAAATAATCAATAAATAACGAAATTAATTTTTACATTTTGAACCAAGAGCCGTTTTTATAATGTAAATATCATAGAGAATATTGCATATTGAAACGAAGCCGTATTAAAATATAAAAGCCTGCTTCTTTATCAACTGAAGTACGCATCAAAAAGAAAATTTTCGTTTAATGGAGTATTTGCATTTTGAAACGATGCTCCTCATATAATGTGGTCTTATACTAGATGTATCTATGTGCATATTAAATATCCTAAATTACTTGTTCAATTTGAAAATGTGAAATATGAAAGATTTAAAAAAAAAAGTACTAGATTATTACAGCACGATACACTAATTACTTACTTTTTTTAATACTGTATAAGCCATTTGATGATAACTGATATGATCAGTTTGAATTTTTTGCATACAACATTATTTATAAGATATTTTATATATACTTACTTCATGAATATGTATCTATACGTATATAAAATAAATTATTATGAAAAGTGTATATACATACATAACATACATATCTATATGTACGAGTTTTTATATATAATATAATATATTATGTGTTCATTATTATTTATTAATATACATAGTTATGTAATGTATTGTTAAAAGTAATTTATTTTTATAATGAAAAATTTGTTTTGAAAATAATAATAATAATAATAATAATAATAATAATAATAATAATAATAATAATAGTAATAGCAAAAGCTATCAAATCTATATAAATATATATATACATATATATATATATATACGTATATGTATAGTTTCTGTTTATTCCGGAAAAACCTTATACTTATACACTGTACATTACAATAAATATATTTGATATATAGTATTCTGTCAACTTATCTTAATTAGATCTATCGTATACATATACATACTATAATATATTTCTTAAAATATACATTATATAATATTAACATATGTACTACATACATACAATAATTTGTATATGAGTGTAGTGTATAGTGTTATTATTATTTATTAATAGCTGTTTATATAAAACAATGTAAATTATATACTCGTATATAATATACAAATTACATACAAAATATATAGAATAAAATTTTATAAATGATATTTTATATAAAGTATATCAATATATTCTAATATATGTGAATACATATACATACATATTGTATAATGTAGTAAATTTTAAATAATTTTGAAAATACATATATGCAAGTAAGTATACATACATATATGCAAAAAACTTAATATGAGTATATGTACGAGTATATGTAATATACATATGTACATTATTTTGAAAATATGTATGTGCATAACTGTATATAACAAGAAAATAATAATTATTCATTTTGTTTTTTTTTTCTAATTTTAGTTTTCATTATAGTATTTGAATTTTTTGTTCTTTAAAAAATATGAATATATTGATGAATTCAGGATTCAATGTTAATAATGTTGTAATAATAAATTTTCCATTTACAATGTATATATGTATTTACATATTGTACTATGTTTTTATATAACAATAAATATTTAAAATTTAAATATACTGTATTTTTCGGATTTTTAGAAAAATAAGTATATATTTTAATGTTACTTTCGCATCAAAATTTTTTACTTATTGTTAACATAACTCGTACTATAGGAATATTCAGTTTATCTTCAATCTCGGTACTATCACTGGTTTCGTTAATGTCACCGTTCATATTACTTTCATCTGAACTATTGTTGTCACTCCTTTCAAAAACTGCATCATCTTCAATACCATCTGCATATCTAGCATTACTTATTCCGCATTTTTTTAATTATCTACTTGATAATCCGTCTCTTCTTTCACAGCTTCCCATGAATTTTTCACCCAGGTTCAAACTACTGAAATTATTAGTCGTTTCAAACGTCCTGTTGCAGTGACATCATGATTTGGCTTTACCATCCATTTATTCCACTCTTCTCGCATAAAATTTTTAAATGGTTTATTATGATAGAAACATCTAAGGGTTGTAATTGATTTGTAAGGCCTCCAGGAATGAATGCTATTATATTTTTCTGTATATTCATTCCTTTTAGAAGCTTTTTGGTTGATTCTGTTGTATGCGCTCTGAAAAGATCCCACGCAGGCTTTTCAAACAATACACCTGGACGTTTCGCCCATACTTTTCTAAAACGCACCTCAAATTAAAAGACGGTTTATTAAAAAAAAAATATATTTTAATGTTTGTCTGTCTGCCCATAATAATATCTGCCCATAAGACGCACCCAAAATTTGAGTCCATTTTTCTATTTAAAAATATGCGTCTTATTATAGTCCGAAAAATACGGTAAATATCTAATAAAGGTTAATACATAGTAATTGTATAGTCATTATAATATACCTAATATTTTTATAATTCAATAATGTAAATACAATAAACAGTATTATGAAATCATTTAAGAGCAGGTAATAGTGATTTTTCTGATTTTGGGTGATTTGGGTACACGTTTTCTCAGCCAATTTTTATCCAATTTCTATTAAATATGTTTTAAATGAAAGCTCAAAGGGTCTAGAGTGAACTTAGTGGAACAAATTTTTCAAAAAGGTTTTAGTTTTTCCTGTACAGGACAATTAGGACGAGGCTTTCTTCAAATTTCAACTTGCTATGGTACACCTTTTCTCCGTAACTACACCATGTTTTTTTCCAAAAATTTTTGTCATACATCATTCAAAGGGTGTAGAGTGAACTAAGTGGAGCACTTTAGTAATTTTTGTCCTTATTAGTCCTGTAGAACGCTTTTAAGAAAGAAGGATTTTTACAAAAAATGTATAGATTTTAAATGTAATTTTTCATGGGTAGATGATTGCGTATTATACTGAAATTTTCATATAAGGTAATTCGAATGTTCTTTTTTCGATTTCGAAATAGAAAAATAAAATTTTTTACATTATTTTAGAATTATTAGTAATATAAAATTCCTATTTTTCACAAAAATTTTGTCATAGATAATAAAAATATTTTGCATAACTTTCTGGTCTAAATATATCAATTTTTCACCGATACCAACCGATACGTTTATTCATTTTTATATGAATAAAAATATTATATATGTGTGAGTGGTACATATTCAATAAACAACAACAAAAAATGCTTCCAATTGCTATAATACGATCGCCGAAAACAGAAGAAAAAAAAAATAAATAAAAAAACAAACAAAAAAAGAACATGGCATAGCCAACATAGCAAAGCAAAGCAAAGAAGACACCTGCTATTATGATGTACAATATTGTATATTGTATATAATGTGTATAATAAGCACTAAGAATGAAATAGCTGGAGTAAGGAGTAACCTAATGATATTGTATATTGTATGAATATATGAATATATGTATATATTCATATTATACATTCATTACATGATATACGCAATTATATACACAAATATTTATATCTTGTATTTCAAATATCATTTAGAAATTATCAATACAGGTTTGTAACTCGGTAATATGTATGGTAATATAATTTTGTTTGAAGGATAGTAGATAGGTCAGATATAATTGTGTTATATTATATCTGCTATTATGATGCAGAATATGTATTCCAAAAAAAAAACAATCTGTACAATGGTACCATGGTACAATACAATGCTTTATCGTTGCGACTTGCGAAAAAAATAGATGAGCTGGAGTACTAAAGAACATTGGATATTGCATGAACATATGACGTGGAATGACTGTATGTAGTATGTATACATATATGTAGTCTTTTAACTTGTGTAATATTATTTTTTTTTTAAAGGATTGTAGATAGTCAGGTTTTTATTGTTATTTTATCAATTCCGTAAATATTGACGAATAAACTATATAACCCTATAACGCAATGCTTATATTGTACCATAAAAAAAAACTAGAAAACTATATAGTTTAGTTATGATTACGCATATTATACACAATACATACAACACATATTATACATAATCACGATAGCAGATAAGTCTATAACAGTGGCGGCTCGTGACCAAAATTTATGGTGGGGCTAATGATTTCAAGGGTTTCCACTCCATCCAAGAAGTAACGCTTTTAGAGGGTTAGTCCATATTAAAGATACACTTCCCCAGAATATTGTTTTTTGGAAAATAAGTTATGTATTTTGGGCTTCTTTCAAAATTTACAAACTTCATAAAAATAAAACGTTAAAAATACTTAACAAAATATTTTGATAGTAATAATAAATATCTTTAAAAAAAAAACAACTTAACAAACGTTCGTAAACTTAAAAATATGGATTTGTATCATTTCTGTATAATCTAACATTTCATTTAAAAAAATACTCAACACTTCGATCTTTCTCTTGACCAAAAACAAATTTGCTAAAATTTGCAATGTTTATTATTTATAATTTCTCTGCGCATTGAAATAACTGCAAAGGAATTTAGTCGACTTTAGATTCCCATTATATTTAATTTTAGATTTTAATACTTATTCAAGTACCAAAAACCCTTTTAGATACCAAAATGCTGATAGGATTCATTTAAATATTCTTGAAAATTTTTTATTTTCATTTTCATCGTAAGAAAATTTGAAAATTGCGGAAATGGAAAAACATTTCAAAACATATCATCGCTTTAAATGGCGGTAAGTTCTTATTTGAAATATTTCTTCAAATCGAACGGGTAAAAAACACAAAATTTTTTAAAATGTTTGGCGAAAAACCTAAAATTTAAGAAATTTGTTTGGGTCTGCAACATAAAAAGATAAATTATGAACAAAACTCCTAGAACGTTTGTGTTGTGATAATATCATAAATTAAATTCGATATGATTTATTCATTCGAATGGAACTAGCGTAAAACATTTCAAAACATATCATCGCTTTAAATGGCGGTAAGTTCTTATTTGAAATATTTCTTCAAATCGAACGGGTAAAAAACACAAAATTTTTTAAAATGTTTGGCGAAAAACCTAAAATTTAAGAAATTTGTTTGGGTCTGCAACATAAAAAGATAAATTATGAACAAAACTCCTAGAACGTTTGTGTTGTGATAATATCATAAATTAAATTCGATATGATTTATTCATTCGAATGGAACTAGCGTAAAACATTTTCAATCTTACATACCATTTACGCTGGTAACCAATTATGAAAATCGTAAAACGACAAAAATTGTTCAACTGGCTTTTCTCGATAAACGAAAAAACATTATTTTCATTTTTCTATGAGAGAAAAAAATTCCAGAGTTCAAAATTCAAGAGAAGTGTAATTATTTAAAATGAAATGATTTTCAGTCTCTAGGAAATTCGTGTCTTATCCAGTATGCAAAAAAAATTGTTAAAACTCAAAAGCAAAAATTTTTGAATTGTAAAAATTGTAAACTTGGAAACTTTCTTCTTAATTAAAAATTATTTTGATCAAAAAGAGGAAAAAACGGAGTTAAGTTGAATTTGAAAAAAGGAATTAAAATTATACTTAAATTATTACAATTTTTTTTATTAAAAACACTAACTGCCTTATCATGATATTCGAAGACGATGAAACGATGAAACGATGAAACGAAACGATACGATATAAAATTGCTATTATGAACCTTCATCGTTTCGAATATTAAGTGGTACATAGTGGTACAATATAAATCCCTTATAAAAACGAAACTTTAATGTTTAATTCATACAATTTCCAATTTTGTTGTAAGAAAAAAGAGTTCGATGTCATTTCTATTATTTTGTTGATGTTTTGAAATATCATTTTTAATAATAATTTCCATTTTTTTAAAAAAATTAATTTAATATTAATATTCACAAATATTAGTAATATGCTTTAAATAAAAAAAATTCTATTAAAAACCAAAAAAAAAAATAAATTTATATGTAAACGATGAACAAAATGCTATCGACTGAGTAGTCGATGAAAATCGTTTGAAATTGGAACGTTTCGAATATCATGATCGCGTTTTTAACAAGACGATACGAAACGTTTCGTCTTCGAATATCATGATAAGGCAGTTAAATATGACGGTTTTTAATTTTTAACGGATGTTTTGACTTTTTTAAATATAAAACGAACAAAAATTTAAACAAACATCCTCTGGTGGATGCATTTGTTAATACGAAAACATAAGTATACATATTATATACATAGCTATATGTACAATGTATAATGTGGTATAATATATCTATGTATATCATTCATACTTCATACTTTGCTTTTGAACAATTTAAACCATATTCAACATTATTCAACATAATGGACTGATGGGACTGTAAACCGATTAGCCCCATCTCATATAAATTATTTCGTGTTTGTATTAACGCAACAATAAAAAATACATAAGACTGTTGACTGAGTAATACAATCCAATATAAACTTGCCTTGTATGTTAATAATATATATAAATATAATACATGTCATTCTTTATATAGATCAGAGAAAAGAAAGAAATGAAGGAATAGAAGATAAGCAAAGCAGTATACATACATACATACCACCATTTACTTCACTATATCGCACAAACAATAGAAATTATGATCATTGTTTGTGCTGTAATACAAAAATGAAATACAATAACAATTCATATGAGAGGGCTAATTGAAAACAGCCCGGATCGAGCACATATAAATTGTTTTTGTAAAATCAAAACTGAATGAATTAAAACGAATTATTCATTCTTCTCACAGAGTTATATGGTGAGTTCATCCGGGCTGGTAGTGAATTAGTCCCGATGAATAGACAGTCAGACAGTTTGAATGTTTGATTGAATGGTAATTATTGTTATTACATGTATTTGTATTGAATGAGGTAGAAATATAAATATACATTAATACTGAGTGAAACGGAAATAGAATTATATGTATGGTTTATTCGAACTTATTTTTCATACATTTTTGTTGTACATATTTACAAAGATAATACAGTTTATGATGCTAAACCCTACATTATCTTCGATGTTTATAAATATTTTTAAAATTCAGACAGGCAGTTATAACGATTTTTTCTTCTGCGTATTTTATGAAAAAATAATGTATTCGTTATACACACTTGAGTGATGTAAAATTAACTAAAGTTTTTACATATTTTTATTGAATGAATGATTATAAAAATATTATTGATGTGAAAAATAATTTTTAAATTTATTTATTGGTATTTATAAGATTGAAAATACGATAATCTTGGTGGGGCTGAGCCCTCCTAGCCCTATACGAGGAGCCGCCTCTAGTCTATAATAATGTCTTTCAACTGATTATACACTGTGTTTGCTTTGTATTGTTTTGTTATGTTCTTTTTATTCAAAAAAATTTTTTGCTTCATCTGCCACATCATATAAGAACTGAAAAAAATTTTTTTTTGAATCAGAGATACGCATTTCATATACCCATGAAATTTACAAATAAAAATAAAAGGGACTAGTCAACAAAACCTCCGAAAGAATCTCTCTCTCTTAGAGAGAAGCCATGAAGTAGTCATCTGCATTAGTGTGAGTGTAGTCGGAAAAAATTATTAAATGTCATGTAATTTGTTAGGCGGGTAGTGAATTTTAATAATTTATTTTATTATTTTTTAAATAAAAAATTAGAAATTAAATTTAAGGTAAGTATTTTTATATTACTTAATTGTTAGTGAACAGATTAAAATAAAAAAAAGTGAAAATATGTGAAATATTTAAAATAAAAACTAAAAATATTGTCTTAGAGGTTAAGTTGTACATATATTTTCTTCTATAGTATGAATATAGAATAGAATATATAAATATAATATTATGTATATTAATTTATAAATTGAAAAGTGAATTATTATTGATTCATTTTGTAAAAAGTGCATAAATGAAAGAGTGTTTAATAATACATATAATTATTTAATTGAATTTTTCTTAAAAATAATTACAAAAAAATCTTTAGGTTGTGTAGCAATTTTTGTTTACATATTTTATAAAGTGAAAAAATAATTATTATTGAATTAAATATGAATATATTTAATATTCATATTTATTGAATTAATATTAAATTACATCAGAACAAATGCATGTAAATTATTTATGAATTGGTATTATAGTAGAATTATGTATGAATGTGCAATAAATATTAGATAAAGATGACTGTGTATGAATATAAATAAAATGTAGTATAGAATAAGTAATGTTAATATAAAGTACTTGATTGATAAATTTGGAATTTTATGTATTGTATAAACTATGATTTAGGGCATGATTTATGAAAATTAATTATGAATAAAATGATTGATCTTTAAAGACTGTATTATATTTAGTTATAATTATGTTCTGTATAAAGAAATTGTGTAATAAATTAATTGAACAAATGTGTGATACCTAATGATGTATTGATCTAGAAATTGAATAAATATAAAAATGATAATTAGATAGTATATATATAAGAAATATATGATAAATTTATAGAAATAATAAATATGATAACGTACTCTAAGACCAGCTACTGAGCTGTTTGAGACGTTAATATATAAGATAAAATAATGTAATGATACATAAAATATAAATAAAACAATTTTATGAACGAAACATGAGAATTTGTATTTTATTTTACACCAAATAAATAATAATAATACTAATAATATATTTTTTGACAGCTCAGACTAAGTAGTCAAGAAATGTAAACAAAAAAATTCCCGACTACTTAGGCCTTTGAATGTGTGTGTAAGAAAAATTTTTTCATGGCTTCTCTCTGTTAGAGAGAGAGATTCTTTCGGAGGTTTTGGACTATACTATTTTCAGAAATCGAAGTCAGTATTGTGCTTATGGAAATAGTTACCCGATGAGTTTCTGATAACTTCACATATAATATTTTGTAGGAAATTCTGAATAATATATCTCTGTCAACCCTGAAGAAGGTACTTTTTAAAATATGTTAACAGGATGTTCCAAATTGTGCAGAAATAATTTTATAATTTTGTTCACAAATAATTCTTAAAAGGGAGATTCTGTAAAAATTTCACATTCCTGTAAATTTATATTTGATAAAAAAGTAGCATTATTTGAAAATATCATAAAAATGTTAGGTTTTTAAGACAAATTTTAATTTTTGTTTGCTGATTTTTTCATTTCTAATAATGAATCACCCTGTTTTTTTTGGGAAAAAGAAATACACCCTTCCCCCCTTCGATGTTGCCTATCACACAGCGTGAAGGCAACTGATTTAATCAGTTAACACCATTTTGGTTATATATATGAAAAATAAAAAACCGAACTATAAAATATGAAGTCGATGCGCAGCCGAAGTCCACTCAAAGTATAAAATGTTGATTGATTCGTGTCAGCGGGAAGATGGGCATAAAAGAAAATGATGATAATTCAGGGTTGCCGTAGCTACTAGGAGTTTTGATTAAATTTATAAAAAAAATATGAATTTATGATTAATCCATATTCAGTATTTTTAATTTTATTTATAAAATTATGTGTTCAGTATCAATTTGATATTAAATTTTGTATACATACGTACATACATTCATTTTCATATTTGTTTATTTGTCCATTTTCTTCTATTTTGTTTCCTTTATGTACTGGTTAATGATTTCGTTACGTTACCGTTACATTCTGAATTTTATTTTTTGTTTTGTCTTTTCTTAGAATAAGAAAGAAAATTATTTACAATGCAAATTGCTATCATATTATTCAAATCAGCTTGTTATTATATGTTATTTTGTAAAGAAATGAACATATTTCATAAAATTTCCCAAAATGTCACAAAATTACCTGTTTTTTTGTAAAATCTAAAAAAAAAGTTTTTTTGCAAACTGGCAGCCCTTCATAATATACAATTTAAAATATTTCCCTCGGATTTAAATTGAGATCTGATCACCCCACACACGAGACAGATTTATACAAACGCAATGTGAAAGAATATAGAAAAGCATGCCTATCTTGCCTGTACTGACTTCGATTTCTGAAAATAGTATAGTGCAAAATAATTTAAAAAAAATAACAAAAGTAAACAAACACAATGACAAAAATATTTTTTGAATGTATTTGTTAGGTATTTTCGTTGTGTGAGTTTTCAATTTTAATTTTTGATTTCAGGAGGATATGCTCTTAACACAGATAAATTTTTGAAAGCATAGTACGTTAATAACAAGTACAATTTTTCAGTTAATTTTTTTTTTCATTTTCATTCATTTTAAATATTGTTTTCATGCATACACATATGACATAATGTACCATTAATGTATGAATGTACAAATGCATTTATGTAATTTTCTTAAAATTGAAATAAATTCATATAAATGTGTGTTTAACAAAGTAAAAAATAATGTGTCATAATGTGTCTTATCCTTTTGAAATATATATGTAATATTAAATTATTTCACAATATTTCTATATATTATATGTATGCATGTAGATTATATATATATACTTACTCACATAAAAAGTATATGTACATAGGTATATATAATTATTATTATTATTTTATATGTATATATGAATATAATGTATTATATACTATTTATATAAGTAAAGAATATATTCCTAACACAAATTATTATACTTATATGTCTATATATTATATTTTATGTACAATATGTAGATAAATCTGTCTTCTATACCATAAGACAAATATATACATATATATGTATAAACACATATAAATTAAATATACTAGAGACACAATATTATAATATGTACAATGAACAAAAATTGGAAAATTCTCTAAATGACTAGCATAGGATATTTTGAATGATCCTATTTAATAGAAATTTCATCTTTATGATTTTTAGATATTAGATTCTTTTGTAAAATCTATGCGATTACGACAATATGTGGTATATCTTGTTTAAAAGTATTCGAATAAATAATTTAATGGTAGGGTGTATCTATTTTTATATTTTATACATGAATTATACAAGAACAGAAATTTTTGAAATATTATGACAAAAAATAACAAATTATTTAAATATGATTTGATTATCAACAAAGAAAATATTAAACCTTCATCATCATCATCAATGGTGCTGCAACCCAAATGTATAGTCTTAGGCCCAATATAAGTTGTCCTTATGTATCTTGCTTGTTTATTGTGTTCTTTCAATTAAACTTTTAATTGGATTTAAAAAAAGAATAGTATTTTATAATTTTAAAAGCGAAATTGAAATTTTTTGTGATTATAAATATTTGAATGAAAAGCATGAGTCAGTTGAATATCATTTTATTTATTATTTCTTTAAAATTAGAATGTTAGTACATATGTAAAAATATAAACATACGTATCATTATTCTAAATAAAAACAAATTATCATTATAAATCTAAATTCTTATACGTAAGTATTTATATACAAAGTCTTGTGAAATTATTAATAATTCATTAGCTAAATTTAATAGTCATATTAAACACACTTATTTGAAAACCTATTTTTTGACAAAAATTCGCTTTTAAAAAATACATGTACTTATAAGAAATTTAATTGTCTCAAAATATAGATTTGTATTAAGTAAAGTAGAAATGTATACAATAAAAATTCGAATTCTGTTAATATTTAGGTACTAAAATTATAAAATTATTCATAAATTTTTTTTTTCATATATTATTTATACATAAAAATATATGTACATACCCTGTATATTTCATGGGTTTATGCATTCTATTTGTTACAAAAATATCATGTACATATGTAAGTATAATATAAACATATGTACATTTTATACATGCTTGTACTTGTACAATTTTGTGTACAACAATATAAAATCACGTTTATATAAGGATTTTAACCTAATGTATGTTACATATATACGTATATATTTACAATATGTATATATGGATGTATATTACATACAGTAATCTTCCAAAATTCAACGAATTCAACGTAATATTATATATGTATACTGTATCATATATAATACACTGTATTAGTATAGAATATACAGATTATAGGATATTGTATATGCATATACTATATATATATAAGTATATGTATATATATATATGTACATGTACACATATAAATATAGGATAAAATATAATAAAAATATATACGTATACTCTTATATTCCACCATGATCAACTATACCATTGTCATCATCATCATCATCACAATCATTCTGTTGTCATAGTTATTATTATATCAGCACTTTACAGACGAAATTCGAACATAGGGACATCTATAATACGAATGTAGTACATATGATATTACATATAAACATTATATATTAATGTACGTTTTTGTCATCATCGTATCGTATATGAGACATGAATAGATTGTACGTTGTACATTGTTCTTTTTCAAATTTCAAATATATTATGCAAATATAAACTTCCAAAAACACGATATATTTTCCGTTCAACTACATTAACTCTGTTGTACAATTTTTGTGTGTTATTTACATAATATGTATCGTGCAATTTACAAAAAACCAAAAAAAAAAAAAAAAAAAAAAAAAAAAAATTTCAATATACAATAATGTACGAGTATGTATATACAATTAAAAAAAAAAAAAAACAAAAATTAAACTGAAATGCACTTTTCAAATCAAAATAATAATAACAAAACATTTTAGAAAAGAAATATATGTACATATGATAAAATATAGTTTTAATATGTGCATCGTTCATTTTTTTTAATTTGAATTAACACGTATACAGTTATAACTACATCCTTATTCTGTATATTATTATAAAATTGTATTGAAAATTTAAATATGTTTAATAAAATTTATAATAATAATAAATAGTGTACTAAGTAGTTGTCAAATAATATATACCTTATATATACTCGTATATTTAGTATATGTTATTTAATGTTATAACTTATAAACATTTTATTAAAGTTTATTATGAGCTAAATAATATATGTACATACTATGTATAGAATTTTCAAATGTATAATTTTTAGAAATTGATATAATTATAATACATTACATATCTATCGTAACATACATATGTACATATATGTATATAACACAATTTAAATAGCATATTAGCATTTAGTATACAGGTGATTTTTAATAAATGTTATTTAAAACATAATAATTTTGATTTTAAAATACTTTATAAATTTACTCGTTATATACAAAAAATAATATATTTATTACTTTTATACAAATCACGTAAATACCATATACGAATATATGTATGTTATATGTTACATACAGCAACAGCATTTAAAAATATAGTAGTATTATTAGTAGTTTATTATAGTAGTATAAAAAAATGAACATATGAATACATGTACTCTACATACATATATAAACATATGTATATTAAAAATTTTATGATACTATTATAATATATATCTATTTATCTTTAAAACATGTATTTAAATAAATTTACAATATTATTTATGTAGACGTACATAATATGTATGTATATAAATAAAGTATATCGTGATATGTAAATAATTAATAATATGAAATACGGAAAATTTTCAAATTGAAACCCTTAAAAAATTAATAAAGATTTACCAAACAAATCAATTTCAAAAATCATTTTAAACAATAAATTGTCTTTGTATAATAAAATATATACGTTCGTGCACAATATACGTATATTATATGGGACATTTGTATATGTATATGTAGTAGTTTGTACACGATAATCATATAACAATATCTCATATGTAAATATAAATTATCTATATAATGTATGTAGGTATGTACATATATTAATTTTTAAATATGTATAACAATACATATAAACATTACAATATTTTGTTTACATAATTTAAATACGTTTTTTTGTTTTTTTAGGTTGTCACATTTGTCACTGATATTCCCACATAATTTTAGGGTCATAGCTCGACATTTTCTAAAATTAAACTGTCTTGAATACATTTGTCTCTTTGTGTGTTTTCGATTTTTTCAAATTCAAAAAATGGAACCAACTTTGCAACAAACAATTTGCATTAAATTTTGTGTAAAAAATAGATTCAACTGCGCCAAGACTCTAGCTGAAAATGTTGAAGAAGAGTTTCGGCAACGATACTATCTCCAAAACAAATGTTTATGTGTGATACGAACGCTTCAGAACTGGTTGTGAGTCCCACGAGGAAGACGAAAGCAGTGGTAGGGCGCGGCGTCGACATCAAAAACCGATGAAAACATATATAATATCAAAGAAATGATAGTCGAAAACCAAAAATTTACAATTAGGGAGCTGTCAGATGACTTAAATATTGCTTATGGTTCCGTTCAAAGCATTTTAGTTAATGATTTCGGGTTTAGACGCGTTCCTGCTAAACTGGTTCCAAAAGACCTGAATTTTATGCAAAAAAGGGATCGCATTGAAATCGCCAAAAACATGATTTTGATGGCAGAATTTTATTGACCCAACATTCGTCCAGTGCATTATTACTGGAGACGAGACATGGATTTACGAGTATGATACGCAATCCACTTTTTGATCTTGAAACTTTTTGATCAAGGTAGTGTATTACATATATTTAAATATTTATTACATATATTTTTTATCTCTATATATATAAAAATGAATGTATGTTTGTTTGTTTGTTCTCGATAGACTCAAAAACCATACATCCAATTGCCTTGAAAATTTGGGAAATTATTAGGTATATCCCCGGAAAGGTTTTTGAAATTTTTTTTTTAAAATCACAGTTGGGGTTATAGGTGCTTCAGAACAAATATCCCAAAAATATCAAAATAACATTTAAGACCCATGTTCACATGGTTAGTCTTAATTGTATGTTCACATGTGCATTAGTTGTGATTTTACTACCAGTCATAATACAAGTTAATAGTAGTATCAGCCTATTAACATAGATAAATAAAAACAAAAGATATGACAAGTAGTGTAAGAGCGTAGTCACGATAAGCCCGTTCCGTTCCGTAAAAAGAAAAAAGTTGAATATTTGACATTTCCATGTTATTCATATGGATTGACCGAAAAGCTGTTATGATTGACGGAAAGGAACGGTGCGGATCGTCGGAGTTGAACAAATTTCACGGACAACATAACCTGTTTCTATATAAATTTCCAATATTAGCTTTCAACTTTACTATATACCGTTCCGTTTTATTATAACAGGTATGTTTTGAAACGTGTGGGAACGGAGCGGACGGGACGGAACGGGCTTATCGTGACTAAGCCTTGATTCAAATTTTTCTTCGAATGGAGCTATCGCAATCACGACAACTCCGGTCACCACACAATACACATAATGTACTTTACTTACCACGATTCTATCTATATACGCGCATGGTGTACATAATAAACATATGGTGTACATATACATACACATACACCTGCATATACGCACTAATTTTCACTTATCACGCACGATACCAACCATCGTTTAGTTTAGTGGTGCCATATAAAATTTTTACACAAAAGAATTTTTCAAGTTGACTGGAATTATTTTAAAATATTTTGTGCTACGTGCAAAAACGAAAAACGTTTCGTTTTCAAATATCATGATAAGGCGGAAAATATAGTCGATTTTTTTTATTTTTATTTTAGTTAGCCTTGCAAGTGTCAAAGTTTATATTACAGCGCATGAATGATGACGTTTCGAGTTGTGGGTGAAATAAGAATTTATGTAAATTATGAAATTCATGTCAGGCTCACATTGAACAGACAATAAGGGGATTCATTTCACGTCGTAAACTTAGTAATCTTCGTAAGATTAAGGTTAATGTATAGAAAAATGAATTTTTTATTGAATTTTTCTCTCACTTTTACTTGAGATAAAAAAAAAACATGAGTAAAAAAAAAAGTACATGTCACAATTTTTTCGAAATGAACAATAAAATGACTTAAAATGAATTGAATATTTGTATAATGTCTTTCTTTCAAATTTATTTTAGTTGTGTTTATATACAGTGTGTTTCACTACAGAAAGCCTGCAAAAATAAAAAACGAATGATTGTTTTGACTAGGTATATACTTTATTTTAATCAGCTATATAAACTCTAATTCGCGTTATATTCAATAGCTCGTCCAGTCTCCATTCGCTTTAATAACATGGCGGCATCTTTCATCACAACTTTCCGCTAATTTCTTAGCGTACTCCTTGCTAAGGTTCTTCCAAATTCTTTTTAGCACTCGAATTAAATGATTTGTGTTTTTTATTTTTAACCTCCGCAATTTCTGCTTCATGTAAGCCCACACATTTTCAATAGGGTTACAATCCCTTTTAATAAAAAGCACCATAAACGTGTATCTTTGCAGGGTGTTTTACAGTACGTTTTATGTACAGTTTACCTTTTCTTCGTCCAAGCACGTGTCAAAAGATTTGAAACGAGAAAAGAAGCCTCATCAGTGAAGACTACATTACTCCAATCTCGGTTAATATTCTTCCGGGCCCATAGTAGCCTTTTTTCCATATGGTAACTTGTCAATAAAGGTTTTTGCATCGTTGACAAGTTTTTTATTTGAGATTCTTCGAGACGTCGCTGAATAACTGAAATGCTGTTTATACCCTTTTTCGATAATTTTTCATGTGCTTGTCGAATCGATATTGAAGGATTTTCTAAAAATGTCTTCTCTATTGTCTTATCGTTGCGCTTTGTTTTCGATCGGGGCCTGTCCTTTTTATGCACGTGATCTACAAAACCAGTTTCCAGCGCTTCGTTTCTGTATCTCAGTCGAGAAGTTCTCGACTGAAAGTGACGTCACAGCTTCTCGACTGGTAATTCTCGATCCAAAAAATGTTTGCGTTTCTGTATCTCTCGAAATTCACCAATCGAGAAATTCGTGGTTAGTATCTATAATCGAGAGGGAATATCGGGAATGAAACAATTTGACATTTAAATGGTTAGTGTTAGTGTATTAATTACAATTTTAATATTAATTACATAGTTAAACGTGTATTTCAAATATTTGAAATTTCTATCATACAAAAGTTTATATGTATGAATATTGCAGTTCGATTTAATGAATATTTTTCATTTTATGAATTTATGTTATACATATGTGTACATATTTAAATACAAAAATAATTAGTACAATTTTCAATTTAAGATAATTTCATAAAAAAAAACAAAAAGATAAATATGGGATAATAAAAAAGGGTAATTTGTTGCAGGTAAATTTTAGAAATTTTTGTAAACAATTTGCTTTTTTTTTATTAATCGACATGTGTTATTACATATGAAAAAATTAAATAAGTAAATAAAGAGAGGTAGTATAAAATATCTATCTATCTTGTAATTTTTTTATTCGCATGTAGATATAGTAATACAAACCTGTATGATTGGTATTAATTATAATAAAAAAGAATTCGAATTTCCCTTCTTGTTTATAATCTATAAATACCATTTGCGTCTTTAAATATAACTCTTTTGTTTTTATTTAGAAGCATAAAAAAAAAACAAAATCTTGAAAATTTTGAAAACATTTATAAATTTTACGTGCAATATATTATATTATTTAATTATAATATATTATTAGTTTTACCTGACCTTCCTCTACAATAAAAATAAAAAATATATTATATATATACTTATATGTATGTTAATTTATTATTCTTAATTTTTTTTACACCGCTTTTATTTTTTTTTTCTTTTATTGATAAGGATAGGTATAATATTATATATACAAATTATTTTTTCTTAAATTTATAATTATAATAACAAATATACATTATTATTTTCACTATTAATAATTATTAATAATTAAAATTGTAATTATTATTACCGTATTCAATTTTAAAATTCAAAAATATTTAAAATTCAACGGCTTTTTCAGTTCTCACTACCTAAATTATCGGTGAGAAGTTTCTCGATCGCTACATTCTCGATTCTCAATTCACCACAGATACAGAAACAGGCCGATCGAGAATGACGTCATAATGACGTCAAATCGAGTTCACCAGTCGAGAAAACCAATCGAGAAGTGATACAGAAAGGAAGCAGAATACATTGAAAAAATTGTTTCCGCTCGCCTTTAAAATTACGTTATGAAAAAATCTCATGTACAGTCACGTATTTTTTTTTACTTTTTATTTGTGATCTATATTTGGTTCATTCTTTCATGTACCACTAAGGTATAAGACAATGGAGTTGAAGTAAAAATTTGGGTCTTTACTGTTTTTACTAATAGAAAATTTTTGTTAATATGTAATGGTGAGCATATACAATTTCTTTTTTTTTTTTTTTAAAAAAAGAGTGTCACCATTGAATAATATATATTTCATATAACAAAGAAAGGCAGGTTTGAAGAAAACAGCTGATTTTACTCGTTAACCTCGACTTATTTCTATTGTTTAAATTACAATACATTCAAACTTTTTTCACTATTCCACACACTTTTTTAAAAAAATAGATAGACATAAGAGTAATGAAGGATGGAGAAAGAAAAAAAATGAAACCCTTTTTTTTTAGTTGTCATCGGCCATTTATACAGCCATGTTTATTTTTAATTTAGTTTTTATTGTTTCGTTATGCAGTGTTACCAGTGTTGTTTTAAAATTATTAAAGATGACATTTTTTTGAATTTTCAATAAAAAAGTTGTTTCTTTGTGTTATTAATTCTTATTTATTAATTTAATTATTATTTATTTATAACTATCTGTACATGAATTTTTATTACACTAATTATTTGTACTCCTGCATATATAACAATTGTATTCTTGTGTAAAAACTTAGCTAAAAAGTGTAATGTTCACAAAAATACCATTTGATATCAAGTCCTAAATAAAAAAAAAGTAATTGTATTATACATCTTTGCAATGCACAAATAATTTTTGTAACATTATCAGTATCAGTATCATTTAAATAACATGTAACATTATCAGTAACGGTAACTGTAAGTACTATATGCTAACTGCTACTTATATACATATTTCACTTTTGTTGAAATTGTTTTATAAAAATATATAATTTAAATTTATTTATTTATGCTATTTAAATTTATAAAGTTTATTTATATAGGTATATAAATTATTCATTTATATATACTTATATTTTTAATATAAGTATTCTAATTATTTTTCATATTACTTACTCATCCAAATCCTTAGAAAATCTAAAACACCTTTTCCTATGATCATTATTAACATCAACACTCACTTCAATTTCACAACTTCTTGCACAACACTTCATCTTTAAAAAATTTCAATATTATTAAATAATTCAATTTAAACAAATTTTCAAAATACTTTAATTTTAATAAAAAAATTTTCTATTCAAAAGTTGTATAAAATTTTATACATTAGCGTATAATATAATTTTTTGTACTACGGTAACACCATACAACAATAAATATCAAGCCGTTAACATTTTTTTGTACATGTTCGTTTCGCTGGATTTATATTTTTGTACATTTTTGTGAGTGAATTATTTAATGTTTTTATTATATTTAAATTTTAATCATACAATTAAATATTAATAATATAATTTTTCAACTTTTTTTATAATTATTTCCTTTTTTTTTAGTGTATTAATTAAAACATTTT
Source organism: Villa cingulata (assembly GCA_951394055.1). NCBI lineage: Eukaryota > Metazoa > Arthropoda > Insecta > Diptera > Bombyliidae > Villa > Villa cingulata. The sequence goes on from OX596017.1 coordinate 23,005,061, forward strand.
AATGATTGAATAGTACAAACAGTGTTGTTTTGTTGTTTTAGTATACATTTTTGTGGGTGAAATAATATGATGTTTTTATTATGGCCTCTATTGTGAATATCGTCAAATAAACGAACAATCGTACAATCGAAGTTTTGGTATTGCGAGTATCGATTGCGAATGATAATATGTTCGATTGTGATCGTATCACTCGTTCGATTGTCTTTTAACGAATGAATATCATTTTTTTTGTTCATTTTATGATGATATTTCATTGTTTTACGTGGTTCTTTGTTTTTTTTTTAATGTAATAATTACTAAAAATTATATTTTAATACATATTCTTATTTTATTATTATTATTTTTATTATTATTATTTTATTATTAATTTAAGTAATAAAAATTAGGTTGAAAAACTGATAGAAATTATGAAACAAAATCCTCAAATTGCACAGGGACTTTATAGAAAAAGCGAAATTTTAAATAATTGGGGAAAGCATGCTGAAATTTTAAACAGTCTTAGCCCTCCAATAAAATATTTTTATTTGACAAATATTTTATAGCATTTATCATACATCTAACAATTACTCTATTTCAGGTGTGGACTGATTTAAAATTTAATATTAAAAAAAAAAATTGATCCACAACAAAAAAGAAGAAACAGCAACTGGTGGTGGACCAAATACCCAATATCAATTTTCTGAAAACAAAATTTAAATCACATAAGCAATGAAAAACTAGCATTATTCACAATCGTGTTAAAAAGATTCACAATATATTACAATTTTAATAATGCATATGGCATTACTAATTTATGCTTTCGATTGTGTTACACAATACCGAATTATTTTACAATCGAACAGCTTTTCATCATTCGATCAAAAACACAATTGATATTCGCAATAGAGGCCTATATTTAGTTTTTAAAAAAACATATAATTAAATAATAATAGTGTTTTTCAATGTTTTTTTTTTGCTCATGCATTAATTTTCGAGACATGACAATATTTCTAAATATTTTTTAACAATTTTTAAAAAATATAATTTTCATGCAACCATTACAATACACTCTCATTTCAATGCATTTAAGTAGTGTTAGTGAAAATTAGTAAAATTGAGTAAAAATGCATTGTACAGATAGGTGATACAAATACATATTCAAAAGTTGACTTCAGCCATATAAAATTGGTATTTGTTTTTTTTTAATGATATAGTACGATACTGCTCTATCATATTTTAATTTTCCATGAGAAATTCTTTTGCCTGTTTCCTCTTTAGAGAAAAATTTTTTTTTATTTTATTTGTTTTATTTTTATATCTGCAGCTCTTTTCTTTTGATCTCCATTACGAGCTTCCTTACTATATACCTTTATACAATGGTGGCACAGCTTATTGTATATAGATAAGCTTTGATAGCAGATAGAAGACAGAAGATAGAAGATATACATTTTTCCATCTTCCATTAAAATGTGCGTCTTACCTCCACCGTACTCGCATTCAACAGTCATGTCATACTGGTTATCGTTCGATGATCTAATGTTCACTCGACACGTAAAATGTTTACTATGATGTTGCTAAACAGAAAGAAAGAAACATAAATGTTATAGCAACATGTTGTGGGGTGTGATATCACACCCCAGATCAGAAATATTTGCTGACATCAGGATATATGAAGTTTAGATATCTTTATGCTAGAGACACATACAATTGGTAACCAACTCGCGAGTTGGTTAACTGAGATAACCACTATAAATCGAGTGGTTAGTAGTACATTTACTTTAGTTAGTAACCACTGAAAATTACAGTGGTTAACGAGTTAACTAACGTCAAACCATCGAACAGCATGGCGAACACGGATCGAACCATCGAACTTCGTGTCAAACATATCATTGTTTATATTGAAATTCTGGTTATTGTATAATATACACAGTTAGTGACTAAATTAAAAGGACACATATAAAAAACATAGCTTTTAGTAACAACATCACTTTTCTTTAAATTATTTGAATTACATAAAATTAATTTAGTAGAAAGCTAATAATGCGTAAATATTAAAAAAGAACGAAAAAAAAAATTAAATTGTATAAATTATATTAAAAATATTTATTTTATTTTTGTTTTAATATTAATTTTAACAGAATGTCGAGTAGAAAAGAAATTGGTATACAATTGCGTGAATTAGTAGTAAATTATCGGATAAGAGGTGAAAGTTTTCCTTCTATAGCTAAAAAATTTGAAATATCAAAAACTACAGGCTATTGAAAAAATTTGTGTTACATTATTATACAATAAAATATATTTTTTTTTATTCTTATTTAATAGTCACACTTTAATTGCTTTTTGCTAAATTAATTTTATTTACATAATTCAAATAATTTTAAAAAAAAGTAATTATGTTAATAAAAACTATGTTTTTTATACGTATCCTTTTAATTTGGTCACTAACTGTACAAATAATACGATTGACAACACATAAACAAAATTTCAACTTCAAATGTCAAAGATAACCAAAGTAAAAAGATAACTAAACTAAAAAGCAGTGTGTCATGCAATTGGTTTCGAATTAGTTACAAACTAAACGGTTTAGTTAACCAATTGTATGTGTCTCTAGCATTACATTTATACGGTCTTTGGTTATATGTATTTATATATATTATTTACATACAAGACAAGTTTATATTGGATTGTATTACCGTATTACATTACCGTATTACTCAGTCAACAGTCTTATGTATTTTCTATTGTTGCGTTAAAACAAACACAAAATAATTTATATGAGATAGGGCTAATCGGTTTACAGTCCAGCCAGTCAGTCCATTATGTTGAATGATGTTGAATATGGTTGAAGTTTTTCAAAAGCATAAGTATGAAGTATGAAGTATGTTTTCGTATTAACAAATACATACACCAGAGGATGTTTGTTTAAATGTTTGTGCGTGTTATATTTAAAAAAGTCAAACAAAACATCCATTAAAAATTAAAAACCGTCATATTTTAAGTATTTTTAATAAAAAGAAATGTAATGTGTAATAATTTAAGTATAATTTTAATTCCTAATTTCGAATTCAAATTAACTCCGTTTTTTCCTTTTTAATTTTTAATTAAGAAAAAAGTTTACAAGTTTACAATTTTTACAATTCAAAATTTTTTGCTTTTGAATTTTAACAAAGTTTTTTGCATACTGCATAAGACACGAATTTTCTATAGACTGAAAAGTAATTTCATTTTAAATAATTACACTTCTCTTCAATTTTGAACTCTGGAATTTTTTTCTCTCATAGAAAAATAACAAAATGTTTTTTCGCTTGTAGCGAGGAAAAGCCAGTGTTGAACGATTTTTGTCGTTTTACGATTTTCATAATTGGTAACCAATGTAAATGGTATCTATGTAAAATAGAAAACATTTTACGCTAGTTCCATCCGAATGAATAAATGATATCGAATTTAATTTATGATATTATCACAACACAAATAAACACACGTTCTAGGAGTTTCGTTCATAATTTAACTTTTTATGTTACAGACCCAAATAAATTTCTTGAATTTTAGGTTTTTCAAAATTTTAAAATATTTTGTGATACTTACCCGTTCGATTCGAAGAAATATTTCAAAACAGGACTAACCGCCATTTAAAGCGATGATATGTTTTGAAATGTTTTTCCATTGAAAATGAAAATAAAAATTTTCAAGATGATTTAAATGAATCCTATCACCATTTTGGTATCTAAAAAGGTTTTTGGCACTTTAATAAGTATTAAATATCTAAAATCAAATATAGTGGGACTCTAAAGTCGACTAAATTCTTTTGCAGTTATTTCAATACGCAGAGAATTTATAAATAATATTCCAAATTTTAGCAAATTTGTTTTTGGTCAAGAGAAAGATTGAAGTGTTGAGTATTTTTTTAAATGAAATGTTAAATTATACGGAAATGATACAAATCAATATTTTTAAGTTTACGAACGTTTGCTAAGTTGTTTTTTTTAAGATATTTATTATTACTAACAAAATATTTTGTTAAGTATTTTTAACGTTTTTTTTTTGTGAAGTTTGTAAATTTTGAAAGAAGTCCAAAATACATAACTTATTTTCCAAAAAATAATATTCTGGGGAATTGTATCATTCAATATCGACTAACGCTCTAAAAGCATTACTTCTTGGGTGGTGTGAAAACCCTTGAAACCGTTAGCCCCACCATATATTTTGGTCACGAGCCGCCACTGTCTAAGTGTAAATTTTTGCAAAGACGAATTCATTTCTTGGGTCACATAATCGAAGACGGCAGCATCCATCCTTCAGATGAAAAAGTAAAAGCTGTCTTAAATTTTCCAACACCGAAATCTGTAAAAGATGTTAAAAGTTTTTTAGGGTTGTCTGGTTTTTTTAGGAAATTTATTTGTAATTATTCTGCAATTACCAAACCTGTTACTGAATTGGCAAAAAAGGAATGTAGCTTCCGTTTTGAAAATAGAGAAATTGAAGCATTCAATACATTGAAACAATGTTTATGTAACGAACCAGTATTAAAGTTATTCAATCCTGATTTAGAAAATGAGCTTCATACTGATGTCGATATGGGAGTTGTACTTTTACAAAGACACGAAAAAAGAAAATTTCATCCTGTGTTTTTTTTTAAGTTTTAAAACTAACAAACATGAGCAGAACTATTGCAGTTATGAGCTGGATTGTCTGGCTATTGTAAAATCATTGTCTACGTTAATATATTACCTTCTTTGTATAAAATTTAAAATATTCACAGATTGTAATGCATTACAACAAACGATGAAGAAAAAGGAGATGTCAGCGAAAGTTGCAAGATGGGCTTTAACTCTTGAAGAATATGACTGTACGGTACATCATCGTTCAGGTGAGGATGCAGCACGCTGATGCACTAAGTCGTCATTCCATTGTCCTTGCAATTAAAAATGATTTCCTGCATCAGATAAGGACAGCACAAAGAGAAGATGAACATTGTCGTCTTATCATCGAAATGTTGAAGAATGTATCGAACTATGAAGACTATCTATTGAAAAACGACATGCTCTACCGATTTGTAGATGGAGTTTTACTTCTAGTTGTACCCAAAAGGCTACAAAAGGATCTTATAAAGTCTGTCCACAAGCAAGCACATATAAATGCGCAGAAAGTTCAAGTCATCCTCAAATAAGACTACTATTTTCCTTCAATGACCATAGGAATATTGAAAAAGTACTTAAAAATTGTAAACCTTGTATTCTTGCAACAAAGAAGGAAAGAAAACCAGAAGGAATCTTAAACATGATAGATAAAATGAATATACCATTGCATACATTCCATGTGGATCATTTAGGTCCTTTGTCATCAACAGCCAAAAACTATGAGTATCTTTTTGTAGTAATCGACGCTTTTACAAAATTTTCTTGGCTTTTTCTAGTCAAAATCATTTCAGCAGACGAAACGGTAAAGAAGTTACGTTTTCTGACCGAAATTTTTGGTAATCCATATCGTATAATCATCGACCGAGGTGCAGCATTTATTTCGAACGCATTTAAGTTCTATTGTGAAGAGCAGAAAATCAACCATGTCTTGACTACAACTGGAGTACCAAGAGGCAATGGCCAAGTTGAGCAGTTGAATCGTGTAATTATTGCAGCATTATCGAAAATATCCGTCGAAGATCCGACCAAATGGTATAAGTAGTACGTAAATATCTTACAAAGGTTTTTAAATTCTACACCATCTAGAGCTACCGGCAAGACTCCTTTCGAACTACTTACTGGAACTAAGATGAGAAAATCTGAAGATCTAGAACTAGCACAGTTAATTGAAGAAGCGGTAATAACAGAGTTGGAAGAAAACCAAGAAAAGACGCGAAAAGAAGCAAGAGAGTCAATTCTGACGATACAAGAAGAAAACAAAAGGTATAATCTACGAAAAAAAAAGAAAGAAAGGTCTGAAATGCAAACTTCGGGATATGGTAGCAGTAAAACAAACACAATTCCAGCCAAATAAAAAGTTGTTTCCTAAATTTATGGGTCCTTATGAAATCATGAAAAGTAAAGAAAAATGATAGATATGATTTGAGGAAAATTGGTTATCATGATGGACCAAACTTGACATCATCAGCAACAGGCAACATTAAGCCTTGGAAGAAGGAAGAAGATGATTCATCGGAGTCCGATTCAATTCAGGATGGCCGAATGTAGGGTTGCTTAGAAATCAATAGAATATTGTAAATTTTAAATAAATTAAAATTTTAGTAATATTCGTATATTAGTTAGTAGTTAATATTGAAATAAATAATGAAATAACTGATTAAAAAAAACTATTTCTAAAGAAAAGAAGAAACAAGAGGAATTTGATAAGAAGTTACGTTGAGTTAAGTTAGTCAAGAGTATAGTTGTTAGTCAAGAAATTTTTTAAAAAAATAATAATTTTGAAAAGAGAGTCAAAAAAGTAAAGTCATTCAGTTCAGTCAAGTTAAGTAATACAAGCAAAGCCAGTTTAACAAAACATTGTAATACTTCTTTTTTTTTTATTAAATATTATTAGATTTATTAAATTTAATATTATTAATATTTTGTTATTAGACTTATATTTTAATTTGATTAAAATAAAAAGGTTGAATTTGTTTTTTATAAAGAAAATTAGAATTTTATTTTGTGTTCGTACATAAAACATAAAAGTGTTAAAGACTACATATATACATATGTATATGAATGTCTATATATTTGAATGTCTATATAACAATCTACAAATACTTATCAATTATTATATATAGTTGTTCAATATGTATATAAGTATTATTAAATTTTATTATAACTATGATTTATTGCAAAAACGTGATTTTTATTATATATCATAATGTTTCGATATTATCTAATAATAATTATCTAAAATATTAAATGAATTTTTTTACATTGAATATATTAAAAGATCTATATTCATACATATATTGTATAACTGTAAGTAGTATAATGTAACAACGTTACAAACTTTCTTTTTAATCAATAATAATGATTGATTTATAAAAAAAAAAAATTAAATAAAATTAAATTTACATAATTTTGAAATTTAGATAAATAATTATAATGTTATATACATTATAAAATATGCATGTAGTATATTCTAGTTATGTAGTTGTATATAACTTACGGTAATATCTGCTCATGCTCCCACAGAAGATAAGCCTGAAAAGAAAAAGCCGAATTCTATAGTCAGTTAGAAGCAGCTTATGATAAAGCTCAGCGATTTGACATGAAAATAATCCTAGGTGACTTCAATAGCAAAATAGGAAAAGAGGATATTTTCTACCCAATCATTTGAAAATATATTCTACATGACTGCTCAAATGATAATGGAACACAGCTAATCAACTTTGCAGGAGATGAATCGAAGGAGATCCTGGAAAGAATAATAAAAGCTAATAAAACGTACTTTAATCTCACACCAATATTAAAGTATAAAATAGTATCTTAAGCGTCCAAAATAACTATATACAAAACACTCATACGACCAATAATAACGTATAGTGCAGAATGCTGGACATTGAAAGAAGCAGACGTTATCAAATTGGCATGTTTTGAAAGGAAAATATTGAGAAGAATTTTTGACGCAAGAAGATTAGTGTGGGGGAGTATAGAAGAAGAACAAACTCCGAGATTTATGATTTGTATGACGACGTAGATATCATCACTTGACCAAGATCGGAAGACTACGATGGATGGGGCACATTACCAGAATGGAAACCGAAAACCCCTGTAGAAAGATTTTGCATGGCAATATTGGGGATAAGAGACCGAAAGCAAGGCCGAGGAATCGATGGTGGAATTCGGTGCGAGAGGACCTGAACAAACTGGAGATTGAAAACTGGGGGGTTTCATCTTTGGATAGAACGGGTTGGTGGCAGATCCTTACTGAGGCCAGGGTTCTTTTAAGGAATGTAGTGCAGTAGAAGAAGAAGAAGAAAAAGTAGTTGTATATAAATGTATATCTATATTCATGAATATAATTTATTAAAAAAACACATCAATAATATGTATAAAAACTAATACATAAACTGTTTGAAATATACGCCATTATAGTTAAATATCGTTTCGTTTGCTTGAATAAAATCTACTAGAATAATCTGTCTGAAAGTAAATTAAAAATTTAAAATTGAATTTTTATTTAATAAGATGACATGAATAAATATGTGAATACAAATACATATGATAAAAGAAAAATGGTAATACAGTGGAACCCCTCTGTAAATCGAAACTATGATAGGAGTTGCAAAGAAATTCGAGTTGTATGATATTATAAAATTTTCGACTTACAGAAGTTTAAATTCTAATTAGAATTTTTTTTAATATATTCTTTCTGATAGACTTTTTCCATTTATCTATTATATTATTTTTCATAATTTTTTGTTTATTTTTCTACATCAAGTGGTTTAATTGAAATCATTATATGTATGTATGTATGTATGTATGTAAACATAGGAAAATATAAAGATAATATTGATAATAATCATGAACAAACATATCACCAGTGATAATGATATTTATTATTTTTCATAAATTTTATATGCCCTTAAGCACAGCTTCTCTGTTGTCGCACGCACATATAATCTATATATACATATGTATATGTAATTATAATATTTCTTAGCCCAACTAAAAAAAAAAAAAAAAATAAAAGTGAACATACGTAATATACATAAGTAGGTACATGTACATATCTGTATAGTTGAAAAAAAAGCATAGAAAAAAAAACTGTACCTATAGATTTCAAAAGTATCCTCTTAAACATTCAGTTTGTATATAATCCATGTAATACATACATAAAACTAAAATAAAATTAAAAATTTAAAGAAAAACATACTATACATACATTTACATATACTATTCACAATACACATACATATAATAATAATAAATGTATATTACATATATATATTAAATGTATATTACGTATATTATATTACATAAATTTTCATATATGTATACATAACATGTAAAATATATGCATCTATATAATTTATATCTAACTCAACTACATACTCGTATATATATATATATATATATATGTGTATATATACATATATATATATATATGTATACATCTATAATAGATGCATTAATATAAATATATACATTTTTATTTATGTACATACGTGTCATATCTATAATATATATACTATGTATTTCCGTACGCGTGTATAAAATTTATAATGTGAAAATTTTGCAAAAAAAAAAAACATAAAACAAAGAAAATGTAAACAAAAAGCCTTCAAGAAAAAAAAAACAAAATATCTAAATATGTAGAAAACTATGTTGTATTTATCTTCTGTACTATATTTATTTGTATTCAAGTTTATACGCATAGGATATTATATGAATAATATACATTATGTATATATAGACAAATATACTCGTATACATTTTAAACAAACAAAATATGTAACAATTATAATAAAGATATAAACTTAGATTAAAATTAGTAATTTTAAAGATTATAAGAAAAAAAAACCTTAAAAAAGGACCATTTCTCAAACAGACATTATAATAAAAAATAAAAAATAAAAAAATAATAATAAAGTAAATGCTATTGTGTTAAAAGTTTTTTAAATTAATTTATTATGTTTTGTTTACAAATATGAAACTTATACACATAATTACGTGTGTGTGTGTGTATGTATTCTAATATATGTATAAAGTGTAAAGTATTTTCTATATCGTCCTTTATCGTCCTGTATATACATACATATATAGTAAATAAAGTACATATATGTAATCGCATATATGTATATACATACTTATGTGTGTAAGTAAGTAGGTATACGAGTATATTTATGATTATGTACTTTTTGGTTGTTTATTTTTTAATTTGATATTATATAGTATATTACAAAATTAAAAGATAAATAACTACCTATAATTTTTTTTTTCCTGTGTATATACAATACACGTTGTGTATACAAAAAAAATGATAGAATAGGTTTATTTTCATTAAATATATTTAAGTATGCAAGTATATATAAATTTATATATACATATATATATATATATATATATATATATATACATATGTTTTAACATAAATATAAGTAATATACCTACATAAATGCATATTACAAAGTATATACTTTAAATTTTATTATATACTATACTATATATAATAATGTACATATAAAATCTATTCACCGGCTTTTGTTTACTGATTATTATGAAATCCTTTTCAGATACATAGTATGTATGTATATCATATAATTTTAGTCGTATGTACATACATATATATAAATATGTGTCATGTATACAAAAATTCTATTTATAAACTAGAGAATTTCTTACTTTTAAAAATATGATATAATAAATAATAAAACATTTTTTTTAATTTCAATTATATTTATATGTACCTACAGGGTGATTCTATTCAACATAAGAATATTAGTACCACGCGATTCTTTGATGTGGTCATGAAAAAAATTGTACTAGCAAAAATTTATGTGAAGCCTGGTTTCGACGTTAGAGGGCGTTTTGAATTTTTAGATTTTTGTAAGACCTTTGAACACAAAAACACATGTTACTTTTTTTACACCCTGTATATCAAAAATTTTCTTTTTGCAAATGATAGGTATCAAAATTACCTTTCTTTTCATATGCTACAACATGTGTTTAAAAACATGCTTCTGGCCAAGAAAAAGTAATAAATTCAAAATTCACAAATTTTTTTTAAAAAACATGATTTGAGAAATTGGGTTCCTGAAAAAAAAATCACTACCAAAAAAAATTTTATTATTTAAAATTTTGGCCTATGGTGTGCACTATCAAACAAAAAAAATCCGAACTCGATATTGCAATCCGTTATGAAGTTATTAAGGATCAAAGCGTATATGAAGGGTTCAAAAACGTACCTAAACGTAACGTTATAGAAAAATAAAACAAAGAAATATGCATAGTTATGGTAAACAGTTTTGAGAGGAACAGGTAATTTGCAATTTTCTAGACAGGAAGTTATTTGAACCCTTCATATACGCTTTGATCCTTAATAACTTCATAACGGATTGCAATATCGAGTTCGGATTTTTTTTGTTTGATAGTGCACACCATAGGCCAAAATTTTAAATAATAAAATTTTTTTTGGTAGTGATTTTTTTTTCAGGAACCCAATTTCTCAAATCATGTTTTTTAAAAAAAATTTGTGAATTTTGAATTTATTACTTTTTCTTGGCCAGAAGCATGTTTTTAAACACATGTTGTAGCATATGAAAAGAAAGGTAATTTTGATACCTATCATTTGCAAAAAGAAAATTTTTGATATACAGGGTGTAAAAAAAGTAACACGTGTTTTTGTGTTCAAAGGTCTTACAAAAATCTAAAAATTCAAAACGCCCTCTAACGTCGAAACCAGGCTTCACATAAATTTTTGCTAGTACAATTTTTTTCATGAAACACATCAAAGAATCGCGTGGTACTAATATTCTTATGTTGAATAGAATCACCCTGTACATATAAAATGTATATACGTAAATATACATAGTTATTATACATACATACATACACTTGTATGTATAACTTATAAGTTAGATAAGTGTGTACATATTATATATGTATGTACAGTCGGCTCTCGATAATTTGAAATCTAGGGGATAAGAGCAAAAGTTCTAACTACCGCGAGAGTTTAAATTACCATGAGGGAAAGAAAAAAAAATTCAAATTTACAACAGTTTGATTGAAATTCGTGATTTTTATTATACAAATAATAAATATTTATTTGGAAAAAGTATGTAATTTTTGCTTTTGAGTGAGCGATTTCCACTTCTACGAATCACACGCTTTTCTTCACTACTTACGAAAAGACAATTGTTCATTCTTGGACTCATTTTAACTTAAAAATTAATAGCACAAGTCAAACATTAACATAACTCGTTTGAAAGGAGACTTATAAGACTGTAAACTCAAATTATAAAGAATAGAGAAGCCTAACTTCCAATTATAGAATGTCGGAGAGCTGTAGATTCTATTCCTACAAATTCAAATTACCAAGGGGACCAAATCATATTAATTTTTTTTTTTCAATTTATCGAATATTTTCCAAAAGACCAGGAAAAATTTTGAAATTAACGAGTTTCAAATTATCGGTAGTCAACTGTATGTATAGTATATACACGAATTATTATATAAAATAGAATATTCTTATGTTCTACTTATTTTGTAAACTTAAACTAAGTATTAAATTAAATAGATACACATATAGTGCATGCATTATATGATGATATATATATAATGTATAAATCCTTAAATATATACAGTACATTTACATTCATTTATGTATATAGTGATTAATGCATATACGTTATATTATCTTTTTGTTTTTACTTACATATAGTACATAAATAACTGTATACAAGAATATATTTTATTTTTATACAAGAATTTTACATAAATAAGTACCTAGATCTAAATAGATATTATGTCATCATTTATATGTATATACGTATGTATATGTTCATACCAAATAATTTTAATATTTACAACAAATAAATATGTACTATAGATATAAAATATGAATAAAAAAAATAATATAAAAAATAAGGATATTTATACAAAAAAATCACATAATATACATATATACATTGATATCATATATTATGAAATATTTTCTACAAAGATTTGTTATCATAAAAATATATGTACATATGTTTTATGTTAATTTAAAATAAACTAGCAAGTGTAAAGCATTACTTGTATGTATATTATTATATGTACTTAATATACATACATATATGCACATATACACATTTATTCTTATTTTAAACCATACAAGCAATAAAATCAATTTATGCATAATTCAAGTTTAAATGAAATAGGAAATGAAAGAATATATTTATAGGTATAGATATTATAAAATACATTTTTTTTTGTTTTTGTAGATACATATATCTTTTTTATATATATTATATTTTTTACATATGTACATAATATAAAATTATTATATTGATATAGTAAATTATTAGAATCATTAAATACACATTTGTGTAGATGTTTTCATATGTATATTTGGTATGTATATTGAATATTAAATATTAAGTAATATGTACATTCATATATTTGAATGAAATTCGAATTATTATATCAAAAATGAAAATATTAAATGAATAGAAATTTGAAGAAAATAAAATAAAAAAATACGTATACATATCAGTGGCGTAGCTACCTAGGGGCTAGGCGGGGCAGTGCCCCGGGGCCCTCAAGCTCAGGGGGCCCTCGAATCCTTACCAGAAATTCGATCGAACTGAACTTTTGGAAATTTCTCCCATTTTCAAAATAAATATGACAGGTTGCAACCCCACTTTAATCATGACAACTAGGTTGAGAGAAATTCAAAAGTTATGCCTAGGGAATTCCCCTAAATTCTTTCTGTACAGCTGAAAGGTCATTTAGCAAATTAAAAATAATAAAAAATTATTTAAGAAATAATATGGGCCAAACTCGACTCCGACATTTATCGCTAATAGCAATTGAAAACAAAACCGCATCAAGCCTGGATTTAAATGAAGTCATTGATACTTTTGCGAAAACTAAAACTAGGAAAAAATTGTGAATATAATTGTTATTTAATAATAAATATAATTGTTATATAATAAACCCTTGAATCTTCTTTATTTCGTTTTATTAGCCAAGCCTACACCAAGTATTAATTGTAATTTATGTTGTTACTGTTTAATATTTTTATTACCTGGGGGTCAATTCTGGTTCGGTGCAGTGAAAAAGTGAAAAGAGTTTACACGCTTACACCACTGTTTGCGATTCTAGTACCGTGTAAACATGATAACAAGTGTCAAAAATTTTGCATATGTAAAATTAGTTTACACCGTGTTAAATGTCCGTGCAAAGTATGGTGCAAAGCTGTGTAAAGTGATTTTAATCGTTAGAATTTAAATTTTTTTTCTATGTAAGTATTTATAAATCAAACATTTTGTGTCTTTTAGCATGTTTTGTATAAAAATACAATTAATATAATTTAATAATTTTAGAAAAAAAAAACAGTTTAAAATAGTGTGCGAAAGTTAATTTTATCGTATCGAATTTAAATTTTGTTTAAAAGCTTTAAAATTCAATTCCGACATTCATTCAGCATCTAGTTTACACGAAGCGAACCAGAATCGCTTTTTCTGACACAGTGAAGTGTAAAAGTGAAAAAAGTGTGAGCAACGTTAAGTGCAAACTAAGTTTTTCATTTTTGCACTGCACCAAACCAGAATTGACCCCCTGCCCTGCAGTGCACAAAAAAAAGCTTAAGTAGCTTAGCATTTTTAAAGTATTTGTATATTTCATATTTTTATTTGATAAAACCTAATTAGTTTACATAGCCCTATTTTTTAATTTGCCCCAGGGCCCTTGGTTACCTAGCTACGCCACTGATACATATACTCGTATACAATAGATAATAATTAGATAATTCATTTCAAATGTCGTAATAAGATTTGTAACTTTTGAGAATTAGCAAAAGTTTTGAGTAAATGAACGAGACTTTATAAATAATGTAGTCGCGTAGATCAATCTCGAAAATAAATTTTCTGTAAACCAAGATTTGACAATAATTACAAGTAATTTTTATTTAACCCCAAACAAAATTTGAAAATTAAGTTTATATGAAATTTGAATATTTTTAGTGGATTGTTGAATTTGTGTGATCAAATAAGAATTTTTAAAAAATTTAATTTACAATTACGATTAGTGTTTTACAAGGTGATTTCACGTCATTTTGACATACGTGGTCGTGTAAATTATGCCTTGCGTATAAAAGGTAACGATTTAAAATGAATATCCTTAATGTGATATAAATATATAATTATACATTTATAGTACATAAAATGAAAATAAAATTTTATATTTTAGTTTAGATCCTTTATTTTTTTTTTTGTTATACATATTATTATTTGTATGTGTGTGTTTATTATTTTATATTTGTTACCTGTTCATATTTAATCTAAATCTCTGAGTGACCATGGATTCATATAAGACATTTAACCTATATTTTTTTGTATGTACGTATGTACATAACATATGTGTATATGTATACATATATATGTATGTATTTTCATGGAAATTATATGTATAAAAATATACATTACACAATAAATTATAAAAATGTATGAAAGTACTATATTATTATTACATTTTAAAATAAACTTGACATACTACTCATTATAATTTAAAATAGTAGTTTTTTTTTATATACATAATACATTATCGACAGCATCACATTTTATATACAGAATATTTGATACATACATATAAAACGAATATAATATACACATAATATACAAACTTATATTCATACATATGTTACATGTGTGAATACATATGTAATATGTTGTTACTGTTGAATAATAAATTCAGCAATATGTAAGTCGTATAGAATATATTATCAAAAAATGTATCTGATTATAATAATTTTTAAAAAATAAAAAAAATAAAAAATAGAAAAACATAAAACATATGTATTTAGTACATTATTCTACACATACTCGTATAATGTATATATGGATGTATGTCATAAAAATGGTAGAAAGCATAAGGAAACTAACACTGTCAAATTTTAAATCGATCGAATTTTCAGTCGTTTTATTTTATTTGTGATTTTTTTTTTTTTTTGCTGTTCCAGATTGAAATTTTTTTTTTGTCATATTAATATTCGTATCAAATTATTTTCATTTTAACTATGTATATATGTATGTCAATGTATGTATATGTACATAATTTTCAAATTTATAAATATTGTGTATGTACATATACATATATGTAGTATATAATATCAATGTCCTTATGTATGTATCATGAAATTTATATTATAAGATATGAATTTTAAAAAGAAAATTCTTTAAATATTGTACTATACTTACGTATGTATATAATGTATGTATATACTCACATTCTTATATGCATTGATGTAAATAAATTTTTATTCAAAAATCGTACATAACTTACGAAGAATAATATACTCTTATTGTACATAATATATACATTACATACATATATTTTCATCAATATGGATAGAAGAATAAGTAAAACCAGTAACAACAACAACAACAACAACAACAACAACAACAACAACAACAACAACAACAACAACAACAACACCAACAACAACAACAAAAAGTAATAATATGGACAGTCTAAACTGATCAAAAAAAATATAGGTAATATAAATAAATAAAAAAATTTATCATTTATCATGCTTTGTACCATAATAACACAATAGATTATTTACTTACTTTACACTATAATAGTATATATTATATAAGAATGTAAATATTACATCACATATATACTACAATATGTACATATTTAACAAACTTTTTTTTTACATTTTGTTACCTGCCACCAACAGTGAAACACATAAAAATAAAAAATATTATTATATACATATATACTATGTGTACATGTATATGCATGCATATGTGTTTAAGTAAATATTTTTAAAAAGTGAAAATAATGTCTACGATGAATACCAAAAAATTTAAATTTTATCTTTGAGAACCATTCATGGAATATTTGCCTTTTTATAGCTGCTGGTACATACATACATAAATAAACTTTTAATGCCCAAAAAAATATTTATGTCTATACATACAAGTAAGTATTTATAGCTTATTTATATGAATATATATACATATTGCATAATACATAAATGTATGTATCATATAATATGAAATTTTGAAAATAATAATATATAATATACATACATATGTATATCTACTTGTATGTGTATAAATAAACATTCTATTATATATTCCTATATAATATGTATATATATTTGTTATTTTATCAACAACAATAAAATATATTTTTATTTTATATATAAACTTACAGGCTAAACTTCCGAATTTGGACCGCCAACTTTTGAAACGAGACCTTCCGATAATGATACTTTGGAATGTCCTCTTTGACGTGGTATATGTCTCTGTTGGCGCAAATTCATCTTAAGGACGCAACCTACCCTTAAAAATGTTTGGTCCAAAATTACGTGTTTTACGAAATACGTTATTTCTCCAGATCAAGATCTTGGTTCGGATTAGTTAATAAACCATTTTAAAGATAATTTACGGCTTTATTTTTCACACTTCATTTCACTTTGATTGGATTAGCGGTTCCCGAGATATAAGGACTTAAAGTCAAAAATTTCGTGTTTTTTAAAAATCACTTTCCCAACTTCATTTGATGACGGTGTAACTTCAAAACTTGAAGGATGACATGTATGTTTTGTTATATCATTTGAAAGGTTTTTTTGTCCTCTTTCCAATGATATCACATTTATGTACAGAAACTGCATAAATAAAAAAAATAAATGCACAAATATACAAAAAAATGCGAAAAAATACACAAGTTTCCCCAACTTACATACATATACACAAATTTTACTATCTGTCATAATATCATATATAATTTTTTTTTTTCGTATTATTTTGAAGTATGAAAAATACATATTTTTAATCAGATATGCACAAGTCTACTACATAATACTATACAAAACATTATTTTTTTTTTTTAAATGGAAATTATTCAATCGTTCCATTCAAATTTAGATAATAATATGAACTTCTGTCATTTCTCAAAAACTGTTAGTCATATAGCGAGTTAAAACAATTTTTCTTCGAAAGGCGTCCCGAAATTTATAATATTCGCTTATCAAATATAGTATAATATTTATGGACTGTATTAGAGTATAAAATGATGTGATAATAAAACATAAAACGTTATGTTTGTACATACATGTGCACTTTATTTTATGATAATTATTACCTACATTCCTACATACATATATAGGTATACATAAATATATACATATGTATATGTGTAAATACATACCTATTTGTTACTATACTACAATTTATTCTAAGATTATTATTTTAAATCATTTTCAGGAATTTTACCTATAATACCATCATATAAATAGAATATGTTTAGTATACAATAAACAAAAAAGGAAGGGATGGAAGAAAACAAAAATATGGTAAATATTTATCATGATTGACGTTGTTCAAATTTTGAAGAAATATTTCTTGAAGATTTTGTTATTTTGTTAACAAAAAAACCTTTTTTTTGCTCATTTTTTCAGAATGATTGGTTAACCAAAAAATAAATTATTTGTATATAAACATTAAAATATACATACATAGATAGAAAATTTCCTTTTGAATTTTCATTTATCCAACAATATAACCCACATTATAAAAAAAATACATAATATGTATAAATGTAATATATTTCAAAAGCAGTTAGGCTAGAATCAAAAAATAATAATTCTTATTAATAGTTAGTTGTACTCTTACTTTATGATGAATTATTTATTGCAATCAATAAAAATATAAGAATAAATTTTATTCATAATTTTTACATATTTTTTTTTTATTTATTTATTTTTTTTTAACTGATTCAACAATAATAATATAGAGAAATAATAATTTATCATTATTTTATCAATTTATTATACATATATCAATATGTTTTTGATTTTAGAATATTTAGATAAATATATGTATGTATCATAGTATATGTACCATATGTACTATACAGTTCAATAATAAGATCTGAACAACAACAAAAATTTAAAACGAATAAAATTAAGATTAGGATTCGAGATATCTGCTTGTATGGATTAATAAAATTATTTTTTATTGTGAAAATAATTATATATTTTTCCTACATACTATATTATATTTATGTTTTTCAAATTGTCATTTATCTTTAATTTGCAATAAAAAATTTAAATAATTAAAAACAAAACCATATGAATTCACAGTCTTAAATTAAACATATTACATCTACTACAGATGTCACAATATTAATTTTAAAAATTTTTAAATTATCTTTAAGATTAGGATTCGAGATATCTGCTATCTTGTGCACCAATTATCTCCGAAGTTACTTAACCGATTTCAATGAAATTTGAAACATAGATACTTTGATAGGAATTGTTTAGCTTAACCGAGCGTTTTTTTTAAATGTCCTTGTTTCCTTTTTACAGGGTGTCAAAGTTGTCAAAATTGCGATTTTTCGGCTTCCAATTGCACCTCATACAGCAAACACTGATTGACCAATTTGTTTGGACCACTGGTGACCAATATAGGTAGCCTGAAGGATATTGTAGTGCTTAAATGGAGCACATTTTTGATTTTATGACCTGAAATTTCGTCATAGTTCTCAAAAAAGGAGAGGGTTTTTTTTGAAAAATCGTTCAACTTTGATTTCTATTTTCATACATTAAATCTTCATATATCGATATGATTTTGGTATCAAAATAAAATTTGGACTTTTCTGAAGAGTTTACAAAAAAAGTATGAAAATCTTTGTTATATTTCCATTTTTTTAACAAAATAAAATTATGTTCTTTTTCATCAAAATATTCAAAAATCCATTTTTATAGCACGTAAAAGGTATGCAAAGGCAATTTTTAAAATTTGTGTATGTAAAATCGTTGTTGTTGTTTTCGAAATTTTTCAAAGTCGAATCCTACTCTTAACGAATGAAAATACATATAAAAATTATCTTAAGTCATACGTGATGATACCTTAATTTTGTGATCATCAGTATATTAACATATCAAATAATTGATGGATACTTTCAAAAGGCATTTAACTTTAATTTTTTTTTTTTTATTATTATTTTATCAGTGCCCAGATTTTGCAATTTGACTATGAAAAAGTATTTAATGTACACTTTTGGAAAATCTCAAACTAGTTGCAGTGTACACATACTTTAATACTAAATGCGAATTGGCAAGTAATAAAGTACAAACATCTACAAAATGAAATTGATTTTCTGCTGAATGTCATTTTAAGCTGCCAGATCATATATTTTAAATGACTTAAATTATGAATAATTCTGTACTTAGACGTATAGGAAAAACTAAAAATTAATTTAAAAAATAATTTCATGAATAATGCTTTATTAATTTAGGAGAAATTAAAAAAAATCAAGTTGTTTATTAGGTGGTAATAATTTATTAAATACAAAAATGAAAAAAAAAAGAAAAAAAACAAGGAATGAATGAAAAAAACATCAACCACATATACCCAATTAAGAATTGCACACACAAACATAGAATACACAGAACAACACAAATATCTATAGGTATGACATTCAACACAAAACTCAACTGGAAATCCCATATCAAATATATACTATATACATGCAAAAGCTACTGGAGCTATGAACATAATCAAAATACTAAATCACACAGAGTATGGATCAGATAGAGAATTATTAATCATAATCTACAACACGATGGTACAAGTACAACCAATTATAGACTATGGATGTCAAATCTACTCATCAGCCAGTCATACAACACATAATAAATTAAATACAATTCAACTAAAGGCCCAAGCCCAACTATAATTGACATAGCTGACATAGACTATGACATATGTCGTGCTACGAACACAGCCAAATCAATGCGCTAAACTATAATTAACATTGCCGACATTCATTAAAAATTCGTTTAACATAAGCAGTACGATCGAGAGCGTACATGACATAAGTAACATAAGCCATAAGCTCATTTTGTGAAATTCGTATTGCTTATGTTTAGTAAAGCTGCGATTCCACTTATTGACAATTCGTCAAATATTTGACAAAGAAATGCCAAATATATGGCACGGGGAGTTTACACTACAGAACAATTTGACGTCAAAAAGTTTGACCAAGAGAGTGTCAAAGTAAATATATGGCATCATTATATGACGTTGGTTTACACTATTTGACATATTGCGTTAATTTTTTGTTTGACATCATAGTCGACATTTTAATATAATGTGTTACGACAGTCGTGAAGTGAATTAAAACGAATTTTGAATTAGATTATTTAATTTTATTTTATTTACAAATAATAATTTATAATTTTATTTCTGAATATTGTTCTTTTTTAAATAAATCTGAATTATTTTATTAAACAATTTTATTAAATTTTTAAATTAAATCAGGAACAGTAATAAAATAATAGTATATAAATCCTTTTTCTATTCAATATTTTTCTTTACAAACACAATTAACACCAATTTGAACAAAAAAAAAATTCAATTTTATTAAAAAAAATTCAATTTTATTAAAATAATTCAATTTTATTAAACAAAATTTTATTAAATTTTTAAATTAAATCAAGACAGTAGTAAAATAATATGTATATAAATCAAAATAAGTAGTATAAAGGCGGTAGAACTATGACGTTGTTTGACACTGTTTGACATCCAATTATCAAATATTTTATTTGACAAAATGTTTGATGTCAAATATGAAAACAGGAGTTTACACACAACAAAATATTTGACAACAAATATTTGATGCCATACTTGCCATACATCATTTTGACAATATTTGACAAGGGTTTACACGTCTATGACATCAAATATGGTCAAATATTTGACAAAGTGTCAATAAGTGGAATCGCAGCTTAAGTTATCTATGTTATTACAGTTACCCAAATGTTACGTTTTAACATTCGTTATTTTTTCTTATGTTTGTTATGTCAGGTATGTCGATTATAGTTGGGCCTTAAGACAATGCATAGATGCATATTTTACCAGCCCAAAAAACAACAGCATAATAATAGATGCATGACAAATACCTCAGTACCTGAAAAGAGAAAAAATTAAAATGAAAAATATAATTAAATATCTGCCCTATTCAAAACATCCATTAATAAACAAAACGAAAATAGACATTAAAAAAATACAAAGTTCAAAGACAAATATAAATCATCCATTCAAAGAGGAATTGCACTACTTACTAAATATAATCTAATAAACCTTATACAATTACATGACGAAAAACTACCGAAACACCCGCCATGGAATATATTTAACATAAATTATGATCTCGAACTCACAAATCAAATAAAAGAACAGACAAATACAATAATCTACAAAACTAAACTTAATGAGAAATTAAATACTATATATAAAAACTATGTGTAAATCTACACAGATATTTCTGTAAAAGAAGAAAAAAGTGATGTTGTATTTATATATAATCAAATAGAAGATTACTTTAGAATAGCAGATAACACTTCTATCCTTACAGCAGAATTATTTGCAATACAAAAAGCTTTGCATAATGCTACATAAAAACAACACAAAAAAATATTGATATGCATCGATTCGTTAAGCGCTATTGGCTATACAAACAATAGCCAAATTATATCCAACAAATCCAATAGCAATATTAATAAAAGATTCAATATACGAACATAAAGATAAAACCTTTTCTTTTATATGGGTTCCTAGTCACACAAATATAACAAAAAATGAAATAGTTGATAAACTGGCAAAAGAAGCTCTACTTAAAACAAAAGACCAAAACTTTAAACACACCAGTAAGGACGTGAATAAAATTATAAACAATAAAATCAGAGAAGAATGGTCCGAAATATGGGAATCTGGACCAAACACAAACAAATTAAAAGAAATTAAAAACATTACAAAACCATGGACAAATCTAAACTCCCTTACCAAAAAAAACAGAGTATTATACTAACAAGAGCAAGAATCGGACACACTAAAATCACTAATGAGAATCTTCTCAAAAAAACAGACGTACCAACATGTTAATGCAATGAACAACTAACCATAAAACAAATTGTCAATTAATGTACTGTTTATTTAATACTTAGAAATAAACTAAATATAAGAAATATCAATAATCTAGCATTAGAAGATAAAATTTCAATCAATAAAAAATTGCGATTTTTGAAAAAAGTAAATTTTTTTTTCAAATATATAGTACATATATATATGTATGTACATACAGGCCCTTACCAATAAACTTTAATTAAAGTCAATTTTAAATTAAAAGTCGAAACTAGTGAAAAAAGTCTACCAATAACGATTTTAATGTCAATTCTAATATTAATTACGACTTTAGTTACGACTACAAAAATGTCATGACTAAGTCATTATTATCTCCTATTTAAACTGAAATATAGCATTTTAAACAAATTGTTATAAGCATATATTTTTGAAATAATATAATTTAATTGAAATAATACAAGTCAAATAAAACAATATAAAATAAAATAAATAATAAAAGGAAAAAAATTAAAATGGACAGTGATAGTGATGCAGATATATTAGATGATTTGAACATTTGTGTAGAAAGTACATACGCAAGAAAAGTGAAGGTGTACAGAAAAAGAATAAATCCTTTTGAGTTTTACAGTGATGAGGAGTTTCAGTCTTTCTATAGGTTTGTAAATTTCTAAAAAAATATGAATATAATCTATAAGTTTGCCTGGTACTTTGTACAGGGACCTATTTATAAGAAGACATTTTTTGGAAGATATGTAATTTAAAAACAAATAATTTTTAATCTTATATGTACATTTATTATATAAAAAATAAATCGAAATCAAATTAAAAATTAATTAAAAAGCAATTAAAAATTAGAATAAAAAAAAATTATAATGTATTGTAATGTATATAAATATAAATCTTAAACCTAATAACCTAATTATATAATCCTGATGAAAAAAAAAAAATAAAAAAAATAATCAGTTATTTTTTTTTTCTCATATAAAATTATTTTTTTGATGAATGTATGTATGCTAGATTAAATTAGTTTTAAAATTTATATTAATGTTGATAATTTTCAAAAAAAAATTGCTAATAATTTAAATATTGTTTAAATAAAATAATTAAAATAATAATTCTTAATAATTTTAAATAATTGAATGTTGTTAATGTCGATATTGAATTTTACCATTATATTACCTAAAACAAATCAATTTTTGAAATATTTATGAATAAAAACATAGAATCCACAAGTTATTTCCACAATCCACAAGTTATTTATAACAATTCGTATGATTATTATAAAGTCGACATTAAAAGTATTATTGGTATGAAATTTAAGAGTCAACTTTAAATAACATTAATTATGACTTAGTCATAATTAACTAAACTCAAATTTTTAAAAAGTTTATTGGTAAGGGCCACAATGTATATACGAGTAGTATATATTAAGTGCACGCGGATACTCAGTCCATTATGGCACCGCCGATCAGTAATATATGTCAGATAGCTATATCATCCAGTTTATCATCAGTAATCAGTTACTGGTGTACATTGCTGATGGGAAAAATTAATGATCGACTTGGGCAAGAGTAGCGCGCTGGCTGGGGTTCGAACCGTGATCTCGAACCGTGAAAAAAAAAAAAGTAAATATTTATAATAAAATATAAAAAATAATAAAAAAACAAACAAAATAATAGTAAATACTTAAGTAACAATTTATTATAAAATATAAAATAAGTTAAGATAGGTCTGATATGACAGATAAGCTGTTTATAGACCTTAAATAAAATAAACAATAACATAGCAATAACGAATGAATTCATTTAAATTAATGAAAAAAATATCTGGGATCTTAAAAAATATACGAATAATCATTCACATTAATAATTGCTAAATTGAACAGAATTAACACCTCGTACGTACCTATGCACCCACATACGTTAGAAAAGGTAATGTTTTTAAAATTTGTTAATTATGGTGTTTTTTTAATTTGCTTATTTTATTTCCAAATATGTAATATAAATTTTTTAAAATTAATACCTACATATTTACAATATGTTTAAAAAGTACATCGTACTACAGTTAAGGTCTTCTCTTGTTTTTGTTTCTTATATAATTCTTATGGTATACGTACTATTATTTAGCTGCCATTAACCTCATTGCTATACTACTTATTGTCTCTTCCCATTTTTCGTATAGTGTTCCTTCAAAAATGCATCGCTGCTTTGGTGATGCTGATGCATTTCTTGTAGTGATATGCGTAATCACTAGCGTGTTACGACGACGATGCGATGCTTTAGGTTTGATGATGCGATGTTTATATGATAGCTGATGCTGATGCAATACTTTTTTGATTAGTCAAGTTTACTTGATAGCTGATGCTGATGCTGATGCAATACTTTTTTGATCAGTGAAATTTTGATTGAAATTGTAACAAAATGGAAAACAAAATTTTGTATAATATATATTAAATTTTTTATTAGAGAATTCAGTTTGTGCTACAAGTGATGTTTTAAAAAATCTTCAAGAAAAAGCAATACAGAAGAGAAAAAAATTAAAAATATTAGGTAGTTTTTTAGCAGAGAGAAAAATACCAAAAATCATAAATTACATTGGTGTAATTAATAATTACCCAGAAGATTAAATTCATTTTCACATTTTAAACGCACATCAATTAGCAACCTTATTTGCTCATTTGTCCAATTCTTTTTTCCACTAAATTTTAACAATTAATTTTTATAAATACACATCTTTTATTTCTATTAATGTATTAAAAAAAAATGTTTTACTAACTTTTCTTCTGACATTATTAAATATATAAACAATAATTCAATATTTATTTTTAAAACGCTATTTATTAAAATTCACCTTCCACTAACAGCTGACAGCTAAGAAATGAATACAAACAAAATCAACTTCAAACTATCAAAACAAGCATCGTGAAAATTGATGATGCGATATGTGTGTGACTTTGACGCATCATATGCAACTGAACTGCTTTTTTGAATACGTGACTACGCATCATAAAAGTTGCGATGCTTTTTTGAATATGTGACTACGCATCATAAAAGTTGCGATGCATTTTTGAATTTATGGCAAGCATCAGCATCGCATCAACTATGCATCGATGCATTTTTGAAGGAACACATACTTCTTAAGGTATAAAGTGCCGACCAACTATGAGGAAGGAAAGATGAGATAAATGAATGAAAATACGAGTACATGGTATACAAGATACTATAGTGTCATGGTACATGGTATGGTATGTCTTGTAACGACACTGTGTACATGTTGGTGAATCCTTTAAATGATTTCATTAATAAAAATGTCGGTTAGTAGCGAATATATACATTTGTTTCGTACATTTGATGGAAAGTTTTTCATTCGTTATTTGACATGAAAATGAAAAAAAATAAAAACTTACAGACAAAAAAAATTACATACTACATTTATATACATAGCATTGACTTAAAGCTATATACATAGTTATATGTACACAAATTCTTTCATTTAGTAGTACAAATTATATTAGTGTAGAAAATTTAGTTCTATAATCTAGTCTACTACTATCACATAAATGTATGAGATGAGATAATACTCGTAAATTTTCATTATTCTAATTGTTGTATATATCCTTAAATACGAGTATATGATCATATTATTTTTTTATTTGAATATTAATTAATAGAATTTTTCTTTAAAATTATATTATTGAATTTAATTCATAATCCAAAAAAAAGAAAAAAAAAAACAATTTTTTTGTACTCATCTTATTGAAATAAATATGGATATAATTTGTACATATATGTGCGTATACAATTATTTATAACCCGTATATACATACTAAAATACATATGTACATATATTCAAATCTATTTATAAAACATACAAGTATGTATTATTAAACACAAACAAAAAATCACCTAACATAATAATAATATGATATAATGAAAATAATAATAATAATAAGAATAATGATAGTATCGTACATAATAAAGAACTATAAATATGTCATCATATCCTGTAAAATTATATTAAATTACAGCACATTAAAAACAATAAATAAATTAGCTTTATTAAATGAATTCAGGATATCCTGAATAGTGTTGTTTTGAAACTATATAATTGTATATTATATGATTAATTATTATTATTAGTTTTTATATGTTTACATCTATCCAAGCAAATATTATATAATATACGTATATACGAGTATTGCATATATTTATATTATGTTTATGCACATGTGTACACATACAGTGTTCATAAAGATACTTAACATAAACAATAATAATATTCTATACATAATATGTAATATGAATACATAATATCACATAAATTGTATACATTTACGCATTGTAGATGTTTATATAGGTATTTTGTACAGTAAAAATATGTATACATACATATGTATAGTACTTAAAAAGTAAAATAATGTACAGATTTAAAAGTATTGAATATGCATTTTTTTTTTTTTGTGTTACTTCTTTTTGTAAATTTTGAATTTAAAATTGATAATTTTTAAATGTATAATCATAATAAATTCATAATTAGAAAAATGTAATGAACAAAAAAAAATTTTTTTTCGAATTAAATTTTAAAAAAATTTTAAAGAAAAAATATTTCTTATACTATGTACGTTATGGCTGATATAAAAAAGATTGGAATCCGTAATTCTGTAGGAGGCAAGAGGGTTTTCAAAGGAGTATATTGCCAATATGATGATGATGATGATGATGATGTATGTATATGTAGGTACATATATTCTTTTTCTTTTACAGTGCTACAGCTGCAAATCGGGCCTCCACTGCCTATCTGCTGCCTTCTCCTTCCATCTAGCAATTCGGAATCTCCTCATATTCTCAATCACCGTATCAAGCCATCTATTGCGTGGTATACCTCTTGGACGATCTATGTCTAGCTTGCCACACAACAGTTTCCTAAGCTCAATATTTTCTTCCGTCTTTTCCTCCATTCTTTAATTCTGTATTCGTTCTCTTCTATCTTCACAGGTTCGTAGATTCTCCGCAATATTTTCCTTTCAAACGATGCCAATGTTTTTTCGTCTTGTATTATTTATGTAAGTATATATATATGGTATATATACTCGTATATATGTTCAGTAAACAATAATCAAATAAAAGTAAACTCAATTAACTTATATTATGATCCAGCTATTTCTATTATACAACTGTATAGTAGTGTAAACAATAGTCTGAAAATGAATTAATTCTTGAGTTTTGAGTATGTACACTAATGGAATTATTACTTTTAATTATTGATTCAAATTTACTCTACACATATAAATATATAATATCAATTATAAAACATTTTTAATTTATTTTTATTTATTTTAATTTGTTTTTTGTTTATATACCAATAATATTTTTGTACTCATTTTATTTCAATATTTTTATTTATATATGTATGTATATATATGAATGTGTATATATTTTTTTTTTTTGATTAATTCAATATTAATATTAAATTTATTACTTTTGTTCTTCTTATGTTGTATATACATATATAAATATAAATTTAATATTCAATTATTATATTCAATAATAATAATTAACAATTCAATATTTTCATAGTAAAATTAAATTGTAATAAATTAAAGAAAATTGCAAGACAAATAAAAATTTATAGAATGAATATTAAAATACTCTTATATACATACAAGATATGTATACGCATATACATTTACCATTAATTACTTAAATATAAAATTTATCAATTTACCCCCCAAAAAAAAGGAAATTTTTAAAACAAACAATCATTAAATTATTCAACGATAATTTAATAAAGCCAAAAAAAAAAAATGTCCCTTTTATTTACTTTGTTTTTTTAATTTTTTTTTAAGCATTTCTGTGGGTACATATACAATAATACATATAAATGTACATACGTATATAGTATACATTAAATTACCAAGTTTGATGACTGTTTAAATAAATTCTTAATTTGATTACTATGCAACTTTTATCATTATACGTTTTTTACACTTCGAAAATTTTTTAATGATTCTCGCTCGCATTCATTGAAAATAAGAGAAAGAGAGTTTCTTTTTTTTCATCATACATTTTTGATTAATGAATGATTACGTAAGATAGTTTAATCATACTTGAAACGTTATCAAAAAATTAATAAATGGAATAATCTAGTTAATTATATAAAATTATATTTTCGAGTGATAAAAAAATATCTACATATCTATATCTACATAATGTTATGTGTAACTATATGTACATATTTATGTTTATATTTATATTATATTATATTATATTATATTATTATATTATATTATATTTTATATTTATTTACATCTAACTATATGCACATATTTATGCACGAATGTGTAAAGTAAGAGATTTTTTTTTTTAATTATTTACAAAATTTTCATTAAATAATAATTTTATTTAAATAGAAATTTTTTTTATATCATTTTTTATTAAGGAGTTTTATTTTCATTAATATTTATCGATTCTTTAATTCCGCTAAAACATACTTATACACGATGAAAATTTAAAACAAACAATACGATTGAAGTGAAATCCATTTATAAACGATTATTATCTATTCATGTTCATTCATATAATTTCACATAAACTACATTTAACAATTTTTTTTTTGCATTTTATTTTGTCATTGCTACACACTACTTACTGTATCTGGGGAAACTTCCGAATCGCTAGCTCGTGATATCGAAACAGGACATTTTCAGAACGGTACTTTGGGATGTCCTCTTTAATGTGTCATATGTTCTTGTTTGCGGAAATTTGATATTTGGGAGAAAAGTACCGTTAAATATTTTTCAAAAAATGCACTGTGTTTCACAAAAATCGTTATATTTATTTGTTGGAATAATGCAGGCTAACAAGAGATATTGCATTTTAAAGAGAAATAATAAGTGGTTCCTGAGATATAAGGATTCAAATTTGCCTGCACACACTATCAGATTTGCCTTCTACTAATGCACATGCACACACACATACAGATGCACACAAACACAAATACAAACACAAACAAACAAAAATATACAAAATATTGGTTTGTTTGGAATTTCATTTTCATTTTTATTTTCATTTTTTTATTTAAATAACCAAATGACTAGAATAAACTAAAAAATTCGATTTTATTGAATTATAAATTACTAAATAACACCCATTTTATAATTAAATATTTTTCCTTTTTCATTTTTCAACATTCTCTATTCATTTGTTATATATATGTATATATATATATATATATATATATGCATATTCATTAAATGATATTCATAAAATTTTAAATAAAATTTACTTTTTATATATCCATATTATATAGTATAAATATAAATACATATGTATATAAGTATATACATATGTATATCTAAATATACCTAATATGTATTATACGGTATATTCATATTATGATCATAGTTTAATACTAATACAAATTTGTAATGCCTTTCAAACTGGCATAATAAATTGAGTGACTTTATTAATTGTTTGCTTTTATTCTTTATAATGTGAAAATTTGCGAGTGAATGAATAATCCTATACTGTATATAAATATACATAATTGTATTAAGTATGTACCTTAAAAATATATTTGAATGTATAAATCTACAATAAAATTATCATGTATACATATATATTTATATTTTTATATAAGATATATATTATATAATACTGTCAACTGTTCACCATGTCCAACATAAATTTAAATTTTCTTCTAATTAGTTCAATTACCACAGAAAATTAGCACATAAATTATTTCCTAGGTACGTATTAAAATAACAATAGGTCTATCTCCCTAGGGAATTATATTTTCTACCTTTTTATCCGTATACATATACTAGTATATTCGGATATATATAAATATATATTTATGTATATGAATAGCAAGTAAAAAAAATTTTTTTTTGTCTCTCATTTACATTCCTTGTATTTATAATTTTTATTTTTATCCTTATTATTTAATTTTTTACATTTTATGAATATGTATGTACGGCTGTGTACATATATACATACTCTCATTTTGGTACATTTAAACTTTCTTACAAAATTATATAACATACATATGTATTTATACATGTATATTTATTGTACATATATTTGAAGATAATATTTATTTACATACATATTTAGTTATCTGTTATATAATTTTTGAAAGTTTATATTATTCAAAACATATTAGTAAGTATAATAACAAAATATATACTTATGTATGTTAAATGCTAAACAAAACAGCAACAACAAGAGAAAGAACAACAACAAAATTAGATTTATTTATTTTCTAATTTTCTTTTTTTTTAATTATTCATTTAAGTCCGTTCAAAAATAAACAAATAATGTTAGATTTTTTGAAAAAATTTTGTTAAATGAATTGTTGTCTATTTTATTATGAATTGTAAATAAAGTATAATATATGATATAATAGACAAGAGTAATAAATGTCGTTATGAAATGAACACACATTCATAATACGTACATAATGTATACACGGGTATGTAAGTAATACCTCGGATATATTATCTCTCTCTTTCCGATTGCGCTACTTACTCAAATCAAGTATTGGTCCATCGATCTACTTCACTTTAGCACTGAAATGGTTTAATTGTCATTCTCCCATTTCAGATAGGGCTTATACCTTTGGGTTTTATGCCTATTATTTGTCCATTTAGAGTTCTTTTTATCCGGTATTCTCTGCACATGTGCTGCCCATTGAAGCCTCAGTAAATTTATTTGAATGAACAGCCACGGTTCTTTGTCCACTCGGTGCAACTTATCGTTGTATTTATTGCGCCTTCAAAGTTTTATATAGCCTAATTTTTATTATGTATTTTGTGGACATCTATCGATTTCATAATAGATAATAGGAAGATGTGAATAGTATTTATGTTTTATTAGCAGCGTTAATCCTTGCTTATACTTCATGTTTTATTTTATTATCACTTTGTTTGATTATATGTATCAACCGTCAATATTATATTTTATATTAGAGGTATTCACTCTCTCTAGTATTTGGCCTTGTATATTTATACTCGAAGTATTTTTACTACATTTTGCTAATATACTACGCCTTGTTATTTTCTCCCATATAAAATCAAGTAAGCCAATCATTGTAATAAAACAATAGGGTTAAGGCATGTTTTTTCTGTGTAGTATTTCGTAGTAAATATTTTGACAGTTGAACAGTTAAATTTTTTTTTTTTTAACATTTTTTTTAAATTTTTTTTTTTAAATATATTTTTTTCAAATATATCAGCTGACTGGAAAATTTTGATACAACAAGAGTATTTACAAAGTATGTTCACTCCACATTAAATTTGATTATGTATTAATACACAATAGCTAAAATACTAGCCTGAGTGAATACCTCTATTATGTTATAACTAAAATATAACATATGTAGATACTGAGAATTAATTTACCAAGTAATATTTCATGCATTTTACAAAATAATGTGCTTATTATGGTTTTCGATTCGATGGTTGATCGAAGAATCTTCTTCGATTCGATTAAATTTAATTTTGGTATTATGTAAGTTAATCGAACGACTGAAAATGTCAAATGTCATTATTTTGAATTATTGTGAATATTTTCTTGGTTAAGTGATATCTTTTTTAAATTTTCTGTGGCAAAATTGCATGAAGTGTATTTTCAAAATAAAATTATTGAAATAATTGTTTGTTTAAATGTGCTGTTGTGATAATTATTTTGAATCTTCATTTAATCAATTGAAATGATAAGCGTATAGCTCGGTTTTGATTCGGATTCGGAGGAAGAAAACAATGCAAATGAAACTTGTTTACTAAAACAAACAAGAAGATTAATAAAGAGATGCATCTAATCCTCTAGATTTGGATGAATTTTGGTAAATTATTAATTTTTTTTTTTTTTTTTGAAGAATATGATGATGATGAATAATTTAAACTTCTTAGACAGTTTTAAACAAACATTCCGTTTAACAAAAGATGCATTGCATATAAATCTATTGGAGGATATATCCCCGAAAATGACTAGATCAAAGCGGTCTTCCTCTATACCAGAGATTGTAAAATTAGCGTGCACCTTAAGATTCTTCGCGGAAGGATTCTACCAAAGTAGTGTAGGACACGACTTTCATTTCGGACTAGCACAGTCAACAGTTTCCGTGGTGCTGAAAGAAATGTTGGTGTTGCAAAAAAACACTGAAAGCTTTATATACTTACATTTTTTTGAACTATCCAATTTTCTAAATGCTTTTTGTTCACTGTTATTATACGTAAATATGACAATTCGTCAGTAAAAATGTGACCGAATCAGCTGTTCGATTCAATAGAAGGCTTCGAAAAAAATCGAAATCTATAATAGCGACATTCGAATTTGACAGATATTCGATAATTTATCGAAAATCATAATAAGCACCTAAGAAAATTAAATTTATTAGACAATTTAAGAGTTTTTATTTTATCTTCACTTATTTTTTTTTTATACAAAAACTGATTACATTTTAAAATTGAACTACACATTTATGATAATCAAAAAACAAATATTATAATGTATGTTATATGTAAGAAAATTAAAGAAAATTTTTATAAAATTTAACATAATGTCAACGATGTAAAATAAATGATAATTTTTAAATCGTTGTATTTTTATTTGTTCATTTTCTTATTGATTTTTATTTTTTCATTCTTTATTTTTTTTATTCTTCTTCTTTTTTTACAATTTAAAATATCACTGTAGTCATAGTGTCTTAATGGTTTTATTATACTAGTACATATTATATATTTTTATTCTGGTACATTGGATATACTTTTTTTTATTACCCATACAGAATATTATATCCTTATTTGAATTACAATTATGTGTAAATGAGAGCGCAAAAAAAAATACTTAAAATGAACGATATTAAATGTAAAGAATATATATAAACACTTACACTTAAAGAAATTGTAGCAAAAAAAAAACTTATATGTAGTTTTTTTTTTTCATTTCATTTTCATTGCGAATTTTATTTTATTTCATGCATTTAAATAAATCGTAAATATATTAAATTACACACATACTTATATATACTTGTATCTAATACACAATTGTAATAAATTGTATATTTTTAATGTAGTATGTATGTTATATAAAAGTCTCTAAATATAATAATGTACTTAAATATGTAATCTGTATCAAAATATAGAAATAAAGGCTGGAGTTCCGAAAAGGTGTTCCCTCTGATCCTCTTGAAATTTTGACCACAGATAGTCCTTGTGACGCAAAGCACAAAACTCTAATATTTTTTGTCGGAAAGCCCTCTATCGGTCACAATTCGCATTTAAAATTTTTTGTCGAAATTCTTATTTTAGCAATATCTCTGTAACGGTACATGATACAGGCATGTTTTACATCTCAAAAGATGCGTCTTAAGATGCTCTATATTCTGAAAAAAAGAAATTTTCAAAAACTCCTAGTACAAGGATAATAAAGGACATTTTGTGATTTTTGGCTACACACACACACTATCAGACTTTCCTTCTACAAATGCACACACACACATGCACTTACATACACACACTATCATATTTTCCTTCTACAAATGCACACACACACATGCACTTACATACATACACTATCATATTATCCTTGTACTAGGAGTTTTTGAAAATTTCTTTTTTTCAGAATATAGAGCATCTTAAGACGCATCTTTTGAGATGTAAAACATACCTGTATCCTGTACCGTTACAGAGATATTGCTAAAATAAGAATTTTGACAAAAAATTTTAAATGCGAATTGTGACCGATAGAGGGCTTTCCGACAAAAAATATTCCGTGACTTTTCTGATATTGTCAAGTAGAATCTGTGGTCAAAATTTCAAGAGGATCAGAGGGAACACCTTTTCGGAACTCCAGCCGTAATAAAAATTAGATATCAAATGAATAATGAGCAAAGAATTTTAATACAATAAATAGTACAAGGTTACAAGTACACCATAGTATTATAAAAAGGAAAATCTATTATATTTTTGAAGATATTTTCAAAGTCTTTCGCACATTTGTGTTGTTTTTTGTTCATTTATTTTTTACACTATTTTCTTTGCTTCGATCACATATCATTGGTTTCTGTGCTAATCCATAACTGATATTCTAACTCAATTTTATTACCATTATTACAGAGATTTGTAGAGCTTGTTTCTCCATATCAACCAAATTGTGTGACTCATTATGATCTGAAGATAGCCATTATAGCGGCTTATGTCAAGTTAAGTTGTATTGTGATATCGATCATGATGAATATATTATAAAGGATGTTCCATTTTGAATTCTGAAGCAGTTGAAAGCAAACCCCGATTCCAGAAGAAAAATTATAATCAAACGGGTCAATTTGAACGAGTACTTTTGCTAAATTTAGAATGATGCCAAATGATGATAACACAATGTCCGCACCAAATAGCATTATGTGTATTCGCAAAAAGTACATTCAACATTGATACTTATTTACTTCTTCGAAAATGATGATAGCCATAATTTCTTTTTGTCTAAATTGAACTGGATATATAAAATATGAAACGATTTTTACCCATTAATATTAATTAAAATTTATCTATAATATCAGAAAAATATTGTAATTAAATTAAATGCAAAATTATTTGCTACTATAAAATTTTTCTACAATAGTTATGTTCCAAATATAAGTATGTACAATATTTATAATTAAAGCATACAATTTTAATTTATGAAATCATATTTTTCATTTATATAAAGAAATAAAGAAATAAATATAAATTAAATACATTTAAATATATAATTGAAAAACTAATAAATTTTCATTATCAGACTGTGGTTCATCACATTATTCAAGAATATAATTATTCAAAATTTTATTTTCATTTTTAATTACATACACGAGTATTATCATATTTATTCAAAATTTCTTCATTTCGTATAATGTCCTAACGTGTCTTGTATATATACATATGATGTACAATTATAATTCTCGAATATTAAAAAATATAAAATCTTTAAAATTGTTTTCTGTTGCACTTAATTCCCACTCAAGTGCTATTTTGCGTTTATTATTGTTTTTTCTTCTGTTTTTTTTATTTTTTTTTTTGTTTTTTTGTTTTGCTCTTCAAG
The DNA here is from genome assembly GCA_951394055.1 of Villa cingulata. Lineage (NCBI taxonomy): Eukaryota > Metazoa > Arthropoda > Insecta > Diptera > Bombyliidae > Villa > Villa cingulata. The sequence continues at coordinate 23,040,674 of OX596017.1, forward strand.
TTCATTTGAAAATAAAAAAAAAAAACAAAAAATATATGTATTCATATAAAAATATCCTAACATTTTAGTTCATTAAATACAGATTTCTGATTGTGGTAAATTTTTACTGTTTGTTTGTTTTTTGTTTTTTTTTTCTTTTATTCCTACTTTATTAAATATTTTTGTTGTTTTTGCTTTTACTTATTCTCTAATTTTTATACATTTTTTTTTTATTATAATTCGAAAACTATGTGCACATATACGTACAGTACTACATACATATGTATACATACTCGTATGTGTATACGAAAAGACAGAGCTCCAGGAAGAAAAAATAATAAAGTAATAGTCCAAAAAAAAAAAAAAAATTTATATTTTCATTCAAGGCTCATCTTTATGCATGGGACACAAATGAAATTCTAATTTTCCACTGCAGTAGTTTTGAATGGACCAAAGCTGTCATATCGTATCCAAAAAAAAAAAAAGCGACAAAATGAGAATAAAAAAAACCAAAAAAAATATAACGAAAAAATATCCAGAAGAAAACGTGTGCTGAGATTTAAAAGGATTTCTATTCTCTTTTTTTTTTATTTTGTTATTTTCATTTTCCTTATACTATACTATTCGTGTCTGCACATACATATAAGTATTATCAGTATGTGTACTCATTCATATATAACTTTATTATTGAATGCACAATCTGGATTTATATTATATATTTTTTTATGTGTGTGTATTATTTTCTTTCATTTTTTTTTTATTTTAATTTTTATTTTTGGTGTATATTGCATTACGTTTATATACATTATATATGTATGTATGTATGTGTGTATGTTATATACAAATATAACCAGTATATATACATTTCAATTTTATTTTTTTTTGTTTCTTGTACAAATACATACATATGTGAACATAAATATATTGACAATAATTTAAAGTTAGTTACAACATATAAAAATGAATAAAGAGAAAAATTAAAAAAAAAATAATAATGTAAAATTAAATAATAAATAATTAAATGTTAAACAATAGATATTTCTATTATTCATGATAATTGTAAAGAATAACAAAGTAATTTTACTAATAAATAAATTGAGCTAATTTAATATAATGAGGTTCTGCTTCATAATTACTACATACTTATGTATATACCCTCACTTAAATCGACATAAAATGTGTCCACACAAAATAGAACCATGGTATAAACGCTTCTTTATATCGAATTAACGCTTGAATCGATTTAAAATAAATCGATATAACTAACCGGTTCGGTCGATTCTTAAAGGGGTATAAACGGCTGTCAGCTAATATCGGTTTACACATAAATCAAAATTAGCTGACGTAGAAGAAGAAAGTGTTTTTGTGTGAAACTATTTAATTAAATTCTTTGGAAAATTTCGTAGTAAATAAAAATATTTTTAAAAAAGTTTGATTTTTAAAAGAGTATAAATGTTTGCAAATAAAAATAAAATGTCATTTTTAAATCGATTTCGCATTTGAACCGATTAATTACAAAGTGTATAAACACATTGGGATGGGTTCAGAATAAAACCAGTTATAAATCGATTTATCTTTTATGTCGATTTAAGTGAGAGTATTATACATGGTAAATGAGGTACAGTGTACAGTATGAAAAACAACTCACATATAATTATTATAAAAAATACTGAATTAAATTTAATTAAATTATGACATAGGTATATTTCATAATTTTTTACAAAAAAAATGTTTTTTTCGACTTTACAAAATAAAAAAAAAAATTAAAGTTTAAAATAAAAATCAAATAAAAATAAATAAATAACAAAATTGTTTTTTTTTTTCTGATTTCAAACACCTTATATATATGTACATATATTATGTATGTATAACCTAAGCAGACATAATGTAAGCTGTAACTACTTACATATTTTCGTTACTTTTCATAGTCGAGTATTATGTATTTATATACATATATTATGTTCATAAACATACTTGCATATATACACACACACATATAGATATCTATGTATGTACATATAGGGTATCATATGCATGTCTGATTATTGTCATAAATTATACGTTGGTTTCCTTTTTATTTTTACACAAACAAAAAAAAAATGAAAATAAAAATTGTAATAATAAAAAATGAATAAAGTAAAAATCTCTGCAGATAATATTTGCACCGTTGATATTTTATTTTTTTTTTTTGTTTTTGTTTGACTTTAACCAAACAAATGAATGAATAGACTAGGTATAATGTTTTCTTTAATCCTTTTTTTTGGTTTTTTTTGTTTTTGCTTTTTGCTTTTTTTAGTTTGTTTTCAGTTCCTTTTTCTTTTTTTTTTTGGCCAAATTTTTTGGTATAACTATAAATCTTCAGATAAAAACTTTAGACTATTGTTTTAAATGTTTCTGGTTTATAGCCTTTCATCATATTTTATATTTTAAGCCAAACATATACATATGTATGTGTACATTATACAAAAGTAAACATAACGATGTATGTATATATGTATAAGCATGTCACATACATATATTGTGTATATGTGTATATGTATAGGTACCTATTTATATGTTACATACATATATACAAACATTTATATGTTACATGTTATTTATATACTACACATACATTATATACATTTTGTAATATAAATATATGTATGTATATGTATGTATCTGTGTGTGTATGTATATACCTTGATGATATTTTTGTAATTTAATACGATATGGTATGTTACAATCAGATTTGGTCAGTAGATAATAATAAAAGTAAACGCTGTTGTAAGTTACAAAACAAAAAAAAGTAGAAAATAAAAAAAACACACACACATACATTTATAAATAAATTTTGTTCATGTTATTCGGTGAATTACTAACATAACCCAAAAATTCAATAGCTGCTCTGTTATTATAAATGTACGAGATTATATATTACTTGCGCTTGCATTAGATATAATTTTTATGTGTTTACATATGTGTATATATATGCATACCAGATAATATATGTATGTATATAATAATTTATTTTTATGTAATATGTATGCACATGAGCATTATTATGTGTACATAAGTACACATACTTGTATGTACATAAATATTAAAGAAATTAACTAGTTTTCTATGCAAATTTATTTTTGTATATTAATTTTATATTTTATTTTCATACAATATTTATACACATATGTGTACATAACGTAAACATATATACATGTACATATATACAGGATCTATGCATAATATGTATAAAAAAAACCAAAAAAAAAAAAACAATATTAATATAAACTTCATATGTATGAATACAATAATTTTAAATCGTTCAATAATTATTCAATTTTTTTTGATAAATAATGGGTGGTATTCTGTAAAATTTTATTATTTAACAGACTGTCTGTTATCAATCATAACAGATTTCGACTTATAACAGATCTATTATATTTGGTATTCTGTGTGCATTTTATTTTCGAATCTGTTACAAAGTTGTCAAAGCGCTTTCGAAAATAGCTGTTTTTTGTTTTGTTTATGCTGTTATGACACTGGCTTAATTTTGTTCTGAATTTCATTCTTAAAATTATTGAGAATTATTTCGAAGCCTATTTTGATAATTTGTTAAAAACAAAGTTAAAAAACCATACAAAAAATAAATTAAGAATGTAAATATCACAAATTAAAACTGGCTGTCAAAAAACTTGTTCTTATTTTCGAACAATTTAATCTTCTAGATGTGCAATTTTTCGAACTTGCAGCTAGTTCGAAACTTTCTAGAATAAGTAAATTTATAGTGTTAAAATTTCATCTCTTTCAGTAAAAATTTTAAGAATGAAATTCAGAACAAAATTAAGTCAGTGTCATAACAGCATTACAATTAGTAAAAACTAAAAGTGATAGCGATAGTGATAGTTTAATTAAAATTAAAATTTTGTAAATAACATTAAAAAATAGTAAATAAATTAGTAAATAAAATTTTTTTAAAATTAAAATTCAATTAAAACAAACGCGGAGAATACATAAAATAGTTATTTCCTTTATTTATTTTTTTATTTTTTATAATTTTTTTTATTAAAATTCACTTTTTATTTTGTATAATCAATTATTTTTTTTTTCTCTCAGCACTTTAAATACACAAATATTTGCATGAAATTTCACATAAACTTTATCGTAACAGAGATAAAAAAGAGCCTGTAATCGTAACAAATTCATAACAGAATTATAACAGATTTTTGTACACGCAGAATACCAATTTCGAACGTAACAGAGTCTGTTATGAAATGTCGAACTTTTATATGAAGAATAACAGACTGTCAAAATAACAAAAACTGTTATGTGTGTACAGAATACCACCCAATATATGATATTTGTTTTACAGGTTTAGAACAATTTCCTTCTTGTTATTTATATATGTATGTATGTAGTATATTAAAGTTGTGTTTTGCGTTTCAAAATCATCATTACAAATGTACTTTTGTCTACAATTATTATATAAATTTTATGATTTTTTTTTTGTTCTAAATAGATACCTAAATATACATACATATACTCGTACATACTACTACTAATCCATGGGGATACAACCCGTTAAGTATTTTGGCCTCTTTATACATATTATATGTAATTATATGTTTAGTTTATTTAGTTTATTAAATATACATAATACATATATACATTGTATATTATTAAGTGTACACGGATACTCAGCATATTATGGCACCCCACCGATCAGTAATTTTGTCAGGCATAACATCCAGTTAATCATCAGTAATCAGTGTTACTGGTGGTGTAAATTGCTGACTGGAATTAATGATCGACTTGGGCGAGAGTAGTACACTGGCTGGTATTCGAACTCGGTACCTCAAGCGCAAGGTACACTGAAAGAAAAAAGTCGATTTTTCATTTAAAAAAATAGATGTACTGACGATTTTAAGTAGGTCATTTTTAGCCTCCTATTGACAATCGTTGGTTTATCTAATCATGTTTAGTTGTATTTACTACGGTTTGTCTTAGGTACATTGCCTATATATTTTAACAATTTACCTATTCGTATTAGGTGCTTGCTTTAAAAAAATGTAGATAAATTCTCGTCCCAATTTAGATAAATCTTCTAGAAAAAATAGGTGAAATCCACACAAACTGTAGATGAATTTCCGAAAATAGCTAAATGAATTTTAGACCAATTTTAGGCAAATTTTCTACAAAAAGTAGGCAAAGTGCACACAAACTGTAGATGAATTTCCGAAAATAGCTAAATGAATTTTCGACCAATTGTAGGTAAATCTTCTACAAAAAAAAGGTAAAGTTCGCACAAACTGTAGATAAATTTCCGAAAATAGCTCAATGAATATCAGCTCCAATAAAGGTAAATCTCTAACGAAAAATAATGGTTGGTATGGATATGGATCAAGTCAAGTACTGTAAAATTAAAACAAATTTTTAAAACAAATGTGTAATTCAATTTTAATAAAAAATAAAATATATAATTCTTTTCGACATTTTCTCTTAAAATAATTTTTATGTGTAATATAGTATAATTATTTTTAGGTTTTATTTAATCTAGTATACATACATATGTACATATAGGTAAAAATAATATTTAGTCCAATTTGTTTGTGTTTAGAGCTATCATTAATAACAAGCTTATAATAAAAAAATTCAAATACATCTTTATTGTATGTTTACATGTTATACTAAAAATAAAGGTGGATATGGCCTAAGTGCTTTTTCTTTACAGGACAAAATAATTTCATGTATTGGATATTATTTTATACTATCTGCTTTAATTAAATATTCATCTTTACTATAGGAGGAGACAATGTAACAGTTATAATGTGAATCAAAACGCTTAATTATAATTTCATACGTTATTAAAACGTTATTTTTATACATACTATTTCTTCTTTCGGGAATAATTTTTTAATTTCATTCGCGGCTTGATGATAATCTTCTCTAAATATATTTTTTTTACCAGAATTCATCCAAAATTCACAAATTATGCTACTTATTTTGTGCCTGTCTGACTTTATTAAAAATCCATTTTCCTTAAACGAATTTAAAATGAATTTTCCTTTAGCAGAATTTTCCAACAATGATTTCAAATCCTAAAATAAAGTCAAAAAAGTTAATAAGAAAGAAGGATTTTTGGTATTTTTTGCATGATCAACATTAATATATAGGATAAAATGTAAACTTACCAAAGAAACACTAGACTCAGATTGATGGCTTGGTGAAGAACAAGATCCCAGAGTATATAGAGGGCTGCTTGTTGGACTATTGTATAACCAATTTTCCAAAGGAAAGGAAATTGTATCGCCAATATTTAAAGCTTTCTAAAAAAAATTAATTAATAAAAAATCAGAATTATAAAGCAACTACAAAGACAAAATATTTCGGGTCAAAAAACTTGAGTTGAAATTAAATCTTAACCACCATGTACAGTGAGTTTAAATTGAAATCGTGCAAAGAAAACTTAAAAATTTATTTCTAGAATTCCGAAAAATTTTAAGTATAAAGTGATGTAATTTACAAATTTTATTTTACTATTGAGAATTAAATTTAAAAGTTGTAATATAGATTCACTGTATTTTCTAAAATTTTAATTATAATAAATGATCACTGTTTTTTTCTAGAATTTTTTTCAAATCACAATTTTTTTTAAGTTAAAAATTTTTTTAACCTATACATTTAAATTATAATACAGGATTACTGTATTTTCTATATTTTCTAGTATTTTTTTCAAACCACAATTCTTTTATGATTAAATTATTTTAAATAATGCACAATCACAATTATTAATATGAAAAAAAAGGCTTAAATAATTATTTATCACTTTAATTTAATTCTAAATTAGCAACTTACATGTTGTGAACGCCACTCAAATAATTTGGTTCTAAATTTTATTCTTAGACCAAATTTTTCATCAGGTATTAATCTGTTTAAGTCTTCACTTGTAAGATTTTTTAAGACTTCAATATCCAGAATCTCTTTGTCTTTTTAAATTAAAAATAATTGAAAATAATTATGAATATTCTACATTAGTTATATTTAATGATACCAATATATTTAAATACTTACTGCGAAAACCATCCAGTAGTTCTGAAAAACCCCAAGATTCTATTAATTCCTCACAAGACAAATTTTCTAAAATTTGTTTTTCACTAGCACTACACATTATCGCTGAAAAATTACAACTAAACAATTCATTGTTCTTTTACAGTATAATCTGTTTAATAACTTGAAATGAGACAACGAAAAAATTATTTACTCTAAAATACAGTTATCACTATCAGAATTCAGAATACGAAATACGAAATATATGTAATGTATAATGCATTATTATTTTTGTTTCTCAATTCTCATCATCGACTGCATTAGTTAAATTGTCTAATTTTAGTAGGTGAATGCAATATTTTCAACTATATTGAAAGAGCCGAAAAATCGACTTTGTAGTTCAAAATACCACAAAATTAGGTGAAATACCAACACTTTTTTTTTATTTTTTATCTTCGACTGCAGTAGTTGAACTGCCTAATTGTAGTAGGTGATTTTTATACTATGGATAAATAAAATAATTTCAGTTTTATTAAAAGAACCGAAAAACTGAATTTATAGCTTATGTATATTTTGCAACGAACAATGATGAGATATGTACCGGTTTTTTATTCGAATATGTACAGTAAATCAAAATCGCCTAACATTTGGATAATAGTTGATTTTTTTATTTCATTTTATTGTGCATGCATTGCTTATTCATTATATAAGCGTGTAAAATTCTATGCGTTTTATATGTACCACACTATGTAATGATATAAAAAATGAATCAATTTTTGAAGCGATGAATAAATTATACACTTGTTATTATTTCCTATAAATTTTTGTCATTTCATACATACATAATTTTCGCAATAGTCACAATAATGACGATTGTCGATACTTCGAAGATATTTTAATGTCGTTAACTCAACTCATGAATATGCGACAATCGTATAAAATATAATTTTCTATTTTTAAATGGTTTTTTATTCTTATGTAACAATCATATTACTTAGTAAAGTCGTCTACTTCAATAGATAATAAGTTTAGTGGAGCATCGAAATCTACTTTATACGTCATAGTTCTACAGCGAGTCGGCAAAATACCTTCATTCTTCTTATAATTTTTTAACTTCAATAAAAAGTAGCCAGATTATCTAATTGTAGTAGACGAAAATAGTATTTTTAAAGCTGTAAAAATTCCACATTTTAGATCATATTGTCACCT